>JARQOD010000004.1:102859739-102904123 GCA_033576555.1 Oophaga sylvatica | reverse complement strand
AAGATAGTCTCAATCGAGTAAGGGATAAACAAGAAGATCGCTACAACAAAAGTGCGCCAGCTGAACCTTTCGCACCTGGTGAAGTCGTGCTGAAAAGAAAGAGGAGGATACACAAACTTGATGAGCAATGGGAAAGAGAACCCTACGTTGTACAGAATTCAAGGTTTGACAACAAGAAAATGTGTATAATTAGCAAAGATGGAGGAAGAACAACTACCACTGTATCCAGAGATCACCTAAAGTTGTGTCCGGATCCGTTAAAGCTTCAAGAGGAAGAACCTGTTGTCAATCAGAAAGAGCGTGATGAAGCAGTCATACATACAGACTTAGGAGATTTCCCCGCGGATTGGCCTCGCATTGGAGAAGCTGTAATCATTCCTGTATTACAATTCTATCAGCAACAAGGAGAACTACTACACCCAGTTGAGCCGGTTGTTGCAGAAGAGTTAGTTCCAGAGGAACCTGCTCCAGCAGAACCCCAGGAAGTGGCATCCCAAGAAGCAGAATCCCAAGAAGCTGAATCTCAGGAAGAAGGATCCCCTGCAGAAGTCGAGCCAGTTCACCCAGCTCACAGTGTACTTGCCAGTCCTGTAGAGAGATTAAGGCAATTCTATAATTCACTTTCACGCATAACAAACAGGGAAACTGCTACCTCACAGGTCACTGCACCACGCAGATCAGAACGTAGCACAAAAGGACACATCCCTGCTAGGTTTAGAGATTAGTTCAACCCTTGGCAAATGTAAATAATTGTCTAGAGTCATTGTACATAAATGTATACATAGTTGCTTATAATATGCCTTAATATACCGTTATTTATTAATTGTTTTCCTTTTTGATATCGAAACAAGTGGAATGGACATTATTTTTACTTGTTCCCTCTATCCTTTGAGCATCCTTTTTCCAAAAGAGACTGGGACTTTTATGGTTGCTCATTTCCTCATTGTTTTACTAATGTATATAGTTATTCATTCATCTGTTATGTAATGTTTAAGATCCTCACCTCCCGTAAGGGAAGAGTTAATTTATATAATGTTTTATTGTTATCTGTTTTTGTATTTCAGCCCCGGAGTGCTGAGTTCTACTAGGGGGGAATGTGGAGCCCAGCTGCGACTGGATCCATATCTTCCAGAAGGGTGCACTGAAAGAATATACCACTAGAGGTCATTATGCACATTCACACACGTTCACTTATCCCAAAGACCATCAGAGGGAGCTGTTTAGACATATAAAAGCAGAGTGAACACAGAAACATCAAGGCATTCAGCCAGTGAAGCCACTCAAGGCAGTCACCTCAGAGAGCTCAGTCAGTCTGCAGTAAGGTGAAGTGCAGAGCTGAGATTAGAGAGGCTGCAGAGCTATTCAGTTCAAGAAAGAGTGGAGTCTAGTAAAGGGTGGAACAGAAACCACTCCAGCCTAGTCAGAGCTGAATCTAGTGAGTGCAGCTCAGTGAGGAAGCGTGCCGACGCTTAGAGAGCGGTGAAGAGGCAGCCTACCAACTGCCAGTGTGTGATCGTGCGAGGGCCCGGGTAGGCCGAAGGCGAGTGGAAAGTTAATGAGACAGCGGAGCCTTCATAGCTCACCTCAGCAAGTATTACCGGACACCGGGGTCCGAGCCTATAGGGATCTCCACGACCCATTAGGAGAACACCGGAGTTCCTGGAGGACTACAAGTCCCAGGAGTACCACAGAGCTGATACGTAGCAGGATCAGGAGGACGGAGTCTGGCAGGATCTGCCATAAAAGACCCTGTCCTTTCAGAGAGAAGGTCCAACCACAAGGTCAGCCAGGTACAAGACGGAGACCAAGTTAGACCCAGCTACACACAGGCCAAGACTTTATTATAAAAAAGACAAGGAACAGGAGCCACACACCTACTCAGTGGAGGAATCTGGATGTGCACCCTTCACCCTACAGTGCTCCGGGGAGTGCCTGCAACATCTTCAGTAAAGGTACCAAAGTGACTTATGTGTGTGTCTCCCTTATTACCCCTAACTGCTGGGTCCCCGTCAGTCCTGCATCCCTACACATCTATCTGCCCTGGAGGACTCAGCCTTTCCTGTGGAAGGCCTAACATCTTGCTGCACAATATTAACCCTTCAGTGGATCTGCATAGCAGCGCTGGTCACCCTGACCAGGTACCACAGGTGGCGTCACGAATCCCCATACCAATATTCAATTCACCTGTAAATATCCCACATTAAAGAATGAGCACCAGAGCCACGGACTGAGCTGTGTTACAGTGACATCCCCCATAGTAGTCTATAGGCTCAGATCCGAGTTCCCATTGCTCTGGAGGGCGACTCACTATCACATCAGCGCTCCAAGCCTCATTTTGCACACGGCTTCTATGCGTTCAGCCTCTTCCGCCCTTGGGGCTATATTAATCCACTGATCACCAATGACACTGCACATCACCACAGATCCTCCAGATTCTCTGAGCGCCAGGTATGCTAGATCGTTCCCTCTCCACTGCTACATTCTATGACGCTTGACACCTGATGTATCCCTCTATTCCTATAGTAACCTCTGGGACTTATGGTCCCACTGCCTCAAACAGTCAATCACACCTCAAGACTATAGGTATGTCTTTCCATTTGTCTTACAGCTTCATTATAGCACATGGGAGTTTACTTTTACCCCCTTTCTACCATTGGTGTGTTAACCCCTTATCCTATCATTGGTGTGTTAACCCCTTATCCTCTCTCTTTTTGTATAGTTAATATTGTTCATCTCCCCTTTCCACTTCTTCTACTAAGGTCAGTTTTATGTTACACAGTGCCTGTTGTTTTATGTTATACAGTGCCTATTGTTATATTTTTTTTGCTTATACTCGCTAAATTATTGCTGTTATAATTTGATATAATTGGATATGTTCTCTGTTGCCTTATTGTTTTGCTCGTCGCCTCTCTCTTATACCTTGCCTGCTGCCCTGAATGCAATATATTCCTTTTTTTAAAAAAAAAAATTTCAGGCATTTTTTTCAGGCATTAATTGTATATAAATTCACAGTATTGCTTTAGGGATCCCTAGCAATTTTTTTGTGTATACTGTTCCATTTATTCATACAATTTATTCTATTTTCTCCTTTTCACTTCAGTTCCTTGTTGCATTTCTTAATAACTATTTTCTCGTATATATAATAATTTTTGTCGCATATATATAATTTTATGTTCAATTCTCGTCTCATTTTTGTACATATTTTCCATTTTTTTCCTTTTTTCCCCTTTTCTTCTCCTTTGAATCTCCTTTTTCCTCCTTTTTCTTTTTTTCTTTCTTTCCAAAAAATTTTTTCTTTCATTTTTTTTTCTTTCATTTTTTTCACAATATGTAAATATGTGCATATACACTGTGTATATTTATTATTCCATCTGTAAAACTTGTTGAATTTTTTGACTTCTAACTCTGCATATATTTATGTTTTGCAGTGTTGTTTGATAAAGACCTTTTTTGGTCAAAACGTTACTTTGACACTTGTACTATTGCTGTGGTGACCCTAATAAAAATCCCCATGTTATGCATTGATAAATATACTCATTGAGTGCGGCTGTTTATTCCTATTTATATTTTACTGGATCAATTCCAGGTTCAGCCAGCACCTATTCTCTTCCCTACAGTGTGCACGCCTTTATTATTTCTACTTCTGCTCAATACATATATACATAAAAAAACACTCCTACTCACCTTTTCCCTGCTCCCCTGCAGTCTATCGTCTGCTTTAAATATTGAAATAAAATGGCAGCGGAGTCAGCATGTGCGCATACCGCATTATCCAGCGCCATTTCGTTGTAGACACTGTGCGAAATTGTCTTCAATAACATGAGGCCGGAGATTGCGATAAGCACAGATGCTGACTCCAGCGCCACATGCCTCACTCGTCCTCATGGCACTGGAGATAGGCGCTGACTCTGGCGCCACACTCTTCCTCCAGCCTTGTCCGCCTCCCTGTCACCTTAAGGTATTGGCCCGCCAGTGTATTAACACTGGATCCTTCTGACTCTGGCCACACTGCACAGGCGCAGTGCACAAACGCAGCCTATACCGGCTTTGGACAGATGGACGCATCTAGCATCATATTACAGATTTAAAATTGCATTGATCACGAGCCATGTCGACTTGATGGATGAATGCTTTGTAGGAAGATCGATTTTGTGCAAGCTTAGATAGGTCCACCAGGGCCTTCTCTGCTGTTTCTTACACACAGAGTATATACACTGTGTTCCAAATTATTATGCAAATAATATTTTCTCAGATTTTCCCAAATTACCTATATGAATTTCAGTCATTGTAATTTTCCAGTCAAATAACTATTAGAGTACAATTGAAAGGTTTTTGTACAAACTGCCTATGATAACAGTATATTTTTAAAAAAATAAAACACTCAAACTGCACTCAAAATGCATGTTCCAAATTATTATGTACAGCAGAGTTTTCAACCTTTTCATTTTCATAAAGAACAAAAAATGGTCATTTTTGAAATTATAAGCATTAGCAGGTTATTACAAACTGAAATCAAACAGTTTTCAACTCCAAACTTTATTCTAGGTGATGTTACATTTGCACATAGGACCCCTTGTTCGAAAGGAGATTCTGAACTCTCTCGTCCATTGTATTTGTCAGGTTTTGGATGGTTTCTGCTTCAATTGTTTTGCATGAGGACAAAATACCCTCCCAGAGCTGTTGCTTAGATGTGAACTGCCTCCCGCCATCATAGACACTCCTTTTGATGATGCTCCAGAGGTTCTCAATGGGGTTGAGGTCAGGCGAGCATGGGGGCCCGGGCCACACCATAAGTTTGTCCCCTTTTATGCCCATAGCAGACAGAGATGCAGATGTGTTATGTGCAGCATGAGATGGTGCATTATCATGCATGAAAATGATCTTGCTGCGGAATGCATGGTTCTTCTTCTTGAACCATGACAGGAAGTGCTGTTTGAGAAACTCAACATACACTATGGAGTTCACCTTTACTCCTTCAGGGATCCTAAAGGGGCCGACAATCTCCCCATGATTCCAGCCCAAAACATTACTCCATCTCCTCCTTGTTGGCACCGTAGCCGTGTTTGCATGGGGTGTCCATCAACCAGCCATCCTCCACTCCATCCATCTGGACCATCGAGCGTTGCACGGAACTCATCGGTGAACAAAACAGTTTTGAAGTCAGTCTTCATGTATTGTTTGGCCCACTGGAGCCGTTTCTGCTTGTGTGCAGTGGATAGAGGAGGTCGACAGGATGGCTTACGCACAGCTGCAGACCTCTGAAGGACCCTGCATCTTGTTGTTCGGGGGACGTTGGAGGCACCAGCAGCTTCAAAAACTTGTCTGCTGCTATGACAAGGCTTTTTTGCCGCTGCTCTTTCAACCTGACATAATTGCCTGTAGGAAAGAGTCCTCAATTTTCCCTTATCAGCACGCACACGTGTGTACTGTGAATCAGCTACATACTTCTTGATTGTGAGATGATCACGATGAAGTGTCTTGGCAATGTTGATTGTAGTCATGCCTTGACCTAAACACTCCACAATTTGTTGCTTCTCAGCAGCCGACACATCCTTTTTCTTTCCCATTTTGGCAGAAAATGTAGGCTGCTTAATAATGTGGGACAGGCTTCTTAAGTAGTCTTGCCTTTCTTTGGACACACCTGCCAAACTAATTAGCACAAGTGTCTGCAATTGCTTACAGTGATATAAAGAGCCCTGACACACATCACCATCAATGAGTTTAACTGACAAACAAAAAAATTCTTACCTTATCACTCCTAAACAATTTTTGCATAATAATTTGGAACACAGTGTATATATAAATTTATTATATATATGAGCATCCTCTGGTACTGTATATCACATCGATTTACCATACATTGTTTTATAAACTCATTTGATATATTCACTGGATCTAAAAATTCTATACACCCATAATAAAATACCAGGTTTCAATCATGTAAAAAAAAAACATAGCAAGAAAAATCATTTCAGAATTTTTTACACCCTTAAAGGGAATCTGTCACCCCATTTTGGCCCTATAAGATAGGGCCACCGCCATCAGGGACTTATCTACAGCATTCTTTAATGCTGTAGATAAGCCCCCGATGCTACCTGAAAGTGAAGAAAAACGAGTTATAAAATACTCACCCGGGGCATTCCGGGGGCGGACCTCTCTGACCATTCCCGGCGCCTGCGCACTGCAGTACTCTGATCTGCCCTCACCAGGGCAGAGCAGTGCGCATGCGCAGGAGCCGCGACGGGATCGAAAGAAGAGGCCGGCATCGTCACAAGATGGGAGGCCCCAGACCGGACAGCGACTCCCTCCGGACCCGAACGCCCCCCGGAACGCCCTTGGGTGAGTATTTTATAACTCGTTTTTCTTCACTTTCAGGTAGCATCGGGGGCTTATCTACAGCATTACAAAATGCTGTAGATAAGTCCCTGATTGCAGTGGCCCTATCTCATAGGGCCAAAATGGGGTGACAGATTCCCTTTAATGAAGTGTAAGCAGGTTTCGGGATGCAGTGAGAGGCAGGAGGCAGAGCAAGGGTTAACAAAATTTAACAACTTATTGGAACAGGTTTTTCTCTCCTCGCAGGGAGGTAAATGGTTAAAGAGCAAATGGTAGAAGTAATAAATGTAAAACAAGAGTAGTCTAATGAAGGAACTTATCGTGTCCTGTATGATCCTCTGCAGCAGATGATCCCACAGGGGTTGTAGCAGATCCGGGGGGAACTTCCTCAGATGGGGTCCTTTAAACGGTACCTTCCACTGAGCCCATAGTCCATAAACAAGTGCGGATGGAGCAAACTAGGCAGCAGCACTCCCAGAGTCAAGCGGAAACGGCCGTGTAGCGAGTGGCATGGAAGGCCACAAGAGTCTCTCTGCTACCCGGCTCTCCCTCCTTTTCACATGTGTGGTACTCACAGTCACTGAGCACACAGGACTTCTCTCTCCAGCAGTTACAGAATGCACGGCACCTCTCTGCGCAGCGGTCCCACTGCGGACGGCGGAGACCAAACAATGCGACTTGTCGTGGCACCGGCACTTGGGGCATGGAGCGTGCTGCTCACCTGGCTGTGCGCTGCTGCTGGTTGGCGCCAAACTACCCGCTGCTGCGCGCGCTTTAGCTTTTATCTTACCCTGCCTCCCTGAGTCATGAGGTTGGTCCGGCTCCTCATTTCTTCCCCCAGGCAACAGGGGAGGCAGCCTCAACAGTTCCGGATCTGGCTTGGTACAGGTACCCCAGCCCGGTCCTCTTCCTTACAGAATCATAGATATGAGTCCATAACATTCTTATACCTAGGGCTACGCTATGTGTAATCAGACAATGAAATGTACTAGCTGTCTTAATGGGAAAATGGCAAAAATCCTTTCCTAACAATAGTACTACTAAATCAGAACAACTTTTGGACTTAATACACACAGATGCTTGTGGTCCAATGAGTACTCAAGCTGCTGGAAAGAAGATATATTTTCTCACATTTATGGATGATTATTTAAGATATACAGTTGTCTATCTACTTCATAGCAAAGATGAAGTTCCAGAGGAACTTGAAATATATATGAAGTATATGACAATTTTGAGAGAATGGCAAAAATTCTGTGTGCAGATAATGGAACTGAATATACAAGTAATGAGACACAAAGCATTTTAAGGAAAAATTTAATTGTATTTCAGACCATTGAAGTCAGGAGACCGTTTAGCTCTAACAAGGGTATACCAACTAATCGCCTATCCTACTTTGTCAAAACACTACCTGAGTCAGAGCCGCAGCCATGGGATGAGATGGAACAACTACCTGTCCATAAAAAATTGAAATGGATTAATGCTGTTAATGAGGAAATTAAGTCCTTCATCAACTTTAAACTTGGAAACTCTCCAAACTACCACAAGGCAAGAAAGCAATTAAATGTAATGGTTTTAAAGCCAAATATGACTCTGAATGCAAGTTTCACAGATCTAAAGCAAGATTAGTCACAAAAGTATATTCTCAGAAATGTGGTGAAGATTATGATGCCACATTTTCTCCAGTTTTTAAACAGACCACATTCAGAACTCTAATGGCTATAGCTGCTGTACAAAATATGTTTGTCAGATATTTGGACAACAAAACTGCCTTTTTAAATGGTAACATTGAAGAGGACTTGTACATGACTCAACCTGAGGGTTATATCAAAGAGAGTGAAGAGAATCTTGTTTGCAAACTACGAAAATCTCTCTAAGTCTTAAGCATTTGGCTAGAGAATGAAACCCCAAAATGAACAAAGTCTTATTGGAAGACAGATTTAAAATAGGGCAATCAGATCCGTGTTTATACACAAAATATACAGACGGAAAGTGGATGTATATTCTCTTATATGTGGATGATGTGATCATGGATCATCAAGAGGAAACAGAAATTGAAAAGATGACTACAATTCTGAATCAAGCATTTTGAAGTTAAACACCTTGCAAATATGACATATTATTTAAGAATGCAGGTCCAAAGTGAAGATGATGAAAGATGAAACCTTTCTTCTAAACCAAAGTGCAAAAATCGACTCAATTCTGAATCAGTTAGGAATGTCAGAAGCCAAAGGTATATCAACCTCAATGAAACTATCCAATAAGAAATACAGATAGAATGTGGCACTTCTACACATAGCAACTATGACTCGAGCGGATATCGCAGCAACAATTGGAATTCTCTGCATATATGTGGAAAACCACACCAAAAAGATTAGAATGTCGTTAAGAGCGTCTTCTATATTTGAAAGAGATCAAGACATAAATTTAAGGATATTTCAGAAAAAAACTACTTGAAAAAATATATATAAGAATACATTTTGTTATAGTGAATGAATTGTTGGTATTTATTCTTACTTATATATTTTTTTTTCAAGTAGTTTTTTCTGAAATAGTGTTGTGTCTACTTGAATTTATCTATAGATACCTACCTGGGTACTATTTTCTCTCCTAAAGGTACTGTCACACTAAACGAGATTACTAACGAGATCGCTAATGCGTCACCAAATTTATGACGCAGTAGCAATCTCGCTAGCGACGCAGCTGTGTGTGACACGTAGCAGCGATGTGGCCCTGCTGAGATGTCGCTGATCGCTTATGAACGTTCTGAGCCGTTTTTTGGTCGTTGGTGTCCCGCTGGTGAGCCTGAATTGCTGAGTGTGACACCCTTTATGAACGACTTCACCAGCGTCGCAGGTGGGACTAGGTTTTCCCAACGACCGCAGAGGTCGTTATACAGATCGCTAATGAGTTGTGTTTGGAATCTAACTAGCGATCACATAGCGATCGCACCAGCGATCTCGCCAGGTCGTGTCGTTGTCATGATCGCTGGTGCGATCGCTAAGTGTGACAGCGCCTTTAGTCTTTGGTTAAAATAAATTTGAAGATAACTGCAACAGGAGATCTAAAACTCACAGGCTATGTGGATGCAGACTGGGCTGGTGACTTAAGTGATCGTAAATCAACAAGAAGCTTTTTCTTCAAGCTCAATTTCTTGGTCTAGCAGAAAGAGGTGTCTGTAGCCTTGTCATCTACATAAGCAGAGTATACAGTGGGGAAAAAAGTGTTTAGTCAGCCTCCAATTGTGCAAGTTCTCCCACTTAAAAAGATGAGAGAGGCCTGTAATTGACATCATAGGTAGACCACAACTATGAGAGTCAAAATGAGAAAACAAATCCAGAAAATCACCTTGTCTGATTTGGCAAGATTTATTTTGCAAATTATGGTGGGAAATAAGTATTTGATCATTAACAAAAGTTCATCTCAATATTTTGTATATATCCTTTGTTGGCAATGACAGAGGTTAAATGTTTTCTTTAAGTCTTCACAAGTTTGGCACACACTGTTGGTGGTATGTTGGCCCATTCCTCCATGCATATCTCCTCTATAGCAGTGATGTTTTGGGTCTGTCGCTGGGAAACACGGACTTTCAAATCCCTCCAAAGGTTTTCTATGGGGTTGAGATCTAGAGACTGGCTAGGCCACTCCAGGACCTTCATATGCTTCTTACGAAGCCACTCCTTTGTTGCCCTGGTGGTGTGCTTGGGATCATTATCATGCTGAAAGACCCATCAATGTTTCATCTTCAATGCCCTTGCTGATGGAAGGAGGTTTGCACTCAAAATCTCACGATACCTGGCCCCATTCATTCTTTCACGTACACAGATCAGTAGAGTTGAGCGATACTTTCCGATATCCAAAAGTATCGGAATCGGAATGGTATCGCTGATACCCAAAAAATATCGGCGATACCCGATACCGATACCGAAAATCCAATGTAAGTCTATGGGAACAAAATATCGGAATTAAAAAAAACCCCATTCTTGCCTTGGTTAATTGTACATGAAGGAAAACAACAAAGAGTAATGTAGAATGTATTGGGGAAGGTTGAGGAGACATTAAAGGCATAGATGTTTAACCCAATCAAATGGAATAGCATAAATATTTTTTTTTTTAAAGATGTTCGGATTGACGAAGAAATTGACAATGTTGTTAACGTTTTTTCTATTTTGGCAAATATGTATATTTCACAACTTCCATGCTCTTCACCTTTTTAACTTTTGACACACTTTCTCCTTCATAATCTTCAGCAGCATCATCTTTTTCATCAAATTATTCTTCATCTTCACCTTCTTTATCTTCTTCTTAAACTTCTTGCTATTCATCTTTTTGTTAACATTACTCATATTCTTCTTATTAAACTATTATTCTTATTCATATTGTACTTCATCTTCTTCATCATATTCTTATTTGTGACAGAGAATCCTGTACTTGTAATCTGTCAAAGTATGAATTTTTCATCCTTCCGTTCTTGCTGTCACAAAAGATTTAAATTACAACAGTATTTGTCCGTGTTCAGTTTAGCCTGCAGCAGCAGGCATTTTCCAGGGGCACCACGAGGAGGAACGGACTCACCCCCATACACTGCTTAGTCTTCTTCTGCTTATAATTTAGAGCATATATTTTGCTCTTCATTTTGGTCTTATACTTCATGTTCTTCTGCTTTTTGATCTTCTGCTTATTGTTCTTAAGTCTCTTGTTCTGTATCTTGTAGTTTGTCTTAACATTCTTAGTCCTGTTTGGTAATCTTTTATTTCTTCTTTGTGATGGTGTTTAGGCTGGTTGGCTTGATGCTCGTCGTCCTTGTGGTCGTCATCTTCTTCGGGGTGGTCATCAGGGTCGTCGTCTTAATTGTTGGAGATCCAGAGTGATTACCCAAAAAAGCATTGAAAAAATCTTCAATTTGTAAATGTAGCAGAAGGTACAAGAGTCAATGCAAGTAACGAGGACCAGCTGACTGTGCTGGAACCCGGAGGGGCAGCAGAAGGAAAAGAGCCAATGGCACAACCGAGGACCAGCTGACGTTACTGGGACACGGTTACTAAGCAGGAGGTACCTGTGCTCCAAAGCACTACCAAGGACCAGCAGACGTTGCTGGAACTCGGATACCGAGATGGAGGCACCTAGGCCAAAGGCACTGCGGAGAACCAGCTGACGGTACTGGAACCCGGACGGGTAGCAGAAGGTACAAGAGCCAATGCAAGTAACGAGGACCAGCTGACTGTGCTGGAACCCGGAGGGGCAGCAGAAGGAAAAGAGCCAATGGCACAACCGAGGACCAGCTGACGTTACTGGGACACGGTTACTAAGCAGGAGGTACCTGTGCTCCAAAGCACTACCAAGGACCAGCAGACGTTGCTGGAACTCGGATACCGAGATGGAGGCACCTAGGCCAAAGGCACTGCGGAGAACCAGCTGACGGTACTGGAACCCGGACGGGTAGCAGAAGGTACAAGAGCCAATGCAAGTAACGAGGACCAGCTGACTGTGCTGGAACCCGGAGGGGCAGCAGAAGGAAAAGAGCCAATGGCACAACCGAGGACCAGCTGACGTTACTGGGACACGGTTACTAAGCAGGAGGTACCTGTGCTCCAAAGCACTACCAAGGACCAGCAGACGTTGCTGGAACTCGGATACCGAGATGGAGGCACCTAGGCCAAAGGCACTGCGGAGAACCAGCTGACGGTACTGGAACCCGGACGGGTAGCAGAAGGTACAAGAGCCAATGCAAGTAACGAGGACCAGCTGACTGTGCTGGAACCCGGAGGGGCAGCAGAAGGAAAAGAGCCAATGGCACAACCGAGGACCAGCTGACGTTACTGGACACGGTTACTAAGCAGGAGGTACCTGTGCTCCAAAGCACTACCAAGGACCAGCAGACGTTGCTGGAACTCGGATACCGAGTGGAGGCACCTAGGCCAAAGGCACTGCGGAGAACCAGCTGACGGTACTGGAACCCGGACGGGTAGCAGAAGGTACCATGGAATTAGTTGACAGCCGCGAGCGCCGCAGTACCTAATCCGACAGACTAGTGGGTGATTGTCCCAGTCACAACGGAAACAGCCTTTATTTGCTATCCAGCACCAAGGAGCACCTAAACTCCAAGACCGTAGATCGGCAACCCGACCGCAACTAAGACAGGACAACTTATGTGAGGCTAAGACGTTTACATGACAGGAACAGATGGCATTGCTGAACCAGTCTGGCAGGAGTGAGTACCGTGCCAATGCACTTCCGAGCAACAACTGCTTGAAGCCAGGATGAGAACAGGGTGAGCAGAGGCTTAGCCGTTCCACAGCAGGAGGACAGCTGACATTACTGAACCCCAGTAACACAGGACAAGAGTTGACAGTGACCAGCACTTCCGGACACTGGCGGTGTTGAGCCCAGGGATGGTAAAGAACATGGGAGCAGCAGACTTTTGCTACACACAGGGACAGCACATATGAACCACCAAGAACCAGGAGCAAGTGTACTGGCTAACGACTCCGAGCAACAAGGCAGGAGCCAAATAGAAGTGACTGGTGGAGGAGCAGGATTGACCGTTACACAGACAGGGGAACAGCTGACATTACTGAACCAGTTACAAGAGCAGTGTGACTGTGCTAACAGACCTTCCGAGCAACAACTGGCGGTGTTGAGCCAGGATGAGAGAACATGGTGAGGCAGCAGGATTTTTGCGTCACACAGCAGGGAACAGCTGACATTACTGAACCCAGTAACACAGGAGCAAGTGGACTGGTCAAACACACTTCCGAGCAACAACTGCTGTTGAGCCCAGGATGAGAAGGAACATGGTGGAGGCAGCAGGACTTTTGGCCAGTACACACAGCAGGGAACAGCTGACATTACTGAACCACAGTAACACAGGAGCAAGTGTTGACTGTGCTAACAGCACTTCGAGCAACACTGGCGTGTGTAGCCCAGGATGAGAGAGAACATGTGAGGCAGCAGGACTTTTTGCCGACACACAGCAGGGGAACAGCTGACATTACTGAACCCAGTAACACAGGAGCAAGTGTTGACTGTGCTAACAGCACTTCCAGCAACAACTGGCGGTGTTGTAGCCCAGGAATGAGAAGAGAACATGGTGGAGGCAGCAGGACTTTTGCCGTTCACACAGCAGGGAACAGCTGACATTACTGAACCCCAGTAACACAGGAGCAAGTGTTACTGTGTAACAGCACTTCCAGCAACAACTGGCGGTGTTGAGCCAGGATGAGAAGAGAACAGTGGAGCAGCAGACTTTTGCGTCACACAGCAGGGAACAGCTGACTTACTGAACCCCAGTACACAGGAGCAAGTGTTCACTGTGCTAACAGCACTTCCGAGCAACAACTGGCGGTGTTGAGCCCAGGGATGAGAAGAGAACATGTGGAGGCAGCAGGACTTTTGCCGTACACACAGCAGGGAACAGCTGACATTACTGAACCCAGTAACACAGAGCAAGTGTTGACTGTGCTAACACACTTCGAGACAACTGCGTGTGAGCCAGGAGAGAAAGAACATGGTGGAGGCAGCAGGACTTTTGCCGTCACACGCAGGGAACAGCTGACATTACTGAACCAGTAACACGGAGCAAGTGTTCACGTGCAACACACTTCCGAGCAACAACTGGCGTGTTGAGCCCAGGATGAGAAGAGAACATGGTGGGGCAGCAGGACTTTTTGCCGTTCACACAGCAGGGAACAGCTGACATTACTGAACCCCAGTAACACAGGAGCAAGTGTTACTGTGCTAACAGCACTTCCGAGCAACAACTGGCGGTGTTGAGCCCAGGGATGAGAAGAGAACATGGTGGAGGCAGCAGGACTTTTTGCCATTCACACAGCAGGGAACAGCTGACATTACTGAACCCCAGTAACACAGGAGCAAGTGTTACTGTGCTAACAGCACTTCCAAGCAACAACTGGCGGTGTTGAGCCCAGGATGAGAAGAGAACATGGTGGAGGCAGCAGACTTTTGCCGTTCACACAGCAGGGGAACAGCTGACATTACTGAACCCCAGTAACACAGGAGCAAGTGTTCACTGTGCTAACAGCACTTCCGAGCAACAACTGGCGGTGTTGTAGCCCAGGATGAGAAGAGAACATGGTGGAGGCAGCAGACTTTTGCCGTTCACACAGCAGGGGAACAGCTGACATTACTGAACCCCAGTAACACAGGAGCAAGTGTTCACTGTGCTAACAGCACTTCCGAGCAACAACTGGCGGTGTTGTAGCCCAGGGATGAGAAGAGAACATGTGGAGGCAGCAGGACTTTTTGCCGTTCACACAGCAGGGAACAGCTGACATTACTGAACCCCAGTAACACAGGAGCAAGTGTTACTGTGCTAACAGCACTTCCAGCAACAACTGGCGGTGTTGTAGCCCAGGGATGAGAAGAGAACATGGTGGAGGCAGCAGACTTTTTGCCGTTCACACAGCAGGGGAACAGCTGACATTACTGAACCCCAGTAACACAGGAGCAAGTGTTCACTGTGCTAACAGCACTTCCGAGCAACAACTGGCGGTGTTGTAGCCCAGGGATGAGAAGAGAACATGGTGGAGGCAGCAGGACTTTTTGCCGTTCACACAGCAGGGGAACAGCTGACATTACTGAACCCCAGTAACACAGGAGCAAGTGTTACTGTGCTAACAGCACTTCCGAGCAACAACTGGCGGTGTTGGTAGCCCAGGGATGAGAAGAGAACATGGTGGAGGCAGCAGGACTTTTTGCCGTTCACACAGCAGGGGAACAGCTGACATTACTGAACCCCAGTAACACAGGAGCAGTGTACTGTGCTAACAGCACTTCCGAGCAACAACTGGCGGTGTTGTAGCCCAGGATGAGAAGAAAACATGGTGGAGGCAGCAGGACTTTTTGCCGTCACACAGCAGGGGAACAGCTGACATTACTGAACCCCAGTAACACAGGAGCAAGTGTTGACTGTGCTAACAGCACTTCCGAGCAACAACTGGCGGTGTTGTAGCCCAGGGAATGAGAAGAGAACATGGTGGAGGCAGCAGGACTTTTTGCCGTCACACAGCAGGGAACAGCTGACATTACTGAACCCCAGTAACACAGGAGCAAGTGTTGACTGTGCTAACAGCACTTCCGAGCAACAACTGGCGGTGTTGTAGCCAGGAATGAGAAGAGAACATGGTGGAGGCAGCAGGACTTTTGCCGTTCACACAGCAGGGGAACAGCTGACATTACTGAACCCAGTAACACAGGAGCAAGTTTTACTGTGCTAACAGCACTTCCGAGCAACAACTGGCGGTGTTGTAGCCCAGGGATGAGAAGAGAACATGGTGGAGGCAGCAGGACTTTTTGCGTTCACACAGCAGGGGAACAGCTGACATTACTGAACCCAGTAACACAGGAGCAGTGTTCACTGTGCTAACAGCACTTCCAGCAACAACTGGCGGTGTTGTAGCCCAGGGATGAGAAGAGAACATGGTGGAGGCAGCAGGACTTTTTGCCATTCACACAGCAGGGGAACAGCTGACATTACTGAACCCCAGTAACACAGGAGCAAGTGTTCACTGTGCTAACAGCACTTCCAAGCAACAACTGGCGGTGTTGTAGCCCAGGGATGAGAAGAGAACATGGTGGAGGCAGCATGACTTTTGCCGTTCACACAGCAGGGGAACAGCTGACATTACTGAACCCCAGTAACACAGGAGCAAGTGTTCACTGTGCTAACAGCACTTCCGAGCAACAACTGGCGGTGTTGTAGCCCAGGGATGAGAAGAGAACATGGTGGAGGCAGCAGGACTTTTTGCCGTTCACACAGCAGGGGAACAGCTGACATTACTGAACCCCAGTAACACAGGAGCAAGTGTTCACTGTGCTAACAGCACTTCCGAGCAACAACTGGCGGTGTTGTAGCCCAGGGATGAGAAGAGAACATAGTGGAGGCAGCAGGACTTTTTGCCGTTCACACAGCAGGGGAACAGCTGACATTACTGAACCCCAGTAACACAGGAGCAAGTGTTCACTGTGCTAACAGCACTTCCAAGCAACAACTGGCGGTGTTGTAGCCCAGGGATGAGAAGAGAACATGGTGGAGGCAGCAGGACTTTTTGCCGTTCACACAGCAGGGGAACAGCTGACATTACTGAACCCCAGTAACACAGGAGCAAGTGTTCACTGTGCTAACAGCACTTCCGAGCAACAACTGGCGGTGTTGTAGCCCAGGGATGAGAAGAGAACATGGTGGAGGCAGCAGGACTTTTTGCCGTTCACACAGCAGGGGAACAGCTGACATTACTGAACCCCAGTAACACAGGAGCAAGTGTTCACTGTGCTAACAGCACTTCCGAGCAACAACTGGCGGTGTTGTAGCCCAGGGATGAGAAGAGAACATGGTGGAGGCAGCAGGACTTTTTGCCGTTCACACAGCAGGGGAACAGCTGACATTACTGAACCCCAGTAACACAGGAGCAAGTGTTCACTGTGCTAACAGCACTTCCGAGCAACAACTGGCGGTGTTGTAGCCCAGGGATGAGAAGAGAACATGGTGGAGGCAGCAGGACTTTTTGCCGTTCACACAGCAGGGGAACAGCTGACATTACTGAACCCCAGTAACACAGGAGCAAGTGTTCACTGCGCTAACAGCACTTCCGAGCAACAACTGGATGGTGTTGGAGTCCAGGGTCAAGGAGGATGTTTAAATACTATTATATCAAGTATTTTCCTTGTTACGTGTCAATTAAAAATGTCTATACTCCAAACAAGAGAAATATAACCTTTAGTACCATAAGATGATGATTTTACTTAAAAAAATATATGTAAATTAATAATTTACAAACATAAACGCATACATTAACATGTTGAAAAGCAATGCAAACCACAATTTAAATAGGTTAAATAATCTGCTATACGGTTTAAAATAAAAGCATACAAGTACATATCAGAATCCATTAATGATGGCTAAGTAACAGTATGTACACCATTTTTATTGTGTAGACAATGAATGGCTGACTTAAAAACATAATCAGCATTACAAGTTATCTTTGACATTCATAAAACTTTACATTTGGTGAATAATATCACTAAAAAAATTTTAAAAATATCTAAAATTTCCATCATGTAATACTGATAATATGTGCCAATCATTTATATTAACAAACAAAAAATTTAAAAAGTGCATAGTGCAGAGTGAAAACAGATATTTATGCCTGACTGTGGACTTGCAAGCATGACAACGGATAGATAAGGTATATATAGATGAGACTGCATAGCCACAGATGGTGAATGGCGATGTAATACTGTACCTCAATAAAGTGTGCGTTACTACTACATCCTTTTTTTTATATAGCTTTATAAAAGGTTACGTGCATGTATGGTTGCGCCTTTGTTTGGACGCACAGACTGGCTTCCTGCTGTGACGCGTTGGGTATTGGAGCGTCTGTACGTCTTATGACGCAGACTAACATTCACGGTGCGCATCGTTCATCATCGCAAGCGTACCGACAACATAAAGGCGTTGTCATGACTGCTTTACTCAGTAAACATGCACCTATGATGAAACATACACGCATGTGCCCTATTACATAACAAGCTACAAGAAAAACGAGTGTGAGGTGTGACACAGCTGTTTTGTTAAGGTACAGTATTATATCGACATTGTACAGGTGTCGCTATTCAGTCTGATAAATAGATATCATTCACCTATTCTATCAGTTGTCGTTCTTTCAGCACCACTTACAGGTATATATTTTGCTATTGTGACTATGCACTATTGACTTTACCAAGGTAATGCATGATTTTTGTTAGCGATTATCATGTTTACATGAAGGACCTTTATGATATGGGCTGTTAACTTTCTAATTAAATATGTATTTTTTAAAATGACACAAATATAAGTAATGTTGAAGAGGACTATTCCTACATGCATTGTTTGCACAATATTACAGGTGTACATCACGTCCCTTAATCAACATTGGATTATTATATTTACTTGTATGCTTTTATTTAAAAGGCAAGAACACTGAAGTATAACCTTCGCACTGCAGCAGTTGTCAAAGTTCAACCCACATTATGCACTTCCAACATTGCAGAATTTGAGTCATGATGTGAGTTGGATTTGTCTAAGCTATGGAGTGACAAGGTTGACCATCAGTATCCTATAGCATAAGTAGGCTGTTGTGTTTGCATTTGTTTTCGACATGTGCATATCTGTAATAATATGTCACAATTATTTTGTAACAGATTTGTGACAAAGACTAATCATTTTATGGTTTTAAAGTTGACGTTTCAAATGTTTACAGCTTAGAAATCAGGGTGTAGCCTCATATCTATGTGTAGCACTAGACACTTTGACATGTCATGTTTTTTTCACCATGATTAGGTAGCTAGCAGTAATTTTTGCCGGACACACAGCAGGGAACAGCAGGCGTTACTGAACCCCACAAACACATCAGCGATTGTTTTCATCTGTGCATCTAACACTTCTGAGCAGCAACTGGCGGTGTTGAAGCCCAGGGTCAAGGAGGGTGTAGGCAGAGGCCTAGTATGAGATGTTTGAAGTTGAAGTTGTAGTTAGCAGCAGTAATTTTTGCCAGACACACAGCAGGGGAACAGCAGGCATTACTGAACCCCACAAACACATCAGCGATTGTTTTCATCTGTGCATCTAACACTTCTGAGCAGCAACTGGCGGTGTTGAAGCCAGGGTCAAGGAGGGTGTAGGCATAAAATATTGAGTTATTGCCTTGTTACGTGGCCATTGCAAATGTATGTACTTCAAACAAGAATAAATGAAGTTTTACTAGGACAATAAAATGATGAATTTCAATTCCAAGAATAGAAAAATATTTATACTTGAGAGTCCTCTGTGGTTGATACCGTTTAATGGCTAACTGAAAATATGGTAACAAATTCCAAGCTTTCGAGACTACTCAGGTCTCTTCATCAGGCTAAGACTAAAACAAAAAATGAAGAATCACATATTTCTACACACAACAGGACACAGGAATAGGTAAGACAAGTGAGGGAGGGACAAGTGAGGGGAGACCGGCCAAAAAATGAGAACAAGGATGAATTATCAGCGCCACACAATAAGAGAAAAAATAATGGATTTACCTGTGGCAAAACAATTTTGTATGCCCGGTCATAGCTTGATGGATATGGAATTACTGGTATTAAAATATAACTTCAAATATGAGAAAGATACAAAGGTTTCAGAATATAAGCTCATCATGACCTTTGACACTGTTAGTGATGGAATGAATAGATCACACGGATTTATGTCATTCTATATCAATTAAGGAATCTGCGTCTCTGCCCTTCCAGGGGCATGAAAACACAAAACCAGACCCCAATCAGAGGGCAATAAAACTTTCTATCCTTATCTAGGAACTGCTCCAATATTTATGTTCATCCCTCTGTGATAATGACAGTTCTGCTACACGTCACTTACTTGTCTTACCTATTTCACTATTCCTGTGTCCTGTTGTGTATAGAAATATGTGATGCTTCATTTTTTGTTTTAGTCTTTGCCTGATGAAGAGACGTGAGTAGCCTCGAAAGCTTGCAATTTGTTACCATCTTTTCAGTTATCCATTAAAAGGTAACAACCACTGCGGACTCTCAAGTCTAAATATTTTTCTATCTACTGGCTAACACGGTACGAAGATACACATGTTTCCTAACTTCAAGAATAAAAATAAAGACACTGCAAATATAAACGCATATATGCACATGCCAACAAGAAATGGAACAACACACCACCCAAAAAATTGGTTATAAAATATAGTGTTGTAAATTTAAGAATAAAAGTCCATTTTTGTATTTATGAATAATGCTTAAGGAACGCTATGTTAAACCATAACATAGTGAAGACAATGGATTTTGTAATAGTCACTCATCATCATCATCATTGCAATTTAGATGTGACAGTCACAGACATTTCAATTATTTAAGTTAATAAAATCGTTACTTTGTACAGCATGTATGACATGTCCAGCATGGACTCATCAATGTGATGACACAATAATGTACGATAAAAAATAACCATTTAAAAAAACATAATGCATTGTCACAATTTAAGTGTGTGCCTGCAAGTGTAGGTGAAACAAAGGCTACGGATAGCAAAGGTATATTCTATGTCTGTATCAGACAGTGGACAGCCTCTGATGGGTAATGGCGATGTTATACTGTACGTCAATAAAGTCTGCAGCTGCAATCATGCATTTTTTGCTTGTACAGTGTTGAAGAGGGTAAAAGCATGTCTGGTTGCGCAAGGCTTTATCCGTCAACACTACCTTCCTACTGTCACGCGTAGGGTAGGGTAGCGTGTGTCAATTAGATGACTCTATAAAATGTGACGTTACGCAGCGTTATTGCGCCCTAGGGACGCCAAAAATACGACAGCAGTAATCATTTACTGTCTAATACTCCACCTATGACCAACAAAAAAAGAACGTTCCCTCTTTAACAATCTACAAGACTAACAAGCATAATGGTTGACGCTGACTTTATTGAGGTACAGTATTACATCGACATTGTCCATGAGTAACTATGCACTGTGATACCTATATACCATTATTAATTTATATCTGTTGTGGTTGTTTCAACAGCACTTGCAGGTATAACTACCTATTGTCAGTATGCATGATGCACTTTCTAGATGTAATAATTTATTATTGCACATTATTACCAGGTTTAGATGCTGGCCATTTCATATATGGTGTGTGAAGTTACAGTTGGCATCAGTATGTGTATTTTATAATGTCTGTCATAAATAAAACTCGTGATGATGATGATGAGCATTTTATGATTCGTACATCCATTGACTGCATTATCTTACAGGTACAGATAAAGTTCCTTAAAAAGCATTAATTGATAAGTATGAAATGTACTTTTATGCATTAATTTCAAAAAGTGAACACTATGTTTTAGTTTTTGTTACCATTTCTAATAGACATGTGCAGATATGCGCTGTGATGACAAATTATTATTTGTCCATATTTGTCATAAAAATTTATCATTCTAGGCCTGGAAAACTTCACAATTTCATATTTTAAGCATAACAATCAGGGTGACGGCTCTTCCCTATTTGGAGCATGTTCGACATGGGTTTTTCTGTGCATGTGTAGGGAACAGGAGACTTCTTGCCGGACACACAGCAGGGGAACAGCTGGCATTACTGAACCCCACTAACACTATAGCTTGTGTATTGGTCTGTGGACACGACACTTCTGAGCAGCAACTGGCAGTGTTGTAGCCCAGGGAGTAGAGTTCAGGTGGTAGAAAGATGAACATAACAGGAGACATGGATAACGTTGCGAACCAGTTATTTAATCTGAAAACGGACAGACAAATTCTGGCGAGATCCATGCCTTGTTCATTTTCAGAAAAGTAAGCCGGTCTACATTATCGGAGGATAGTCGCATGCGACGGTCTGTTAGTACACCACCTGCAGCACTAAAGACGCGCTCCGATAATACACTGGCAGCAGGGCAAGCCAGCACCTCCAATGCATACTGGCTAAGCTCTGGCCATGTATCCAGCTTAGAGACCCAAAACTTGAATGGGGAAGAGCCATCTGGGAGTACACTGAGAGGGAAAGACATGTAGTCTGTCACCATCTTACGGAAACGTTGCCTCCTGCTGACTGGAGCCGTCTCGGATGGTGTATACATTTGTGGCGCTGCCACAAAACTTCGCCACATTTGGAACATACTGGTCTTGCCTTTTGAAGAGGCGCTGCTTGTGCTCCCTCTTGTTGCAGAGCTGTCTCCACTGCCTCGACGCACAGAGCTGCTTTGTAAAGCAGTAGCAGCAGCAGCAGTGCTCTCGGCTGGAATGGAGAAAATTATGGATTGCACCAGTGTGTCTTGGTACTCCCGCATTTTACGCTCCCGGTTCAACGGTGTGATGAGGCTTTGTAAGTTGTCCCGGTAGCGAGGGTCTAGGAGGGTGTACACCCAATAATCAGACGTGGTGAGAATGTGGGCGATGCGGCGGTCGTTTCTCAGGCACTGCAGCATGAAATCAACCATGTGCTGCAGACTCCCAACTGGCCAAGAAACGCTGTCCCCTGCAAGAGGCGTCATCTCTGCCTGCTCTGCATCACCCCACCCTCGCTCTACATACTGACTAGAGCGTTGTGTACCTCCCTCTGGAGCGATGTCTTCCTCCTCCATTGACTCCTCCTCATCCTCCTCACAAAGTGAGCCCTGCCCAGCCCTTTGTGAGGAACCACGTTGCGCTGACTGTCCAGAAGGTGATGGAATTTGTGACTCCTCATCCTCCACCTCTTCCAAAACCTCATCCCTTAGTGCTTGCAGTGTTTTTTGAAGCAGGCAGATAAGGAGGACAGTCAGGCTGACTAGTGCATCATCTGCATCGCCATCCGCGTTGACTCATCAAACGCACGCAAAACGTGGCAGATGTCCTTCATAGAGGCCCACTCAGTAGTGGTGAAGTGTGAACGGCGCAAATTGCGAGTTGATTGCGCCTGATGCAGCTGATACTCCATTACTGCTGGTTGCTGCTCACACAACCGCTCCAACATATGTAACGTGGAATTCCACCTGGTGGGTATGTCACATATGATGCGATGTTCAGGAAGGCGAAATCTGCGTTGCAGAGCTGCAATGCGCGATCTGGCGATGCTGGAACGTCGCAAGTGAGCGCACTCTAGGCGGACCTTGTGCAGCAGTGCATCAAGATCCGGATAGTCCCTCAAAAAACTCTGCACGACCATGTTGAGCACATGTGTCAGACATGGTATGTGAGTGAGGTTGCCAAGGCCCAGAGCTGCCACCAGATTTCGGCCATTGTCACACACTACCAAGCCTGGCTGGAGATTCGCTGGCAAAAACCACACGTCGCTCTCCTGCTTGATGGCATTCCAGAGCTCCTGCGCTGTGTGGCTTCGATTCCCCATGGAAATTAATTTCAGGACGGCCTGTTGACGTTTGGCCACGGCTGTGCTCATATCGGTCGCATCAGGTAAGCGTTCACGGGTACATGTGGAGGTAGACCGTGACGGCTCCTGCAGCGATGATTCTGAGGAACTGGAGTAGGAGGAGGAGTCAATGTGGACAGACTTGATTCCTGCAATCCTTGGAGTTGGCAGAACACGTACAGCGCCACTCGCAAGATCTGTACCCGGCTCCACAACATTGACCCAATGGGCAGTGAGGGAAAGGTATCGTCCCTGGCCATGGGTACTGGTCCACGCATCGGTGGTCAGGTGGACCTTGCTACTGACGGCGTTTAGTAGCGCATGTTTAATTTTTCCCTCAACATGCTTTTGCAGACCAGGGACGGCTTGCCTGCTGAAATAAAATCGGCTGGGCACATTGTATTGTGGGACTGCCAATTCCATTAAGTTACGGAAACTGTCAGTCTCCACCAGCCTGAATGACAGCATTTCAAGGGACAGGAGTTTTGCAATGCCAGCATTCAGAGCCTGTGCTCGTGGATGGTTTGCCGAGTATGGCCGTCTTTTATCCCATGCCTGTGCTACCGATGGCTGTTTTGTGGCCTGGGAGTGTGAGGATGACAGGGAACTGGCAGCTGTGGGTGGAATAACACTGGGTCTCTGGACAACAGTGACAGAGGTTCTTCCATGGCGATCCTGTGAGGAAGCCGAACCAGCTGTGTGTGAGCTGGAGGAAGAGGCTCCAACACGAGCTGAAGATGTAGGTGCTGCTGTAGGTTGGCCTACATCTCCAGTGTGTCTTTGTAACTCAACCACGTGCTTTGACCGCACATGTTTCCACATATTTGTGGTATTAAGGTTACTGACACTTTTACCTCTTTTTACTTTTTGATTACACAGCTTGTATTTGACATAGCAAATATCATCTGCAAGTGTGTCAAAAAAGGACCACGCAGTGCAAGTCCTGGGAGCGCCCGTTTTGGCTGTTGGAAGAGAACTGCTACGAACGGGTGCCAAACTGGAGGCCACAGGCAACCGAGTCTGCAGCCTACCTCTCCCTACTGTTTGGACCGTTGGGGCAATCTCTTCCTCAGAGCTGCTACCACCACCTTCCTGTTCCTCACGCCATGTTGGGTCTTGGACCTCATCATCTCCACTACCCTCTTCCAACACCTGCTGCTGTTGGGTGGTCTGGCCAGCACCATGCTCAACAGAAACTGGCACCTGAGTCTCATCATCATCAGATGCGTTCTGCGGTGTGCTGACCATCGGCACTGGCTCACCCGCCTCTTCACATTCAGAGAGACACAGCTGTTGCGCATCACTGCATACTGCCTCTTCTTCACATTCCAGAATGCTGCTTGGCTGGGCCCCTGTTTGCAAGCCAACAGATTCTGAGAACAGAAGCAGAGACTCAGCTGGCTCCAGTTCAGAACTCTCTGACTGCCTGGGCAATTTGGCAGGCGGTGAAGAGACAGATGGTTGTTCAACAGTGCTGTGGTCCTGAGAGGAGGTGGAAGCAATTGAAGTCGATGCATTGGCTGCCATCCAACCAACAACGGCTTCAATTTGTTCTCCCGCAGCAGGGGGGTACGCTGAGCTCCTACAAAAGTGCGCATAAAGGAACGCTCACGGGGAAAACTGGTGGATGCGGTGTCACTGGGTGCGGCAGCAGCCACAGAATCCCCACGTCCTCTCCCTGCTGAAACTCCACGGCCACGACCACGTGCCTTACTCCCTGCCTTCTTCATCTTGGTATATTGATAAAGAAAGTCAGAAAAGTTATAAGGCCTAAGTGTGGTTATTCCTCAGAGACTGCAGTGAACACTGCAGACAACTGTTCAGTAGCTGTGAAAGGCCCCTTTGTGTACTTCTATAGTGTTTGCAACCAATGTATTGTATACGGATGGAAGCGCGTCACACTAATAGATTAGATTTTTTTCAAATATAATGGAGCAGCATCAATTAGAGAAAAATGTGAAGGATGAGGCAGTGACACACGCTCAGCAGACTACAACCAGCAGTGGTTGAAGAACTAACTGGAGCGTAATCTGCACTCAAAAAATGAAAAGCTCACAGACTACAGTGAACACTGCAGACAACTGTTCAGTAGCTGTGAAAGGCCCCTTTGTGTACTTCTATAGTGTTTGCAACCAATGTATTGTATACGGATGGAAGCGCGTCACACTAATAGATTAGATTTTTTTCAAATATAATGGAGCAGCACCAATTAGAGAAAAATGTGAAGGATGAGGCAGTGACACACGCTCAGCAGACTACAACCAGCAGTGGTTGAAGAACTAACTGGAGCGTGATCTGCACTCAAAAAATCAAAACCTCACAGACTGCAGTGAACACTGAAACACAACTGTTCACTATCTGTGAAAGGCTCCTTTCTGTACTTCTATAGTGTTTGCAACCAATGTATTGTATACGGATGGAAGCGCGTCACACTAATAGATTAGATTTTTTTCAAATATAATGGAGCAGCACCAATTAGAGAAAAATGTGAAGGATGAGGCAGTGACACACGCTCAGCAGACTACAACCAGCAGTGGTTGAAGAACTAACTGGAGCGTGATCTGCACTCAAAAAATCAAAACCTCACAGACTGCAGTGAACACTGAAACACAAACTGTTCACTATCTGTGAAAGGCTCCTTTCTGTACTTCTATAGTGTTTGCAACCAATGTATTGTATACGGATGGAAGCGCGTCACACTAATAGATTAGATTTTTTTCAAATATAATGGAGCAGCACCAATTAGAGAAAAATGTGAAGGATGAGGCAGTGACACACGCTCAGCAGACTACAACCAGCAGTGGTTGAAGAACTAACTGGAGCGTGATCTGCACTCAAAAAATCAAAACCTCACAGACTGCAGTGAACACTGAACACAACTATTCACTATCTGTGAAAGGCTCCTTTCTGTACTTCTATAGTGTTTGCAACCAATGTATTGTATACGGATGGAAGCGCGTCACACTAATAGATTAGATTTTTTTCAAATATAATGGAGCAGCACCAATTAGAGAAAAATGTGAAGGATGAGGCAGTGACACACGCTCAGCAGACTACAACCAGCAGTGGTTGAAGAACTAACTGAAGCGTGATCTGCACTCAAAAAATCAAAACCTCACAGACTGCAGTGAACACTGAAACACAACTGTTCACTATCTGTGAAAGGCTCCTTTCTGTACTTCTATAGTGTTTGCAACCAATGTATTGTATACGGATGGAAGCGCGTCACACTAATAGATTAGATTTTTTTCAAATATAATGGAGCAGCACCAATTAGAGAAAAATGTGAAGGATGAGGCAGTAACACACGCTCAGCAGACTACAACCAGCAGTGGTTGAAGAACTAACTGGAGCGTGATCTGCACTCAAAAAATCAAAACCTCACAGACTGCAGTGAACACTGAAACACAACTATTCACTATCTGTGAAAGGCTCCTTTCTGTACTTCTATAGTGTTTGCAACCAATGTATTGTATACGGATGGAAGCGCGTCACACTAATAGATTAGATTTTTTTCAAATATAATGGAGCAGCACCAATTAGAGAAAAATGTGAAGGATGAGGCAGTGACACACGCTCAGCAGACTACAACCAGCAGTGGTTGAAGAACTAACTGAAGCGTGATCTGCACTCAAAAAATCAAAACCTCACAGACTGCAGTGAACACTGAAACACAACTGTTCACTATCTGTGAAAGGCTCCTTTCTGTACTTCTATAGTGTTTGCAACCAATGTATTGTATACGGATGGAAGCGCGTCACACTAATAGATTAGATTTTTTTCAAATATAATGGAGCTGCACCAATTCCACAAAATAAAATAAAAAAAGAGTCAGTGAGTGACACGTGCAGATGCCTACAAACAGCGGTGGATGCAGAGCAAACTGCAGCGTCACCTGCACTCTCACACACACCTTGCACAGAGCTGTTAAAACAACACTGGCAAAAGGAAGCTTTACACAGCGGTTGGTAAACTAGCCTGCCTAAAGCACAGTACACAAAATCACAATGTCTAACTGTCCCTCAAAGTCAGCAGAACAGCGTTCTGTCCCTAACTGAGTTCACAGCACAGTGACGCTAAAATGGCGGCGGCGCCTTTTATAGTGCATTCTGACATCATTTCAGCAGTCAATCACAGCCATGCCATTAGTTAAGATGACCGCAGCATTACAGGATGTGCCCACACTTCATAAGATTCCTCATTGGCTGACTAAAATCACATTGCCTCTCAAAGAATTATGGGAACTTCCGATTCCGGTATACGATATTGGAAAAATATCGGAACTAAGTATCGGAATTCCGATACAGCGAATATCGGCCGATACCCGATACTTGCGGTATCGGAATGCTCAACACTACAGATCAGTCGTCCTGGTCCCTTTGCAGAGAAACAGCCCCAAAGCATGATGTTGCCACCCCCATGCTTCACAGTAGGTATGGTGTTCTTTGCATGCAACTCAGCACTCTGTCTCCTCTAAACACAACCAGTTTTGTTTCTACCAAAGAGTTCTACTTTTGCTTCATCAGACGATATGACATTCCCAATACTTTTCTGGATAATCCAAATGCTCTCTAGCAAACTTCTGATGGGCCCGGACATGTACTGGCTTAAGCAGGGGGACACTGCAGGATCTGAGTCCCTGGAGGTATAGTGTGTCACTGATGGTAGCCTTTGTTACGTGGTCCCAGCTCTCTTGCGATCATTTTGACCCCACGGGGTGAGATCTTGCGTGGAGCCCCAGATCGAGGGAGATTATCAGTGGTCTTGTATGTATTCCAATTTCTTATTATTGCTCCTACAGTTTATTTCATCACACCAAGCTGCTTGCCTATTGCAGATTCAGTCTTCCCAGCCTGGTGCAGGGTCACAATTTTGTTTTTGGTGTCCTTTGACAGCTCTTTGGTCTTCACCATAGTGGAGTTTGGAGTGTGACTGTTTGAGGTTGTGGACAGATGTCTTTGATACTGATAACAAGTTCAAACAGGTGCCATTACTACAGATAATGAGTGGAGGACAGAGGAGCCTCTTAAAGAAGAAGTTACAGGTCTGTGAGAGCCAGAAAACTTGCATGTTTTTAGGTGACCAAATATTTATTTTCCAATATAATTTGCAAAATAAATCTTGCCAAATCAGACAAGGTGATTTTCTGGATTTGTTGTCTCATTTTGACTCTCATAGTTGTGGTCTACCTATGATGTTAATTACAGGCCTCTCTCATCTTTTTAAGTGGGAAACTTGCACAATTGGTGGCTGAATAAATACTTTTTTCCCCACTGTATGTCTACTGCCCATGCAAGTTACGATCTTGGTAAACCTTTAACTCAACCGACGTTGATATATGAAGAGAACCAAGGATGCATTAAACTTTCAGGCAGTGAGAAGATCAATGCGAGAACCAAACAAATTGACGTTAAACATCTTTATCACCTGTGTGATTTGATAGAATGTTGCATAATTGAGTTTGCTTATTGCGAGACTGACCAGATCATAGCTGATGTTATGATAAAGCCACTTCAAAGAGCCAAATATGAAGAATTCAGAATCTCTATGGGACTAACAGAGTAGCTAGTTGTTGAGGGGGGTGTTGGAATAATGCTTATTATTGTATATTGCAAAACTACTATTTACTACTGTTTAATAGAGCATCATTTTCTGTCTCCAGAAAAAGTGTTATATTGCCAGTAAAGCACTGGAAAAAAAAGAACCCGAAAATTCCTGCTCACTGTCTGTGTAACTGGAACACATTTTTACTGTCACTTTGTAAGCTGACAGACAAGATGCTAAGATCCTAAGTTATAAGAAATACCAGTTGTGAGCTGTGTTAGCTTTGTTCTTGAATAAATATATATTCACTGTTGGACTGCTGGATAGTACAGAGATTAATCCCCTTCTAACAGTGATGCATTGAGACATCAGTGACCACTGAATAGCTACCCTTATAAACCTTGGGCTTTGCTGTATTCTGTCATCATTCCTATTAGGCAAATGGCACATTTTTGTGTATCTACAATAAATGTAATAAAACAACTTCGAATATGATCATCAGTGTTTATAATGCCAAAACACGGAGTGGAACGTACAGAGAAAAACTAATTGAAAGATTGACACGTTTTTGTTTTTGGAATCATTCCTGATTTTGGCATACAAATACTGATGAAATATAGGCCAAAAAATCTGATGTTTGAATGAGACCTAACATAATCAGTATGAAGGAAAACATGCATGGCCCCCCATGCTTTAAATTATTGAAATACTTACCTCTCCCTGTTCCTGCACAAGTCCGGTCTCTTCTGTGTCTTTTGATGTCTTAGGGCAGGGGGCACGATGATGTCACTACAGCGCGCACTCAGTGAGACCGGACCTGCAGGGAAAAAGAGAGAGGTAAGTATTTGATTTTTTTTTATGTATGGAGCATTATATGTGACCCATTCTGTATGAAGCATTAGTCGTGGCCCTTTCTGTATGGAGTATTCTATGGGTCCCATTCTGTATGGAGCATTATATGGGGCCCATTCTGCATGGAGCATTAGTCGTGGCCATTCTGTATGGAGTATTATATGGGGCACATTCTGTGTGGAGCATTATATGGGGCCCAATGTGTATGCTGTATGGGGCACCCATAATACTGTATGGAGGACTGTATAGGAGAAAATTGACTTTTGTGACGGGTACACTGCTGAGGACAGTTTCTAATGATAGGGTACATTTAGCAACATCCTGTTTACTTCTAATGCTACAGGTACTGAAACCCTGAGGGGCCCACTGAAACTCTTTTGCAAGGGGCCCACAAAAACCTGAAGTCGGCCCTGTCGATCTACACATGTGTGCGTGTGTTTATGTGTGTGTATGTAAGTGTTTGTGTATGTGATTAGGCATGTATGTGTGTGTATGTATGCATGTGTGTTTATGTATATGTGTGTGTGTGTCTATCTTTGTGTGTGCATGTGTGCAGGGCCGGCTCCAGGTTTTTATGGGCCCCGGGCGAAAGAGCCTCAGTGGGCCCCTTTAACACAGACCACAATTCATGATGCACAGATACGGCAGAGAAATATAGGTACAGTACAATGCCAAATACTTCACTTCTTCCATTACATGAGTGATATCTATTGTAAATTGTACAATAGCTCAAAAACCGCCAAATCCTCGCAGCGCACAGTACAGACTGGACAGTACAGTCCTCCATACAATATTATGGGCACCACATAGTCTCCCCCTCATCACCCATATAATACCACATGCAGGATGTCACCCCCCCCATCCCCATATAATGCTCCATACAAAATACTGGACCCAATATAATGCTCCATACAAAATACTGGACAACATATAATGCTCCATAACAGGATACTGGTCCCCATATAATGCTCCATACAAAATATGGAACTCTCCTCTGCGCTGTGCTGCGTTCTGCACTGTTACGGCTCAGGAAAGTGCGCTGTGGAAAGACTCCCCATTATCATCATCATTGCCTCCCCATCATCATCATCGCCTCCCCATTATCATCATCGTCTCCCCATCATCATCATCGCCTCCCCATCATCATCATTGCCTCCCCATCATCATCAATGCCTGCCCATCATCATCATCATCTCCCCATCATCATCGCCTCCCCATTATCATCAATGCCTGCCCATCATCATCATCGCTCCCATCATCATCTGGCCTCCCCATTATCATCAATGCCTGGCCATCATCATCATGGCCTCCCCATTATCATCAATGCCTGCCCATTCATCATTGCCTCCCATCATCATCAATGCCTGCCCATTATCATCAATGCCTCCCATCATCATCAATGCCTGCCCATTATCATCAATGTCTCCCCATCATCATCATTGCCTCTCCATCATCATCATGGCCTCCCCATTATCATCAATGCCTGCCCATCATCATCATGGCCTCCCCATCATCATCAATCCATGCCCATCATCATCATCGCCTCCCATCATCATGATCGCCTCCCCATCATCATCAATGCCTGCCCATTATCATCATCGCCTCCCCATCATCATCAATGCCTCCCCATCATCATCATCATCACTGCACTCCCCCCACCACCATCACACAGACAGCACCGCAGCACACAAACACACACCACATCACATCTCACCTGTCCGGCGTCCGCGCGCTCTCTGCCACAGCCGGCCGCTGAATGATGACATCATTCAGCGGCACTGCTGTGAGAGGAAGCGCAGGCGCCCCTGGAGACCGGAGCTGCGGCATTGGAGGCACGGGGCTCAGAGGTAAGTATTACGCCGGCTGCTGCCGGGGCCCTGAGCAAGCGGGGGGGCCCAGTGGCGGCACTGACACCGCTAACGGGCGCCGGGGTGCCCGACGGCGAGTGGGCCCCCCGCCTGCTCAGGGCCCCGGCACTTGCCCGGGTTTGCCGTGTGCTGACACCGGCCCTGCATGTGTGTGTGTACAGACATGGCCAAAAGTTTTGAGAATGACACAAATATTATATTTTCACATGATCTGCTGCCCTCTGGTTTTTATGTGTGTTTGACAGATGTTTTTATCACAGACAGAAATATAATAATTGCAAACATATGAGTAAACAAAGCTTATATTGACAGTTAGAATGAGTTAATGCAGCAAGTCAATATTTGCAGTGTTGACCCTTCTTCTTCAGGACCTCTGCAATTCTCCCTGGCATGCTCTCAATCAACTTCTGGACCAAATCCTGACTGATAGCAGTCCATTCTTGCACAATCAATGCTTTCATTTTGTCAGAATTTTTAGGTTTTTGTTTGTCCACCCGTCTCTTGTTGAATGACCACAATGTTATGATTTTCTATATATAGTTTTCATTTCTAAATACATGTGCTGCGGGACCATGTGGAGAAAAAAAGAACTAATTTCCTTCATATGCTTGGCTTACTATGAATGGCAGAAACTATCTGGTGATATAGGAAATAAAAGATGAATTTCCACTTGGAATGAAAAGATCACAGACGAATTTGGGCCGCTGAAGATACACATTGATGGGAAATTGTATTTGTAATGAATGTTTTATCTTCATGATGCATACCATTGGTTAATACTGCAGTGCGCATGCGTGCGATAGTCACCTGTCACCGCCCCATGATATCCAGCACAGCCTTTCGCCGGCGCACGACTGATGCTCTGCATTGAGCGTCCGTTGTGGGCGTGGCTGGGCGGGCCCTGGTCACGTGGGTCGGGCTGATGACGTTGCACACATGCGCCGTCAAATGCAGCGTTCATGTGGGTCAGCATGTGATGGTCACATGACCAATCATTATAGATACTTAAGGTCCTTCAGTGCTTGCAATCTCACAATTCCCTTGAGAAAGCGAGACATACAAGAAGCGAAACGTACGTTGGGGCATATTTGTGTGACATCCTGCATTTAGGTGAGGTTTTTTGTTCCTGATCTTGCCATAGTATATGACCATGTATGGTTAGTGAGTAGTGTTGAGCGATACTTTCCGATATTCAAAAGTATCGGAATCGGAATGGTATCGCCGATACCATTAAAATATCGGCGATACCCGATACCGATACCGGAAGTCCCATGTAAGTCTATGGGAAAAAATATCGTAACTAAAAAAACCCCATTCTTTCCTTGTAAACACTAAATATACACACATAGAATACATATATATATATATACATGTCATTGTGACATATATATACATATATGTATAGTTTATACACTTCTACATAGTAAAATATCCTCTGATTCAATTGCCGGGTAAAGCCGGCTTCTGTGAAAAGACAGAAGCACCCGACATGAAATGACACTTGGTGTACATAGGGTTAACCATGTCTTTTCATGTCGTTTGCTATCTGATTTGCACAAACAATTACATCAGTCTATGTGTGCTAAATTTCACACCTGTAGGGGTTAATTAAAGGTGTAAATTCGTTGTAAAAAAAACTGACTTTTTTGCTACGAATTTACACCTTTAATTAACCCCTACAGGTGTGAAATTTTGCACACATAGACTGATGTAATTGTTTGTGCAAATCAGATAGCAAACGACATGAAAAGACATGGTTAACCCTATGTACACCAAGTGTCATTTCATGTCGGGTTCTGCATTTTCACAAAAGCCGTCAATTGAATTAGCGGCTATTATACTATGTAGAAGTGTATGAACTATAAATATAAATATATATATATATGTGTCACAAATTCAATGACATGTATATATATATGAGGTGTAAAATTGCTGAAAAAAAATGCGTGGGCTCCCGCCCTATTTTTGCAACCAGACAGACAAAGCCAGTGAGTGGGGGCAGATAATAATAGCCCAGAGAGGGACCATTATTTTTGGCCCCCCCCTGGCTACTAACATCTGCCCCCAGACACCCCAGAAAGGGCAAATCTCTAATTAGATTTGCCCTTTCTGGCACTTTGCCCGTCTATTCCCATTGCCCTGTAGCGGTGGCGAATGGGTTAATAAGGGGTTAAAATGACCTTGCAATTGAAAGGTCACTTTAAGCCAGGTTAATAATTGAGAGCTGTCAATTAGACAACTATCAATTATTAATCCTATTGCATGAAATAAAAATAAAACACACACACTTTAATTAAAAATCATTTTAATGAATAAAGACACATGTTTTTGACCATCTTTTATTTTACTGCAAAAAACATTTCCTGTAATAAAAATAAAATAAAAAAGCAAAATTATTCTTACCTATCCCATGCACAGTCAGGTCCCACGGTGTAATCCTTCAGAAAGGGTTAATGTTTACTGCAGGGACCGCAGCTAATGCTGCAGCCTCACAGTAAACCCCCAAATGAATGAGTTCCTCTCCTGGCTGACAGGAGAGTAAAGGCTGGGTCTCACATAACGATACACCAGCGATCCCGACAACGATATGCACTTGTCAGGATCGCTGGTGTATCGCTACATGATCGCTGCTGAGCTGCCAAACAGGCAGCTCAGGCAGCGATCTGGGACAGCGACACTGCGAGTAACATCGCTTAAGGGCCCGTCTCACATAGCGATATCGCTACCGTGATCGCTGCTGAGTCACTAGTTTTGTGACGCAGCAGCGAGCTCACCAGCGATATCGCTGTGTGTGACATTCAGCGACGATCAGCCCCCTGCCGGGTATCGCTGATTGTCGCTGAAATGTCAGGACCTTTTTTTGATCGCTGGTTTCCCGCTGACAGGCACGCATCGCTGCGTGTGACAGGCGGGAGACCAGCGATCCGCTGGTAACCAAGGTACACAACGGGTTTCCAGGCGCGGGGCTGTGCCTAGAAACCCGCTGTGTACCTTGGATACCAGCGCCCTGATGCAGGGGAGCTGGTATCCAAGGTACACAGCGGGTTTCCAGGCACCGCGCAGCGCTTGGAAACCCGCGTGTACCTTGGATACCAGCTCCCTGCATCAGGGCGCTGGTATCCAAGGTACCAGCGGGTTTCTAGGACGCCCGCGCCTGGAAACCCGCTGTGTCCCTGGTTACCAGCGATCGCTGTCTCCGCCTGTCACACGCAGCGATGCGTGCCTGTCAGCGGGAAACCAGCGATCAAAAAAAGGTCCTGACATTTCAGCGACAATCAGCGATACCCGGCAGGGGGGCTGATTGTCGCTGAATGTCACACACAGCGATATCACTGGTGAGCTCGCTGCTGCGTCACAAAACTAGTGACTCAGCAGCGATCTCGGTAGCAATATCGCTATGTGAGACGGGCCCTTAAGTGGAAAGCTTAATTGATTGCTTTCCACTTTCACTTCAGGTCAGCCAGGGACACAATCAGTGACGTCAGAGGGAACTGATTAACAAAAATAGGGGTTCCCTTCGAAAAAAAATGGCGTGGGGTCCCCCCTATTTTGTTAACCAGCCAGATGAAGCAGACCGCTGAGGCCTGGATTTTCAGGCTGTTAAGGAGCCAAGATCCATGGACCTTGCCAGTCTGATAATACCAGGCCACAGCAGTCTGCATATCTTGGCTGATTAACAAAAATAGGGGATCCCCTCGAAAAAAATTGGCGTGGGGCCCCCCTATTTTTGTTAACCAGCCAGATGAAGCAGACCGCTGAGGCCTGGTTTTTCAGGCTGGTAAGGATCCAATATCCATGGACCTTGCCAGCCTGATAATACCAGGCCACAGCAGTCTGCTTAGCTTGGCTGGTTAACAAAAATAGGGGATCCCCTCGAAAAAAAAACGGCGTAGGGGTCCCCTATTTTTGTTAACCAGCCAAGTAAAATGCAGACTGCTGCGGCCTGGTATTAAAAGACTGTCAAGGCCCATGGATTTTGGCCCTCAACAGCCTGATAATACCAGGCTACAGCAGCCCCACATTTGGCGCATCAAAAGATGTGCCAATTGTGGCACTTTACCCAGCTCTTCCCACTGCCCTGTAGCGGTGGCAAGTGGGGTAATAAGGGGTTAATGTCACCGTTGATTGCACGGTGACAATAAGCCCGGTTAATAATGGAGAGGCGTCAATAAGACACCGATCCATTATTAATCCCAAAGTTTTTAAATGTTTAAAAAAAAGACACAGCAAGAAAAAAGTCTTTTAATGAAATAAAAGAGACAACACAGTTTTCATTTCTTTTATTACTCTCTCATTCCTGCGACGCCATCGATCTCCTGTAAAAAAATAAAAAAACAAACCAACAGTATACCACCTGTCCGACGCAGTCCATAACGACAGTCCCACGACGATCCAGCTCTGCTACATCGGAATGACAGGCAGAGCCTGTCATCCCGGCGCAGCACAGCTGATTACCTGCTTCCCAGCGGTGACATCATCGGACTGCTTTACGGCCGCGATTACCCAGCAGTCACTGCAGTTATCGCGAGAAACTGCATGTGACCGCCGGGGAGAAGAGGATGGCGGCCATTAAGCAGTCAGGGATGTGAACCCGGAGATCTTCTGCCCGACCGACGGACACTGACAGTGACAATCCCGATTACGGTATCCGATATGACAAAATATCGGTACTCGGAATCGGAATTCCGATACAGCCAATATCGGCCGATACCCGATATTTGCAGTATCGGAATGCTCAACACTATTAGTGAGGCTATGTATGGACACATTGGCCTGAGATCGTGGGCACAGTACTGCGGTCTTTTATTATGGCAGAGACCTGTTATTCAGGATATATGACTTTAACAATACTTTGGTACTTTATATGCTCTCACCTATTTGTGATCTATTAACATTACAATGTGTATATCATGTTAAGGTGATGTGGGTGTCCACAACTTTTTGGTGTCTTTTTTAAACACACATCTAGTTATACGTTTTTATGCTATGTTTTTGTCAGCAATATTTGTTCAATAAAACCTTTTGATAATTTGTTTATAAAACTCCAGTCTTTTTCTCCTGTTCTTTGTCATATTTGCACTTGGAGGTATGTGCAGTAATCAGGTGATTGTTTTCACCACTGCGTAACATGGATCTGGATTTTAGGTTGTTAATGTTATGATTTGGTAGCTGAGGAGAGCAGGCAAAAAAAGGCAATACACCAGAGAGGTTGTAATCTACTGGATTGCAGTACCCTGACTAACCACCACAACTAAAGGCAGCCGTGGAGCGTACCTACGTTGGTCCTAGACGCCTCGTCACAGCCTGAGAAGCTAACTACACCTAAAGATAGAAAGAGGAAAACTATCTGCCCTGGAGCAGATCCCCAAAGAACATAGGAAGCCCCCAAACATGTAATGGCGGTTAGACAAGAGGAAATACAGACAGAGACAGAAAATAGTATAAGCAAACGTTGGGGCCCAATCTTCCTAGAAAGAAAAGGATAGGAAGGACACTTACTGCAATCCAAAAAAAACCCTAAAAAAATACCAACTCACTAATTGCAAAAACACTTGAGATCACACGACCTCTACCACCTAAATTAGTTCTCTGGTGTAACAAAACTAAGCAGCAGCCACTGAAAAAACTGGAAAAGGCAAATGAACAAATAACAGTGGCTCAGATAAACTGAGAGGAGCACAAGCCCCCGGAGAGGACCTGGCTGACCTCCACAGAAGTGCAGGACAAAATGCAAAAAGCAAGCACAAAAATAAAAGCAGAAAATATCTTATCTGTTAGAAGAAGATGCAGGCAAGACACAGCAAGCTTCCAAGTGAACCAGGAACCAAAGTTGAGACAAGAACAATTGATCATCGGCAAACCTGATGGGAGGGAACCTCCCTTATATAAGACCAGTCTGTAACACCTGATTGCCAATCTTCACAATCTTCATTGAATAGTTCAGTACTGTTTGTAACCACCAGAGGGAGCTTCTGCTCAGAATTAATTTCTAACACATTCACAACACCACAAGTTCTCAATGGGATTAAGATCTGGGGAGTTTCCAGGCCATTGACCCAAAATCTCTATGTTTTGTTCCCTGAGCCATTTAGTTATCACCTTTGCTTTATGGCAAGGTGCTCCATCATGCTGGAAAAGGCATTGTTGATCGCCAAACTGCTCTTAGAGGGTGGGGAGAAGTTGCTCTTGGAGGACATTCTGGTACCATTCTTTATTCATGGCTGTGTTTTTAGGCAAGACTGTGAGAGAGCCGATTCCCTTGGCTGAGAAGCAACCCCACACATGAATGGTTTCAGGATGCTTAACAGTTGGCATGAGACAAACTGGTGGTAGCGCTAACCTTGTCTTCTCCGAATGAGGCTTTTTCCTGATGTCCCAAACAATCGAAAAGGGGATTCATCAGAGAAAATAACTTTACCCAGTCCTCAGCAGTCCACTGCCTGTACCTTTTGCAGAATATCAGTCTGTCCATGATGTTTTTTCTGGAGAGAAGTGGCTTCTTTGCTGCCCTCCTTGAGACCAGGCCTTGCTCCAAGAGTCTCCGCCTCACAGTGCGTACAGATGCACTCACACCTGCCTGCTGCCATTCCTGAGCAAGCTCTGAACTGCTGGTAGCCCGATCCCGCAGCTGAAACACTTTTAAGAGACGGTCCTGGCGCTTGCTGGTCTTTCTTGGGCGCCCTGGAGCCTTTTTGGCAACAATGGAACCTCTCTCCTTGAAGTTCTTGATGATGCGATAGATTGTTGACTGAGGTGCAATCTTTCTAGCTGCAATACTCTTCCCTGTTAGGCCATTTTTGTGCATTGCAATGATGACTGCACGTGTTTCTTTAGAGATAACCATGGTTAACAGAAGAGAAACAATGATGCCAAGCACCAGCCTCCTTTTAAAGTGTCCAGTGGTGTCATTCTTACTTAATCATGACAGATTGATCTCCAGCCATGTCCTCATCAACACCCACACCTGTGTTAATGGAGCAATCACTGAAAAGAGGTTAGCTGGTCCTTTTAAGGCAGGGCTGCAATGATGTTGAAATGTGTTTTGGGGGATAAAGTTCATTTTCTAGCCAAATATTGACTTTGCAAGTAATTGCTGTTAAGCTGATCACTCTTTATAACATTCTGGAGTATATGCAAATGCCATTAGAAAAAGTGAAGCAGTAGACTTTGTAAAAATGTATATTTGTGTCATTCTCAAAACTTTTGGCCATGACTATCTATTTATATACGACTGTGTCTGTGTGTGTTTGTGTATCTATGTATATGGAAACATATCTGTTTTTGGTTCATGTATGACACTGTAATTGAAAAGAATAGGAAAATCAACCTGACTCTTTATAGCGAACCTGTCAGCTGGATTGTGCACAGTAGCCTACAGACAGTGTCAGGTCGGTGCCGGTATACTGATTAAAATTTTACCTTGTTCATGAAATCCGTCTTGTGGTTGTTGTTTAATCTTTATTTACAGTTTTGAGTTAATGATATGCTCGTGCTTCTTGGCGGCCTGTGGGGTGGTCTTCATGTGGTGCTCTGATTAGGTATTCATGTCTAAGGTTTCTGACAGGTCACTGATCCCTCACTGACCTGCCCGCCATTTTACATAATGAATATTATATGTATTTAAAAAAAACATTCAGCAGGCAGGCGCCGGCGCCATTTTGCTAGAGGAAAAAATAAATTGTCTCCACCAAGATGGCGCCGGCGGCACCTGGGCAGTAGCATCTAAAGCATCCATTTTGAGAAAGATTTTTTTTTTTTTAGAATAAATGTATAAGACTAAATAAATCAATTTAATGCATATTATAGATGCGATCATGCTGCAGCGCAGGCGCCGCCTCCGGGCTTGCCTGCTGAATGGTTTTTTTTTTCCAATACATATAATAATCAGTATGTAAAGTAGGGGGCAGGTCACTGCGGGATCAGTTTGTGTCTTAAGCCAAACAGATGAATAGCTAATCAGAGCACCAAATGAAAACTCCCACAGGCGCCCCGAAGCACGATCATATTATCAACTGAAAACTGAAAGTAAAGATTAAACAACAACCACAAGATGGATTTCATCAACCAAGGTATCATTTTAATCAGTATAACGCGCCGATCTGAAACTGTCTGTAGGTTACTAAGCACAATCCTGCTGACAGGTTCCCTTTAAAGGGAATCTATCGCCCCATTTTTCGACTATAAGCTGTGGCCACCGCCATCAGGGGCTTATCTACAGCATTCTGTAATGTTGCAGATAAGCCCCGATTTAACCTGAAAAAGAAGAAAAACAAGTTATTATTATTATTATTATTTATTTATATAGCGCCATTAATTCCATGGTGCTGTACATGAGAAGGGGTTACCTACAAAGTTATAGATATCGTTTACAGTAAACAAATTTACAATGACATACTGGTACAGAGGGGAGAGGACCCTGTCCTTGCGGACTTACATTCTAGTTAGATTATACTCACCCAGGGGCGGTCCAGGGTCCAGTCTGATTCGATGGGTGTTGCGGTCCGGTCCATCATGCTCCTGTCAGCGCCAGCGAACTGCCACGGCTGAGCAGGGTGACTCACCCACACTGTGGAAGGGCCCGGGGTCAGATGCCACAGGAGAGGCTCAGGCAGAGGGGACCTGAACAGTGTGGTGAGAGGGGACACTGAAGATAGCAGTAAGCAAAAGGACCTGCGATCATGTGACCACAGGGGGCGGGGCTTAGCGTCCTGCTACTAGAGATGAGTGCAGGACTTTACAAGGACCCTGGATTAGTAAAGAGGGAAATCAGGTCAGACAAACGGGGTTCATACACAGAGAAGACGGCGCAGTACAGAAGGGGCGAGCAGAGAATAGTCACAACATAAGCCAGGAGTCATACACGGAGATAGCAATGCAGTACAGGAGGGATAAGCAGAGAATTGTCAGGACAAAGGCCAGGGTCATACACAAGATAACAACGCAGTGCAGGAGGGGCAGGCAGAACTCGTAACAGGAACAGAACCAAGTCAAAACCAAGCAAGCATAAAGATAGCACAAGCACAAAGCACAGGGTCACACACACTCGGCCAAGGGTCAAAGTATAAGCGACAGGGAATGGCTCCACAATGAGGCTATAAGAAGCCTCCCAGAATCCAAAATGAGGCCGTCCAGATTAACCTCTGAACTACCTAATTTCCACAACAAAGCAGCTCATGACAGTACCCCCCTCTCAATGGGGGGCCTCCGGACCCCCCGGCTTCCCAGGATGCCGGGCATGGAACGTACGAACCAGACGGTCAGCGTGTATTGATCTGGCTGGTACCCATGACCGCTCCTCCGGACCATACCCCCTCCAATGTACCAAATATTGCAAAGACCCCGAACCCGCCTGGAATCCACAATATGTTGTACTTCAAACTCCATATGTCCCCCAACCAAGACTGGAGGAGGAGCAGTTTCAGTCTCCTCTCTCATCGCACCAAGGGTTTAAGTAAAGACCTATGAAAAACATTATGGAGTTTTAAGGAGGAAGGAAGACGGAGGCGGTAGGTTACGGGGTTCACTACTTCAATGACATCATAGGGACCAATAAATTTAGGCCCCAGTTTAGCAGAGGGCAATTGAAGATTTATATTTTGTGTAGACAGCCACACCTTATCCTCACAAAGCAGCGTCTGAGCAGAGTCCCTTTTTCTATCCGCAAAACGTTTATATTTCTCCTAGCCTTAGAAATATTTAAACGAACCTTTGTCCAAAGATCCTTAAGACGATTGACCCTCCTCTGCCCCGGACAACCAGAATCTATTCGAGAAAATTCGCCAAAATGAGGGTTCATCCCATAATTAATCAAAAATGGTGACCTACCGGTAGATTGGTTTACCCAGTTGTTGAAAGCGAATTCTGCTAATGGTAAGGCATCAGACCAGTCGCTTTGCAGGGTAGAAGTCAAGCACCGAAGAATCTGTTCAAGCGACTGGTTGGTGCGCTCCGTTTGTCCGTTGGTTTCAGGGTGATACGCTGAGGAAAAAGACAGAGATATCCCCAGTTTTTTGCAGAAGGCCCGCCAGAATTTAGACACAAACTGAGTCCCTCTGTCTGACACAATATTAGTGGGAACCCCATGTAAGCGTACCACTGGGACAGGAAATGCCTAGAGAGCGTCTCTGCTGAGGGTAAATTGTCATGGGTACAAAATTTGCCAACTTCGAAAACCTGTCCACCACTACCCAAATTACAGTATTACCACGAGATGATGGAAGATTGGTAATGAAGTCCATGGACAAGTGAGTCCATGGCCTTCCTGGGACTGGCAAAGGCACCAATTCCCCGGCCGGCCGGCAACTAGAGCTCTTGGAACGGGCACATATACACATGCTGCGACATGTTTCTTGATATCTGAAGTCATTAAAGGCCACCAGAAGACCCTTGCCACTGCTTCCGTGTGGCGGCTATACCAGGGTGTGCACTCAACTTCGAATCATGGAACTCCCACAGGAGTTTGTTGCGCAAATGCTGCGGGACAAACAAATTGTCAACAGGTTTAGAATTTGGAGCCAAAGATTGAGCTCCTACGATCTCTTGCTCCAATTTCGACGATAGAGTGCAACCTTTTTTTGTATATTGTCTATGGAGGTAGCTCTCCTGGTTTGCACCTAATTCACACTGGTTTGGATGTGCCAGTCAGTTTTCTTTTACTTCTATGTTAGCTTACTGACCGAGCACTCCGCCATCACCATGTGGTGATTTTAATTATAGCAGGTTCCTGCTCACCCAGAAAAGGCAAGCTTTACTGACAGAGGTGTCCACATTCACCAGGAATTCAGATGTCAGCCAAATAGAGGTATGTTCACATAGGCAGGGACCCATACGTTCTGAGACCACCTTGACGTTGGTGTATGGGCAGGCATTATTTGGCCAAATTTTGTGCAAAGCGTCTCATTCATTTTTTTCTAATATTCAAAAGCCATATTGCTATTCATGTTTCATATTTCATATTGACTTGCTTTGGCACGATAGAGTGCAACCTTTTTTTGTATATTGTCTATGGAGGTAGCTGCTCCTGGTTTGCACCTAATTCACATGGTTTGGATGTGCCAGTCAGTTTTCTTTTACTTCTATGTTAGCTTACTGACCGAGCACTCCGCCCATCACCATGTGGTGATTTTAATTATAGCAGGTTCCTGCTCACCCAGAAAAGGCAAGCTTTACTGACAGAGGTGTCCACATTCACCCCGGAATTCAGATGTCAGCCTAATAGAGGTATGTTCACATAGGCAGGGACCCATACGTTCTGAGACCACTTGACGTTGGTGTATGGGCAGGCATTATTTGGCCAAATTTTGTGCAAAGCGTCTCATTCATTTTTTTCTAATATTCAAAAGCCATATTGCTATTCATGTTTCATATTTCACATTGACTTGCTTTGGCACGATAGAGTGCAACCTTTTTTTGTATATTGTCTATGGAGGTAGTGCTCCTGGTTTGCACTAATTCACACTGGTTTGGATGTGCCAGTCAGTTTTCTTTTACTTCTATATTAGCTTACTGACCGAGCACTCCGCCCATCACCATGTGGTGATTTTAATTATAGCAGGTTCCTGCTCACCCAGAAAAGGCAAGCTTTACTGACAGAGGTGTCCACATTCACCCAGGTATTCAGATGTCAGCCTAATAGAGGTATGTTCACATAGGCAGGAACCCATACGTTCTGAGACCACCTTGACGTTGGTGTATGGGCAGGCATTATTTGGCCAAATTTTGTGCAAAGCGTCTCATTCATTTTTTTCTAATATTCAAAAGCCATATTGCTATTCATGTTTCTTATTTCACATTGACTTGCTTTGGCACGAAAGAGTGCAACCTTTTTTTGTATATTGTCTATGGAGGTAGCTGCTCCTGGTTTGCACCTAATTCACACTGGTTTGGATGTGCCAGTCAGTTTTCTTTTACTTCTATGTTAGCTTACTGACCGAGCACTCCGCCATCACCATGTGGTGATTTTAATTATAGCAGGTTCCTGCTCACCCAGAAAGGCAAGCTTTACTGACAGAGGTGTCCACATTCACCCAGGAATTCAGATGTCAGCCTAATTGAGGTATGTTCACATAGGCAGGGACCCATACGTTCTGAGACCACCTTGACGTTGGTGTATGGGCAGGCATTATTTGGCCAAATTTTGTGCAAGCGTCTCATTCATTTTTTTCTAATATTCAAAAGCCATATTGCTATTCATGTTTATATTTCACATTGACTTGCTTTGGCACGATAGAGTGCAACCTTTTTTGTATAGAGCTCTTGGAACGGGCACATATACACATTCTGCGACATGTTTCTTGATATCTGAAGTCATTAAAGGCCACCAGAAGACCCTTGCCACTGCTTCCCGTGTGGCGGCTATACCAGGGTGTGCACTCAACTTTGAATCATGGAACTCCCACAGGAGTTTGTTGCGCAAATGTGCGGCACAAACAAATGTCAACAGGTTTAGAATTGGAGCCAAAGATTGAGCTCCTACGATCTCTCGCTCCAATTCGACGACACCTCGGCAACCACGAGACTGGGTTGAAGAATGGGGGACGGCGGATCGGGGCGGTAAGGCTCAAAACTCGTGATAAGGCATCAGCTTTATGTTCTTAGACCCTGGCGAAAGGTAATAGAAAATTGAAAACTGGAGAAAAAAAGTGACAGCGGGGTTGCCTGGGAGTCAGTCTTTTAGCAGATTTGATGTATTCCAAATTTTATGGTCAGTGATAACCGTAATAGAGTGAGCCGCCCCCCTCCAAAAAATGCCTCCATTTCTTCGAACGCCAACTTAATAGCCAGAAGTTCTCTGTTGCTACGTCATAATTTTTCTCCGCCGGAGAAAAATTTCTTAGAAAAATAGGCACAGGGCCTGAGATTAGTCAGAGAAGCTGGACCTTGCG
>JARQOD010000004.1:102807285-102859639 GCA_033576555.1 Oophaga sylvatica | reverse complement strand
GTGCACTGCCTACTCTGGACTCCTCACGCACCAAGTTACAGCGCCCCGGGGCACTTCGACGTTTAGGCGAGGGCGACAATGGACTCACCCGCGCCCAAAGCGAATGTCACTGTCCAGTAAACACGGAAGACGTCACAGCGGTGGAGCCGGAGAGGTAAGTATTGCAAGTGCTGGGGCACTGAGCAAGCAGGGGGCCACTAGTGGGCGACGGCACTGGCACAGGCCCTTCATAGTACGGCGAGTGGGCCTTCCCACCGTCAGAGACACTTTTTTGTACAATGAAGGCCCTGTGCCAGTGCTGTCGCCCACGAGTCGCCCCCCCACCTGCTCATGGAATCGGCACTTGCCCGGGTATGCCAGGTGCTGATGCCGGCCCTGGGGGGGGGGTATTTATAGGTTTTGTAGCCCGTCCACTCTTGCAAGTGCATGGTGTTTAAATGTCTAAGCATGCAACTGGTATTCAATTTTCAGAGATTTTTCCCTCAGCTAAAGTCCTTCCCGCACTTCATTCAGATAATCTTTGCCTCATCAATAGGATTTTGGTCAAAAAAGTGCCACACTGGACTCTTCCTACTATGGTATACTTTTCAGGGCTTGCACGCTATGCTAATTTGACCGTCTGGCCAAGCTGTTCTGCAACTCTTTTTGTTTTTTTTAACACCTTTTTGGACTGCTACTGGCCTGCCAGATAACCCCAGTTGCGATGTCGATACCTGCTGCGGATCCTCCTCCTCTTCTGAGCTATTGCCAGCGGCACCCTCTTCGCCCACTTGATGCCAATCCGGGTCAACAACTGGGTCATCCAACACCTCCTCTTCAATTTCATCTGCACCTTCCTCTGTGTCCACGTGTAAGGTGGTATAGTATGCAGGAAGGGGCACCTGAGTTTCATCAGGGACACATTCTGGCTCAATAGACTGCGAGGGCAATTTTAGTGCTCTGGTTGAATGTACCAGCACAATTATATAGCAGTGGCTGTGCATCAGTGCACTCCATGTCAAATTCATCTTAGACTGAGGAATTCAGGAGTTGACTTGATAACCCAGGCATGGTATGTGAAAAGAGCTCCATGGAGTAATCTGAAGTGTGGCCTGCCGCATCCTTCCCTTTTGGTGGGGGGGAGGACACAAGGAAAGGGGTTTTCCTGACCAGAAGCCTGCACTGACGACTCAGTGCTTGGAGTTTTTGAAACTTCAGAAGAGGAGGCGATAGAGCTGGAGGCTGTTTCGGCAATGTAAGTCAAAACCTGTTCCTGATGCTCTGGCTTTAAAAGTGGTTTTACGTAGTCCCAGAAAAGGGAGCCTTCCAGGCCTTCTGGAGCCAGACGATGACGCAGGCTCGACACCTCCTGCCTTAGGTGTTATTGTGCTTTTGGCACTACCAGCAGATGCACCAACAACACCAATATCAGTACCAGTTGGCCCCCTCGCCCACGTCCAAGGCCTCTTCCACCATACTTCCTCATGTTTGTGAAAATGTGCCCAAAAAAGCAGCAGCTATATGGTACTGTTTCAGAAGCGTACAGCTGTATACGGTGAGGGTGAAAAATTTTATTCTCCGTATATATTTGCGGAGTAACAGACACAGACTCTCACAGGCTCAGTATGGATTACACCAGAATATGAAAAGCAGTATAAGTGTACTGTATCAGTAGCGTACAGCTGTAAACAGTGTTGGGGTAATTTTAAATCTCCGTATATATTTCAGGAGTAACACACACGCTCACAGGCTCAGTATGGATAACACCAGAATATGAAAAGCATAAAAAGTGTACTGTATCAGAAGCATACAGCTGTATACAGTGTTGGGGTAATTTTAAATCTCCGTATATATTTGAGGAGTAACACACACGGTCACAGGCTCAGTATGGATAACACCAGAATATGAAAAGCAGAAAAAGTGTACTGTATCAGTAGCATGCAACTGTATACAGTGTTGGGGTAATTTTAAATCTCCGTATATATTTCCGTAGTCATACACAGACGCTCTCTCAGTATGGATTTGACCGTAATACACAAGCCATAAAAACGGTACTGTATCAGAAGATACCAGCTGTATACGGTTTTGGGGAAAATTGAAATCTCTGTATATATTTCCGGAGTCACACACAGATAGTCAGCATGTATTTGTCCGTGATACCAGCCGGTACACGGTAGTGTGAGGAGCGTACAGCTCTATACGATGTGGGAAAAAATGAACGCTCGGTAACTGTGCAGAGAAAAAGTATTAGAGCTGTGTAGGTGCTGTGTTAGAAAACACTCTGCACAGCAGTGTGCACACAGCAATACAGGTAGCAGGCATCCTAATAATCATCTCTGCTGCTGCACACAATAAATTCCACCCCTGTCACTGGCAGGCAGCCTAATAATCAGCTCTGCTGCTCCACACAAGAAATTCCTCCCCTTCAATGGCAGGCAGCCTAAGAACCAGCGCTGCTGCACACAACAAAATCCTCCCCTGTCACTGCACACTAACTGTACAACTAATCGCTATCAGCAGAAGCACAGAATTATTGTTTTTTTTCCTGCCTAACGCTCTCCCTACTGAGAACCAGCGCCAGCAACCTCTCCCTACGCTAAGATCAGCAGAAGTAAAATGGCGGTCGGCAGTGAGGGCTTTTATAGGCACTGTGACGCCACACAAAGCAAGCCAATCACTGCAATGCCCTTCTCTAAGATGGTGCTGGCCGCTGCCCATGTCATCACGCTACCAACAGTCTGCGTCCTTGCTCATTGGCTGAGAAAAGGCCTTTCAAGCATTATGGGAAAACTGACTTTGGCGCTCGGGTCACCGAACGCATGGCCAACCTCACGCTTTGGTGAAAGTCAGTCTTTTTTTAATCTGACCAACCTGTTTCGCTCAACTCTACTGAAGACTTATTTTCAGAAATTCACACATCTCAATTATGAAATTAGTCAACACAACTTAATTTGCCTGTATGGCAAGAAGAACAAAAAATCAATTTTGGAACAAATCAAGCCACACATGTCATTCAAAGAAAGGATCACCAAGCTACGACTTGCCTACTTTGGACATATCATATGAAGTGAGAAATCACTGGAGAAATACACCATGGTCGGAAGAATAGAAAGAACAAGGCAAAGAGGAAGAACAGCAAACAGATGCTATCAAGATAATGGCGGAGAAGACTTGCACGAGATCAATCCTCCTACAGATCATTCATCCATCAAATTAACATGGCTCATAATCAAGCCAAAGGAGTTTAAAAAAAATAACAGTGAAAAAATAAAGTCTTACCTGTTCCCCCCCTCAGGATGAGAGTCCTGAAATAGTATAATGCATTTACATATAGACTTTATTAAAATGAGTCTGTCAGCCCAAACTTAATACTAATTAAGGACTAGTGATGAGCGAACATGCTTGCCACTACTCGTTACTCGACCGAGTATCACTGTACTCGGTGTACAGCACCGAGCATTTCCGGTATTATTCAGCGGGAGCTCTGGTCTCCGTCCTGTGTGTCTAAAGTGTAATGTATAACTCCACATATGTAAATTCATAGTTTTGATGCCTTCAGTGTGATTCTACAATTTTCATAGCCATGAAAATACAGAAAAATCTATGAATGAGAAGGTGTGTCCAAACTTTTGGTCTGTACTGTAGGTGGTCGAGATCTTGTGGTCTCAGGTTTTTTGTAATCAGAAGTGCTGGTATTTTTGTTAGGGTTTTTCTGGGTTGCAGACAGAATTTCTCTCCTGTACTTTGCTTTCTAGACAGATTTAGGCCCCAACATTTGCTCATTCTATTTTCTGTCTGTGTTCGTGTTTTCCTCTTGTCTAATCGCCATTACATGTTTGGGGGCTTCCTATTTCTTTGGGGTCTCTACTCCTGGGCAGTTAGTTTTCCTCTTTCTATCTTCAGGTGTAGCTAACTCTCCGGCTGTGCCAAGGCGTCTAGGATCACCGTAGGTACGCTCCACGGCTACTTCTAGTTGTGCGGTTAGTTTAGGGATCTGCAACCCATTAGGTCCCAGCCTCTCTGGTGTCTTGCTGCTTTGGCGGTTTTTTGCTGCTGTCCTCCTCAGCTACCGAAACATAACAGTATTACCGGCCTGACTAAAAATTCTATGGTACTCAACAGAAGGGAAGGATAGTGAGCATAAAGGAAAAAAAAAGGGAGTTGTCAGAAATTTTTTTTTCCTTTTTTTCTGCTTGTTACAATTTTTACCTCTTTCTCCCTGGGTGCTGAGGAGGAATTTTTCTATGTCCTCAATGGAGATTGTGCAGTTGTCAGATCGTGTTGAGCGGCTCGCCGCTGAGGTTCAGAATATTGCTGCCTATATCGCTAGGTTGCCACTTGTGGAACCTAGGATCCCCATGCCAGATTTATTTTTGGGGGATCGGTCTAAATTTCTGAATTTTAAAAATAACTGTAAGTTGTTTTTTGCCCTGAAGCCTAAGTCCTCAGGAAGCGCTGCACAGCAGGTTCAAATTGTTATCTCCCTGTTGCACGGCGACCCTCAGGATTGGGCTTTTCCCCTGACACCTGGGGATCCTGTTTTGAATTATGTTAATGTGTTTTTCAGGCTCTGGGGTTATTGTACGATGAACCTAATGTCACTGATCAAGCGGAAAAAACCTTGTTGGCATTGAATCAGGGTCATGAAGCTGCTGAACTGTACTGTCAGAAATTTCGAAAATGGCCAGTCCTTACTAAATGGAATGATGAGGCTCTGGCAGCTCTTTTTCGGAAGGATCTGGCATAGACTGTAAAGGATGTTATGGTGGATTCCCTGTTCCCTCTGGTCTCAATGACTCTATGTCATTAGCTATTCAAATTGACAGACGTTTGCATGAGCGCAGAGGTATGCTTGAGATTGTGTTGCTTTGTGAGTCTGCTCCTGAGCCCATGCAGTGTGATGGAGTGACTTCTGGGGCACAGCGTCATGACTTTCGAAAGCGTAATAGGTTGTGTTTCTACTGTGGTGATGCTTCTCATGCTGTTTCCATCTGCCCCAAGCGGGGAAGATGTTTTGCGCGCTCAGTTGTTTTGGGTAGTGTTCAGACTAAATTTCTGTTGACTGTTACCCTGATTTGCTCCATGTCCACATTTTCGGCTCAGGCTTTTGTTGATTCAGGAGCAGCTATTGACCTGATGGATTTTGACTTTGCCAAACGTTGTGGGTTTCCCATGATACCCCTTCGGAAGTCTATTCCTTTGCTGGGCATTGATTCTACCCCTTTGGCGGAGAATAAACCCCAGTTTTCTACCCTGGTGATAATGCGGGTCGTCCCAGACCATCAGGAGAGTTGCAAATTTTTGGTGTTGCATAATTTGCATGACATTATTGTACTGGGTTTCCCTTGGTTACAGACTCATAATCCTATTTTGGATTGGAAATCTGTGTCTGTGACCAGTTGGGGTTGCCAATGTGTTAGTACTGACACTCTATATAAGTATGGCCCGAAGATCCACTGGAGGACGAATCACCACTGTTCCTCCTACTTCTTTCCTTCGGCATCGGCTGACTCAGTAAACTTGGAGCCCTCGCTCTTGTGACCTGCCTGTGGCCATCGCTTCCTTTAAGGGCACCTCTGGCTTTCTGTAGGGGCTGAACGTCATCTGACTGGACATGGTTCCTCCACCGGGGCGCTGCAGCACCTTTAAAATTCAGCGCTCCCACCGCTTCTTCTCCTCAATAACCTTCCTCACCCACCAAGCCTCTCTCACTGTAGGGACCCGGGTCTCGTCTGGGTACGCGCTGTGGGGAGATGTGGGGAACGGAGAAGATGTCTGGGCCGAGGGCTGGTGTTACACTCACCGAGGTGGCAGCCGGCGCGACGGTCCTTCACTGCAGCCGCGTAAACTTGGAATCACGGCCGCGAAGGTCCCTCTCTCCACAACTTCCAGTTTCTCTATCTCTTCTTCTGGTTCCAGCCTCTCTGCATCTGCGGTGTTCCAGCTCCCGGCGATCCTCCGCTGCGCTCGGATAGGTATCTCACCAGATAATGGTGTCTCTTTTCTGGGCATGCCGTCTTGTTTTTCTGGGCTCCACCCATTCGTGGGGTGGAGTTTCTTACGGCTGCCCCACCCATTCCTTCAGATTCTGCTGCAGGGGTAGGGGCTTCTTCTTTGGTCCTGCCCATCTCAGGCGGGCACCAGTCACTCTGGGATGTGGCCTCGGCTCAGGCCACTCCTTCTGCCATCTTTCTGTAAGTGGGTGAAGGAGTATTCCTGCCTTGCCCTGCCCCCCTTAAGTGCTCTTTATGTATATATGTTCTAATTATTGTGTTGCTGTAAATATTTTGGTGGTACTACTACATGGAACATCTCATTACCACACATAGTAATGGTATTGCCACATTCCCTACTGTGTTACCATTTTATGCACAATAATTGTATATGTGTTGTGTTCTTTTAGTATAATATATGTGATGTGTACTAATGTTCATGTACTGTTTAGGGAAAGTTTGGTGCTGTCTTCTTGGGACACTAAAGAAGGGCACCTTAGTATATAGTTCTTATATATTGGGTAAGTGTAGTTATGTTGCGGGTCACTAGATGTGGGCATACTAGTGGGCACTGTTAGGAATAGATGATAGGATGTTTATAGAGGGTTAAGTGTAGTAGGAGCTGCCGGATACTGAGAAGTCACCAGTCCACAAGTCCCAGGAGTCTTCCCCACTAGCCTTGTAGCTGCAGGACTTCTGGATTCGATCCTGCCAACTATGCCAAGTGTAAAACATTAATAAACTATTAATAAACTACACAGTAGATTAACATTGATTAAATGTCAGGGTGCCGCACGAGACACATGTGAAAGGTGTTCAGGAGAAAGAAGGCACACGAGGGTCCCTACCACCTCCTTACACTGTCACTTACTGGGCTCCTGGGTGCAGTTTTGATAGAATCCCTACTTTCTTTCAGTAGATGTAGCAGTGATAAGAAAACTGAGCTGTGTATAACCCCACCCACACCCTTGAGTGACAGCTTCCTGTATACAGTGTGCATTGTCAGCAAGCAGCCAATCAGTTGGGAGCGTGGTTACACAGATTAGCCTGTGCATGCTATCTAGTCTGGCAGTGATAATCTCCTGCTGATAAAACACTTATTGAAATGAAACTACAACACATAGCCTAGTAAGTGACATATCCCTGAAATCAGGCTTTCTGCCCCTACATCATGCTGCTCTCAGATTAAATAGCAAAAGCAGGCTTACAGGTTCCTTTAATTAGACACATTTAGAAGAGATCTTAGTAGGAGTGGGACTCATTCTGAGTTCGGCAATGGGGCTCCTGCAATTTCTGTGCATGCTCCTTCTATGTTGTTGTTGAAGTTGGGACTTGCATCATTCTATTTGTCCCATTTTTGTAAAAAATATGTAGAGAAACTTTCATTTACACTTCCATTGATTTTAGCTACATTTTTCAGCTATATGCAATAATTTGGAGGTATGCAGTATTTCTTAGCAGGGTTGTCCACTGTCAACTATTCTTAACTCTTAGGGTCAGTAATGTATAAAAACAAAAGCTGAGCGTTAGTTACACTCCTTGGGATACGGCATTGCTGTCCGCCAATGCGGTAGTCTGTGGTTTTAGGTTGCAGTGGAGTTGTCACTTTGCCAGTGTGCAAAATATGGTTAAAAGAGAAAAAACATCTTTAACCCCTTAGTGACAGTGCCAATTTTGACCTTAATGACAAAGCCAATTTTTACAATTATGACCACTGTTACTTTATGAAGTTATAGCTCTGGAATGCTTCAACGTATCCCACTGATTTTGGTGACATATTGTACTTCATGTTAGTGGTAAAATTTCTTCTATATGACTTGCGTTTATTTATGAAAAAAATGATAATTTGGCAAACATTTTTAAAATTTGGCAATTTTCAAATTTCTAATTTTTGTACCCTTAAATCAGAGAGTCGTGTCACACAAACTAGTTAATAAATAACATTTCCCACATGTCAACCTTACATCAGCACAATTTTGAAAACATAATTTTTTTGTTAGGAATAGGATGTTATAAGGGTTAAAAGTTGACCAGTGATCTCTAATTTTTCCAACAAAATTTACAAAAAACATTTTTTTAGGGACCACCTCAAATGTGAAGTAAGTTTGGGGGGTCTATATAACAGAAAATACCCAAAATTGACACCATTCTAAAAACTGCACCCCTCAAGGTGTGCAAAACCACATTGAAGAAGTTTATTAACCCTTCAAATGCTTCATGAGAACTAAAGCAATGTGGAAGGAAAAAATGAACATTTTGTTTTTTCACAAAAAAATTACTTTGGAGCCAAACTTTTTTTTATTTTCACAAGGGTATCAGAAGAGAATGGACTACAAAATTTGTTGTGCAATTTCTCCTGAGTACTCCGAAACCCCACCCACCCCCCGAATGTGGGGGAAAGCCACTGTTTGGGCGCAAGGCAGAGCTCAAAAGGGAAGAAGCACCATTTGACTTTTTGAACTCAAAATTGGCTGAAATCAATGGCGGGCGCCATGTCGCATTTGAAGACCCCCTGATGTACTTAAATAGTGGAAATTCCCTAATTCTAACTCCAACCCTAAACACAACCCTAACCTTAACCACAAACCTAACCCCAACACCACCATAACCCCAATGTTGTTAAAATGCGGCGCTGAGGAATAAGTAACCTTAACTACCGCCGTTAAAAGGCGTATCGGCAGTCGTGAAGGGGTTATGTGAGATCAGTATCTTGCCTCTGACCGCATTACATGTTTCACTATTGTCAAATTCACAATTTTGATAAAAGGTGGCTAGAAGGGTTGAAGGACCTTTAGAAATATAAATTCATGCACCTTTAAGATGCAACAGAGGAAAACATACATCGGAGAGTGAAAGTAGTGTTGGCAGGTATTGGCATTGCTTTTACTATACACTTTATCATGAGCTTCATTTTGCTGTTTATATACCGTAGTTATCTGTGCTGTTAGTGGTATAACTAATGGATGTTCCCTACCTATAGTGGAATACTTGTAAAGGGACGGCCGTGGAGCCGATGCACTGGAAGCTGCTACTTATTTTACCTCTGTAGTCTCCATTCTCCTTTGTTGTCTCCCATGAGGGAGCGTACAGAGCAATTAGAGTCAGAGTCCCAAATCATGTCAAACAGTTCTGCCTTATTTTCCTCTGGACACAGCACATACAAGACACCATTAGCACATCTTAATCGATACCACAATTGCATTCTTCACAATTCTGCCTCATCGTCTCTGCTACACCAGAATGGACCACTAAGTATTGACAGGACGAGGAGCCCGGTGAAAACGGCACTTCGATCTCTTCCCCTGGAGACACTTCAATCCAACATAAGAAAGACACATCTACTAGATCGTCCACCCCTCTCTGGTTATCCTGCCCGGATACTTCTGATGGCCCACTCGCTTCCTCACTCATGCACGACCTCTTCTGCTGAGCATTCCCACAGTGGTTCTTCCACTGGACTACTGCTACGTAAACCCACTCTCTTTGGGCTCACATTTCCCACGGTGAATCCTTCACTGGCTTCTTCAGGGTTTGCTGGTCCCCTCTTCTTCCTACCCTATGCTCAGGGCCAAGGAACGTGGACATCTTCACACTAGCAAGGTCCACCCCTGACTGACTTCCGCTAAGAGGAAACCTTCCTGACAGATTCCCGCTTGGAGGCAATCTTTCCCTTACAAAAAGTCCCTAACCTCTTGTGCCTATTGGGCTGAATGTGCTCTATGCCCATCTAGTGGCCAAACCCAAATACTGCACTGATGTATTTTTATAACTTCCTAACTGGATCTCTAACATGCCCCCATTAGTGATCCCTCGCAAGCTACACTTAACCCATATATATATATATACACTACCCCTACTAGTGCCCTCCTCTAGTGACCCCTAGGATGCACTACCTAGCTATATTTATACCTCCCTTACTCTTACATGGTATAAATGACACAATTACATATCATCATACAGTACATGACCTCCTTACATTACCCCTTCCTAAAACTATTGCCGTCCCCTGCAATAGGGGCACTATAATATGCATATACATATTTACTGACACATATAATAAACATTAAAACATTTTCAATGAGGTAGAATGACATTCTATATAAAAAACAAAAAGGTCCTTTCCTCCCCTTCCTTTGAAGGAAGTACTGCTCCAAAAAAAACACAAAGACAGTTCCTTGATGGTCCTGTGGAAGGTTTTCAGCTCTCCATGGGAGTGTTGCAGGGTTCCCTACTCTGAGGGACGCAGAACAGTCCCTGAAAGGTGCAAACATGCACTAGTAGGGAAAAGGCCAAGAGTCTTTTAGTGGCTCGCATTCTGCGCGGTTTTTCCACTTGTCGCCCGGCTCCTGATGCGCACTGAAGATTACTCTGCAGCCTCACAGTCTCCAGACTGAGAAGAAGAAACAGGCAGAGGCGTCCTCAGTTGCCTCTGCATGTGGATCCTCATCTTCTCCGGAGGGCTCGCCCTCCGCAAAAACCTGATGGGAGTGCGGGAGCGAGGTGGCTTCTGGGAATGCTTGGCGGGAGCACTGTTGCTTGGTGATGGGGAACTTGGGCCTAGTGTCGGCGCTGCCCAAGGACGGTGGTGGTGCAGGGACAGTGGGACCCATCGCGCCCTTGGGTGAAGGCTCACTCACCGCTACTGATCCTACTGTGCCACTCAGACTGGCTCCCATCTCCTGCAGGTACTGACACAGGCGAGAGGCTAGTGTCTCCTCTGGCTCTGCTTCTTGCTCTCCGCCGATGTCTCCGGCTATCGTGGGCATGGTAGTGGCTCCTTCCTCCGGTCGGGTGGCCTCCGTCAGCTGGCGGTCACTACCGATACATGTTTCTGGGGTGCACTTGTGTTCCATCTCCGGCGGTCTGACGGGAACAGCTTTCGGGCACATTGGTTCCGGCACGGCCTGTCCTTCCGGCCACCATTTTGTAGGGCCGCTCCCGTTCCAGGGTGGGGCTCTCGTTGGTCTCTCCACCCATTTTCCAGCATTAGGTGGAAAAGAGCGAATGTCCAACTCCGCATTCTCCTCCTCACAGGGGCGGTCCCATCTTTGTTGACAGTTCTCCTTTGGCGAAACTGAATCGCCGTCACGCCTACGAAGTACAGGTTGATGACAAGGACAGTCCTTTTTGGCATCAGAATTCTCCATCTTGTCAGACGCCATCTTGGGATCTGAAGCATCTTCCTCCATCTTTTCTTTGGTCAGGTCCGATACATTAGTCACATCCGATCTATCAGACACCTCCATCTCTCTGAATTTTTCAGAGCATTCCTCAATCTTTAGATACAGTGTAATAGCTTCCAATGTCGCAGCTCCATGTACTTCATCCTTGTTACGGTGTCACAGCCAGATGGGGCAGTGAGATCCTGCCGACTTCGCCACTTGTAAAGGGACGGCCGTGGGGCCGCTGCACTGGAAGCTGCTACGTATTTTACCTCTGTAGTCTCCATTCGCCTGGGTGTTCTCCTCCCGTGAGGGAGCATGCAGAGCAATTAGAGTCAGAGTCCCAAATCATGTCAAACAGTTCTGCCTTATTTTCCTCTGGACACAGCACATCCAAGTCACCATAAGCACGTCTTAATCGATACCAGCAACATATTCTTCACAATTCTGCCTCTTCTTCTCTGCTACACCAGAATGGACCACTAAGTATTGACAGGACGAGGAGCCCTGTGAAAATGGCACTTAAATCTCTTCTCCTGGAGACATTTCAATCCAACATAAGAAAGACACATCTACTAGGTCGTCCACCCCTCTCTGGTTATCCTGCCCGGATACTTCTGATGGCCCACTTGCTTCTACGCTTATGCACAATCTCTTCTGCTGAGCGTTCTCACAGTGGTTCTTCCACTGGACTACTGCTACGTAAACCCACTCTCTTTGGGCTCACTTCACATGGTGAATCCTTCACCGGCTTCTTCAGGGGTTGCTGGTCCCCTCTTCTGTCTACCCTATGCTCAGGACCCAGGAACATAGACGTCCTCACACTAGCAAGGTCCACCCCTGACTGACTTCCGCTAAGTGGAAACCTTCCAGACAGATTCCCGCTTGGAGGCAATCTTTCCCTGACAAAAAGTCCCTAACCTCTTGTGTCTATTGGGCTGAATGTGCTCTATGCCCCCATCTAGTGGCCAAACCCAAATACTGCACTGATGTATTTTTATAACTTCCTAACTGGATCTCTAACATGCCCCCATTAGTGATCCCTCACAAGCTACACTTAACCCATATACAGTACAGACCAAAAGTTTGGACACACCTTCTCATTCAAAGATTTTTCTGCATTTTTTATGACTATGAAAATTGTACATTCACACTGAAGACATCAAAACTATGAATTAACACATATGGAATTATATACTTAACAAAAAAGTGTGAAATAACTGAAAATATGTCTTATATTCTAGGTTCTTCAAAGTAGCCACCTTTTGCTTTAATTACTGCTTTGCACACTCTTGGCATTCTCTTGATGAGCTTTATGAGGTAGTCACCGGAAATGGTCTTCCAACAGTCTTGAAGGATTTCCCAGAGATGCTTAGCACTTGTTGGCCCTTTTGCCTTCACTCTGCGGTCCAGCTCACCCCAAACCATCTCGATTGGTTTCAGGTCAGGTGACTGTGGAAGCCAGGTCATCTGGCGTAGCACCCCATCACTCTCCTTCTTGGTCAAATAGCCCTTATACAGCCTGGAGGTGTGTTTGGGGTCATTGTCCTGTTGAAAAATAAATGATGGTCCAATTAAACGCAATTTTTCGGACTGACTGACCTTCATTTCTAAAGTAATGATGGCCACTTGTTTCTCTTTACTTAGCTGCTTTTTTTATTGCCATAATACAAATTCTAACAGTCTATTCAGTAGGATTATCAGCTGTGTATCCACCAGACTTCTGTACAACACAACTGATGGTCCCAACCCCATTTATAAGGCAAGAAATCACACTTATTAAACCTGACAGGGTACACCTGTGAAGTGAAAACCATTTCCGGTGACTACCTCTTGAAGCTCATCAAGAGAATGCCAAGAGTGTGCAAAGCAGTAATAAAATCAAAAGGTGGCTACTTTAAAGAACCTAGAATATAAGACATTTTCAGTTGTTTCACACTTTTTTGTTAAGTATATAATTCCACATGTGTTAATTCATAGTTTTGATGCCTTCAGTGTGAATGTACAATTTTCATAGTCATGAAAATACAGAAAAATGTTTGAATGAGAAGGTGTTTACAAACTTTTGGTCTGTACTGTATATATACACTACCCTACTTGTGCCCTCCTCTATTGACCCCTAGCATGCACTATCTAGCTACATTTATACCTCCCTTACTCGTACATGGTATAAATGACACAATTACATATCATCATACAGTACATGACAAACATACATTTACACATGTTAACACAATTAAAGGGGATGAAACATTTAAAGGGTTAATACCCTTGACCTCCTTACATACTTACCAGTCACTGACTTCATCTGTTATAGGTGCTAATCCAGTCATCTTCTGCTGATTTTGACTTGCTTGATTTCTCCATTGCTTGCTGGGTGGACTGACAGTCACTTCTCAATGTAAGCTGGAACCAGGCTCGCATAGACTTACTATTATGACTCTGTTGTCAGATTATCTGGGGTCAAGGGTTCCTTCCCTGTCAATAACATTAGGGATGCCCAGGCTATCCCTGTGCCCTGGATTACTTCTGATGGTGAAGACACCAGGGCCAAATACCTTGCTGAACTCCTGAATCAGCTCTATATCTCTCCTCCTCCCCACCCAGGGAAGTGGTGAGTAATAAACCGCCTATTCCAACAACCGACTCCTCCACTCCATGTCAGGCAGTACAAGACTTAACACTGGCAATCCAGATTGCCAGAAGCGAGTATATAAAGGAGAGGGGAGTTGCCAATACTGAGCAGCTAGATCATCCAAGCAGGAAAGCTTCAGAAACTCTAAGCCGAACAGTTTAACCCCTGTGCTGCTAACAGAAACCTGCACTGTTTTAAATGAAGGAGACATGCTTCTAGTCAGGGCAGGAGTAGTTGAAATCAGACGCTGGGTCTTCTGCAACCTCTAAGCTGCGGTAAACCCTTGACCCTTGCATTAAGAACTTGTGACCGCTAACTCTGACTTCCAGTCAGTCAGGAGCTGCAATCACAAGATGGTGTAGTGGGAGCGGAACAGCTGCCACAAAGGGCAAAAGACAACTCAGCAGGAAACTACTAGGGGCATGCATTAGTGATACCACTCCGGGGAGGTGAAAAAAAAAATATGCTGAAGTGGTGCTTTAAAAAAATGAGTCAGTTTTTAACTACATACCATTCTTCTGAATATTCAGATCATATCCTTATTTTTATTATAGCTGATTTTGCCATTTTATCATTTTTGGCCCTATGTTTCTCTCTTTCTTTCTACCTGCAATTCTTGTTTTTAGGAATGCGTCTTCAGAAATGTTATATTTTCTGTATTTTATTTTAAGACATGAGCTTATGTATTATGTAAGATGATTGTATGTTTTTGCAATTTATAACCTAGAAAATAAGTACGGTCAATACATCCTTAGTGACATAAAAGACTGTTATTCCTACGGTATTTTATTATTTACCTAACTAGCGTCTCAAATGTTCTATCAATTGTCTATATTTGGGATAATCATTAAAAATCAAATGAAAAGCCAGTAGAGAGGTAACAAGAATCTGAAAACCTGTTCTGAATGCTCAGAGGTAAGGATAGGACTTTGAAGTGTCAGAAGTAAATCCTCACAAATGTCAAGCGACTCAATGTATGGAGGAAAATACGAGAACATGTCAAACTGTTCCCTTCAATTGGTTAATTAGCAATTCATTTCTGAAAGTATGGGTGGAATTCATAAATCCTATGAAGGATATGAGTAATAAAAATAAGGAATATACATCTTTCAACCATAATCTTGTAAGTAACTGTATTCAAGTGGCATATATTTTTTTTTTTAATTTTAGAATTAACAATTATTAAATCAGGGGTTTACTTGTAGGGGGTGATGAGTTAGAAGATGTATCCGGGTCCTGATGCATGAGGATTCTTATGAACACCTAAGAATTACAAGGTAATATTGTAAGGTAACAAGCAGGAACGCGGGATGCATTGACAAGCAGGAGGCAGAACAAGAGTTAACTGGTTTCTTTTTATAAAGAATATTTTAACAGAGAATACTCCACGCAGGGAGAAGTTAAGAGAATATGTGGGCAACAAGAATATGCAATAATATCACGGTAATGGAAGTGCAAATAATGTGTTAACTTATCAGTCTGCAGTTCCCGGATGAAGGTGGCATGAATATCCCTCGATGGCGCCACAGGTAATGGGAGCAGTCTCTGTATTGGTCCCGGAGATAGGTGAGGCACTGTCTCTTTACGGTGGCGAAGTACCTTGGTATCTTCAAATGTAGTCCTTTGGTCCTGGAATGGGGTGCTGCACAAGAGGATGCGTGAGGCTCCGCGGTCGATATACAAAGTCCCGGAGTGCAGGCCGTGCTCACGGTGCCTGGATCAACGTGCACCGCCTGGTGAATCCCAAGTAGAGCGCCAGCAACAATGGTGACAGCTCCAATGGTTCCGGCCCCAACACAAGAAGAGTATCAGTAGCTCGTTCCATCTCCCTACATTATGGTAGTTGTAGGTGAAGCTCTGCCGCAGATTTTTCACCTATGCCCAGGAGCTTTAGGTTATGTTTCTGAACTGAACGGGTTTTGTAAGACTAAGGCTACTTTCACATTTGCGCTGTTTTGCGCTGCGTTTCGAGCGCACATCAAACGCATTGAAAAAACGCGTGCAAACGTTTGCAAACGCTGCAATATTTTGTCACATTAGCTTGCGCATTATGACAAAAAAACACAGCGTTTGTATGCGATTTCAAGCGTTTTTGCATGCGTTTGTGTTTTTTAGGCGCATAGGCTGTCTAGGTGTCACATTTCACAGAGGAAAATCCTTGCAAAATTCTTGCAATAGACTCAACCAATGGGACACCAGTGGGCATGTGTTATGGGAAATCTTTATATAGAGCCTGTTTACAGACGAATTCTTCACATTTTCCTTTGTGAACATGGATCTGCGCTGGAAGAGTTTTTAGTTTAACTTGGATCTGGACATCGCGATGGCTCAGGCTTATGGCATCAACAAAGGGAGAGAGAGAGACAGTGAAGACGGCAGCGGCGGCGTTTGTGGATACATCCGATTGTTGAACTCCGGGAGAGCCGTGGAGCGTACCACACCCTCTATAGCGAGCTCCAGGCAAACCGGAGAAATTTAGTGACTATACCCGGAAGTCCCAAGAAACCTTCAGGGATTTGCTTGGTCGTGTCCAAGAATTCATCCGGAGACAGGACACACAGCTCTGTCTTGCGATTCCTCTGGAGGAATGGCTCCTGGTCACATTTCGGTACGTAATATTGCTAAACCAATGCCTGCATAATTTTCTTTGTTCTGCCATGTACTATTCCAAAGCTGGCAGAATTATTGTTCTGCCATATAGTAAACAAAGACCTGCAGAATTATTTTTATGCCATGTACTAATATTTTTTATTTCTTTTAATGTTTTAAAAAACCATATACAATAATATATTTTTTGTTCTTTCTCTGTTTCACAGATTCCTGGCTACTGGAGAGACCCTATCTTCACTCCACTTCCAGTACCTGATTGGAATCTCCACCTTGTCAGGAGTTGTTGTGGACACCTGCCGGACTTTGTGGAATGTTCTTTGTCCAGATTTTATGCCCCTGCCCACCACCGAAAAGTTGATTGAAATAGCTGAAAAATTCTGGACAGTCTGCAATTTCCCCAACTGTTTGGGAGCGGTTGATGGGAAACACATACGCATAATCAAACCCAAAAGAACAGGCTCGGAGTACTACAACTACAAAAAGTACTTTTCTACAGTACTCATGGCCATTGCGGATGCAGACTGTATGATTGTTGCAGTGGACATTGGGGAATTTGGCCGTGGGAATGACTCCCAGGCTTTTTAAGAACTCGGACATGGGCCGGAGGTTGTATGGCAACCATTTCAATTTCCCCATGCCATGGCCTCTTCCCAACACCGAAGGTCCACCACAGCCATTTGTAATGGTTGGGGATGAGGCATTCCAGATGTGCCAAAACCTGCTCAAACCCTACTCCAGCCGGGACATGGACCACACCAAAAAAAATTTAAATTACAGGCTGACCAGGGCCAGAAGAACTGTAGAGTGTGCCTTTGGTATACTTGTTTCCAGATGGCGCATTCTTGGCACAGCCATTAATCTGAAATTGGAAACAGTGGATGAGGTGGTGAAGTCCTGTGTGGTTCTACATAATTTTGTGATGGCTAAAGAGCACCCAAACTTTGAACTCGATGATGCAGCTCCTAACCCATTGCCTAAATTCACTCAGCACCCTCTCAGGTCATCCGTTGAAGTTTGCCAAATGAGGGACCAATTTGCGGCCTACGTCATCTCAGATGTAGGACGGGTGGAATGGCAAGATCAAATGTTTTCTTGTGTGTATGTTAATAAAATACCTGTTTTGATACCTGTACCCAGTGCACTCTGTGTTTTTACACTCAAATACAATAATCAACTGGCCAGGTTTACCAGTGAATTCATGATGCTGTGTTTTTTGTGCATCATGAATTTACTAGTAATCCTGACCAGGTGACTATACATACACACACACACACAAGTTGTATAACCTTTATCATCTCTCCAGTTTGGGTTCAATTTGCAGTGACGGTGGAGATAAAACAACTGATTTTTGTGTCACCTGGCCTGATGTTACAAATAGTGATTTGGGGATGCACTAGCATCATCACTCTTTATTACACCTGACCATGTGACTATAAATATTATTTGTAGTATCATCACTGTGACTTGATTTTGAACGTACTGGAGAGATAATAAAGTTTATACAACTTCTACAATTCCCAGGCCTGGTGTCATGCTGAAGTGAGGACGCCCAAACTAACGCATCCTCTCTTCAGAATGTATCACACCTGGACAGGTGAATACACATATGAGTTAAACTGCAGCATTGCTACAGTATGCTTGAAATATATGTAGACTGAAGCAACGCTGCAGGTTAAAACTCATGTGTATTTAAACAATGTTGCTTGTGTAGGGGATGATTTAAACAAGTGTCTAGACATTGTTTACTCAAAAATCGCATGCGCGCAAAAGTGCTGACGTGTGCACAACCATGCGCACGCCAGCGCCCCCATACACTATAATGTTATTTTTTGTGCATACCGTGCACACACGCGCGCATGCGCTTTTTTAACGAGGTTGGGCGAAACAAAAAATGCAACATGTAGCGTCTAGCGCGTCTGGGCGCACACCTGGAAAATGCGCAGCGCATGAAAACGCTGATGAATGCGTGCAAGCGCTAGACCCTGCACCCGCCATGTTAAAGATAGGGGACCATTGCGCATGCGACTGATAGCGCACGATGCGCTGCGCGATAAAACGCTAGTGTGAAACCAGCCTAAAACAATTATGGTGTAATCTTAAAGGCATCGTATCATCAGAATCATGCTGCCCAAATCACAAACAGCATGAATCTGACATTGGTGGAGTGATATGTTTTACTTGGAGTTTCAGAGCAAACTTACTGTCTTTTCTCCCCGCCCGGCTCCAGCTAACTGACAGGTCACTCATTAAATGTACAGTCAAAGGGAAAAAATCTGGGAGAAGTTGGACTGGGACCATATCAGACTAGTCAACCAAGATTCATAGTCCCTAGCTGGCCTTTCATTCATCATTTCAGAGTAACGGCTCATGCAGACATCTGTGGATCTAGGTCTGATCATGAACCGCAATGCATGAAGTGGCCACGGGACCAGAGCATGGCAGCTTCATATATTTCGATTGGATTGTCATGATTGGGTCGGGAGACTCCAGGTCAGTCAGTGCATTGCCGCCCATGATGTGTGCATGGGCTCTAAGACATCCCTGACTGCGATTGTGCATCCGATGTATGATTCATGCTTCCCGTGGTTTGGGCTGCATGAATCTGATGACAGCTTCCCTTCCCTTTAAAACCACCCACACACATTAGACTAAAATTTACTGATATTGGAGGGATCGGCTGACAGTAAAATTTGTGCCATGGCCTTCTGGCTACTCTTATTATAATGTTCTAGCAGAAGATAAGTCACTGCCATATTATTCTGGCACCAACCTTCCTGTGTATGAAAGAGTTGGGAGAAATAGCAGTCATGCAAATGATCATTAAGCTGACATCTATCTAATATGTATTTGTTGGGTGTGTTTAGGAGGGTCTACTTAAACACTGAACCTTCATCTTGAAAGATAACCATACGTGGTTGACATATCAATAAGACTTTAGTGGTTTAGCTCTGAAAAAATGAATAGTAGGCAAATATGAATAATTTAAACATGTTGGTTTCCTGTATTTTAAGATTTTAGAGACGTAAAAAATTAAACAAAGTCAGCGTAAACTGCACCACACTATGCTTAATTGCACATACTGAAACAGTAATCACAAAGCACAATAAATTTGTTGAAGCCGAAAGCATATTAAGGTATAGCTCTCCAGGATATAATCAAGCAATACTGTGTAACACCTGCACATGGAACTGTCAGAGCAGCTACTGGTATACTGGGATTTACAGACACTAAGAAGAGTTTTGCAGCTGCTGTTAAACAGGGACCTTCAGACATTAATGTTTTTTTCCCTGAGCTGCGGGGGACTACAATTCCCATGGACCCTTGTTTCAGTCAGATGACACAGCTTGGAGGGATAGGAGGAGAAGGAACTTGGGGGAGGGAGCTGGAGAGGAAGTGAAAGAAAGTGAGAGAGCTGATGGTTCATGTAAAAGATGGAGCGCTGTGGACTTGTATTCCTCTAAAGAGCGGAGCGTTCCAGTCCCCTCTGATATACCTGCGAATCTGGAGAGAGCGCAGCCCGGTCATCAGGTGAAGCAAGCAACATTAAGGACTCGGAGAGTTTCTACCGGCACTCCCACCGTATAAAGGCCTGAATCCTGCCGCCCCCAGTTGGGGTCCAGGGAAAACTACCACAGGTGGAGACGCACCGTGAGTGCCCCTTTTCGAGACTTGTGGTTCAACCAGCCCGTTACAGTGAGTACACTACGCCCCAGACTATTTACCTTCGTGAGCATCTAAGTGCACCAACGGTTATAAATTTGCGCGCCAACATCCGCGGCAACTGGGCCCCAACGTTTGGACTGGGTTAATACAAGAAAAGGGGAACCCTGCTACGTTATATTTGCAGGGTTGGGGAAAGAATTAGGTTGTGATGTGTATATGATTTTTATAGAGCACCTTTACCTGTATTGCATGTTGTTTCTTTAAATACACTTCATTTCTGCTGCATATCCATAAACCAGTTAAACAGTTTTACTCCTGTTTTGGGTGAGTGTGTACTGAGCTATAGGCAGGGGTTTCCCGAATCAGTCCCTGGCAGAAGATAACAGTCCTTCTGCAGTCCTAGAGAGAGCTCCAATCAAGATTCGGGTGGAGGCACTGCGCCCTAAAGAGGTGAGACCCCCCTAACACCCAGCGTACCGTGGTAGCCCTGAAGGGGTGTTACAACTGGATGTGGAATACTCCCAAAAATATTTCAATCAAAGTTAAAATGGCGAATATAAAAATCCAACAGAGAATAATGCAAAAAGATAAATTATATCAGATAAACAATAAACAACAGACATCGAGGAAGATGTGGAGTAGACATGAAGGTAGGAAAAGGGGGGGAGTGGGGGTCAAGTCTGACAAAGGGACGCAGGGAATAAAGTAAATAACCAATATATAGTCAAAGGCAGCAAGAGATCGGTAGAAAGTAGTAGACAACATGTACAGGTATATCCTAAATAACAAAACCATATGCTGCAATAGTAAGTAAATCCTGCTTGCCCATGATTAGTCACAACTCCCTCAGACCCCAACTCTGTGGCCCTGACGTGCATTTCGCGTTCCTGCTTTTTCAAGCTTTTTATCACACCCTCCTTTAAAAACGCAGGAACACGAAACGCGCGTCAGGGGCCGCAGAGGGGCCTGAGGGAGTCATGACTAATCAAGGGTAAGCAGGATTTACTTAATATTGCAGCATATGGTTTTGGTGTTTAATAGGGTTGAGCATTCCGATACCGCAAGTATCGGGTATCGGCCGATATTGGCTGTATCGGAATTCCGATTCCGAGTTCCGATATTTTCGTCATATGGATACCGGAATCGGAATGTCACTGTCACTGTCAGTGTCCGTCGGTCGGGTCTGTCAGGAGTCAGCGGCACTTACCCGGCAGAAGATCTCCGGCGGTCACATCCCGGGCTGCTTAATAGCCGCCATCCTCTTCTCCCCGGCGGTCACATGCAGTATCTCGCGATAACTGCAGTGACTGCTGGGTAATCGCGGCCGTAAAGCAGTCCGATGACGTCACCGCCGGGGAAGCTGGTAAGCAGCTGTGCTGCGCCGGGATGTCAGGCTCTGCCTGTCATTCCGATGTAGCAGAGCTGGATCGTCGTGGGACAATCGTTACTATGGACTGCGTCGGACAGGTGGTATACTGTTGGTTTGTTTTTTTTATGTTTTTACAGGAGATCGATGGCGTCGCAGGAATGAGAGAGTAATAAAAAAATGAAAACTGTGTTGTCTCTTTTATTTCATTAAAAGACTTTTTTCTTGCTTTGTCTTTTTTTTAAACATTTAAAAACTTTGGGATTAATAATGGATCGGTGTCTTATTGACACCTCTCCATTATTAACCGGGCTTATTGTCACCGTGCAATCAACGGTGACAATAACCCCTTATTACCCCGCTTGCCACCGCTACAGGGCAAGTGGGAAGAGCCGGGTAAAGTGCCACAATTGGCACATCTTTTGATGCGCCAAATGTGGGGCTGCTGTAGCCTGGTATTATCAGGCTGTTGAGGGCCAAAATCCATGGGCCTTGACAGTCTTTTAATACCAGGCCGCAGCAGTCTGCATTTTACTTGGCTGGTTAACAAAAATAGGGGGGATCCCCACGCCGTTTTTTTTCGAGGGGATCCCCTATTTTTGTTAACCAGCCAAGCTAAGCAGACTGCTGTGGCCTGGTATTATCAGGCTTGCAAGGTCCATGGATATTGGATCCTTACCAGCCTGAAAAACCAGGCCTCAGCGGTCTGCTTCATCTGGCTGGTTAACAAAAATAGGGGGGACCCCACGCCATTTTTTTTTCGAGGGGATCCCCTATTTTTGTTAATCAGCCAAGATATGCAGACTGCTGTGGCCTGGTATTATCAGGCTGGCAAGGTCCATGGATCTTGGCTCCTTAACAGCCTGAAAATCCAGGCCTCAGCGGTCTGCTTCATCTGGCTGGTTAACAAAAATAGGGGGGACCCCACGCCATTTTTTTTTCGAAGGGAACCCCTATTTTTGTTAATCAGTTCCCTCTGACGTCACTGATGGTGTCCCTGGCTGACCTGAAGTGAAAGTGGAAAGCAATCAATTAAGCTTTCCACTTCCTCTCCTGTCAGCCAGGAGAGGAGCTCATTCATTTGGGGGTTTACTGTGAGGCTGCAGCATTAGCTGCGGTCCCTGCAGTAAACATTAACCCTTTCTGAAGGATTACACCGTGGGACCTGACTGTGCATGGGATAGGTAAGAATAATTTTGCTTTTTTATTTTATTTTTATTACAGGAAATGGTTTTTGCAGTCAAATAAAAGATGGTCAAAAACATGTGTCTTTATTTCATTAAAATGATTTTTAATTAAAGTGTGTGTGTTTTATTTTTATTTCATGCAATAGGATTAATAATTGATAGTTATCTAATTGACAGCTCTCAATTATTAACCTGGCTTAAGGTCACCTTTCAATTGCAATGTGGCTTTAACCCCATATTAACCCATTCGCCACCGCTACAGGGCAATGGGAATAGACGGGCAAAGTGCCAGAAGGGCGAATCTAATTATAGATTTGTCTTTTCTGGGGTGTCTGGGGGCAGATGTTAGTAGCCAGGGGGGGGCCAAAAATAATGGTCCCTCTCTGGGCTATTATTATCTGCCCCCATTCGCTGGCTTTGTCTGTCTGGTTGCAAAAATAGGGCGGGAGCCCACGCATTTTTTTTAAACAATTTTACACCTCATATATATATATATACATGTCATTGAATTTGTGACACATGTATATATATTTATATTTATAGTTCATACACTTCTACATAGTATAATAGCCGCTAATTCAATTGCAGGCTTTTGTGAAAATGCAGAACCCGAAATGAAATGACTAGTGTTGAGCGATACTGCTCGATATCTAAAAATATTGTATCGAAATGGTATCGCCGATATCACTAAATATCGTCGATATCCGATTTCGATACCGGAAGTCCAATGTAAGTCTATGGGAACAAAATATCGCAACTAAAAAAAAACCTTTATTTCCTTGTAAACACTAAATATACACACATAGAATACATATATATATATATACATGTCATTGTGACATATATATATATACATATATGTATAGTTTATACACTTCTACATAGTAAAATATCCTCTGATTCAATTGCCGGGTAAAGCCAGCTTCTGTGAAAAGACAGAAGCACCCGACATGAAATGACACTTGGTGTACATAGGGTTAACCATGTCTTTTCATGTCGTTTGCAATCTGATTTGCACAAACAATTACATCAGTCTATGTGTGCAAAATTTCACACCTGTAGGGGTTAATTAAAGGTGTAAATTCGTTGTAAAAAAAAAACGGACTTTTTTGCTACGAATTTACACCTTTAATTAACCCCTACAGGTGTGAAATTTTGCACACTTACACTCATGTAATTGTTTGTGCAAATCAGATATCAAACTACATGAAAAGACATGGTTAACTCTATGTAAACCAAGTGTCATTTCATGTCGGGTTCTGCATTTTCACAAAAGCCGGCAATTGAATTAGCGGCTATTATATTATGTAGAAGTGTATGAACTATAAATATAAATATATATATATGTGTCACAAATTCAATGACATGTATATATATATATATGAGGTGTAAAATTGCTGAAAAAAAATGCGTGGGCTCCCGCCCTATTTTCGCAACCAGACAGACAAAACCAGTGAGTGGGGGCAGATAATAATAGCCCAGAGAGGGACCATTATTTTTGGCCCCCCCCGGCTACTAACATCTGCCCCCAGACACCCCAGAAAGGGCAAATCTCTAATTAGATTTGCCCTTTCTGGCACTTTGCCCGTCTATTCCCATTGCCCTGTAGCGGTGGCGAATGGGTTAATAAGGGGTTAAAATGACCTTGCAATTGAAAGGTCACTTTAAGCCAGGTTAATAATTGAGAGCTGTCAATCAGACAACTATCAATTATTAATCCTATTGTATGAAAGAAAAATCAAACACACACACTTTAATAAAAAAGAAGTTTAATGAAATAATCACACAGTTTTTGACCATATTTTATTTACCTGCTAAAACCATTTCCTGTAATAAAAATAAAATAATAAAGCAAAATTATTCTTACCAATCCGATGTACAGTCAGGTCCCACGGTGTAATCCATCAGAAAGGGTTAATGTTTACTGCAGGGACCGCAGCTAATGCTGCAGCCTCACAGTAAACCCCCAAATGAATGAGTTCCTCTCCTGGCTGACAGGAGAGGAAGTGGAAAGCTTAATTGATTGCTTTCCACTTTCACTTCAGGTCAGCCAGGGACACAATCAGTGACGTCAGAGGGAACTGGTTAAGAAAAATAGGGGATCCCCTCGAAAAAAATTGGCGTGGGGTCCCCCTATTTTTGTTAACCAGCCAGATGAAGCAGACCGCTGAGGCCTGGATTTTCAGGCTGTTAAGGAGCCAAGATCCATGGACCTTGCCAGCCTGATAATACCAGGCCACAGCAGTCTGCATATCTTGGCTGATTAACAAAAATAGAGGATCCCCTCGAAAAAAATTGGCGTGGGGTCCCCCCTATTTTTGTTAACCAGCCAGATGAAGCAGACCGCTGAGGCCTGGTTTTTCAGGCTGATAAGGATCCAATATCCATGGACCTTGCAAGCCTGATAATACCAGGCCACAGCAGTCTGCTTAGCTTGGCTGGTTAACAAAAATAGGGGATCCCCTCGAAAAAAAAAACGGCGTAGGGGTCCCCCTATTTTTGTTAACCAGCCAAGTAAAATGCAGACTGCTGCGGCCTGGTATTAAAAGACTGTCAAGGCCCATGGATTTTGGCCCTCAACAGCCTGATAATACCAGGCTACAGCAGCTCCACATTTGGCGCATCAAAAGATGTGCCAATTGTGGCACTTTACCCGGCTCTTCCCACTTGCCCTGTAGCGGTGGCAAGCGGGGTAATAAGGGGTTAATGTCACCGTTGATTGCACGGTGACAATAAGCCCGGTTAATAATGGAGAGGCGTCAATAAGACACCGATCCATTATTAATCCCAAAGTTATTAAATGCATAAAAAAAAGACAAAGCAAGAAAAAAGTATTTTAATGAAATAAAAGAGACAACACAGTTTTCATTTCTTTTATTGTACTCTCATTCCTGCGACGCCATCGATCTCCTGTAAAAAAAGAAAAAAAAACAAACCAACAGTATACCACCTGTCCGACGCAGTCCATAGTAACGACAGTCCCACGACGATCCAGCTCTGCTACATCGCAATGACAGGCAGAGCCTGTCATCGCGACGCAGCACAGCTGATTACCTGCTTCCCCGCGGTGACGTCATCGGACTGACTGCTTTAGGGCCGGGATTACCCAGCAGTCACTGCAGTTATCGCGAGAAACTGCATGTGACCGCCGGGGAGAAGAGGATGGCGGCCATGAAGTAGTCCAGGACGTGACCGCCGGAGATCTTCTGCCAGGTAAGTGCCGCTGACTCCTGACAGACCCGACCGACGGACACTGACAGGGACAGACCCGACCGACGGACACAGACAGTGACAGTGACAAATCCGATTCCGGTATTCGATATGACGAAAATATCGGTATTCGGAATCGAAAGGCCGATACAGCTAATATCGGCCGATATCCGATATTTGCAGTATCGTATCGCTCAACACTAGAAATGACACTTGGTGTACATAGGGTTAACCATGTCTTTTCATGTCCTTTGCTATCTGATTTGCACAAACAATTACATCAGTCTATGTGTGCAAAATTTCACACCTGTAGGGGTTAATTAAAGGTGTAAATTCGTAGCAAAAAAGTCTGTTTTTTTTACAACGAATTTACACCTTTAATTAACCCCTACAGGTGTGAAATTTTGCACACATAGACTGATGAAATTGTTTGTGCAAATCAGATAGCAAAGGACATGAAAAGACATGGTTAACCCTATGTACACCAAGTGTCATTTCATGTCGGGTGCTTCTGTCTTTTCACAGAAGCCGGCTTTACCGGCAATTGAATCAGAGGATATTTTACTATGTAGAAGTGTATAAACTATACATATATGTATATATATATGTCACAATGACATGTATATATATTTTATATATATATATATATATATATATATGTATTCTATGTGTGTATATTTAGTGTTTACAAGGAAATAAAGGTTTTTTTTAGTTGCGATATTTTGTTCCCATAGACTTACATGGGACTTCCGGTATCGGAATCGGATATCGGCGATATTTAGTGATATCGGCGATGCCATTCCGATCCAATATTTTTAGATATCGAGCAGTATCGCTCAACTCTACTTGTTGGCACTGCAGAATACAGCCAGATCCTTTCCATATTACAGAGCTAAAAATCCATCTATTTAAAATTGTGGTTTGTCTGTCACATGGATCAAATATAAATGCGCACAAAATTCTTCCATTTCTGGTCTTTATTTAAATTTTGTTGCAGTCTGTTAGTGAAGTTATTGACACCAGTTTGCTGTTAAAAATAGTTACCTACAGGCCAGCTATTTAAAACTGTGGTTTTTCCGACACACGGATCACATGTAACTGAGCTGAAAATTCTGCCATTTCTGGCCTCCATTTAAATTTTGTTGCAGTGAGTTAGCGAAGTTATTGACACCAGTTTGCTGTTAAAAATAGTTACCTACAGGCCAGTTATTTAAAACTGTGGTTTTTCCATCACACGGATCACATATAAGTGCGCTCAAAATTCTGCCATTTCTGGTCTCCATTTAAATTTTGTTGCAGTGTGTTAGCAAAGTTATTGACACCAGTTTGCTGTTAAAAATAGATGCCTACAGGCCAGCTATTTAAAAGAGTGGTTTGTCTGTCAAACGGATCACATATAAGTGCGCTCAAAATTCTGCCATTTCTGGCATCCATTTAAATTTTGTTGCAGTGTGTTAGCGAAGTTATTGACACCAGTTGGCTGTTAAAAATAGTTACATACAGGCCAGCTATTTAAAACTGTGGTTTTCCGTTACACGGATCACATAGAAGTTCCTTGTGTCCTTCACCCCCACCAACAGTGAAGGATACGGCAGGCCACACTTCAGATTACTCCATGGAGCTCTTTTCACATACCATGCCTGGGTTATCAAGTGAAATCCTGAATTCCCCAGTCCAAGATGAATATGACATGGAGTGCACTGTTGCACAGCCAGTGCTATATGCTTCTGCTGGTACATTCACCCAGAGCACTGCATTGCCCTCGCAGTCTACTGAGCCAGATTCTGACCCTGATGAAACTCAGGTGCCCCTTCCCGCATATTATACCACCTTACACGGTGACACAGAGGAAGGTGCAGATGAAATTGAAGAGGAGGTGATGGATGAGCCATTTGTTGACCCGAATTGGCATCCATCGGGGGAAGAGGGTGCCGCTGGCAATAGCTCAGAAGAGGAGGAGGATCCGCAGCAGGCATCAACATCGCAGCTGCATTTATCTGGCAGGCCCGTAGCAGTCCAAAAATGTGTTCAAAAAACAAAAACAGTTGCAGGACAGCTTGGCCAGACAGTCAAATTAGCACAGTGTGCAAGCCCTGAAAATTTATCACATAGTAGGAAGAGTGCAGTGTGACACTTTTTTGACCAAAATCCTATTGATGAGGCAGAGGTTATCTGTAAGAAGTGCCAAAGGACCTTTAGCCGAGGGAAAAATCGCAGAAAATTGAATACCAGTTGCATACTTAGACATTTAAACACCATGCACTTGCAAGCGTAGACGGACTACAAAACCTCACTGGCTTTGAACGCCTACATTGCTAAACTAATCTCATTAGAGATGATGCCCTTCAGTTTGGTTGAAAGTGCAGCATTCCGAGAGCTCATGGCCTACGCTGTCCCACACTATGACCTACCCAGTCGGCACTTCTTTTCTAGAAAAGCCATCCCTGAACTCCACCTGCATGTGAAAGACCGCATTGTCCATGCACTCAAACAATCAGTGAGTGGAATGGTGCACCTCACAACAGATGCATGGGCCAGTAGGCATGGCCAGGGCCGTTACGTGTCCATCACTGCACACTGGGCTAATGTGGTGGATGCAGGGTCCACAGGGACAGTGGTGGTGGGACAGTGCTGCCTAGCCCACGGTATAGGCAACAGTTGGCTGTAGGCATTCGACCCTCCTCCTCCTCCAGAAGCAAAAGCTCGTCGACAGAGCGCAGTCGCATGAGTACTCCATCCGCAGCTGCCAGTGTTGCACATGAGGTGTCCCAATATCGAACTAGTGGTAAGCGTCAGCAGGCTGTTTTAAAGATGATGTGTTTGGGCGACAACAGACACACACCGCGGAGGTACTGGCCGACTACTTGCAGCGAGAAACTCAGTCATGGCTGGGCAATCTACATCTTGAGCCAGGCAAGGTAGTCAGTGATAATGGTCGTAATTTTGTGGCGGCCATAGCCCTGGAAAAACTCAGACACATACCTTGCCTGGCTCACACCTTGAACCTAGTGGTGCAGAGCTTCATAAATAATTATCCGGAGTTACCAGCCCTGCTCCATAAGGTGCGAAGACTGTGCTCGCACATCCGTCGCTTGCCCGTAGACTCCAGTCGTATGCAGAGACTGCAGCGATCACTCCACCTCCCCAAGTACCGCCTAATCATACACGTTGCAACAAGTTGGAACTCCACCATGCACATGGTTGAGAGGCTGTGCGAACAGAGGCAGGCTGTAATGCATTTCTGGGAGGATACACGGGCAGGCAGTTTGAGGGCAGACAGCGAGTTGTCGGGTGTGCAGTGGTCAAAGCTGAAAGACCTCTGTAAAGTCCTTCAGTGTTTTGAGGAATGCACACGGCTGGTAAGCGCAGACGACGCCATCATAAGCATGAGCATCCTACTTATGTGTCTGCTCATGCAAACTTTGAACCACATTAAGGATCAGGCGTCTGCAGCGGAGGAGGAGGAGGGAAGCCTTGATGACAGTCAGGCATTGTCTGCTCATGGAACTGTCCTGGACGAGGTGGAGGAAGAGAAGGAGGAGGATGAGGGGGATGATTATTTTGGGGAGGAGGATGCTTCTCGGGGGGCAAGAGAAAATGTTGGCTTGCCAAGGTCAGTTACAGGGTTTGTGCGTGACTGGAGGGATATGGATTTGGCAGAAAGTGCTCCTCCACCCACCACTGGCAGTGCATCATTGACACCTGGAACATTGGCCCACATGTGTGATTATGTCTTGCGAATACTAAAAAGGGACCCCCGCATTGCCAAAATATGAAGGATGACGACTACTGGTTTGCCAGCATCCTCGATCCACGCTATAAAGGTAAATTACAGAACATCATGCCACAGGAGAACCTAGAGCTAATATTGATGAACAAACAAGCAACTCTGGTAAACCGTTTGTTAGAGGCATTCCCAGCACACAGCAGCGGTGCAGGTTCTACCACGAGCCGTACAGGGCAACATGGAAGTTGTGTTCATGGTGCACACAGCCGAAGTGGAGCTGGAGACAGGGGTATCATGACTATGTTGTGGTCTGATTTCTCGAGTAATGCTTACACGACTGGTAATACTCAATCGATTGCAACAGACAGGAGACAGCAGTTGCCAACTATGGTTCAAAATTATCTCTCCTCCCCTATCGATGTTCTCCCTCACAATTCATTCTCCTTTGACTACTGGGCCTATAAACTGGACACCTGGCCTGAATTGGCACAATATGCCTTACAGGAGCTCGCTTAGGCTACTTTCACTCATCAGTTTTTTACGTCAGGCAGGATCAGGCTATTTTTCGAAAACATGGATACAGCGAAAGCTACCGCCGGATCTGTTTTTTTCTCATTGACTTGTATTAGCGTGGGATCGCGCTGCTTGGCCTCCCATTTCTTACGTTTTTTGCCAGATACGGCAAAAAATTTTATTCCGGTGTCTTGAAAAAACATCTCTATCAACGTTTTTTGTATCTTACAAAAAACAGTTTTATGCTACAATGGCAGTCTATGGGCGCCAGATCAGGAAAAAGACGGATCCAGTCACCGGATTCCATTTTTCCACTCTGAGCATGCCTGGAGCTATTCCTATTGCTTTTTTGGTCTCTCTCTCTCCAGGGCTGCACTCCTCAGGCTAAGTGCACACGTTCAGGAATGTGTGCAGAATTTTCCTGAGCAAAACCGGACTTTTTTCGCGGTAAAAACGCGCGTTTTTTGCCCGGATTTTGAGCGTTTTTACCGCGATTTTTCCCTGAACTTTCTAGGTCAATAATATAGTGGGAAAAACGGTAGAATTACGTGAAATTAATGAACATGTTGCTTCTTTTTCCGCGATGCACAAAAATTGCAGAATTCATTCTAAATAATATGATGCTCTATTCATGCTTTTTTTTACGCGTTTTCTTGCCGCGAAAAAACGTGAAAAAAACGCAAATAATCCTGAACGTGTGCACTTAGCCTCAAGGTTCAAAAGTTCATGACAGATTCGTCTAAGCAACTGATCGGTCACGCCAGTTTTTTACAATCTGTGCTGGATCCATCTTTTCTCAACTTTGACGGATTGTGCCTGATTGTAAAAACCTGATGTGTGAAAGTAGCCTTACCCTGCTGGTAGTGTGCTATCAGAAAGAGTCTTCAGTGCTGCTGGATCAATCCTGACAGAAATAAGGACCCGACTGTCGACCCAAAATGTAGGTGATCTCACCTTCATTAAAATGAACCATGCCTGGGTTGCAAAGTATTTTGTACCACCTTCCACTGATGACACATAGGTTGGCAGCAAAATGGCTCGCTTTGTCCTCCTCTTCCTCCGACTTCTCAAATTCCTCCATTTGCAGCTGCTGAACGTCCAGCCTACACCTCAACATATGACAGTTTTTCCACCTCCCTGAGGGTATGTTTCCACGTTCAGGAAACGCTGCGTGTTTGATGCTGCGGCTGTACACAGCGTCAAACACGCAGCGTCCAGATGTTACAGCATAGTGGAGGGGATTTTATGAAATCCAATCTCCACTATGCGTTAAAACATGCAGGTGTCAGACCAGCGTAACCAGACATGCGGCACGTCTTTTCAGATCGCAGCATGTCCTTTTACCTTGCGGCAACGCTCTGTCGCCGCAAGGTAAAGAACACAGTCCTATGTAGGGCTGCGGTGATTCCGGATGTGTTCAATGAACACAATGGATTTCCGCTCTGTCCAAAACGCCTGCTGTCCTGAACGTGGAAACGTACCCTAACTGGGCTGTAACCCCCCCCAGGGCCGGCGTCCGCACCTGGCGTACCCGGGCAAGTTCCGGTGCCCTGAGCAGGTGGGGTGGCCCACTTGCTGTCAGAGACACCTGCGTACTATGAGGGGCCCTGTGCCTGTGCTGGTGCCCACGAGTGGGCACTCCCTGCTAGCTCAGGGTCCCAGCACTTGCAATACTTACCTCTCCCTGCTCCACCGCTGTGACGTCTTCCGCGTTTCCTGACAGTGACATTCAGGTCAGAGAGCGTGATGACGTCATGTCTGTTTTCCCTCTGCCTGAACAGTCACAGTGCAGAGAGCTGGAAGATGGCGACGCTGAGGAGTCCAGAGTATAGCAGTGCCTAGCGAGGAGAGGTATTTCATTTTTTTGAATGTTTGGAGCAATATATGGGGAGCATTATACACTGGAGAATTTTATATGGGGCCCATCATACACTTGAGCATCTTAGATAGGGCCCATTATACACTGGAGCATTATATATGGGGCCCATCATACACTTGAGCATCATAGATAGGGCCCATTATACACTGGAGCATTATATATGGGGCCCATCATACACTGGAGCATCATATATGGGCCCATCATATACTAGAGCATCATATGGGGTTCATTATTTATGAGGCATCATATAGGGCTCTTTATATATGGAGCACATATGGGGCCTATTCTGTATGGAGCATTATATGGAGCCCATTCTGTATGGCGCACTATGTGGTGCCCATAATACTGTATGAAGGAATATACTGTCCGTTTTTGGAGCTATTGTGGAATTTACAATAGATATCACTCATGTAATGGAAGAAGTGAAGTATTTGCATTGTACTATACCTATATTTCTCTGCCGTATTGGAGCATCATGAATTTTGGTATGTGTTAAAGGGGCTCACTGAGACTCTTTCGCCCGGGGCCCCCGAAAACCTGGAGCCAGCCCTGCCCCCCCACAATTTTAGCCAAATAACCCACAGTTTTCAATGCGTTACTATTATTATAAAGTTAATTAAGGTTGACAAGCTTAAGTAATAAGAATTGATGTCGTTGACATTGAAATGGGCACTGTAGGTGTGTTTACTGTCCTCCACTCACTGCCGACTTTTAGTCCCATTAACTTGCATTGGGGTCGGATTTTCGACTCCGACTCAACTTTTTGCAATAGTCTGACGACTTCGTTCGACTCGACTTTTGGGAAAGTCGGATGATTCGAAAACCGACTCAACCCTCCCGGAGGCAAAGTCGCTCATCTCTACCCATCATACATATCCTCCATCCCATAGTCCCCGTGCCCATATACCCATCACACATACTCCATCCCACAGTCCCAAGCTGGGTGGCACTGAGTAGGGAGTTCCTGGAGATGTTCTGTTATGTAACCTGGCAGTGTGCCTCTGTGTCCGGCCGCTGATGATGCGATTTTCTACGCCGGTAACAATAGAGAGTGGCAGTAATAGAAGAGGGGGTGATTCATTTCTGTCATGTGCTTTCTGCTCCTTTCTGGGGGGGCAGACAAGGGCGGGGAAATCCCGGGGATGCTAGATTTCTCCCACCCGGTTTATGTCTGTTGAGATGTTGTGGAGTGGGAAAACTGTTGCTCAAAGCAACCAATCACAGCTCTGCTTCTTTTAAACAGCTCTCGTGAAATGAAAGATGCTTAGTGATTATGTGGGGCAATGTGGAGTGGGCGTGGCTGATACAAACACACATACACACATACATACACTCATTTTTATATACACTGCTCAAAAAATAAAGGGAACACTCAAATAACACATCCTAGATCTGAATGAATGAAATATTCTCATTGAATACTTTGTTTTTTACAAAGATGAATGTGCGGACAACAAAATCACACAAAAATCATCAATGGAAATCAAATTTATTAACCAATGGAGGCCTGGATTTAGAGTCACACCCAAAATTAAAGTGGAATGTAATGTCCTTAAAACAAGTCAAACTGATGATCAGTAGTGTGTGGGGCCTCCAGGTGCCTGTATGACCCCCTACAGTACAAAGCCTGGGCATGCTTCTGATGACATATTATGCTAGAACCGAAACCATGGGTTACAAAAATGTACATAGTTTCACAGTGGAAACACGGCAACTCCCTGCATAATAGAATATAGCCAAAAGAAAAAAAGGAGCATCCAGCCAAAATAGCTAAATATAAAAATACAATTTTATTGATACTAGTAAACAAACATTAAAAACACCGTTCACAAACGTATATCAATAGATGGAAGTATGGAAATGATGCAGCAACAAAAAAAAAAAACCTGAACTACATAAATGGGTAAGATAACGGTATTCAAATCATCAGCCACAGTATCACCATGGAAAAGGGGCACAATATATATAAATAACCAGTGTTAATAAATATGCTCCCTCACACACCAATAAGTATCCCAGAATATGGAAGGTGTACTGGTGGCAGATTGGGGCCATATGATCTATGTAAGTGCATTGCCTAATGCAATCTGTGTTCAGAAAACAGGGGGCAAGTGAGGAGATAGGGTGAAAATGATCCCATCTCCATAAAGACCCACTAATTAAAGCTTAGAGAGAGGTAGTGCTTACCCATGTTATGTGTCGGCAGGAACGTGCCCCTGCCGACACATAACATGATTTGAATACCGTTATCTTACCCATTTATGTAGTTCAGTTTTTTTTTTTGTTGCTGCATCATTTCCATACTTCCATCTATTGATATACGTTTGTGAACGGTGTTTTTAATGTTTGTTTACTAGTATCAATAAAATTGTATTTTTATATTTAGCTATTTTGGCTGGATGCTCCTTTTTTTCTTTTGGCTATATTCTATGCTTCTGATGACGCGGCGTATGGTCTCCTGAGGGATCTCCTCCCAGAACTGGACTAAAGCATCTGCCAACTCCTGGACAGTCTGTGTGCAACGTGACGTTGGTGGATGGAGCGGGACATGATGTCTCAGATGTGCTCAATCAGATTCAGGTCTGGGGAACGGGCGGGCCAGTCCATAGCTTCAATGCTCCAGTGGCGAATTTGCCAATCCTGGTGTTCTATGGTAAAGCTAAGCGTCCTTCACGGTGTTGGACTGTGAGCAGAAACCCCATCTGTGGACATCGGGCACTCAGACCATCCTCATGAAGTCGGTTTCTAACCATTTATGCAGACACATGCACATTTGTGGCCTGCTGGAGGTCATTTTGCATGGCTCTGGCAGTGCTCCTCCTGTTCCTCCTTGCACAAAGGTGGAGGTAGCGGTCTTGCTGTTGGATTGTTGCCCTCCTACGGCCCCCTCTATGTCTCCTGGTGTACTGGCCTGTCTCCTGGTAGTGCCTCCACCTCTGGACACTACGCTGACAGACACAGCAAACCTTCTTGACACAGCTTGCATTGATGTGCCATGGATGAGCTGCACCACCAGAGCCACTTGTGTGGGTTGTAGAGTCTGTCTCATGCTAACACGAGTGTGAAAACACAACCAACATTCAAAAGTGGCCAAAACAGCCAGAAAGCATTGGTACTGAGATGTGTTCTGTGGTCCACACCTGCAGAACCACTCATTTTTTGAGTGTGTCTTGATAATTGCCAATAATTCCATCTGTTGTCTATTCCATTTGTACAACAGCATGTAAAAATTGATTGTCAATCAGTGTTGCTTCCTAAGAGGACAGTTTGATTTCACAGAAGTTTGATTTATTTGGAATTATATTCTGTTAAGTGTTCCCTTTATTTTTGAGCAGTGTATATAGATGTGGATTACATAGGAGAACATTGTTAATGTATGAGGGGCCACATAGGAAGACCTTAGTTATATACGGGATCCACATAGGGGCATTATTACTATCTAGGGACACATAGGGAGATATGAATATTAATGTAACTGGACAATATTAATGTATGGGGGAAACATATGAGGGCATTATTAATATACACGGCCTCAAAACAGAACATTATTTATAGGGGACACATAGAGGAACATTATTAATTTATGGGAACTACATAGGTTATGTTATGACTACATGGGAGCCACATAAGAAGACATTATTACTATATGAGGGCCATATAGGTGGGCAATATTAATGAATGTAGTCACCCACTATAAGAAGACTTTCTGATTGTATGGGGGCCACATAGGGGACAATATTTCTATCTGGGGAGGCAACAATAATGTATTGGGTTCACATAGGAAGACATTAATAATATATGGGACCAACTTTGGGAGAAGGGAATGTTAAAGTAAGAGGGTCACATAAGACGACGTTGCTAAAGTATGGGGGTCACATGTGAAGGCATTATTTATATATGGGGCCACATAGGGGACAAATTTATAGAGGCCACAAAAGGGGAAATTATAAGTTAGTGTTAACAGTTTATTTGTGCCAATTAACAAAATGCAAAGTGAATGGATAAGAGAGAATTCTAAATCAAATCAGAATTTTGTGTGAACATCCATTGTCTCAGGAATGGGATAAATTCTTCTAGATACACTTGCACCAAGTCATGGATTTTGTAGAATTAAATTGAAGTGTATGAGTATCCAGTTATACCAAATAGATGATAATCAGTGGCGTACAACCAATGGCGGCAGGCATTGCGGCTGCTATGGGGCCCATGAGCTGGCATGAGCCTCACTCTGCCCGTCATTGCACATTCAATTGTATCAACATTCTGGATGCTGATACAATTGAAAGAGGAGAGGTGAGTATTGTATTTTTTTTTAAATAAGTGAGTACATTGTAGTGGCCAAAATATTGTATGGAGGACTATGAGGTGCATTATACTATATGGAGGACTATGGAGAATACATTATACTATATGGTTGACTATCGGGTGCATTACACTATATGGAGAACTATGAGATGCATTATAATGTATGTAGGACTATGGAGAGTGCATTACACTGTATGTAGAATTATTGGATGCATTTTGCTGTATGGAGGATTATTGGAAGTGCATTATACTATATGGAGGATTATGAGGGATTTTATTATACAATATGGAGAACTATGGGTCTGTATTATACTGTATGGAGGACTATAGGGTGTACTATATTATGTGGAGGACTGTGGGGAGTATATCATACTGTATGGATGACAATGGGGTGCAGTAAACTATATGGAGGATTATGTTGTGCAGTATACTATATGGATGACTATGGGACCCGTTATACTATAGGAAGGCTATGTGGGGCCATGATAATTTTTGGAGGGTTGTGTTGGAGCCTTTATACTTTATAAAGGGCTATGTGCGTGCCATTATACTGTATGCAAGCAATTATACTATAAAGTGTGAAGGCTCGTGTGGGGTCCATCATACTGTTTGGAAGGCTTTGTGGGGGCCAATATACTGTTTGGAGGACTAGTGAGGACCATTATACAGTATGGTGAAATGTGGGGCCATTATACTGCATGGAGGGCTTTGCGGGAGTCACAGTTGGGGGTTCATACTGTGATGGGTCACCATACTTTGCTGGGGGAGTTGAGGTGGGTTACAGTAGGGTCATCATACTGTACGTGTGAAGGGTACAATGGAGGAATTCACTGTAGGAGTATCATACAGTGTTTCTGTGGCACTTTTGATGGCGCCAAACTTTATGGTGCAATGAAAGGGAAACCTAGGGCCACAGTAAGAGAAAAAATACTTTTTAAAGACTGCAAAGTTGTGACATATGCTCTTTTGTGAAAATGCCAAATATAATTTTTTTGTGTTATTGTAGGACCCCATGATTCCTGTGTATGCCTCTAGTGATAATGATCATTATTTCCATATGTAGGTAGAAACAGTCATTTTTTGTATTTTAATCATTGAATCTAAAATTATTTTTCAGCAGAACAATCCCACATATACAACTCCCATCATAATACTTATCTGAAAGTCAAACACTAGCATGGCTGCTTAAGAGACCATATTTCCTATATACCATGGATCAAGCATCAACTAGACCAGAAGAAAACAGGTGATATTGGCAGTGGGACACAGGAATGGCACTGGATCAAAAGCTAATTTTATGGGATCAAGGGCCATATGTCACATAAACCCCTTCCTGACGCGGCCAATTTCCGTTTTTGTGTTTTCGTTTTTCCCTCCCCTTCTTCCCAAAGCCATTACTTTTTTATTTTTCTGTCCACATAGACAAATGAGGGCTTAGTTTTAGCAGGACGAGTTGTAATTTTGAATGAAACGATTAATTTTATCACATAATGTACTGGACTGGACAACGGGAATAAAATCCACGTGCAGTGCAATTGTGAAAAAAAAAACATAATTCTGACAGTTGGGGATTGTTTTAACGGCGTGCATTTTCTCAGAAAAATGATGTAATAGCATGATTCTGCTTATCAGTATGGTTACGGTGACACCAAACATGTCAAGTGTTTTTTTATTATTTTAGTGGTGAAAAAAATTTGAAGTTTGAAAAAAAAAAAGCTTTTTGAGGTTGTTTCGCCATTTTCCAAGGCCCATAATGTTTTAATTCTTCAGTCGATGGAGCTGTGTGACTGCTTATTTCTTGAGGGGCAAGACAACATTTTTATTGATACCATTTTGGGATAAATGTGAGCTTTTGATTGTTTGTAACAGCATTTTTTGTGGTATTAAAGTGACCAAAAATTAAATTTTGGCGTTCTTGAATTTTTTTCCATTTACAGTGTTTGCCAATCTGGTTAATTATTTTTATATTTTGATAGATCAGACTTTTCTGAACAGTATTATTTTATGTTTTTATGTCTCCTTTGAAGCCTGGCCGCATGATGGGTATCAACAAAACTCCGTAACCATAATGACAATCATGGAGGTCATCAACAGTCAGCAACCCATCAGCGACCCGCGATCACATCACAGGTGTGGCGATGGGCACATTGATTGATGCACCTCCACCCATCGGCGCGTTGTTTGACAGCAGCATTTAACAGGTTAACAATTGTTAGATGAAATACCTGGCAGTAACACCCAGCCATGACCTGCTGGATATAGGTCTCCATACACCCGCTATCAACTTGCGCCGTACATGTGTGTGGCCCAGCTACGCCAGGCACACAATATCCAGGAGAGTGCACAGGAAGGTAACCGCAACGCTTGATATGCATTCACTTCACTCACACTTTTAGACACACCCATCAGGGGTATAAAAGGGAGTGACACGTGGCAGACAGAGATAGCTTCCTGTCTGAGGACAGGGCAGTTTAGTCTTTGGGGAGTAGTGTTCAGTCGAACTTCAGTCTGTTAGCTTCTGTCTAAGGACAGAGCAGCCATTCAGTCTCAGTCCAGTCTGGACTTTGGAGGAAACTGAGAGCTGTGCAGCGAGCTCTGGAGTAAGCTGACATTTTCCACAAAAGCCACAAGTGCTTATGTTAAGAGCGTGAAGCAGGGCGAAGGGCGCAGTGGAGAAGTTAGAGAAGTGCTTTAGGTATTGGACTACCTGCACTAAATTGCCGGACAAAGGGGTCCGAAGCGTTGCTACAGTTTCAAGCTTAGTAACAAGAAAACCGGAGGCATCTGGACTACAGGTCACAGAGAGCAGCCCTAAGTGTCAATACGTAACCGGAGTCAGGGAGAACGGGGACTTTGAGTCAAGTGCACGACAAAAGTAAGGACTTAGTTCTCACCACTTAGAAGGCTCCACCACAATGTTGGCCGGGCAGTACAGCTATTGAGAAAGCTGGAGATTCAGAGTTAACTTTGCTTCAGGCAAGTTGGACTCACCTACATTTGAAGTAAAGGAGGCCTCTAACCTGCTCAGCGGTTACCCGAATGTGCACTCTCCACCCCGACCAGCTCCCCGGGATCTGCATGAACCATCTACCAGTAAAAGGTATGAAAAGAAGCTGCATCGTGTGTGACTGAATTCTTATCTACACCCTGCATCATCACCATAGACTTCCAGGGACCAGTCTCACCTGTGGGAGACTTACCACCCAGCTGCCCCCATAACATCCCCTGCGAAGATCCTTATAGCAGCGCTGGTCCAATTGACCAGATACCACAGGTGGCGTCACGAACTACCTATCCTAATAATCCCCTGTAAATATCTCCCCCATTGTATGAGCGCCCAGGGCCACGGACCGAGTCCCGCTGCCAGTGACAAATCCCATAGACTTTCATGGGCTCGGTGCCGAGTACCCCATTGCCCTGGTACTAAGTGCGACTCACATGTACAGTGAATGTCGTTTATGGTTAAAGAAAAGAAGGGAAAATCTTTTAAGTCAAATGTATAAGAAGCCACCCAATTAAGTCCAAGCAAAACGTGTGCAGGGGCTGGCTGACTGACCCTTCATAGTGGGAGATGATGGGTAAGAACCTGGACTGATGTGTTAGAATACTTCTTTGACATGGGCACGTTTTTGCTGCTGTGGTTGTGAGTTTTATTACCACTATAAGGCTTGTACTGGTCTACCTAGTTAACTTTACTTCCCCCAGCAAGACCTTGTCCCATGAGATGCAATAGCACTAGCACTTTATGATTTGCATTCTTTTATATTAATATATGTACATTATGTCCTGCTTATACTTCCCATAACCACTATACTATTTATATGGAGGTATTGGTTTCTTTAGTTCTCACTGAGCTTTTTTCTCGATCTTGTCCTCATATATAAGATTTAATATTTTTGCATTCTTGTTTTTACATGTATTATCATTTTCAATAAAATTTGTTATTACTTTTATCAGGATTATTACTTCCCCTTTTTTTGTTTGTAAATGTATAAGAAGGCAGTAAAAGTTGGATATTCCTCTGTTCACACCTGTATTTTGAGTTCCTGTTTGAGGAATAGAGAAACAGAATTAACGTGGAAAATAGATTGGTTAAAAATGAATGCAGCTTGAAGCCAAAGTGCCCCATGTACTATAATAGGGTCCATATGGTCTCGGCTGAATCAATAGCTCATCATGCAGAACTTTTTGCTCCCATCAGCAAACAGAGAAAGTAAACCAGACAACCTAATTATAGTCAATGGTTTCCTTCTGCTTCATATTGCATTAATTTTTGTAAAAATGACAACTCGTCAGTGTTTTACTTTCCTGCTCTTACCCAAAAATTGCAAACTTAAAAAGAAGATATACACAGTAAGGTTTACATAAGGATATGTACTGGACATAGTAGGGTTAAAAATATGTGGAATAATTGATGATACGTTTGGCCTAATCTAAATAAGGTCACCTATCCATTCTTTTAAGAAATAGATTAAACTGGTTGGAAGCAGAAATCCAAGAATCATTAGATGAATATGAAAACTTAACTGCTTTAATCTAGGCAGTGATCCATGACCATCTAATTGCATAAATTCTAGTCAGGAACAGAGAGTCTGTCTTTTGCCATGATGTAAATAGAGTAAAGATCAGCAATGTGACTTCATGTACGCAGCGAGTAAAGTATTAAATAAAAATTACCCTGTATAGGCATGAAATGCCACTTAGAGCCACTTAGAGCGGAGGCAGACTGATCTCACTGCACGCTCCATTATCTGCAAGTAATACTGAGGACAAGACCTGCTTATTGGAACAAACCTCAACTTGGTATAATGTGTTATATCTTCATTTACAAGCAGGGGCATACATAGAAATCAGCAAAAGTCCTAATTGAGCCCCCTTCTGTACACCCTTTCTCTCCAGCAGAAGGAGGGGTCATACCATCCAACTTTTAAAATCAGGGAGAGGGATACGTAATACATCATAGTGCCTCCAGCAGAGTATAATGCTGCCCCAGTAACCCCTTCAAAGTAGAATTCCTCCCAGAGCATGATGACCCCACAGCTGCTCTGGGAGCAGAATAGAATGGAGGCCCCACAGCCCCCTATACAGAGTAGGATAGTCCCAACAGCCCCCACACACAGCATGAGGGCCCCTACACACAATATGAGGTTCCCCAACAGATCTCACAGTCAGTGTGAGGGCCCTCACACAATATATTGTAACCCACAGTTCAGACAAAGTATGAGGGCCCCCACGTACAATATGATGTCCCCTAGAGCCCCAACATATACTATGAGGGTCTCCTCAACCCTCTACATAGTATAAGGACCCCATATATACAATATTATGTCCTCTGCAATCCCACATTCAGTATGAGGCCCCCGCACACATATAATGTCACCCACAGGACCCCACCAAGTATAAGGGCCCCCATAGCCCCATACAGAATATGATGTCCCCTACATCTCCAACATGCAGAATAGCATATAGGCCTCACAGCCCCTATACACAATAGGATGGTCCCCACAGAATCCACACACAGTTTGAGGGCCCCCACACACAATATGATGATCCCAACAGACCCCACAGTCAGTGTGAGGGCAACCATATACGGTGTGATGTCACCCACAGCTCCCCACAAAGAATTAGGGGGCCCACACACAATATTAGGTCACCCACAGATCCTAAAAGCAGTATGAGGGTCTCCACACAAGCGATAATGTCATCTACAGCTTCCAACCAAATGTGAGGGGTCCCACAGATTGGGACTTATTATAAGTAAAAGGAGGACTTTATACTAACCAGACAGCAGATGGCGATAGTGTGTAATGTTATATGCTTGCTGTAATGTGGGGAGGGAAACTCTCTTAGGCTAAGTTCACACGTTGCGGAATTGCTGCGGAAATTTCCGCGGCAATCCCGCACTTCTCCCGCAGGAAATACGCACGTTTTTTTATGCTGATTCCCGCCAGAATAATAGCGTTTTGCAAGCGTAATTAGCTTGCAGAATGCTAGCGTTTTCCTAGCGATCTGTAGCATCGCTTGGAAAACTGATTGACAGGTTGGTCACACGAGTCACACATAGTGTTTGACTCGTGTGACCAACTTTTTACTATTGATGCCGCCTATGCCGCATCAATAGTAAAAAGATCTAATGTAAAAATAATAAAAAAAATAATAAATAATGATATTCTCACCTTCCGGCGGCCCCCGCAGCTTTCCCGCCTTCAGCGATGCTCCCGGCAACTTCCGGTCCCAGAAGTCCTTTGCGACAAATCACCCCGATGACGTAGCATCTCGCGAGACCGCTACGCCATCTGGGTGATCTCGCAAAGCATCACTGGGAACGGAAGTTGGCGGGAGCGTCGCTGAAGGCGGGAAAGCTGCGTGGGACGCCGGAAGGTGAGAAATATCATTATTTTTTATTTTAATTATTGTTTTACCAGGGATATGGTACCCAGGGCCTGGAGGAGAGTCTCCTCTGCTCCAGACCCTGGGTACCATCCGCACATGAACCGCTTACATTGCGCATAGTGGGCATAGCCACATGCGGAAAGTAAGCGGTTCAATGCATTCCTATGGCGGCGGAATCACCGCGGTTACGCTAAATTAATGAACATGTTGCTAGATTTTCCGCAAAGCGTTTTTTTAGCGGAAAATACCGCAACATGTGTACAAAACATGCGCAATCAATTAACAAGTATAGAATGCTTAATGCTTGCGTTTTTTTCGCGGTTTAACCGCGGAAAATCGCGGAAAAAACGCGAAAAAAACGCAATTATTCCTGATCGTGTGCACTTAGCCTTATTGTTGTTGGTTGTTTTACTTTTGCTTCCTGTTTTGTTTTCTCCACGGACTGTGTGACACTGAATTGTATCTCATGTTTGTCAGTATGAAGTAAATACTGTTTACTCAAGATATTGGGCTGTCTGAAGCTTGCGTAAGTACAGTGTCGACGATAAGAAGATGCACTCTGCGACAATGATGTCCCTACAGCTCTACACTCAGTATAAGGACCCTCACACCCACTGTGGAGACACAGCATTGTATCTTAATTAACCAGACATATATTTTTACAAGCCAGAAAGAATAGACTGTTATTTATATGTTGACTTTTGAATTTATGTGTTTCTATCTGGTTGGTCGAGAAAACAGACTTTTTCATGTATAAGCCTGTAATATTGATTTGTAAGTTGACATTTGGTGTAACATACTGTGCTCTTATCCTGGATGACTAGTGATGACTTGCTGATATGTTAATTATACATTGTCCATGACAGCCAGCTTGTTGGCATTCAAAACAGAGGAGGAAAATCTATGCAAATGGATTACATAATCAAACAATGCAAGTTGATCTTATCAGCATTACCTGTAAATACTGAAAGAAGGCCACTTGTTAATCATAAAAAGAGGTTACATGCCTCTGTATAGAGAGACAGAGACATCCAGATATTCAGCCAAGGCATTCAGATATCCAGAGACTTTCTACAGAAAAGCAGCTAATACATCATGTCTCCATCACGAGGGACACAGATTTATCATGCTACAGGATGCTACAGGATGCCAGCTTAGGGGACCTCGGCCCCGGCTGGAAGAACACAAATCTGCTCCATTGACCATCACGTTTGTAAAAACCAGGATTGGGACCCGCTGGTCACCTGGCTCCACGGAGAAGCCAGGTTGTGACCCTCCGTCAACTGGCCTTGAACAAGAATGGATGACATCTTCCTAAGCTTGTCGTTACTTTCTCTCTGTGCGTACCACAGGTGGAGTAGTCGGCCCCGGAAGATGAAGACAGGTTGTGACCACTGGTCAACTGGCCCTTGTACCCAAATGAACTGTCATCTTCCTACGCTTGTCGTTACCTCCTCTCTTTGTGCATGCCACAGGTATGGTAAGTGGCCCTGAAAGATCTGAAGTAACAGCTGCTATTATCCCTGCGAGTCAGCGGAAGGGTGAGACTCTGTAATGTGCACCATCTCTGGGTACTGTGCTGGGACTGGTCTATGTGTTTTCTGCCTGTTTTGTGGTTCAATAAAATATTGTCACACTGTTTTACCCTCACCTCGTGTTGTCTGAGTAACGTGATGAAAATGGTAAAAGAGGAGCAGGCATGCGGCGGGACAATCCCTGGTCCATGCGGTTTCGGCTAGTGGACCGGGGCGCCCACTGACTCCCCATCTCTCCACACCCACTAAAAACAGTATGAAGACCTTCACAAACAGTTTGATAGCCTTGCAGCACTCTGCACACACACTATGATGCCCCCACAAGGCATCATGTTCTTCACAAGTACTGGCAATAAAAATAATACAGACAACTCACATTTTGTCTGCTGTGCAGACTGAGGCTACACAAGCACAGGAGGCAATGTAATGACATCATCGCACCCATGGTGCTGAGTCACTCGGACTGATAGGCAAAGTGGTGCAGCAGGGAGCTGACGGTTTCTTCCTGCAATGGTACCTGCATCCTGCGTTCCCCCGTGCTGCCCCCCAACTCATGGACCCTATAATGACCACGTGGCCTTCCGCTATGGGAGGTATGCCCCTGTTTACAAGACATTTTCAGTTCCAATAGCAGAGACAGATAGAGACTAAAGATTATTGAATCGATCTACTGCTAATCAATTTCTAAAATGTCCAAATCCCCTCAAATTCTAACAAACTGTGAATGGATTTGCAAAAAAAATACTAAAAAAGAAGAGAATAGAGTAAGCACTGGCTATTTTTGGTTTTACATTCTAGGGATAAGAGATTAGCGCACACAGCTTCATCATCAGACCTCATTCAGGTGTCAGTATGGTCCATGTTTCCATCTTTTACCATCAGTGTCATCAGGGTTTTTAACGTACGGATAAATTAATAAATATTTTGCAAAACTTCCTTTGCAATGTTAAATATGGACAGAGCACAGATGGCAAACCAAGGCCATCCACGTGCTATACATGTTTTTCATGAACCCATCCGCTATTGGTGCCAACTGACTTCCCGCCTTGTCACTTCGGTTTTTTATATCTGGTAACTGCACCATCCTGCACCTCTCTTTAAACTCATCCTTCCCGAAACACTTCTCCTTTGGTTCTGCTAGGGTCAGTTTGCATAGTAGGTGGCAACCTCCGATCTTAAATGCTGAACAACGCTGAGGAACGTCATCTGTTATGATTTGGTTGCCGAGGAGGACAGTAGCTGTGTCGACCCGCCACCACAATTGTGGGTTACCAGGGCAATGGGGTACTCAGAGCCGAGCCCGTAGAAGTCTATGGGATTGTCACAGGTAGCGGTGGCTCGGTCTGTGGCCCTAGCGGTCTGGCGTATGTTGGGGGAATATTTACAGGGGATAGATATATTTACAGTTCGTGACGCCACCTGTAGTCTCTGGTAATTTGTACCAGCGCTGCTGTAGATCTCTGAGGGGATGGTGATGCAGCTAGATGTCGGGTCCCCTACAGGTGGGACTCTTCCCTCAGGTCGGTAGTTATATAGGGATTGTGCAGGCATGCAAATAAATAACTCAGTCTCACACCGTCAGCGTCTTTCCATACCTTTACTTGCAAGATGGTAAAGCAGGTCCCAGGGAGGCTGATGGGGTTGATAGAGGATGAGCTTTGAGGCAACGGTTAAGCAAGTTAGGGGCCTCCTTTACTGTCCAATAATGATGAGTCCAACCAGCCTGAAGCGTAGTTCCCTCTATAATTCCAGCTATTCCAAAGCTGTTCTGCCCGGTCAGTTTTTGTGGTCGGAGCCTTCCTGTGAGAAAGCTGAATTCCTATCTTGTCGTGCACTGACTCAAGGTCCTCACTTCCCTGACCCCAGTTACGTACTGACTATTCGGGGCTGCTTGCCGCGACCTAAGGTCCGGTAAGTCTCTGGCTCTCTCACCACCAAGCGTGAAGCTCTAGTGATCCTTCGGTCCCCAGTGACCGGTTACAATGTGCAGGTATCCTATACCTATGGCACTTCTCTGTTCTCTTCCACTTTGCCCTTCGATTTGCTCAACTCTTAATAGATATCTCAGTCCGTTTTCCAGTGGGGCACAGCTCTGACTAGGCTGAGGTGAACTAGGCCACCTGTACTAGCCTCCACTTTCTGAACTGCTGACAGGCTCAGACTGGACACGTCTACTCTGTCCAAAGACAGGAAACTGACTGCTCACACTCCCTTCTACACCCCTGCTGGGTGTGTCCGAAGTGTACATGATGTCATGAAGAGCCCTTAACCATTACCTCTCCACTCATCCTCCTGGTATTGTGTACCAGGGCTACACATTCCCCCATGGTAAACGACAGCACTCCCGGGCTGTAAAATATAAAGAGACAATTTGTTTATGCATTAAACATTAAACATTAATTCGTCCCATCCGGGAGGTAAGGATGTCTTGAACGTTGAAACAATAACATTATAGAAAAATACAAATATTAAATAACATTTTCATATAAATAGACAATATGCTTGTGAAGGACCCGCACCAAACCTTCAACGTGGGTCCTGGGTGGGCTGCAGGACATCTGGATGCAGACCTCACTCAGTGCCACACCACACGGGTTTTCTGTTCAGAGGTAAGTCAAGGCTTCGTGTGAAACCATTAAAAGGCACCTTAGTGCAACTATTTACAGGATACAGTTTTTGGGCTGGCTCAGTCCTCAGCCTCTGAGTCCATTATAAGACATAATAGGAAAAAAAACATATATATATAGACTTTTTACAATATTCACATCAATTCGTTATAATCACTGCTGATATCTAATGGGTAACTTCCCTTTTGTGATTCGCTCTGATCTACGTGGTGTAGCTTCAGGTATATCAAGTTGCGATCTGTCTGCACTGCGTAACGGCAAACTATAGAACTGCCTCAATCTTTCTATGGATCTGGCAAGCGTACTGATGGCTGGGCGGTGTGAGTCAGCTTCACCAGGGGATCCCATAGTATGGGGCGCTGCTTCAGATGATCCTTCTTGAGGTTCCACAGGTTGAGGTGTTGCTGTAATGGGTAACTCCTGAACGGGCTCGACTGGCACCACGGGCACAACTGGAGGTAAAACTTCCTCTTGTGGCTGATAAAACTGCAACACCGGAACTATTACAGCATCTCCCAGTCTAGGCCAATCCGCAGGAAAATCTCCCAGATCGGTGTGTATGACCTCTTCTTTCCTTTCTTTTTGATTGATGACAGGGTTCTTTTCACAACATTTCAAGGGTTCTGGACACAATTTCAAATGGTCTCTGGACACAGTGGTTATTGTTCTTCCTCCGTCCTTACTGATGATACAAACTTTTCTGTTGTCATATCTAGAATCTTGTACGACGTAGGGTTCTTGCTCCCACTGGTTATCCAATTTGTGCATCTTCCTTTTTCTTTTTAATACTACCTCTCCAGGCATCAAAGGCTTGGCAGGAGCATTTCGGTTGTAAATATCTTCCTGTTTCTCCCGTGCCTTGTTGAGACTTTCCTCTACACAGATTTGTACTCTTCTGTACTGCTCTTGCCGATTGATGTCCCAGTTTTCAACGGCGTCGTCTGCCTCCGGTTCTACCACTCCAAGTTCTAGATCCATTGGTAGTCTTCCGGGCCTTGCTCGCATAAGATAAGCTGGTAGTGCAGTTAGTTGAACTTACAGGTATATGATTATACAAATCAACCAAATCAGGTAGTAAGTCCGGCCATCGATTTCTGTCTTCCAACGGTATGGATCTCAACAAGTCAAGGACAATATGGTTCATTTTTTCACAAAGACCGTTGGTTTGAGGGTGATATGGTGTTGTTCTAATTTTCTTGCACCCGTACATGTGACAGAATTCCTTGAATAAATCAGCTTCGAAAGCAGGTCCCTGATCGGTTAAGACTTGCTCGGGATACCCATGCGGTCTGCAGAAGCTTGCTTGAAAGGTTTTCGCGGCCGTCACTGCGGTCTGGTCCTTAACTGGAACAACCACCAGAAATCTGGAGTAATGGTCCACCATGGTCAGGGCGTATGAGTATCCAGTTCTACTTGGCGACAGTTTGACGTGGTCCAGGGCCACAATCTCCAGGGGACGAGTCGTCCGGATAGGTTGCAGGGGTGCCTTCTGACTACCGTAGTCCTTTCTTCTGAGACCACAGGGTCCACAGTTCCGACACCACCTCTCGATGGAGCTGCGCATCCCTACCAGTAGAACCGGCATCTCAACAGGGTCTCCAGCTTTCTCCAGCCAAAGTGTCCTGCTTGATCGTGGTATGCTTCCAACACCATTGGGACGTCTGCCTTGGGGACCACGATTTGCCAGACCATCTCATGGGTTCTGGGGTTGACGTATCTCCTGCACAACTTCTCACGGTATAGGAACAACCTGCTTTTCTCGTTCCACAGGAGCTTTGCTGACATAGGTGCATCCTTTTCCAAAGAGGAGCCTTCCTGTCTTAACAACTCCTTGATGCGGCTGACCACTGGATCACTGTCCTGAGTCTCTTTCCAACTGTGATGGGGTAAAGGATTTAATGTTGCACCATACTGCTTTCTGTGGACTCGATGCTCGTGGACTACCCCATTTCGATGGAACGCAGGTAGCTCAATTTCTTCCAGGTCGTCCGATTCTTCTTCCGTATCAGAGTCATGCGGCATTCGGGACAATGCGTCGGCATTAGCATTCTTTCGACCTGCCCGGTACTTGATAGTAAACTGGTAATTAGACAACCGAGCCATCCATCGCTGCTCCATAGCACCTAGCTTGGCAGTTTCCAGGTGCGTTAACGGGTTGTTATCTGTAAACGCAGTGAACTGATTAGAGGCCAGATAATGCTTAAATCTTTCAGTAATGGCCCAGACCAGCGCCAGAAACTCCAGCTTGAAGCTGCTATAATTTTCCGGATTCCTTTCAGTTGGCCTGAGTTTTCTGCTAGCATATGCGATGACTTTTTCTTGGCCATTCTGCTTCTGACTGAGAACTGCTCCCAAACCTTCATTACTGGCGTCGGTGTACAACAGGAACGGTTGGCTGTAATCAGGATAGGCCAAGATCTCATCACCTGTAAGGATCTCTTTCATCTTTTGGAATGCTTCAGCCTGTTCTTTACCCCAGTTAAAGGGAGGGTTTCTGCTCTTTAAGGATTGTCCTACCAGGAGGTCCTGTAAAGGAGCTGCCTTCTTCGTGTAATCTTTCACGAATCTCCTGTAGTAACCCGTTAATCCCAGGAACTGTCGCACTTCCTTAAGGTTCTTCGGCTCCGGCCACTTCTGGATGGCAGTGACTTTCTCTGGGTCCGGCGCTACTCCTTCCGAACTGACGATGTGCCCCAAGTATTGTACCTTCTGTTTGAGTAGATGGCATTTTGAGGGTTTTAATTTCATCCCGTACCTGGACAGGGACTCGAATACTTCTGCCAGGTGCTTCAGATGGTCCTCATATGTCTTAGAATACACGATAACGTCGTCTAGGTATAGCAGCACGGTTTCAAAATTGAGATGTCCCAGACAATTTTCCATCACTCTCTGAAATGTTCCTGGGGCACTGCTGAGCCCAAACGGCATTCTGTCGAACTCACAGAGCCCCATTGGGGTGGTGAAAGCCGTTTTCTCACGATCCTCCTCAGACACAGCCACTTGCCAGTAACCACTAGTCAGATCAAGGGTAGAAAAGTAGTTAGCCGTTTTCAGAGCAGCTAATGATTCCTCTATGCGTGGTAACGGGTATGCATCCTTGTGTGTTATGCGGTTCACCTGCCTGTAATCCACACACATTCTCATACTACCATCTTTCTTTTTAACCAGAACTAGAGGGGCTGCCCAGGGGCTACAACTATCCCTTATCACCCCGGCCTTCTTCATATCATGCAACATTTCTTTAGCCTTCTGATAATGAGCTGGAGGTATGGGCCTATACCGCTCTTTGATGGGAGGATGACTGCCTGTAGGGATATGATGTTGTACTCCCTTAATTATCCCAAAATCAAGTGGATTTTTGCTAAACACTTGGGCGTACTCTTGCACCACCCGTAATACCCCTTGCTTCTGGTGAGCGGGAGTGGTGTCCGTCCCAACATGGAGTTGCTGACACCATTCCGCCACCTGAGTTGCTGGGTCATTGTCCTCCGCTATTTGACAGGAGTCTAAGGACTCAGCCGGGAGAATAGAATTATTATCAACAGCATGTAGTTTAGCAATGGTTGCATAACGGGGTAAGTTTACCTCATCATCTCCCCAATTGAGAAGCCGTACCGGTACTCTTCCATTCACCACTTCTACTACTCCTCTAGCAGTCATAAGTGTAGGTCTATGTTCTGAATGGTGGGGTTCTACTACAGCTTGGTAATTCTGTCCTCTCAGACCTATGGCTGCCCTGCACCAAATGATCATTTCACTCATTGGGGTATCACAATAGGATCCGAGTCAGTGACCCGTACATTACCAATTTCGCCGTCTGTAAGCTTCGCTTGCTGCTGACACACCAGGGCCCGGATCTCTCTTTGGATTACTCCTCTCTGCCTTGGTCGGGCAATCTCAGCGAGCTGTTGGAGCAAGAACACAACTTCTCCCAAACAATTACCGATAATGTTAGTACCCAAAATTATATTTAAACCGTTCTCCTCATTTACAGTCTTTACTACCAGAAGCCCTTGGTCTTTCAACTCCTCTCTGCCCACCTTTACATCTACACATTTTGTCCCGAGTACTTCTACAGGAAGACCATTAGAAGCATACACGGTAAAGTCAAGGCTCGGAGGTTTAAGACTGTCCATTGACCAGTACTTAGTATAGAGGGCATCAGGTATTAGGGTCACCTGCGACCCAGTGTCTAACAATGCTGGAACAGCAATACCATCTAGAATAATAGACAGGTAGGGTCGCCCGCCCACATACCTGCGGCTCCAGTCTAGGGGGCCTGACGGGTATTCTCCTGGGTGTTGGCCCTTGGACCCAGGTTCTGCCCGTTTAAAGGACACTGTGGAGACATATGACCTTTCCGGTTGCATCGGTAACAGATGATCTCTCGACGAGGAGGGTGTTGATCAGGGGTTGCTCCTGGGGGTGGCGTTGTCCTCCTCCGGGGGGGCGACGTCTTCTTTCTTCTCCGGTGCATCCACGGGACGTCTTCTGGGCAGTCAGCTAACAAGATCTTTCCTTCCTCCTCTTTCCGCAGCTGCAGGGCACTCATTACAGCAGCCAGATTTTTAGTCAGCTGGCGCACCTCTGAGCGCAGACAGTCCAATTCACTAGGAGGTGTCACCTGCGCTTTGGCTTCGGCCACTAACGGGGAAAAGGGGTTTACTGCCGGTTCCAGAGTGACTTCAGCCTGATGATGTTGGGTTGCCACCTCAAGTTTGCCCAGGGGCCGCAGCCCTTTTATTGCCATGTCTTTTAGGGCATCAAAGGTAGCATCGGATGATCTAAGGACCACCAGTTTACAGTTCTGCGTTCCTCTTGGGATCTCAATCCCTGTATAAATTGTTCTTTCAGCATTTTATTCTCGTCGATAGCATTTAAATTGTTAATTTGCTTGAGGGCTCTCAGGGCTCCTTGTAGTCGGCAAGCGTAGTCCCGGATGCTGTCACCTGGCTGTTGTGAACAGTGATAGAAGGCCATCCGGAGATCCGTTTCTGTGCGGTCTTCAAATATGGCATGCAGCTTAAGGAAGATCGCAGGTACCGACTCCTGATCAACGGTATCCCAAGTCTCCACTTCCCTCTCAGCAGCGCCAGTTAGCTGCCCTATTAGCACAGCAGCTTTTTGTCTCTCAGGCATGGAGTAATTTCTAGGATGCTGCATAACTTCCGCTTGAAGCCTGCTAATGTGCCTGGCTCACCGCTGTACTGGGGAAGCCATTTCGCCCCAGGCATATATGGGAGCTTAGTGGCATGATCGGGACTACCGGACTGGGTGCAGGGCCTGCGCCCCCATCTGGCGCTACAATACCAAGCGGTGCGGGACACACAACCAACACCACCAACCAAACCCAAAAACCACCCAAAACCACAACAACCCACCCAAAACCAACCCCCCCAACAACCACCCCCACCAACCCCCAACCCCCAAAACCCCAACAACCCCACCCACACCCCCACCCCACAACCCAACCCCCCCAACCCCCCCACCCCCCCCCCCCACCCCCCAACCCCCCCCACCCACCACACCCCCCACCACCCCAACCCACCCCCAAACACACCCACAACCCC
>JARQOD010000004.1:102768203-102807185 GCA_033576555.1 Oophaga sylvatica | reverse complement strand
GTGTAATGTTATATGCTTGCTGTAATGTGGGGAGGGAAACTCTCTTAGGCTAAGTTCACACGTTGCGGAATTGCTGCGGAAATTTCCGCGGCAATCCCGCACTTCTCCCGCAGGAAATACGCACGTTTTTTGTATGCTGATTCCCGCCAGAATAATAGCGTTTTGCAAGCGTAATTAGCTTGCAGAATGCTAGCGTTTTCCTAGCGATCTGTAGCATCGCTTGGAAAACTGATTGACAGGTTGGTCACACGAGTCACACATAGTGTTTGACTCGTGTGACCAACTTTTTACTATTGATGCCGCCTATGCCGCATCAATAGTAAAAAGATCTAATGTAAAAATAATAAAAAAAATAATAAATAATGATATTCTCACCTTCCGGCGGCCCCCGCAGCTTTCCCGCCTTCAGCGATGCTCCCGGCAACTTCCGGTCCCAGAAGTCCTTTGCGACAAATCACCCCGATGACGTAGCATCTCGCGAGACCGCTACGCCATCTGGGTGATCTCGCAAAGCATCACTGGGAACGGAAGTTGGCGGGAGCGTCGCTGAAGGCGGGAAAGCTGCGTGGGACGCCGGAAGGTGAGAAATATCATTATTTTTTATTTTAATTATTGTTTTACCAGGGATATGGTACCCAGGGCCTGGAGGAGAGTCTCCTCTGCTCCAGACCCTGGGTACCATCCGCACATGAACCGCTTACATTGCGCATAGTGGGCATAGCCACATGCGGAAAGTAAGCGGTTCAATGCATTCCTATGGCGGCGGAATCACCGCGGTTACGCTAAATTAATGAACATGTTGCTAGATTTTCCGCAAAGCGTTTTTTTTAGCGGAAAATACCGCAACATGTGTACAAAACATGCGCAATCAATTAACAAGTATAGAATGCTTAATGCTTGCGTTTTTTTCGCGGTTTAACCGCGGAAAATCGCGGAAAAAAACGCGAAAAAAACGCAATTATTCCTGATCGTGTGCACTTAGCCTTATTGTTGTTGGTTGTTTTACTTTTGCTTCCTGTTTTGTTTTCTCCACGGACTGTGTGACACTGAATTGTATCTCATGTTTGTCAGTATGAAGTAAATACTGTTTACTCAAGATATTGGGCTGTCTGAAGCTTGCGTAAGTACAGTGTCGACGATAAGAAGATGCACTCTGCGACAATGATGTCCCTACAGCTCTACACTCAGTATAAGGACCCTCACACCCACTGTGGAGACACAGCATTGTATCTTAATTAACCAGACATATATTTTTACAAGCCAGAAAGAATAGACTGTTATTTATATGTTGACTTTTGAATTTATGTGTTTCTATCTGGTTGGTCGAGAAAACAGACTTTTTCATGTATAAGCCTGTAATATTGATTTGTAAGTTGACATTTGGTGTAACATACTGTGCTCTTATCCTGGATGACTAGTGATGACTTGCTGATATGTTAATTATACATTGTCCATGACAGCCAGCTTGTTGGCATTCAAAACAGAGGAGGAAAATCTATGCAAATGGATTACATAATCAAACAATGCAAGTTGATCTTATCAGCATTACCTGTAAATACTGAAAGAAGGCCACTTGTTAATCATAAAAAGAGGTTACATGCCTCTGTATAGAGAGACAGAGACATCCAGATATTCAGCCAAGGCATTCAGATATCCAGAGACTTTCTACAGAAAAGCAGCTAATACATCATGTCTCCATCACGAGGGACACAGATTTATCATGCTACAGGATGCTACAGGATGCCAGCTTAGGGGACCTCGGCCCCGGCTGGAAGAACACAAATCTGCTCCATTGACCATCACGTTTGTAAAAACCAGGATTGGGACCCGCTGGTCACCTGGCTCCACGGAGAAGCCAGGTTGTGACCCTCCGTCAACTGGCCTTGAACAAGAATGGATGACATCTTCCTAAGCTTGTCGTTACTTTCTCTCTGTGCGTACCACAGGTGGAGTAGTCGGCCCCGGAAGATGAAGACAGGTTGTGACCACTGGTCAACTGGCCCTTGTACCCAAATGAACTGTCATCTTCCTACGCTTGTCGTTACCTCCTCTCTTTGTGCATGCCACAGGTATGGTAAGTGGCCCTGAAAGATCTGAAGTAACAGCTGCTATTATCCCTGCGAGTCAGCGGAAGGGTGAGACTCTGTAATGTGCACCATCTCTGGGTACTGTGCTGGGACTGGTCTATGTGTTTTCTGCCTGTTTTGTGGTTCAATAAAATATTGTCACACTGTTTTACCCTCACCTCGTGTTGTCTGAGTAACGTGATGAAAATGGTAAAAGAGGAGCAGGCATGCGGCGGGACAATCCCTGGTCCATGCGGTTTCGGCTAGTGGACCGGGGCGCCCACTGACTCCCCATCTCTCCACACCCACTAAAAACAGTATGAAGACCTTCACAAACAGTTTGATAGCCTTGCAGCACTCTGCACACACACTATGATGCCCCCACAAGGCATCATGTTCTTCACAAGTACTGGCAATAAAAATAATACAGACAACTCACATTTTGTCTGCTGTGCAGACTGAGGCTACACAAGCACAGGAGGCAATGTAATGACATCATCGCACCCATGGTGCTGAGTCACTCGGACTGATAGGCAAAGTGGTGCAGCAGGGAGCTGACGGTTTCTTCCTGCAATGGTACCTGCATCCTGCGTTCCCCGTGCTGCCCCCCAACTCATGGACCCTATAATGACCACGTGGCCTTCCGCTATGGGAGGTATGCCCCTGTTTACAAGACATTTTCAGTTCCAATAGCAGAGACAGATAGAGACTAAAGATTATTGAATCGATCTACTGCTAATCAATTTCTAAAATGTCCAAATCCCCTCAAATTCTAACAAACTGTGAATGGATTTGCAAAAAAAATACTAAAAAAGAAGAGAATAGAGTAAGCACTGGCTATTTTTGGTTTTACATTCTAGGATAAGAGATTAGCGCACACAGCTTCATCATCAGACCTCATTCAGGTGTCAGTATGGTCCATGTTTCCATCTTTTACCATCAGTGTCATCAGGGTTTTTAACGTACGGATAAATTAATAAATATTTTGCAAAACTTCCTTTGCAATGTTAAATATGGACAGAGCACAGATGGCAAACCAAGGCCATCCACGTGCTATACATGTTTTTCATGAACCCATCCGCTATTGGTGCCAACTGACTTCCCGCCTTGTCACTTCGGTTTTTTATATCTGGTAACTGCACCATCCTGCACCTCTCTTTAAACTCATCCTTCCCGAAACACTTCTCCTTTGGTTCTGCTAGGGTCAGTTTGCATAGTAGGTGGCAACCTCCGATCTTAAATGCTGAACAACGCTGAGGAACGTCATCTGTTATGATTTGGTTGCCGAGGAGGACAGTAGCTGTGTCGACCCGCCACCACAATTGTGGGTTACCAGGGCAATGGGGTACTCAGAGCCGAGCCCGTAGAAGTCTATGGGATTGTCACAGGTAGCGGTGGCTCGGTCTGTGGCCCTAGCGGTCTGGCGTATGTTGGGGGAATATTTACAGGGGATAGATATATTTACAGTTCGTGACGCCACCTGTAGTCTCTGGTAATTTGTACCAGCGCTGCTGTAGATCTCTGAGGGGATGGTGATGCAGCTAGATGTCGGGTCCCCTACAGGTGGGACTCTTCCCTCAGGTCGGTAGTTATATAGGGATTGTGCAGGCATGCAAATAAATAACTCAGTCTCACACCGTCAGCGTCTTTCCATACCTTTACTTGCAAGATGGTAAAGCAGGTCCCAGGGAGGCTGATGGGGTTGATAGAGGATGAGCTTTGAGGCAACGGTTAAGCAAGTTAGGGGCCTCCTTTACTGTCCAATAATGATGAGTCCAACCAGCCTGAAGCGTAGTTCCCTCTATAATTCCAGCTATTCCAAAGCTGTTCTGCCCGGTCAGTTTTTGTGGTCGGAGCCTTCCTGTGAGAAAGCTGAATTCCTATCTTGTCGTGCACTGACTCAAGGTCCTCACTTCCCCTGACCCCAGTTACGTACTGACTATTCGGGGCTGCTTGCCGCGACCTAAGGTCCGGTAAGTCTCTGGCTCTCTCACCACCAAGCGTGAAGCTCTAGTGATCCTTCGGTCCCCAGTGACCGGTTACAATGTGCAGGTATCCTATACCTATGGCACTTCTCTGTTCTCTTCCACTTTGCCCTTCGATTTGCTCAACTCTTAATAGATATCTCAGTCCGTTTTCCAGTGGGGCACAGCTCTGACTAGGCTGAGGTGAACTAGGCCACCTGTACTAGCCTCCACTTTCTGAACTGCTGACAGGCTCAGACTGGACACGTCTACTCTGTCCAAAGACAGGAAACTGACTGCTCACACTCCCTTCTACACCCCTGCTGGGTGTGTCCGAAGTGTACATGATGTCATGAAGAGCCCTTAACCATTACCTCTCCACTCATCCTCCTGGTATTGTGTACCAGGGCTACACATTCCCCCATGGTAAACGACAGCACTCCCGGGCTGTAAAATATAAAGAGACAATTTGTTTATGCATTAAACATTAAACATTAATTCGTCCCATCCGGGAGGTAAGGATGTCTTGAACGTTGCAAACAATAACATTATAGAAAAATACAAATATTAAATAACATTTTCATATAAATAGACAATATGCTTGTGAAGGACCCGCACCAAACCTTCAACGTGGGTCCTGGGTGGGCTGCAGGACATCTGGATGCAGACCTCACTCAGTGCCACACCACACGGGTTTTCTGTTCAGAGGTAAGTCAAGGCTTCGTGTGAAACCATTAAAAGGCACCTTAGTGCAACTATTTACAGGATACAGTTTTTGGGCTGGCTCAGTCCTCAGCCTCTGAGTCCATTATAAGACATAATAGGAAAAAAAACATATATATATAGACTTTTTACAATATTCACATCAATTCGTTATAATCACTGCTGATATCTAATGGGTAACTTCCCTTTTGTGATTCGCTCTGATCTACGTGGTGTAGCTTCAGGTATATCAAGTTGCGATCTGTCTGCACTGCGTAACGGCAAACTATAGAACTGCCTCAATCTTTCTATGGATCTGGCAAGCGTACTGATGGCTGGGCGGTGTGAGTCAGCTTCACCAGGGGATCCCATAGTATGGGGCGCTGCTTCAGATGATCCTTCTTGAGGTTCCACAGGTTGAGGTGTTGCTGTAATGGGTAACTCCTGAACGGGCTCGACTGGCACCACGGGCACAACTGGAGGTAAAACTTCCTCTTGTGGCTGATAAAACTGCAACACCGGAACTATTACAGCATCTCCCAGTCTAGGCCAATCCGCAGGAAAATCTCCCAGATCGGTGTGTATGACCTCTTCTTTCCTTTCTTTTTGATTGATGACAGGGTTCTTTTCACAACATTTCAAGGGTTCTGGACACAATTTCAAATGGTCTCTGGACACAGTGGTTATTGTTCTTCCTCCGTCCTTACTGATGATACAAACTTTTCTGTTGTCATATCTAGAATCTTGTACGACGTAGGGTTCTTGCTCCCACTGGTTATCCAATTTGTGCATCTTCCTTTTTCTTTTTAATACTACCTCTCCAGGCATCAAAGGCTTGGCAGGAGCATTTCGGTTGTAAATATCTTCCTGTTTCTCCCGTGCCTTGTTGAGACTTTCCTCTACACAGATTTGTACTCTTCTGTACTGCTCTTGCCGATTGATGTCCCAGTTTTCAACGGCGTCGTCTGCCTCCGGTTCTACCACTCCAAGTTCTAGATCCATTGGTAGTCTTCCGGGCCTTGCTCGCATAAGATAAGCTGGTAGTGCAGTTAGTTGAACTTACAGGTATATGATTATACAAATCAACCAAATCAGGTAGTAAGTCCGGCCATCGATTTCTGTCTTCCAACGGTATGGATCTCAACAAGTCAAGGACAATATGGTTCATTTTTTCACAAAGACCGTTGGTTTGAGGGTGATATGGTGTTGTTCTAATTTTCTTGCACCCGTACATGTGACAGAATTCCTTGAATAAATCAGCTTCGAAAGCAGGTCCCTGATCGGTTAAGACTTGCTCGGGATACCCATGCGGTCTGCAGAAGCTTGCTTGAAAGGTTTTCGCGGCCGTCACTGCGGTCTGGTCCTTAACTGGAACAACCACCAGAAATCTGGAGTAATGGTCCACCATGGTCAGGGCGTATGAGTATCCAGTTCTACTTGGCGACAGTTTGACGTGGTCCAGGGCCACAATCTCCAGGGGACGAGTCGTCCGGATAGGTTGCAGGGGTGCCTTCTGACTACCGTAGTCCTTTCTTCTGAGACCACAGGGTCCACAGTTCCGACACCACCTCTCGATGGAGCTGCGCATCCCTACCCAGTAGAACCGGCATCTCAACAGGGTCTCCAGCTTTCTCCAGCCAAAGTGTCCTGCTTGATCGTGGTATGCTTCCAACACCATTGGGACGTCTGCCTTGGGGACCACGATTTGCCAGACCATCTCATGGGTTCTGGGGTTGACGTATCTCCTGCACAACTTCTCACGGTATAGGAACAACCTGCTTTTCTCGTTCCACAGGAGCTTTGCTGACATAGGTGCATCCTTTTCCAAAGAGGAGCCTTCCTGTCTTAACAACTCCTTGATGCGGCTGACCACTGGATCACTGTCCTGAGTCTCTTTCCAACTGTGATGGGGTAAAGGATTTAATGTTGCACCATACTGCTTTCTGTGGACTCGATGCTCGTGGACTACCCCATTTCGATGGAACGCAGGTAGCTCAATTTCTTCCAGGTCGTCCGATTCTTCTTCCGTATCAGAGTCATGCGGCATTCGGGACAATGCGTCGGCATTAGCATTCTTTCGACCTGCCCGGTACTTGATAGTAAACTGGTAATTAGACAACCGAGCCATCCATCGCTGCTCCATAGCACCTAGCTTGGCAGTTTCCAGGTGCGTTAACGGGTTGTTATCTGTAAACGCAGTGAACTGATTAGAGGCCAGATAATGCTTAAATCTTTCAGTAATGGCCCAGACCAGCGCCAGAAACTCCAGCTTGAAGCTGCTATAATTTTCCGGATTCCTTTCAGTTGGCCTGAGTTTTCTGCTAGCATATGCGATGACTTTTTCTTGGCCATTCTGCTTCTGACTGAGAACTGCTCCCAAACCTTCATTACTGGCGTCGGTGTACAACAGGAACGGTTGGCTGTAATCAGGATAGGCCAAGATCTCATCACCTGTAAGGATCTCTTTCATCTTTTGGAATGCTTCAGCCTGTTCTTTACCCCAGTTAAAGGGAGGGTTTCTGCTCTTTAAGGATTGTCCTACCAGGAGGTCCTGTAAAGGAGCTGCCTTCTTCGTGTAATCTTTCACGAATCTCCTGTAGTAACCCGTTAATCCCAGGAACTGTCGCACTTCCTTAAGGTTCTTCGGCTCCGGCCACTTCTGGATGGCAGTGACTTTCTCTGGGTCCGGCGCTACTCCTTCCGAACTGACGATGTGCCCCAAGTATTGTACCTTCTGTTTGAGTAGATGGCATTTTGAGGGTTTTAATTTCATCCCGTACCTGGACAGGGACTCGAATACTTCTGCCAGGTGCTTCAGATGGTCCTCATATGTCTTAGAATACACGATAACGTCGTCTAGGTATAGCAGCACGGTTTCAAAATTGAGATGTCCCAGACAATTTTCCATCACTCTCTGAAATGTTCCTGGGGCACTGCTGAGCCCAAACGGCATTCTGTCGAACTCACAGAGCCCCATTGGGGTGGTGAAAGCCGTTTTCTCACGATCCTCCTCAGACACAGCCACTTGCCAGTAACCACTAGTCAGATCAAGGGTAGAAAAGTAGTTAGCCGTTTTCAGAGCAGCTAATGATTCCTCTATGCGTGGTAACGGGTATGCATCCTTGTGTGTTATGCGGTTCACCTGCCTGTAATCCACACACATTCTCATACTACCATCTTTCTTTTTAACCAGAACTAGAGGGGCTGCCCAGGGGCTACAACTATCCCTTATCACCCCGGCCTTCTTCATATCATGCAACATTTCTTTAGCCTTCTGATAATGAGCTGGAGGTATGGGCCTATACCGCTCTTTGATGGGAGGATGACTGCCTGTAGGGATATGATGTTGTACTCCCTTAATTATCCCAAAATCAAGTGGATTTTTGCTAAACACTTGGGCGTACTCTTGCACCACCCGTAATACCCCTTGCTTCTGGTGAGCGGGAGTGGTGTCCGTCCCAACATGGAGTTGCTGACACCATTCCGCCACCTGAGTTGCTGGGTCATTGTCCTCCGCTATTTGACAGGAGTCTAAGGACTCAGCCGGGAGAATAGAATTATTATCAACAGCATGTAGTTTAGCAATGGTTGCATAACGGGGTAAGTTTACCTCATCATCTCCCCAATTGAGAAGCCGTACCGGTACTCTTCCATTCACCACTTCTACTACTCCTCTAGCAGTCATAAGTGTAGGTCTATGTTCTGAATGGTGGGGTTCTACTACAGCTTGGTAATTCTGTCCTCTCAGACCTATGGCTGCCCTGCACCAAATGATCATTTCACTCATTGGGGGTATCACAATAGGATCCGAGTCAGTGACCCGTACATTACCAATTTCGCCGTCTGTAAGCTTCGCTTGCTGCTGACACACCAGGGCCCGGATCTCTCTTTGGATTACTCCTCTCTGCCTTGGTCGGGCAATCTCAGCGAGCTGTTGGAGCAAGAACACAACTTCTCCCAAACAATTACCGATAATGTTAGTACCCAAAATTATATTTAAACCGTTCTCCTCATTTACAGTCTTTACTACCAGAAGCCCTTGGTCTTTCAACTCCTCTCTGCCCACCTTTACATCTACACATTTTGTCCCGAGTACTTCTACAGGAAGACCATTAGAAGCATACACGGTAAAGTCAAGGCTCGGAGGTTTAAGACTGTCCATTGACCAGTACTTAGTATAGAGGGCATCAGGTATTAGGGTCACCTGCGACCCAGTGTCTAACAATGCTGGAACAGCAATACCATCTAGAATAATAGACAGGTAGGGTCGCCCGCCCACATACCTGCGGCTCCAGTCTAGGGGGCCTGACGGGTATTCTCCTGGGTGTTGGCCCTTGGACCCAGGTTCTGCCCGTTTAAAGGACACTGTGGAGACATATGACCTTTCCGGTTGCATCGGTAACAGATGATCTCTCGACGAGGAGGGTGTTGATCAGGGGTTGCTCCTGGGGGTGGCGTTGTCCTCCTCCGGGGGGGCGACGTCTTCTTTCTTCTCCGGTGCATCCACGGGACGTCTTCTGGGCAGTCAGCTAACAAGATCTTTCCTTCCTCCTCTTTCCGCAGCTGCAGGGCACTCATTACAGCAGCCAGATTTTTAGTCAGCTGGCGCACCTCTGAGCGCAGACAGTCCAATTCACTAGGAGGTGTCACCTGCGCTTTGGCTTCGGCCACTAACGGGGAAAAGGGGTTTACTGCCGGTTCCAGAGTGACTTCAGCCTGATGATGTTGGGTTGCCACCTCAAGTTTGCCCAGGGGCCGCAGCCCTTTTATTGCCATGTCTTTTAGGGCATCAAAGGTAGCATCCGGATGATCTAAGGACCACCAGTTTACAGTTCTGCGTTCCTCTTGGGATCTCAATCCCTGTATAAATTGTTCTTTCAGCATTTTATTCTCGTCGATAGCATTTAAATTGTTAATTTGCTTGAGGGCTCTCAGGGCTCCTTGTAGTCGGCAAGCGTAGTCCCGGATGCTGTCACCTGGCTGTTGTGAACAGTGATAGAAGGCCATCCGGAGATCCGTTTCTGTGCGGTCTTCAAATATGGCATGCAGCTTAAGGAAGATCGCAGGTACCGACTCCTGATCAACGGTATCCCAAGTCTCCACTTCCCTCTCAGCAGCGCCAGTTAGCTGCCCTATTAGCACAGCAGCTTTTTGTCTCTCAGGCATGGAGTACATTTCTAGGATGCTGCATAACTTCCGCTTGAAGCCTGCTAATGTGCCTGGCTCACCGCTGTACTGGGGAAGCCATTTCGCCCCAGGCATATATGGGAGCGTTAGTGGCATGATCGGGACTACCGGACTGGGTGCAGGGCCTGCGCCCCCATCTGGCGCTACAATACCAAGCGGTGCGGGATTGGGACCTCCGGCCGGGGCCGCACTGTCAGCCGGTTGTTGTGACATCTTAGCGCCCCCTTGGTTAAACGGAGCCTACCGGTTTCAGACGCTGCTATTTCACAGGCACCGCAGTGGGAACAGGACCTTCGTCGCAGGCGCTCTGATGTCAGAGCGTTCACTTCCTGTTGCAGGACCTGCTGCTGAGTCAGAGCCAGGGGCGTGTCCAAGACTCTGCGCGCTCTTTCAGGTACGCCCACCTTCTTCTCCAGCGCCTTAGGGCGCGAATCTGGCGGCAAATATGGCGGTATTTGGCGCCAAACAACAGCAACAGTCTTTTTCGCCAAAACACTCCACAGGCACACAGGGCTCGCAATGCTGCAAGTTTCGTATCCTGTTCGTGACGCCAAATTTTTGTGTCGACCCGCCACCACAATTGTGGGTTACCAGGGCAATGGGGTACTCAGAGCCGAGCCCGTAGAAGTCTATGGGATTGTCACAGGTAGCGGTGGCTCGGTCTGTGGCCCTAGCGGTCTGGCGTATGTTGGGGGAATATTTACAGGGGATAGATATATTTACAGTTCATGACGCTACCTGTAGTCTCTGGTAATTTGTACCAGCGCTGCTGTAGATCTCTGAGGGGATGGTGATGCAGCTAGATGTCGGGTCCCCTACAGGTGGGACTCTTCCCTCAGGTCGGTAGTTATATAGGGATTGTGCAGGCATGCAAATAAATAACTCAGTCTCACACCGTCAGCGTCTTTCCATACCTTTACTTGCAAGATGGTAAGGCAGGTCCCAGGGAGGCTGATGGGGTTGATAGAGGATGAGCTTTGAGGCAACGGTTAAGCAAGTTAGGGGCCTCCTTTACTGTCCAATAATGATGAGTCCAACCAGCCTGAAGCGTAGTTCCCTCTATAATTCCAGCTATTCCAAAGCTGTTCTGCCCGGTCAGTTTTTGTGGTCGGAGCCTTCCTGTGAGAAAGCTGAATTCCTATCTTGTCGTGCACTGACTTAAGGTCCTCACTTCCCCTGACCCAGTTACGTACTGACTATTCGGGGCTGCTTGCCGCGACCTAAGGTCCGGTAAGTCTCTGGCTCTCTCACCACCAAGCGTGAAGCTCTAGTGATCCTTCGGTCCCCAGTGACCGGTTACAATGTGCAGGTATCCTATACCTATGGCACTTCTCTGTTCTCTTCCACTTTGCCCTTCGATTTGCTCAACTCTTAATAGATATCTCAGTCCGTTTTCCAGTGGGGCACAGCTCTGACTAGGCTGAGGTGAACTAGGCCACCTGTACTAGCCTCCACTTTCTGAACTGCTGACAGGCTCAGACTGGACACGTCTACTCTGTCCAAAGACAGGAAACTGACTGCTCACACTCCCTTCTACACCCTGCTGGGTGTGTCCGAAGTGTACATGATGTCATGAAGAGCCCTTAACCATTACCTCTCCACTCATCCTCCTGGTATTGTGTACCAGGGCTACACATAGCCAAAATAGCTCAGGCAACCAGACACCCAGAGAGGTTGGTAACTAGCGTATTGCAGACCCCTAAACTGACAGCACAACTAGAAGCAGCCGTAGGACGTGCCTACGGTGCCCTAGACGCCTCGACACAGCCGGAGAGATAACTAAGCCTAAAGAGAGAAAGGGGAAAGCTAACTGCCCCAAAGTAGAGCCCCCAAAGGAGTAGGTAGCCCCCAAACACATATTGGCAGTGAGACAAGATGAAATACAAACATAGACAGAAAATAGAGCAAGCAAATGCTGGGGCCCAAACTGTCTAGATAGAACAGGAGAGGAATTAATACTGTCTGCAATCCAGCAAAAACTCTAAGAAAAACTCCAATCCGTCTGATATGCAAAAATACTGAGACCACACAATCTCTCCCCCTCTAGATCAGACTCTGGTGTGCACTGGAAGCAAATCAGCAAATACTGAAATAACAGGGAACTGAAAATACATAAATTGTCCCTGGTGTGAACTGGTAGTAAATCAGCGGATGTTGAAATAACAGGGAACTGAAAATACATAAAACGTGGCAAATGAGAAACAGAGTCCAGCGCAGGCCCCAGCAGGGGAACCTGGCTGTACAAGTTCAAAAGGGCAGAAAACTGAGATAGACAAAAACAAATGCCACAGAAATATACCGCAAATAACTTATCTGAAAGTTGCAGGACAAAGCAGGAAGCAAGCTATCTTCCAAAAGAGACCAGGAAGCAACAAATCACGGGTGAGGATCATGGGACGGTAGCTCACTTATATCTCCCCAGTCAGTCCCAGCTGATTGCCACTCATCGCCCCCAGGTGATTGACTTGTGTTAGCCAAAGCAGCTTCATTACTATCAGCAGCCACCAGTGGGAGCCTAAACTCAGAAGTCAGATCCAGAGTTCACAACAGTCATCTTTCACTGTGCACCTCCTTACATACAGTTCAGCCCCTGTGCATTGAAATCTAATTAGTAGAGAACTTACTAATGGTAATTAAAGAAGAGCAACAAATAGGATTTATTCACCAAAGGTTCAATTTAATTAGTATCATAGCTGGTACAAAATTTTTTTCTTACTTTACATTGCAGAATCATGCTGTCAGGTTCTCTTTAAGTGTCTTATTTGACCATGTGGTTTGTTTATGTATTGTTTTTTAGGTGACAAATTTTATTTAAAACTTTTAAGCAGAAATTACTAAAAAGTATCTGGTTGTTAAGTAGAAAGAAAGTGCAATATAAGGATAAAGTATTTAGCCCCAATTTATATGGGGGTTATAAGAGGGATCAGCATTTTGAGCACTGCTAGATCTGCAGCAGAGAAAGTAATGATTGTATCAAAATGACAAGATGAAGACCAGCAAGTGACACATCACTGAAATCAGGGTCGATCCCCTACATTATGCTGCTCTCAGACTACAAAGCAAACACTTGGTGATAGATTCCCTTTAAAACACGGGGTGCATAAAAAGGCAAGAGTAAAGATGCATTAAATAAAAATGCATCCTGAAATATTATTCCCATGTTTAGATTATCTGCCTAGTTTTTAGGCCAATTTGTACGCTACTATTGTCTTGAATAATTATTTTGAAGTCAGTGATGTTGAAGCCCAGCTGTTTTCTCTGGATTACTCTGCATTCTTATATTAGCCTTCCTGTTGTTGACGTATACAGCTTTAATATTAGCTTTTAATTGTGAGTTCACAAATAAATATCATATTTATAAAGATCTATCATATGTAACAATTCTCCTGATAACAATGCTGAGAATGATAATTCATTGTAGATAAAATAATTGGGGTAGACATCCACAAAAATATCTTCTCTTCCATATCTCGTCTACTGTTTGATACTCATCAGCACACTTGCAGACTATGCACTCCATTGCAGTCATTATTATTATTATTATTACTCTTCTGCATATAAAATAAAGAAAATTATCGCTAAATTATATTGATTAAAAATAGCCTACCATTCATTTAAAGCTAAAATATCCATGGTGTTACAGGTATACCACTTTCCATCTGTTCCATACTTCTTGTTAACTAAGAATTAAAGGGGTTTTCCCATGAACAAAGTTAATTTTAATCAATAAATCTTTGAATAATAATAAGTTCCATAATTGGATGTGTTTAAAAAAATGTTCCTTTGCTGAGATAATCTTATAAATGTGCTCCTGCTGTGTACTGTGTAATGGCCGTGTCTGATCGTGCAGGAACATGATCCGATCATATTACATCTCCTGGGCAGGGGAGGAAGAAAAAGTATACAGACAGGACAGCTGATTCTTTCCTTGAGGTAAATCATTGCTTAAAACCAGACAGGGAAATGTTTTACCACATAAAAAATATTCATCTGTGATCCCATACTTTAATGTCTGTATACTTTCTTTTGCTTCTTCCCCTGCCCAGGAGCTGTGGTATGCTCAGACCATGTTCCTGCACGGTGAGACACAGCCATTACACAGTACAGAGCAGGGGCACATTTAGAAGATTGTCTCAGCACAGGAACATTTTTATTTTAACATATTCAAATGTCAAGGCATACTACCTCCCATGCTTGTTAAAAAATGTTTCTTTTGCTAATAAAAACATAATTTACAGTAAATAAATATAAGAATATTCATAAAAAGCAAGTCTTTTTACAGCTACATTGATGACAAAATACAAATATTATAGCTTTTGGATTATAACAGCATAAATGTCATTTTTATACTTTAGTGGTGCTGTAATTGTACAAAAGTAAAAAACAAAATGTATCATTATACAATAAACATTCATCACATCAGTTTATTGTATTGTCAGTGATAGAACAGCGCCGGTGCCCCTGCATGAGTCCAATTCCCTGTGAACAGGGACGCCAGCATGTTCACTCATCTCTCCATGCTGCTTCGGTCCACCGCCTTTTCTGTCTCCTGACCCAGAGCCTGTGTAAGGAACGCAGATTTCCTGAGAGAATGCTCAGGGCTCCCTGCTTCTTAAATGGGCCATGGGTGCACTTCTGAAAATGTCCCCAGCCAATGGCTTGGAGACATTTGATATTTAAGGAACCTTCCCCAAGTGAGTTTCCTGTTACTCAGCTGTAAGGTCCCTGCACTTGTGCGCTCTGAATGTGATCCTGTCTTTACCATTTACCCAACCCTGTCAGCCTTGTCTGCACCTGATCCTGTCCGTCCTGCTGTACCTATAACCGAACCCATCCTGCCCATGCCTAGTCCTGTTCCTATGTATGCAAATAACAAATGTCTGACTGTCACTTCCAAACAAAAAAGAGGTGTGTACAGGTGCAGTAGCCATCTCCATATATAACCAACAAATAAAGTTGAACTCTGTAGAGCTATAGCATGAAAACATGAAATATAAGAAATTTGAATTGCATTACTGCTCTACAAAATAGAAAAATTAAGAATAATTAACATGATCGCCGATAGCTGCTAATGCACAGGCGCTGCCGGCGCCATCTTGAAGGTGGAAATTCTTTTTCCTCTAGAAAGATGACCAACTTCTTGCAGCACTTCACAAATGCACATCATGACGATTGAGTCAAGCTTTTACCATGGGCAGAGCTCTCCCATAATAACCACATAAGTTAGTCTTCTGTAAGTTCTCCATTCCTTATTGTCTTTGAGCAGCAGCCAGGCATCTCTCTTCTGGTGAAGGCTGCTTCTGGAGTACCAGCAGCCAATGCGCCCACAAAGGATTTCTCAAAGATATGGGAGGACTAGAGTTGAGCGATACTTTCCGATATCCTAAAGTATCGGAATCGTAATGGTATCGCCGATATCACTAAAATATCGGCGATACCCGATACCGATACCGGAAGTCCCATGTAAGTCTATGGGAACAAAATATCGAAATTAAAAAAAAACCATTCTTGTCTTGTTGGTTAATTGTACATGAAGGAAAACAACAAAGAGTAATGTAGAATGTATTGGGGGAGGTTGAGGAGACATTAAAGGCATAGATGTTTGACCCAATCCAATGGAATAGCATTATTTATTTTTTTTTAGGAAATACGTTCGGATTGACGAACAAATTGACAATGTTCTTAACCTTTTTTCTATTTTGTCAAATATGTCTGTTTCACAACTTCCATGGTCTTCACCTTTTTAACTTTTCACACACTTTCTCCTTCATAATTTTCAGCAGCATCATCTTTCTCATCAAATTATTCTTCATCTTCACCTTCTTAATCTTCTAAAACTTCTTGCTATTCATCTTTTTGTTAACATTACTTATATTGTTCTTATTAAACAGTTATTATTCTTCATATTCTACTTCTTCATCTTCTTCCTATTCATCCTTTTCATCATATTCTTATTTGTGACAGACATTCCTGTACTTGTAATCTGTAAAACTCTGAATTTTCATCCTTCCGTTCTTGCTGTCACAAAAGATTTTAATTACAACAGTATTTGTCCGCGTTCAGTTTAGCCTGCAGCAGCATCAGGCATTTTCCAGGGGCACCACGAGGAGGAACGGACTCACCCCCATACACTGCTTAGTCTTCTTCTGCTTAGAATTTAGAGCATATATTTTGCTCTTCATTTTGGTCTTATACTTAATGTTCTTCTGCTTTTTGATCTTCTGCTTATTGTTCTTCTGTCTCTTGTGTCTGTATCTTGTAGTTTGTCTTAACCTTCTTTGTCCTGTTGGTGATGGTACAAAAGCCAATGGAAGTAACGAGGACCAGCTGACTGTGCTGGAACCCGGAGGGTCAGCAGAAGGAAAAGAGCCAATGGCACAACCGAGGACCAGCTGACGTTACTGGGACACGGTTACTAAGCAGGAGGTACCTGTGCTCCAAAGCACTACCAAGGACCAGCAGACGTTGCTGGAACTCGGATACCGACATGGAGGCACCTACGCCAAAGGCACTGCGGAGAACCAGCTGACGGTACTGGAACCCGGATGAGTAGCAGAAGGTACAAGAGCCAATGAAAGTAACGAGGACCAGCTGACTGTGCTGGAACCCGGAGGGTCAGCAGAAGGAAAAGAGCCAATGGCACAACCGAGGACCAGCTGACGTTACTGGGACACGGTTACTAAGCAGGAGGTACCTGTGCTCCAAAGCACTACCAAGGACCAGCAGACGTTGCTGGAACTCGGATACCGACATGGAGGCACCTACGCCAAAGGCACTGCGGAGAACCAGCTGACGGTACTGGAACCCGGATGGGTAGCAGAAGGTACCCATGGAAATTAAAGTTGAGGCAGCAGGACTGTTTGCTGTTCACACAGCAGGGGAACAGCTGACATTACTGAACCCCAGTAACACAGGAGCAAGTGTAGACTGTGCTAACAGCACTTCCGAGAAACAACTGGCGGTGTTGTAACCCAGGGATGAGAAGAGAACATGGTGGAGGCAGCAGGACTTTTTGCTGTTCACACAGCAGGGGAACAGCTGACATTACTGAACCCCAGTAACACAGGAGCAAGTGTAGACTGTGCTAACAGCACTTCCGAGAAACAACTGGCGGTGTTGTAACCCAGGGATGAGAAGAGAACAGGGTGGAGGCAGCAGGACTTTTTGCTGTTCACACAGCAGGGGAACAGCTGACATTACTGAACCCCAGTAACACAGGAGCAAGTGTTAACTGTGCTAACAGCACTTCCGAGAAACAACTGGCGGTGTTGTAACCCAGGGATGAGAACAGAACATGGTGGAGGCAGCAGGACTATTTGCCGTTCACACAGCAGGGGAACAGCTGACATTACTGAACCCCAGTAACACAGGAGCAAGTGTTAACTGTGCTAACAGCACTTCCGAGAAACAACTGGCGGTGTTGTAACCCAGGGATGAGAACAGAACATGGTGGAGGCAGCAGGACTATTTGCCGTTCACACAGCAGGGGAACAGCTGACATTACTGAACCCCAGTAACACAGGAGCAAGTGTAGACTGTGCTAACAGCACTTCCGAGAAACAACTGGCGGTGTTGTAACCCAGGGATGAGAAGAGAACATGGTGGAGGCAGCAGGACTTTTTGCTGTTCACACAGCAGGGGAACAGCTGACATTACTGAACCCCAGTAACACAGGAGCAAGTGTAGACTGTGCTAACAGCACTTCCGAGAAACAACTGGCGGTGTTGTAACCCAGGGATGAGAAGAGAACAGGGTGGAGGCAGCAGGACTTTTTGCTGTTCACACAGCAGGGGAACAGCTGACATTACTGAACCCCAGTAACACAGGAGCAAGTGTTAACTGTGCTAACAGCACTTCCGAGAAACAACTGGCGGTGTTGTAACCCAGGGATGAGAACAGAACATGGTGGAGGCAGCAGGACTATTTGCCGTTCACACAGCAGGGGAACAGCTGACATTACTGAACCCCAGTAACACAGGAGCAAGTGTTAACTGTGCTAACAGCACTTCCGAGAAACAACTGGCGGTGTTGTAACCCAGGGATGAGAACAGAACATGGTGGAGGCAGCAGGACTTTTTGCTGTTCACACAGCAGGGGAACAGCTGACATTACTGAACCCCAGTAACACGGGAGCAAGTGTTAACTGTGCTAACAGCACTTCCGAGAAACAACTGGCGGTGTTGTAACCCAGGGATGAGAACAGAACATGGTGGAGGCAGCAGGACTATTTGCCGTTCACACAGCAGGGGAACAGCTGACATTACTGAACCCCAGTAACACAGGAGCAAGTGTTAACTGTGCTAACAGCACTTCCGAGAAACAACTGGCGGTGTTGTAACCCAGGGATGAGAACAGAACATGGTGGAGGCAGCAGGACTATTTGCCGTTCACACAGCAGGGGAACAGCTGACATTACTGAACCCCAGTAACACAGGAGCAAGTGTTAACTGTGCTAACAGCACTTCCGAGAAACAACTGGCGGTGTTGTAACCCAGGGATGAGAAGAGAACAGGGTGGAGGCAGCAGGACTTTTTGCTGTTCACACAGCAGGGGAACAGCTGACATTACTGAACCCCAGTAACACGGGAGCAAGTGTTAACTGTGCTAACAGCACTTCCGAGAAACAACTGGCGGTGTTGTAACCCAGGATGAGAACAGAACATGGTGGAGGCAGCAGGACTTTTTGCTGTTCACACAGCAGGGGAACAGCTGACATTACTGAACCCCAGTAACACGGGAGCAAGTGTTAACTGTGCTAACAGCACTTCCGAGAAACAACTGGCGGTGTTGTAACCCAGGGATGAGAACAGAACATGGTGGAGGCAGCAGGACTATTTGCCGTTCACACAGCAGGGGAACAGCTGACATTACTGAACCCCAGTAACACAGGAGCAAGTGTAGACTGTGCTAACAGCACTTCCGAGAAACAACTGGCGGTGTTGTAACCCAGGGATGAGAAGAGAACAGGGTGGAGGCAGCAGGACTTTTTGCTGTTCACACAGCAGGGGAACAGCTGACATTACTGAACCCCAGTAACACGGGAGCAAGTGTTAACTGTGCTAACAGCACTTCCGAGAAACAACTGGCGGTGTTGTAACCCAGGGATGAGAACAGAACATGGTGGAGGCAGCAGGACTATTTGCCGTTCACACAGCAGGGAACAGCTGACATTACTGAACCCCAGTAACACAGGAGCAAGTGTTAACTGTGCTAACAGCACTTCCGAGAAACAACTGGCGGTGTTGTAACCCAGGGATGAGAACAGAACATGGTGGAGGCAGCAGGACTTTTTGCTGTTCACACAGCAGGGGAACAGCTGACATTACTGAACCCCAGTAACACGGGAGCAAGTGTTAACTGTGCTAACAGCACTTCCGAGAAACAACTGGCGGTGTTGTAACCCAGGGATGAGAAGAGAACAGGGTGGAGGCAGCAGGACTATTTGCCATTCACACAGCAGGGGAACAGCTGACATTACTGAACCCCAGTAACACAGGAGCAAGTGTTAACTGTGCTAACAGCACTTCCGAGAAACAACTGGCGGTGTTGTAACCCAGGGATGAGAACAGAACATGGTGGAGGCAGCAGGACTTTTGCCATTCACACAGCAGGGGAACAGCTGACATTACTGAACCCCAGTAACACAGGAGCAAGTGTTAACTGTGCTAACAGCACTTCCGAGAAACAACTGGCGGTGTTGTAACCCAGGGATGAGAACAGAACATGGTGGAGGCAGCAGGACTATTTGCCGTTCACACAGCAGGGGAACAGCTGACATTACTGAACCCCAGTAACACAGGAGCAAGTGTTAACTGTGCTAACAGCACTTCCGAGAAACAACTGGCGGTGTTGTAACCCAGGGATGAGAACAGAACATGGTGGAGGCAGCAGGACTATTTGCCGTTCACACAGCAGGGGAACAGCTGACATTACTGAACCCCAGTAACACAGGAGCAAGTGTTAACTGTGCTAACAGCACTTCCGAGAAACAACTGGCGGTGTTGTAACCCAGGGATGAGAACAGAACATGGTGGAGGCAGCAGGACTTTTTGCTGTTCACACAGCAGGGGAACAGCTGACATTACTGAACCCCAGTAACACAGGAGCAAGTGTAGACTGTGCTAACAGCACTTCCGAGAAACAACTGGCGGTGTTGTAACCCAGGGATGAGAAGAGAACAGGGTGGAGGCAGCAGGACTTTTTGCTGTTCACACAGCAGGGGAACAGCTGACATTACTGAACCCCAGTAACACGGGAGCAAGTGTTAACTGTGCTAACAGCACTTCCAAGCAACAACTGGCGGTGTTGGAGCCCAGGGTCAAGGAGGGTGTAGGCATAAAATATTGAGTTATTGCCTTGTTACGTGGCCATTGCAAATGTATGTACTTCAAACAAGAATAAATGAAGTTTTACTACAACAATAAAATGATAAATTTCAATTACAAGAATAGAAAAATATTTATACTTGACAGTCCTCTGTGGTTGATAACGTTTAATGGCTAACTGAAAATATGGTAACAAATTCAAAGCTTTCGAGACTACTCAGGTGTCTTCATCAGGCTAAGAGTAAAGCCAAAAATGAAGAATCACATATTTCTACACACAACAGGACACAGGAATAGCTAAGACAAGTGAGGGAGGGACAAGTGAGGGGAGACCGGCAACAAAAAGGAGAACAAGGATGAATTATCAGCGCCACACAATCACAGATAAATTAATGAATTTAGCTGTGGCAAAAGACTTTTGTATGCCCGCCCGGTCATAGCATCATGGATATGGAATTACTGTTATTAAAATATAACTTCAAATATGAGAAACGTACAAAGGTTTCAGAATATAAGCTCATCATGACCTTTGACACTGTTAGTGATGGAATGAATAGATCACATGGATTTATGTCATTCTATATCAATTAAGGAATCTGCGTCTATGCCCTTCCAGGGTCATGAAAACCCCAAAAAATACGCCAATGAGAGGGCAATCAAACTTTCTATCCTTATCTAGGAACTGTTTGAATATTTATGTTCATCCCTGTGACATAATTACAGTTCTGATACACGTCACTTACTTGTCTTACCTATTGCAATATTCCTGTGTCCTGTTGTGTATAGAAATATGTGATGCTTAACTTTTTTAGTTAGTCTTTCCCTGATGAAGAGACGTGAGTAGCCTTGAAAGCTTGCAATTTGTTTCCATCTTTTCAGTTATCCATAAAAAGGTATGAACCACTGCTGACTCTGAAGTCTAAATATTTTTCTATCTACTGGCTAACACGGTACAAAGATACACATGTTTTCTAATTTCAAGAAGGAAAAATAAAGAAAATAAAAATATAAACGCATATATGCACATGCCAAAAATAAATGGAACAACACAACACCCAAAAAATTGGTAACAAAATATAGTGTTGTACATTTAAGAATAAAAGTACATTTTTTTTTTATGAATAATGCTTAAGGAACGCAATGTTAAACTATAACATAGTGAAGACAATGGATTTTGTAATAGTCACTCATCATCATCATCGCAAATTTTATGTGACAGTCACAGACAATTTAATTATTTAAGTTCATAAAATCGTAACTTTCTATAGCATGTATGACATGTCCAGCATGGACTCATCAATGTGATTGATGACACAATAATGTACAATAAAAAATAACCATTTAAAAAAACATTAGGCATTGTTTGTCACAATTTAAGTGTGTGCCTGCAAGTGTAGGTGAAACAAAGGCTACGGATAGCAAAGGTATATTCTATGTCTGTATCACACAGTGGACAGCCTCTGATGGGTAATGCCGATGTTATACTGTACGTCAATAAAGTCTGCGGCTGAAATCATGCATTTTTTGCTTGTAGAGTGTTGAAGAGGGTAAAAGAATGTCTGTTTGCGCAAAGCTTTATCCGTCAACACTACCTTCCTACTGTCACGCGTAGGGTAGGGTAGCGTGTGGCAATTAGCTGACTATCAAATGTGAGGTTAGGCTGCGTTATTGCGCACTAGGGACGCCAAAAAAAATACAGCAGTAAGAATTTAATGTGTAATAGTACACCTATGACAAACCAAAAAATTACGTTCCCTCTTTAACAATGTACAAGACTAACAAGCCTAATGGTTGACGCTGACTTAATTGAGATACAGTATTACATCAACATTGTCCATGAGTAACTATGCACTGTGATACCTATATACCAGTATTAATTTATATCTCTTGTGGTTGTTTCAACAGCACTTGCAGGTATAAGTACCTATTGTCAGTATGCATGATGCACTTTCTAGATGTAATAATTTATTATTGGACATTATTACCATGTTTACATGCTGGCCATTTCATATATGGTGTTTGAAGTTCCAGTTGGCATCAGTATGTGTATTTTATAATGTCTGTCATAAATAAAACTCGTCATGATGATGATGAGGATGTAATGATTCGTACATCCATTGAGTGCATTATCTTACAGGTACAGATAAAGTTCCTTTAAAAGCATTAATTCATAAGTCTGAAATTTACTTTTATGCATTAATTTAAAAATGTGAAGAGTAGACTATGTTTTATTTTTTGTTACCATTTCTAATAGACATGTGCAGATATGCGCTGTGATGACAAATTATTATTTGTCCATATTTTTCTTAAAAATTTATCATTCTAGGCCTGCAAAACTTCACAATTTCATGTTTTCAGCATAACAAGCAGGGTGACGGCTCTTCCCTATTTGGAGCATGTTGGTCATGTGTTTTTCTGTCCATGTGTCGGGAACAGGACACTTCTTGCCGTTGACACAGCAGGGGAACAGCTGGCGTTACTGAACCCCACTAACAGTAGAGCTTGTGTTTTGTTCTGTGGACACGACACTTCTGAGCAGCAACTGGCAGTGTTGGAGCCCAGGGAGTAGCGTTCAGGTGGTAGAAAGATGAACATAACAGGAGACATGGATAACGTTGCGAACCAGTTATTTAATCTGAAAACGGACAGAGAAATTCTGGCGAGATCCATGCCTTGTTCATTTTCAGAAAAGTAAGCCGGTCTACATTATCGGAGGATAGTCGCATGCGACGGTCTGTTAGTACACCACCTGCAGCACTAAAGACGCGCTCCGATAATACACTGGCAGCAGGGCAAGCCAGCACCTCCAATGCATACTGGCTAAGCTCTGGCCATGTATCCAGCTTAGAGACCCAAAACTTGAATGGGGAAGAGCCATCTGGGAGTACACTGAGAGGCAAAGCCAAGTAGTCTGTCACCATCTGACGGATACGTTGCCTCCCGCTGACTGGAGCCCTCTCGGATGGTGTAGACATTTGTGGCGCTGCCACAAAACTTTGCCACATTTTGAACATACTGGTCTTTCCCTGTGCAGAGGCACTGCGTGTGCTCCCTCTTGTTGCAGAGCTCTCTACACTGCCTCGACGCACAGAGCTGCTTTGTAAAGCAGTAGCAGCAGCAGTGCTCTCGGCAGTAAGGTAGAACATTAGGGATTGCACCAGTGTGTCTTGGTACTCCCGCATTTTACGCTCCCGGTTCAACGGTGTGATGAGGCTTTTGACGTTGTCCCGGTAGCGAGGGTCTAGGAGGGTGTACACCCAATAATCAGACGTCGTGAGAATGTGGGCGATGCGGCGGTCGTTTCTTAGGCACTGCAGCATGAAATCAACCATGTGCTGCAGACTCCCAACTGGCAAAGAAACGCTGTCCTCTGCAAGAGGCGTTATCTCTGCCTGCTCTGCATCACCCCACCCTCGCTCTACATACTGACTAGAGCGTTGTGTACCTCCCTCTGGAGCGATGTCTTCCTCCTCCATTGACTCCTCCTCCTCATCCTCCTCACAAAGTGAGCCCTGCCCAGCCCTTTGTGAGGAACCACGTTGCGCTGACTTTCCAGAAGGTGATGGAATTTGTGACTCCTCATCCTCCACCTCTTCCAAAACCTCATCCCTTATTGCTTGCAGTGTTTTTTGAAGCAGGCAGATAAGGGGGACAGTCAGGCTGACTAGTGCATCATCTGCACTCGCCATCCGCGTTGACTCATCAAACGCACGCAAAACGTGGCACATGTCCTTCATAGTGGCCCACTCATTAATGGTGAAGTGTGGACGGCGCAAATTGCGTGTTGATTGCGCCTGATGCAGCTGATACTCCATAACTGCTGGCTGCTGCTCACACAACCGCTCCAACATATGTAACGTTGAATTCCACCTGGTGGATACGTCACATATGATGCGATGTTCAGGAAGGCGCAATCTGCGTTGCAGAGCTGCAATGCGCGATCTGGCCATGCTGGAACGTCGCAAGTGAGCGCACTCTAGGCGGACCTTGTGCAGCAGTGCATCAAGATCCGGATAGTCCCTCAAAAAACTCTGCACGACCAAGTTGAGCACATGTGCCAGACATGGTATGTGAGTGAGGTTGCCAAGGCCCAGAGCTGCCACCAGATTTCGGCCATTGTCACACACTACCAAACCTGGCTGGAGATTCGCTGGCAAAAACCACACGTCGCTCTCCTGCTTGATGGCATTCCAGACCTCCTGCGCTGTGTGGCTTCGATTCCCCATGGGAATTAATTTCAGAACGGCCTGTTGCCGTTTGGCCACGGCTGTGCTCATATCGGTCGCATCAGGTAAGCGTCCACGGGTCCATGTGGAGGTAGACCGTGACGGCTCCTGCAGCGATGATTCTGAGGAACTGGAGTAGGAGGAGGAGTCAATGTGGACAGACTTGATTCCGGCAATCCTTGGAGTTGGCAGAACACGTACAGCGCCACTCGCAAGATCTGTACCCGGCTCCACAACATTCACCCAATGGGCAGTGAGTGAAAGGTATCGTCCCTGGCCATGGGTACTGGTCCACGCATCGGTGGTCAGGTGGACCTTGCTACTGACGGCGTTTAGTAGCGCATGTTTAATTTTTGCCTCAACATGCTTTTGCAGACCAGGGACGGCTTGCCTGCTGAAATAAAATCGGCTGGGCACATTGTATTGTGGGACTGCCAATGCCATTAATTCACGGAAACTGTCAGTCTCCACCAGCCTGAATGACAGCATTTCAAGGGACAGGAGTTTTGCAATGACAGCATTCAGAGCCTGTGCTCGTGGATGGTTTGCCGAGTATGGCCGTCTTTTATCCCATGCCTGTGCTACCGATGGCTGTTTTGTGGCCTGGGTGTGTGAGGATGACAGGGAACTTGCACCTGTGGGTGGAATAACACTGTGTCTCTGGACAACAGTGACAGAGGTTCTTCCATGGCGATCCTTTGAGGAAGCCTTACCAGCTGTGTGTGAACTGGAGGAAGAGGCTCCAACAGGAGCTGAAGATGTAGGTGCTGCTGTAGGTTGGCCTACATCTCCAGTGTGTCTTTGTAACTCAACAAAGTGCTTTGACCGCACATGTTTCCACATATTTGTTGTATTAAGGTTACTGACACTTTTACCTCTTTTAATTTTTTGATTACACAGCTTGCATTTGACATAGCAAATATCATCTGCAACTGTATCAAAAAAGGACCACGCAGAGCAAGTCCTGGGAGCGCCCGGTTTGGCTGTTGGAAGAGAACTGCTCCGAACGGGTGCCAAACTGGAGGCTACAGGCAAGCGAGTCTGCAGCCTACCTCTCCCTACTGTTTGGACCGTTGGGGCAATCTCTTCCTCAGAGCTGCTCCCACCACCTTCCTGTTCCTCACGCCATGTTGGGTCTTGGACCTCATCATCTCCACCACTACCCTCTTCCAACACCTGCTGTTGTTGGGTGGTCTGGCCAGCACCATGCTCAACAGAAACTGGCAACTGAGTCTCATCATCATCAGATGCGTTCTGCGGTGTGCTGACCATCGGCACTGGCTCACCCGCCTCTTCAGATTCAGAGAGACACAGCTGTTGCGCATCACTGCATACTGCCTCTTCTTCACATTCCAGAATGCTGCTTGGCTGGGCCCCTGTTTCCAAGCCAACATATTCTGAGAACAGAAGCAGAGACTCAGCTGGCTCCTGTACAGAGCTCTCTGACTGCCTGGGCAATTTGGCAGGCGGTGAAGAGACTGATGGTTGTTCAACAGTGCTGTGGTCCTGAGAGGAGGTGGAAGGTATTGAAGTCGATGCATTGGCTGCCATCCAACCAACAACGGCTTCAATTTGTTCTTCACGCAGCAGGGGGGTACGCTGAGCTCCTACAAAAGTGCGCATAAAGGAACGCTCACGGGGAAAACTGGTGGATGCTGTGTCACTGGGTGCGGCAGCAGCCACAGAATCCCCACGTCCTCTCCCTGCTGCAAATCCACGGCCTCGACCACGACCACGTGCCTTACTCACGGACTTCTTCATCTTGGTAGATTGATAAAGAAAGTCAGAAAAGTTAAGGCCTAAGTGTGGTTATTCCTCACAGACTACAGTGAACCCTGCAGACAACTGTTCAGTATCTGTGAAAGGCCCCTTTGTGTAGTTCTATAGTGTTTGCAACCAATGTATTGTATACGGATGGAAGCGCGTCACACTAATAGATTATTTTTTTTCCACTAAAATGGAGCAGCACCAATTAGAGAAAAATGTGAAGGATGAGGCAGTGACACACGCTCAGCAGACTACAACCGGCAGTGGTTGAAGTACAAACTGGAGCGTAATCTGCACTCACAAAATGAAAAGCTCACAGACTACAGTGAACACTGAAACACAACTATTCACTATCTGTGAAAAGCTCCTTTGTGTAGTTCTATAGTGTTTGCAACCAATGTATTGTATACGGATGGAAGCGCGTCACACTAATAGATTAGTTTTTTTTCCACTAAAATGGAGCAGCACCAATTAGAGAAAAATGTGAAGGATGAGGCAGTGACACACGCTCAGCAGACTACAACCGGCAGTGGTTGAAGAACTAACTGGAGCGTGATCTGCACTCAAAAAATCAAAACCTCACAGACTGCAGTGAACACTGAAACACAACTATTCACTATCTGTGAAAAGCTCCTTTGTGTAGTTCTATAGTGTTTGCAACCAATGTATTGTATACGGATGGAAGCGCGTCACACTAATAGATTAGATTTTTTTCCACTAAAATGGAGCAGCACCAATTAGAGAAAAATGTGAAGGATGAGGCAGTGACACACGCTCAGCAGACTACAACCGGCAGTGGTTGAAGAACTAACTGGAGCGTGATCTGCACTCAAAAAATCAAAACCTCACAGACTGCAGTGAACACTGAAACACAACTATTCACTATCTGTGAAAAGCTCCTTTGTGTAGTTCTATAGTGTTTGCAACCAATGTATTGTATACGGATGGAAGCGCGTCACACTAATAGATTAGATTTTTTTCCACTAAAATGGAGCAGCACCAATTAGAGAAAAATGTGAAGGATGAGGCAGTGACACACGCTCAGCAGACTACAACCGGCAGTGGTTGAAGAACTAACTGGAGCGTGATCTGCACTCAAAAAATCAAAACCTCACAGACTGCAGTGAACACTGAAACACAACTATTCACTATCTGTGAAAAGCTCCTTTGTGTAGTTCTATAGTGTTTGCAACCAATGTATTGTATACGGATGGAAGCGCGTCACACTAATAGATTAGATTTTTTTCCACTAAAATGGAGCAGCACCAATTAGAGAAAAATGTGAAGGATGAGGCAGTGACACACGCTCAGCAGACTACAACCGGCAGTGGTTGAAGAACTAACTGTAGCGTGATCTGCACTCAAAAAATCAAAACCTCACAGACTGCAGTGAACACTGAAACACAACTATTCACTATCTGTGAAAAGCTCCTTTGTGTAGTTCTATAGTGTTTGCAACCAATGTATTGTATACGGATGGAAGCGCGTCACACTAATAGATTAGATTTTTTTCCACTAAAATGGAGCAGCACCAATTAGAGAAAAATGTGAAGGATGAGGCAGTGACACACGCTCAGCAGACTACAACCGGCAGTGGTTGAAGAACTAACTGGAGCGTGATCTGCACTCAAAAATCAAAACCTCACAGACTGCAGTGAACACTGAAACACAACTATTCACTATCTGTGAAAAGCTCCTTTGTGTAGTTCTATAGTGTTTGCAACCAATGTATTGTATACGGATGGAAGCACGTCACACTAATAGATTTGATTTTTTTCTAATATAATGGAGCTGCACCAATTCCACTAAATAAAATAAAAAAAAAGAGTCAGTGACACGTGCAGATGCCTACAAACAGCGGTGGATGCAGAGCAAACTGCAGCGTCACCTGCACTGTCACACACACACCTTGCACAGAGCTGTTAAAACAACACTGGCAAAATGAAGCTTTACACAGCGGTTGGTAAACTAGCCTGCCTCAAGCACAGTAGTACACAAAATCGCAATATGTAACTGTCCCTCAGAGTTAGCAGAGTAGCGTTCTGTCCCTTACTGAGTTCACAGCACAGTGACGCTAAAATGGCGGCGGCGCCTTTTATAGTGCATTCTGACATCATTTCAGCAGCCAATCACAGCCATGCCATTAGTTAAGATGACCGCAGCATTACAGGATGTGCCCACACTTCGTAGGATTCCTCATTGGCTGACTAAAATCACATTGCCTCTCAAAGAATTATGGGAACTTCCGATTCCGGTATACGATATGGGAAAAGTATCGGAATTAAGTATCGGAATTCCGATAACGCGAATATCGGCCGATACCCGATACTTGCGGTATCGGAATGCTCAACACTAGGGAGGACACTAAAGCTACTCTAGAGAGATCGTCTGAGCATATAAAGAGGCATGTCGACAAGAGACGCTTGGATCCATCCTGTTATCGTCCAGTGGATAAGATGTGCCTATCTTATTAGTACAGTACATCCATCTTAATATCCCATCCTACAAGTTAGGTCCTCCGCTTCATATATAACTTTATAGTTACCAAGCAAATTAATGCTGTATTCTATAAGTTGAAGCTGCCAACCTCCTTACGAATACCCATTTCCTTCCATGTGTCCCTCCTGAAGCCAGTCCTCTTGAGTCCCTTCTTCAAGATCTTTGTGTCATGCCTGCTCCATCAGCTCTGAAGATGTCTTTGAAGTAAAGGATATCATAACCTTGAAGAGAATGAGAGGAAAAACCTTTTTCTTAGTTGATTGGCAGGGATTTGGTCCAGAGGATAGGCCTTTAGAGCCAAAGAAAATATTCATGCCCCACTTCTTCTGCAGAACTTCCTGGAGGGCTTGAGGAAGAGAGGTTGTAAGGGGGGTACTAGTAATATAGTGCCGGCGCCCATGCATAAGTCACCTTCCCACTCCCAGCAGGGATGGCGGCCTCTTCACTCACCTCTCCAAGCTGCTCCGGTACCCGCTGTCTCTGTCTCCTCTCAGGGCCTGCTCATGGAATGCAGGCTTCATGGGAAAATGCTTAGGACGCACGCCGTAGGTGTACTTCAGAAAATGTCTACAGCCAATTGGCTGGGAGACATTAGGTATTTAAGTCACCTTCCCCATTGGGAGATGCCTTATCAACCTTAGTACCAGGGAGTTTCCTGTTACCCAGTTGTAAGGTCCCTGTACCTGTTCACTCTGAACCTGATCCTGTTTGTCCCATTTACTTGACCCTGTCCGCCCTCTCTTCACCAGATCCTGTCTGTCCTGCTGTACCTATACACAACCCCATATTGGCCGTGCCTAGTCCTGTTCCTGATCTATCTGAATCAGCACATGTGAGCCTGAATCTGGAATCCTGTACCTGTTGATGTCCTGTGTTCCTGTTTCTGTCCTGCCTGTGCCTGATTCCACATCTGTCTACCAGTCATTTCCATCCTGCTAACCAGTTCCAGGCAGGTCCTGCTTCCTTGCCCCTTTTGATGTTGACTGCCATTGCTCCAGGGTCTGTCCTGTAGTTATACCACCTGGGCTCAAGTCTACCCATGCCATTAGGGCCTCTAGAGAAGAACCAGGTGTTCAGGCTTTCCCCAGACTGTGGCACAATGGTTCCACATTCACATGTGTAACAGTCATAATTAACTACAAAACAGTGCCAAGTCTGCTTCTGCTTTAAAGCAGCGTTTCACAAACTCCAGTCCTCACAACCCCCAACACATCGTGTTTTAGGATTTCCTTAGTGTTTCACTGTAGATGGAATTATTATCATGGCATCAGAAATTGTCACAGGTTCTCTCACCTGTGCAATACTAAGTAAAGCCTGGAAATATGATGTGTTGGGGGATCATGCGGATGGGGTCTGGGAAACTCTGATTTAAAGGGAACTTGTCACCAGGTATTCCCAATATAAATTAAAGCCACCACCTTTTAACTGGTCCATTATTGCAGTCTATCAGCCTGTATATAAGTTCTAAACTCTCCTTGCACATTGTAAAAATACATTTTATAAGTCTAGTGTGCCATATGCTAATCAGTACATTCTGATCCGAAGGGCAGTGTGGTCTGGAGTCTGCGCCCCCCTTATTGGCAGAATCTTTGTACTCCTGCCTTGATTGATGTGGATGACTAGTTCTATATTAGAATCTTGTATCTGTGCAGTTCAAGCGTAAGCCTGCAAAACAAAGTTCACTAATGCGCATGTGCAGTTCCCGAATTAAATTTTGGTAAATAGGTGCCGATGCTTTAAACTTTTAATAAATTAATAGTGTAAGTCATCATAATAAACTTTGCAATGTACCTTATCAAAGAAAAGAGCTTCCTTTCTATTTATGATCAATTTCTTCTTCTCCTTCACTCTGAAAAACAGCTCAGATCCATCTTAGGGCTCATTTACATGACTGTATTTTCAGTCCATATACGGGCCATAAGAAAAACGAATAGCACTTGGACCATGCTACACAATGAGGCAGTGAAGATGAGCTATTTTTTCCTGGGCTGAATTTACATGTGAAAAAAAAAATCGCAGCATGCATTAGTTTCTTCCCTAAATCAGATAAGTCTCACCTATTCAAGGCTCTGAATGTCAAAAAAATGCTGCTGTATGATTTCCTCCATAATGTTGCTTCTGGACAAATACTGCAGAGAGTGAAGAGCAGAAATCCGTCTCTGTGTAATTTGTAAGGCTAGTTTCACACTAGCGTTTCGTTGGTCTGCGCACGGCCGCCACTAAGCTCCGCCCCCGGCCATGCCTCCTCCCGGCCGCTCCGCCTATAGGTGCATGATGCTGCATGCGACCTGTGTACCCTGTCTTTAGCATTGGGTATGCAGGCAGTGCGCAGGTATGCGTTTGCCGGCGCATGCGTCCTTTTGACGGTGTGCCGATCGCACCAAAATGCAACACGGTGAGTTGGGCGCAGGTGGGTGCACCGTCAAAAGGACACATGTGCCGGCAAACACAGACCAACAAAACGCTAGTGTGAAACTAGCCTAAGAGAAACATCATAACAGTTCGATTGGAAAACTATTGGTGAGGGAAGGGAGTTAATATCACTAAATTTTCCAGAAGGAGACAGAATTCATCTAACAATTATTTTCTAAAGGATTGATAAATGTGTAGCTTTATCTCAATTGCTCTATTAGAAAAAAAGCTAGTTATATTTCTACTGCTTTGAAAAATTAATAAAGTGATTAGGCAAATGATATCGGTGTAAATCACTGTTTTCCAAACTCCAGTCCTCATAGCCCCGAACACATCATGTTTTCAGGATATTCCTAGTATTGCGCTGGTGACATGTTCTGTTGGGAGGATGTGAGGACTGGAGATTGGGAAACACCTATGTAAATACTAAAGCATATATGCAGCGTCGGACTGGAACACCTTGGGCCCACCAGAGAAAATCATTCTTGGGGCCCACTATGTAGCTACATAGAAATAAATACAAGACCACAAATTGTGCAGTAAAACACACTAATATCAGGGTATAATATAAGGTAGTACATGTCTTAATTATGTAGCAGGAGTTGGGGTAGCCTCCCTCATAGATTATAAAGCAGCCCCCTCATAGGGGATAATGCTGCCCCCCATAGGGGATAATGCTGCCCCCCTCATAGGGTATAATGCTGCCCCCCTCATAGAGGATAATGCTGCCCCCCCTCATAGGGTATAATGCTATATATATATATATATATAGATAGATAATAGATAGATACCATATATACTCGAGTATAAGCCGACTCCCCTAATTTTGCCACAGAAAACTGGGAAAACTTATCGACTCGAGTATAAGCCTATTGTGGATAATGAAATTATGCCCCATATGCTGCCCCATGTATTATGCCCCACAAGATGCTCCATAGATTGTGCCTCATATGCTGCCCATGTATTATGCCCCCATAGATGCTCCATAGATTGTGCCCTCATAGATGCTCCATAGATTATGCCCCCATAGATGCTCCATAGATTATGCCCCCATAGATGCTCCATAGATTATGCCCCCGTAGATGCTCCATAGATTATGCCCCCATAGATGCTCCATAGATTATGCCCCCATAGATTATGCCCCCATAGATTGTGCCCCCATAGATGCTCCTTAGATTATGCCCCCATAGATGCTCCTTAGATTATGCCCCCATAGAAGCTCCATAGATTGTGCCCCCATAAATGCTCCTTAGATTATGCCCCCATAGATGCTCCATAGATTATGCCCCCATAGATGCTCCATAAATTATGCCCCCATAAGTGCTCCTTAGATTATGCCCCATAGAAGCTCCATAGATTGTGCCCCCATAAATACTCCTTAGATTATTCCCCCATAGATGCTCCATAGATTATGCCCCCATAAATGCTCCACAGATTATGCCCCCATAGATTATGCCCCCATAAATGCACCACAGATTATGCCCCCATAAATGCTCCACAGATTAGGCCCCCATAGATTATGCCCCCATAATGCTCCACGATTATGCCCCCATAAATGCTCCACAGATTATGCCCCCATAAATGCTCCACAGATTATGCCCCATAGATTATGCCCCATAAATGCTCCTTAGATTATGCCCCCATAGAAGCTCCATAGATTGTGCCCCCATAGATTGTGCCCCTATAGATGCTCCATAGATTATGCCCCCATAAATGCTCCTTAGATTATGCCCCCATAGATTATGCCCCCTAGATTAGCCCCATAGATGCTCCTTAGATTATGCCCCCATAGATTATGCCCCCATAAATGCTCCACAGATTATGCCCCCATAAATGCTCCACAGATTATGCCCCCATAGATTATGCCCCCATAAATGCTCCACAGATTATGCCCCCATAGATTATGCCCCCATAAATGCTCCTTAGATTATGCCCCCATAGAAGCTCCATAGATTGTGCCCCCATAGATTATGCCCCTATAGATGCTCCATAGATTATGCCCCCATAAATGCTCCTTAGATTATGCCCCCATAGATGCTCCTTAGATTATGCCCCCATAGATTATGCCCCCATAAATGCTCCAAAGATTATGCCCCCATAAATGCTCCACAGATTATGCCCCCATAGATTATGCCCCCATAAATGCTCCACAGATTATGCCCCCATAGATTATGCCCCCATAAATGCTCCACAGATTATGCCCCCATAGATTATGCCCCCATAAATGCTCCACAGATTATGCCCCCATAGATTATGCCCCATAGATGCTCCACAGACTGTGCCCCCATAGATGCTGCAAAAAAAAAAAAGACATACTCACCTCTCGTCGCTGGGGGCCAGGTGCTGGTGTCCTGAGCAGGCGGGGACATCGGCGCGCTATGGGTGACAGGTGCCAGTGTCACCACTGGCTCAGGGCCCCGGCACCTGCGATATTTACCTGTCACCGGGTCCACTGCTGAGTGCCGCTGTCTTCGGTCCTCCGGCAGTGAATGCTCAGGCAGGGGGCACGGCGCTCACTAATGACGTTATCGCGCCCTCTGCCCTGAACATCGCAGCAAGAGAGGACGCGATGACACAGCGGCGCTCAGCGGTGGAGCCGGGGACAGGTAAGTAATGATATTCACTGCTTCCCACGCCCATGTGGGCGTGGGAAGCAGTGAATATTCATTTCTCTTTAGCAGCGGGGACAGGGGCTCCTGCCTCCTGTCACCTGCTGCTGCTCCGCTGGCACGGGGCCCCCATGGCAGCTGCGTGGTGTGCCTCTATTAGCGACACGCCACCGGCTGGGGGCCCCTGGAGCAGCGGGGGCCCTAGGCAACTGGCCCCTGTATGCCAGCAGGTGCCAGGGCCCCCCAGATGCCAGGGCCCAGCGGAGAATCCTCCGGTTCTCCGGTGGGCCAGTCCGACCCTGCATATATGTCACAAATGCATGATAACGGCTAGGCACCCAGAATGGGAGTAAATCCTATACAAAGAAAAAGCACAAGCAGCCAATGTAAGAAAAGGTTCAAATAGTAATCTTTATTGGATTGCATAATTAGCATAAAAATACATCATTAAAAAGTGAGTCTCCTAATAAGCGATAATGCTAATCATGCAATCCAATAAAAATGACCATTTAACTTCTTCTATCGGGTATCTGTACTCTTATAGGATTTATCGCACTGTAAAATTGTAAGCAAACACTAGGATGACAAATGTCGGTGGAAGTAGAGCGCCGTTCGTAGAGGTTTGTAATCACAGATGGTGGACTCTTGAGAAAGCCGGAGGCACAGTCTGTGATGATGTCTTCTGTAATTTTATATGCTTTGTTACAAGTGATGTTCTTGTAAGTATTATAAATAGTAAGAGGACCTCTTCTTTCTTATCGAAAGCTGTGCATTGCTTGGTGTTTTGTTTTTTCTTCAACAATTTTCTGCATTCCACTACAGATGGAGCTGCCTGGCTGGTACTAGTTACAGGTGAAGGAAGTGCCTGTGAAAGGAGCACTGAGCTAGAAGGTTGGGGGCACAACTTTGTAACGTGCAGGAGGAGAGACTTTTCACTATATGAGTGATGACTGCGCTGGTCATACAGCATTGGATCGTTTACTTATAGGACAATTACTACATATTGTCCCTATTGGACTTAAGTTTCTATTTGTTTTTGTTCGTAGCATTAAGGGGCTGATTTATTAACACTGGCATTATCCACGCAATAAATAAAAAGCTCACTGGTATACCATGCGCCAAATTCATTAAGAGGAACTCGTCACCTCCACACACGTCGTCAGAAATCCATCTTTGCCAGCATTTTTAGTGCAAGAAACGCCGTCACTTTAGCGAAATTACTCCAGCTCCGTCCAAATTGGTGTAACTGATTCAAACTGGCATAAAAAAAGCCAAATGTCCAAAGAGCTTGGAACTTTTTAAAGCGTTGTATGGCAGTTTTTTGGCTTAAATGCTTTGACCGGCTGGTAACGGTATAGCATAACACGATCGCGTTATGCTATACCCTCTAGCGCAGATGAATCAGCAGATAATTCATCTGTGCTAGCGGTGACGGAGCCCAGACGCTGCATGCTGCGTCCGAGGCTCCGTCACTGAATGACGGCACGTCGCGAACGCATGCCGCTTTACGGCATGCATCGCGATGCGCCCGGCTATGGGGGTCAATGGCAGCGTTAACACAGTCTAACGGACTGCCTTGGCGCAATGTGAAACCAGCCTTAAGAAGTTAGAAGGGTTAAAAGTTGATAACCAATTTCTCATTTTTCCAACAAAATTTTTAGGGGCACGTCACATTTAAAGTGACTTTAGGGAGCCTATATGACAGAAAATACCCAAAGTGACACCATTCTAAAAACTGCACCTCTCAAAGTGCTGAAAACCACATTCAAGAAGTTTATTAACCCTTCAAGTGCTTCACAGGAAATAAAAAATGTTCCTCCACATTGGTTTTAACTGTTTCACAAAAAATTTACTTCAGCCCTAAATTTGTTATTTTCACAAGGGTAACAGAAGAAAATGTACCCCATAATTTGTTGTGCAATTTCTCCTGAGTATGCCAATACCTCATACTTGGGGAAAATCAACAGTTTGGGAACATGGCAGGTCTCGGAAAGAAAGGAGCACCGTTTGACTTTTTGATCACAAAAATGGATGGAGTCAAGAGCAGATGCCATGTCTCGTTTGGAGAGCCCCTGATGTGCCAAAACATTGGAAACCCTCCACAAATGACCAAATTTTGGAAATTAGACCCCTTAAGGAATGTATCTAGATGTGTGGTGAGCACCTTGAAAAAAATAATTAAAAAACACGCAAAAAATGTTGCTTTTTATTACAGTGACTCACAAAAAAGTGAAAAAAAGCGATTAAAATGTTATATGTAATAAAAAGGTATGTATGAAAATGTCAAATCATCCTGCAAAAACACCCTTAATATGGCTCATTCAGCAAAAAAATAAAAAAGTTACAGCTCTCAGAAAATGAGGATGCAAAAGCAAATTCATTTTTGTCAAATATTGGTTTTAGTCAGTAAATATAGAAAGCATAAAAATTATAAATCTGGTATCGCTGTAATTGCACTGATCCGATGAACAATTTGGTCTTATCACTTTTACCATATAGTGAATGGCGCAAAAAATAAAAGCATTGATCCACGTAATGATTTTTGTTCATTTTGTGTTTGAAAAATCTGAATAAAAATAGATCAAAAAATATTATGCACCCCAAAATGGTAGCAAAAAAATCTGAAACTCATGCAAAAAATAAGCCCACTATTCGATAAAAAATAATAAATTTACAGCTCTTAGAATGTGGATAATTTTTTTTTATTTTCATTCTTTTGCTATACTGAATAAATAGCACTAGCTATGAACCTATTCTACGCCCGGGTGGCAAGCATTTTTATTGATATATGGTCTCCCATCCTGGTATGTGCTGCCCACTCCTATCCTGGTATGCATGGTGCCCCTCATCCCTATCCTGATATGTATAGTACCCCTCATCCCTATCCTGGTATGTATGGTACCCCTCATCCCTATCCTATTATGCATGGCCCCCTTATACGTATAATGGTATGCATGGCCCCCTCATCCCTATTCTGGTATGTATGGTCCCCCCCAATCCTGGTATGCATGGCACCCCATTCCTCATCCTGGTAAGCATGGTCCCCTCACCCCCAATCCTGGAATGTATGGCCGCCTCATCCCTATTCTGGTATGTATGGTCCCCTCATTCCCCACCCTATCCTAATATGTATGGCACCCAATTCCTCATCCTGGTATGCATGGTCCCCTCACCCCCAATGCTGGTATGCATGGTACCCCCTCATCCATATCCTGTTATTCATCATGGTTCCCTCACCCCCCAATCCTGGTATGCATGGTACCCCCTCATCCATATCCTGGTATTCATCATGGTTCCCTCACTCCCAATCCTGGTATGCATGGTCCCCTCACCCCCGAATCCTGGTATGCATGGTTCTCTCACCCCCAATCCTGGAATGCATGGTCCACTCACCCACCAATCCTGGAATGCATGGTCCCCTCACCCCCCAATCCTGGATTGCATGGTCCCTTCACTCCCAATCCTGGAATGCGTGGTTCCCTCACCCCCCAATCCTGGTATGCATGGTCCCCTCACACCCCAATCCTGGTATGCATGGTCCCCCCTCATCCCTATCGTAGGATGTATGGTACTCCCTCACCCACCAATTTTGGTATGCATGGTCCCCTCATCCCCAATCCTGGTATACATGGCACCCCTTACCTCTCAATTCTGGTATGCAAGGTCCCCTCATCCCAAATCCTGGTATGCATGGTACCCCTCACCCCCCCTATACTGGTATGCATGGTAACCCTCATCCCCCAATCCTGGTATGCATGACCCCTCACTCTCCAATTATGGTATGCATGGTCCTCTCACCACCCATCCTGGTATACATGGTCCCCTCACCCCCCTATCCTAGTATGCATGGTCCTCTCACCCCCCTTTCCTGGTATGCATGGTCCTCTCACCCCCCTATCCTGATATGCATGGTCCCCTCACCCCCAATCCTGATATGCATGGGCCCCTCACCCCTCAATCCTGGTATGCATGGTCCCCTCACACCCCAATCCTGGTATGTATGGTCTCCTCACCCCAAATCCTGTTATCCATGATACCCCCTCATCCCTATCATGGTATGCATGGTCTCTTCACCCCTCAATTCTGGTATGAATGGTCCCTTCACCCCCCAATCCTGGTATGCATGGTCCCCTCACCTCCAATCCCAGTATGCATGGTTCCCTCACCCCCTAATCCTGGTATGCATGGTCCCCTCACCCCCAATCCTGGAATGCATGGTCCTCTCACCCCCCAATCCTAGAATGCATGGTCCCCTCACCCCCCCAATTCTGATATGCATGGTCTCCTCACCGCCCCAATCCTGGTTTGCATTGTCCTCTCACCCCCCCAATCCTGGTATGCATGGTACCCCCTCAGCCATATCCTGGTATTCATCATGGTTCCCTCACCACCCAATCCTGGTATGCATGGTACACCCTCATCCATATCCTGGTATTCATCATGGTTCCCTCACTCCCAATCCTGGTATGCATGGTCTCTCACTCCCCCAATCCTGGTATGCAGGTCCCCTCACCCCCCGAATCCTGGTATGCAGGTCCTCTCACCCCCCAATCCTGGAATGCATGGTCCCTCACCCCCCAATCCTGGAATGCATGGTCCCTTCACCCCCCAATCCTGGAATGCGTGGTTCCCTCACCCCCCAATCCTGGATGCATGGTCCCTCACACCCCAATCCTGGTATGCATGGTCCCCCCTCATCCTATCGTAGATGTATGTACTCCCCACCCACCAATTTTGGTATGCATGGTCCCCTCATCACCAATCCTGGTAATTACATGGCACCCCTTACCTCTCAATTCTGGTATGCAAGGTCCCCTCATCCCAAATCCTGGTATGCATGGTACCCCTCACCCCCCTATACTGGTATGCAAGGTAACCCTCATCCCCAAATCCTGGTATGCATGACCCCTCACCCTCCAAGTTCTGGTATTCCCATGGATGTGCCTCTCACCACTCATCCTGGTATATATGTTCCCCTCACCCCCTATCCTGGTATCATGGTCCCCTCACCCCCCCTTCCTGGTATGCATGGTCCTCTCACCCCCCATCCTGATATGCATGGTCCCTCACCCCCAATCCTGATATGCATGGTCCCCTCACCCCTCAATCCTGATGCATGGTCCCCTCACACCCCAATCCTGGTATGATGGTCTCCTCACCCCCAATCCTGGTATGCATGATACCCCTCATCCCTATCATGGTATGCATGATCCCTTCACCCTATC
>JARQOD010000004.1:102608201-102768103 GCA_033576555.1 Oophaga sylvatica | reverse complement strand
ATGACAATTTAAACCTGCTGTGCTGCATTCCCTGAGGACTTAGGCTTCAAGGCAAAAAACAACTTACAGTTATTTTTGAAATTCAGAAATTTAGACCGATCCCCCAAAAATAAATCTGGTATGAGGATCCTAGGTTCCACAACCGGCAACCTATCAAGATAGGTAGCAATACTCTGAACCTCAGCGGCAAGCCGCTCCACACGGCCAGACAACTGTGCAAACTCCATTGAGGAAAAGAAAAAAAAATTCCTCCTCAGTACCGAGAGAAAAAGAGGGAAAAAATGCAACAAACAGAGAAAAAAAAATTTCTGACAACTCCCTTTTTTCTTTTTCCTTTTTTACTATTTTTCCCTTCTGTTGAGTACCATATAATTTTCAGTTTGGCCGGAAATACTGTTATGTTTCGGTAGCTGAGGAGAAATTGCAAAAAATAGCCAAAGAAGCAATACACCAGAGAGGCTGGAAACTATTGGATTGCAGGACCCTAAACTAACCGCAACACTAGAAGTAGCCGTGGAGTGTACCTACGGTGATCCTAGACGCCTCGTCACAGCCGGAGAGATATCTATGCCTAAAGGCAGAAAGATGAAAGCTATCTGCCCCATAGCAGAATCCGCAAAGAAATAAAAAGCCCCCAAACATGTAATGGCGGTTCGACAAGAAGAAAATACGAACACAGACAGAAAATAGAATGAGCAAATGCTGGGGCCCAATCTGTCTAGATAGAAAAGTATAGGAAAGAATTCTGACTGCAACCCAAAAAAAACCCTGACAAAAATACCAACACTTCTGATTAAGAAAAAACCTGAGATCACACGAACTCTACCACCTAAATCAGATTTCTGGTTTAACACACAGCAATTCAGCAAATAAAAGTGCCACAGGAACAGAGCAAAAGTGCAAACACAAACTGAGCACAATTGCAGCGCCAGGCCCCAAAAGGGGACCAGGCTAAAGTCTACTGCTAAGCAGAAAAAAAGCAAGGAAAATCCAACAAGGGAAAAAAAAACAGCAAATCACTTATCTGAATGAGAGCAGGAATGCAAACTGAGCTCCAAGCAAGAGCTGGAAGAACAATTGATTACCGGCAAGGCTGCTAGGAGATCAGGTCACTTATATCAGACCATTCAGAGCCAGCTGAAGGCCATTCAGTAATTAGTTCATTACCCTCTGCAACCACCGGAGGGAGCCCCAGCTCAGAAGTCGCCTCCAGAGTATTCACAACAGTGTGGTGAGCACTTTGAACCCCCAAGTGCTTCACAGAAGTTTATAACGGCCGTGCGTGAAAATAAAAAATCATATTTTTTCCACAAACCTGATTGTTCAGTCCCCAATTTTTTATTTTTCCAAGGGTAACAGGAGAAATTAGACCACAAAAGTTGTTGTCCAATTTGTACTGAGTACGCTGATACCCCATATGTGATTGGGGACCACTGTTTGGGCGCACGGCAGGCTTGGAATGGAAGGAGCGCCGTTTGACTTTTTCAAACCAAAATTGGCTGGAATTGAAATTGGATGCCATGTCGCGTTTGGAGAGCCCCTGATGCACCTAAACAGTGGAAACCCCCCACAAATGACACCATTTTGGAAACTAGACCCCTTAAGGAACTTATCTAGATGTGTGTCAGCACGTTGAACCCCCAAGTGCTTCACAGAAGTTTATAACGTAGAGCCGTGAAAATAAACAATAATTTTTTTCCTCAAAAATGATTCTTTAGCCCGCTATTTTTTTATTTCCCAAGGGTAACAGGAGAAATTGGACCCCAAAAGTTGTTGTGCAATTTTGCCTGAGAACGCTGATTCCCCATATGTGGGGTGGAACCACTGTTTGGGCGCATGGGAGAGCTTGGAAGGGAAGGAGCACCATTTTGTAATGCAGACTTTGATGGAATGTTCTGCGGGTGTCATGTTGTGTTTGCAGAGCCCTTGATGTGCCTAAACAGTAGAAACCCCCCTGCAAGTAACACCATTTTGGAAACTAGACCCCCAAGGAGCTTATCTAGATGTGTGGTGAGCACTTTGAACCTCCAAGTGCTTCACAGAAATTTATAAATACAGAGGCATAAAATGATTTTCTTAGCCAGTTATTTTTTATTTTCCCAAGAGTAACAGGAGAAATTAGAACCACAAAATTGGTGTGCAATTCGTCCTGAGTACGCTGATACCCCATATGTTGGGGTAAACCTCTGTTTGGGCGCACGGCAGGGCTAAGAAGGGAGGGAGCGCCATTTGACTTTTTGAACGCCACGTCATGTTTGGAGACCCCCTAATGTGCCTAAATAGTGGAAACCCCTCAATTCTAGCTCCAACCCTAACCCCAACACACCCATAACCCTAATCCCAACCCTAACCCTAATCCCAACCCTAATTGTAACCCTAACCCTAATTGTAACCCTAACCCTAATTGTAATTCTAACCCTAATTATAACTCTAACCCTAAGGCTAGGTTCATTTTGTGTTTTACCAGCCCGTTCAACATATAGCGTTGACGGGCTGGTAACGGTGTAGCATAACGCGATCGCGTTATGCTATACCCACTAGCGCAGAGGAATCAGCAGATGATTCATCTGCGCTAGCGGTGACGGAGCCCAGACGCTGCAGGCTGCGTCTGAGGCTCCGTCACTGAATGACAGCACGTCGCAAACGCATGCCGCTTTACGGCATGCGTCGCGATGCGCCCTCAAATGGGGGTGAATGGCAGCGTTAACGGACTGGGTTACACCTCGTTATACCGCGGTGTAACGCAGTCAGTCTAACGGACTGCCATAACGCAGTATGAACCCAGCCTAACCCTAACCCTAATGCTAACCCTAACCCTAATTATAACCCTAACCCTAGCCCTTACCCTAACGGAAAAATGAAAATAAATACAATTTCTATGTTTTATTATATGTCCCTAACTAAGGGGGGGTTTATGTACTGTTTTTTTTATTTTGATCACTGTGATAGTTTATCACAGTTATCAAAATGTACTTTTGGAGAATGAATGAGTTCATTTTTTGAATCTGCCGCCAGGCATATTCGATGGGCGCACTGCGTATGCACCCGCTTTTTTTATTCTTCAGGAAGAAGACGCCGAGGATCGCAGGCCAGGGGATCTGACGGAGGACCGGGGAGGATCAAAGGACAGGGGGAGGATCGGAGGACACAGAGGGAACCCCTACAGGTACAGGGCGGGATCGGGGGTCCCCAGACACTATTTATCACCCCTCTGATGTCCGGATCATGTTCTCTTGGGTCTCGACTACCCCCGGCAGCCGAGACCCCGGAGAAAATTGCCCAAGCCCCCCCAGCACATCCCGCCATTTTCTCATCCTCAAAGATGGCGGTGCCCACCGGAGGAGGCAGGAGGGCCCGGAGGCCACATGGAGGGGATCGGGGGCCAAAAGGGGGGGATAGGGGACCCTTTTTCTCTCTCCTCTGATGTCCGATCACATCAGAGGAGAGAGAAATTAAATGGCACATTTTTTGTTGTTGCGATCGCCGTTATAGGGTTAATAACGGCGATCGCAACATCGGGGTCGGTAAAAACCAACCCGATTCATGTTCTCTGGGGTCTCGGCTGCCCCTGGCAGCCGAGACCCCAGAGAAAATGCGACTGCGGGGGGCGCTATTCACTTTTTCCACAGCGCCGTTAATTAACGGCGCTGTGGTTTAAGTACCCTTAATGACCGCCGTGAAAAGGCGTATCGGCGGTCGTTAAGGGGTTAAAGAGAATATGTGAGCAAATGTTGCTATGTAATCTGAGAGCAGCATTAAGTAAGTATAGACCCTGATTCCAGCTATGTAACACTACCGAACTGCTTTGTGCAGTTTTTATAAAATCCCTAATTTCTCAGCTGCAGATGTAGCAGGGATTATAATGCTGAGCTGTGTATATGTAAGAAGATGGAAGTTGTGCCCACGTTTCCCTGTTTTGATATGTGCTGTGATGCGATGCATTATAATGTTTTACATTGCTATGTGAGAGATTTGTTTTCTGCCCAGCAACAGGTAGTTAGTACTGTAGATATGGATAGAGATAAGAGTTGGTACTAGCCCAGAGAGGGAGGGGCTATGTTGCAAGATCAGAGAGGGATTCCTGCTAGTAAGTAAGATAGGGCCTAGCCTACAGTGGAAACAGACCTAAAGCTGCGTTATGTGGGTGTCCCTGATGTGAGTGGAGACCTAAACCGTGGATAGTGAGATCCGGAGATGAAATGAGGAAAAGTGACAGAGAGTGGTGCTTAGGAGATGTGTCCTGGGACAGGATGCCTATTAGTACAGCACAAAGTACGAGCCAGGACGTAACAGGAAATGTGAGACGAAGAGAGTGCCCTAGGAGATATCAAGCAAAGAAGTAAAGCAACAGCCATAGTGACCAAGAAGTTCCCTTAAAGGGAAAAGGATGCAGAATCGCGATTTGAAATACAGATCTCTCACTTACAGAACAGTGGAGACCGGAGAGACTCCCGAGTCGCTGTAACGGGTGGTAGTGATGGTAGAGATGCTAGCTGAGGCATAGGCAAATGAGCCTGGAGAAGGAAAGCAAAAAATGTGTGTGAAGATGCTCCATATTCTAAAAGAAACATTCATGAAGTTATGCACCCGCTATCTTGTATGTAGCTCCTGTCAAGTTACTGTTCAGTAAAAAACTGTTTATTGTTGGCTGGTGGTCTCTCTCATTGAACCCCTCAACACCTGGTCCTCGCCAGCTGAAGTCACCAACATTATGCAGCTGCAAGGGTGTAGCGCCCCCATGGATTAAGCCCATACACCGAGCCAGGACCCCATCTTCATGTAGCAAAAAGACTACCATCTGCATCATATTACATATAAACCTGCCGGCACCCCTGATTGGCAGCTTCCTGTGTTCATTGTGAATTTTGGCAGATTCGCTCATTACTTAAGCCCAGTCTTCATGGACAACATATATCGCTACTGAGATACTGCTCTACTGTTCTGCAGCTCACTGGCTTTGCAACAAGTAAAACAAACCCTCCCCATGGACTGGAAGTAAGGAAAAGAATCAGGGAGTAGAGCAGATAGGATGGAAAGAAGAGGAAAGGGTGTGTGATGTCATATACAATGGGGAGTCACACTAGCAACAAATAAAAAAAATATCAAGAAACTGTTATGATTGCACAGGAGTCAGCCTTAGGCCGGGGTCACACTTGCTAGAAACTTGCACAAGTCTCTCGCCTCAATACCCAGCACTGCCGCCGGCACTCGGACCGGAGCGTTCAGCTGCATAGAAATTTAAGCAGCCGCACACTCCGGTCCCAAGTGCCGGCGACAGTGCTGGGTGTTGAGGTGCGAGACTCGTGCAAGTTTCTTCCAAGTGTGACCCCGGCCTTAGAGAAGCATTCAAACAACTTAAAGTGACACATCATACTACATTTCAAACATTTGCTCAGAATTTTTGATGGATTGGAAAACCACTCCAAATGTAGGTTTCTTCTTTCAGTCATTATTTTGATACTTGCCTGATAAAGGGTTCTCTGTATACTGAAAAGCCTGTAAATATTTGATTTCTGATTAAGCAAGAAAGGGAACACTTCTATAAAACATTTGTCTTTTTTGGCACAAATTATTTACCATGACATAGATTTTACTACTCATAAACTAAGTGCTTAACCGGATGCAGAGCCAGAAGTACAAATAGTGATCTATGTACACAACTATGTAGCATATTATTAAACCAGTAAATTCTGCAGTATATTGACAGTGTGAGAAAATAGTTTTTTATGCTGCCATAACGGATGACCTTTCCTCAGCAGATCAGTCATACGCAGCTGTTCTTTATACATGTCTAATGTTAGAAATACATTCATATTACAAAACGATAATTGGTTACTGGAGCAAACCTACTGGACAAATCAATGACCTGACATCTCTAATTTTTTTTACCTGATTTTGATAGTTCAAAAGAAAATGGCTTGAAAGATTCTTCTATTTAACTAATGCCTATTTCTATATTAACTAATAACTCTCCTTTGAAATTACTAGATTTACTGAAGTCAGAAAATGAACATGTATCATCACTGAACATTTATTACTGCTGCTCTCTGCACCAGTCGTGTGGGTGGAGCTACAGCACTGAACAGTCATCACTATGAAAGTGTCTGGTTCTTTAATCATGCCTACTAGACAGATTCCTTTTCTTTTAAAAGCACGACTTTTGCTTATATATAGCAATAATGAACATCTAATAAAGAAAATGGTTAAATCTGCAGACCTGGCTTCCCTGATGAACGTTGTAGTCAATACCTGGCGCCTATGAATAGCGGTCACTTTGCATCTGATGTGATGCGCCAATTCTATGGTGGCTGCAGGCTTGTATATTTAGGCTGGGATGGGCCCAATAACCAAGCTGTCTTCTTTACCTTGGCTGGTTATCAACAATGGGGGGGACCCCACATCATTTTGCAAAGTTATTTATTTATTTATAAGGGCAAACCAGGCTAAAAATACCTGCGTAAATGCGCTTACAACTCATGTGCTGGTTTTTTAGCTGCAGATTGTCCACATCTAATGTAAGTCAAGTGGGAAAATTCTCGCAAGAGAAATTGATATGCTGCAGCTCGGAAACCCGCACCTCAGGTGAGTATACGCAGCGTAAAAAAGAAGCATAGTTGGCTTGTGATTTCTATTAATTCCATAATTACTGATTGTGGTCATGCAACCTAAGACATACAATCACTTTATCCCTTAAGCTTAACTCAATATCCTTTTGGGTATTGGTGATGTTTCTATTTCATCCAGTCTCAGGTCTAGAAATTCCCTTAAAAATTTTTGGGATCATTTTTTATGTTCTCTCTACATCAGTAAGAAAAATGTCACACCATTAATCCTCTTGCAGGCTGGACTCTCCAAACTGTTGCCTATTCACTAACACTAAACAGCTTCTGTATCATTTTGTATTCTGACTCCATAACTAGGCTGCGAGTGTGGTACTATTGAGACACCGTTTCTTGGCTATTTCTATGTACCGGTACTCACAGAAGGAGATTTAATCAGATAGCTTGACTAGTCTGCAAAGGCATGCATGAACATCCCAGAAAAAGATTTATTTTCAAGGTGAATTCTTGTAGCCATGCACCATTACAGCAGGTAAAAATCACTATTCTGCACAAAGCATGCAAGTCATGAACTTCTTAACATGGCTGACACACAGAGAAAGAGGAAGAAGAATGAAGGGGTTACTGACATCTGAGCAAGGGAGGCAGACAGAGAGACAGGAGGACAAACTTCAAAAAGGCAAATCTTATTGCATAACAACTCAACAATACAATAGAAGACTGTATGATTCTCAAGTTGTGACTGTGAGACATGATAGTTTGTATCTGTTACACAACCACACCCTGCGCTGTAGCAAAGCAGGGTTTATGCTTTCTTGTTCTAGGCGCTGTTACTTGTCAACATGCTTTCTTCTGGACTGGGCTATACACAGGGAAAGCCATAAATCAGCAGAGTTATTGTGCAGCTTATGAATGTCGAAACTATCATTACTCTCACTGGTTCTGTTTCGACTGTGGCTCACAATCTGAATGCCTCCCTCAAACTCGCCAAATGTACAAGGACGTAAAGGAGATGTTGGCTCATATGCTGCAAAGTGGAATAATACGAGAGAGTCAGTCCATGGGCGGCTCCCATTGTGCTAGTCCAAAGAAAAGACGGGACTCTGAGGTTCTGTGTCGATTATAGGCGGCTGAAAGCCTGCACTGTGCAGGACTCTTATCCGTTACCCCGAATTGAGGAGTCCCTCTCTGCCCTGGGACGGGTGAAGTATTTTTCCACATTTGATCTGGCCAGCGGGTACTGGCAGGTGCCAACAGCAGAACTTAACCGGCTGAAAACAGCATTTGTACTGCCCATGGGACTGTTCAAGCTCAATCAAATGCCCTTTGGACTGACTAACACTCCAGGGATGTTCAACCGCTTAATGGAGCGATGTTTGAGAGACTTGAATTTTGAGGCTACCTTGATCTACCTTGATGACATCATTGTCTACACGCCCACTTTTGAGGCTAGAACAAGTGTTGAGCCGGTTACAGAATCATGGCCTGAAGGTGAAGCCACAAAAATGTCATATTTTCTGTAAGCAAATTGAGTATTTGGGGCATATTGTGTCGAGTGAAGGAGTAAGACCCGGACGAGAAAAGTGGCGGGGGTGCAAGAATGGCCTATTTTCCTAAGAAGGTGAAATATGTACGGGCTTTTCTATGGCTTACTGGCTACTACCGGCGATTTGTGAAAAACTTCACCCGTATAGCTAACCCCTTGCTGGAACTGCTGAAGGGAGAGTCGGCCGGCTCGAAGAACCGGATCATCCAGTGGGGAGACTGGCAAGAGGAAGCCTTTCGAGCCTTGAAAATGGCCTTCACCGAGGCCCCCATACTTGCTTATGCTGATTTTTCACAGCCATTCATCCTTCACATTGACGGGAAGCCTGGGAGCAGTCCTGTTGCAGGTACAAGGAGAAAAAGAATGGGTGATAGCCTACGCGAGTCGGTCCCTGCATGATTCACAGCGAAATCCAGACAATTATAGCTTTTCAAGCTGGAGCTGCTGGCTCTGGGCCATGACTGAGAAGTTTGCGGAGTACTTATCTGGATCAGATGTTCTGGTGGGGATGGACAACAACCCCTTAGCCCACCTTGAGAATGCAAAGCTAGGGCCCTGGAGCAATGATGGGTGGCCCGCATGGCAAAGTATCAGTACAAGAATGTCTACCGTTCTAAGACTGAGAATACTCACGCCGATGCACTCTCCAGATTGACACATGAACGTCTTGGCCGAGACCGAGATGAGGAGCTTGAGGCAGAAGAGATTCCTGGATTCTGAAACCTGTCTACCTCGTTGGTGGTGATGCAGGGACAGATCGAGGAGGAGTCTGAAGATCAGGTCCTAGGATGGTCCCGAGACAACTGGATCCAACTCCAACAAATGGACAAAGAGACTGCCCAGCTGCGACAATGGGTGGCGTTGAAATAGCTTCCTAGTCCAAAGGAGAGGAATGCGCTGTCCTCAGGCGCCTTGAGGATTCTGGGACAATGGGAAAGTCTCTGCTTGAGAGATGGATTGTTGTATCAGAAAGTAAAGCTGTTGCGAGAAGAGGGAGTTACTTGGCAAGAAGTACTCCCGGAGAAATCAATCAAGATTGTGGAAACCGATGCTCATGAGCAGGGGCTCACTTCGTTGCAGAGAAAACGTTCCGGTGGTACAGAAATTGATGTTTCAACCACGACTGAGGAATGCGGTGGTAGATGCATGTCAACAATGCTGTGAGCTGGCTAAACCCCCAGAACAGCGGGCCCCAACACAGACCATTGTGACCTCCACTCCTTTAAAAGTATTGATGATTGTCTACCTGACTGTAGGACCAGAGCATCTTGGCTATGAACAATTGTCTGGTGATGACCGACCACTTCCCCAAGTTTGCTGTGGTAACTCCAATTAGAGATCAGACCGCCAAATCAGCTGCACAGGCTATCTGTCAAGATTTCATCCGTGTGAACGGCTGCCTGAAAAGGATCCACTCTGATCAAGGTGCCTGCTTCCAAGACGAGTTATGGAAGAACTGCATAATTTGTACCAGATTGGGAAGTCCATAACTACCCCCTACCACGCTCAAGGGAATGGGGACTGTGAACGCTTCAATCGAATATTAATCCAAATGTTACGTACTTTGGAGGATGACCGGAAGATAAGCTGGCCTGAGTTTGTGGCAGAGTTGGTGTGGGCGCACAACTGAGTGCACAGCACTACCAGGTTCACGCCGTACACCTTGTTGTTCGGGCGAAAAGAACAAGAGATTACAGAGCTGGAAATGGACCTAGAGGAGGACTACCTGCAGATGGGGGTGTACTCTTGGGTTAAGGAATATCGGCACCGATTGCAGATGCTCCGTCGACTGGTGCAGGCAAAGTTTCAGGAACTTAAGCACCATTAAGCGCCACCTATTCGCGGGACAGCTCTGAAACCCGAGGACTCAGTCTGGAATAAGGGGCCCCGGGGAAAACTGGAAAGCCGGTGGGAGCAGACTCTACACCGAGTGCTACGACAGGTTGGTCCCAATGGTCCGGTGTATGAAGTTCAGCCTGAACAGGAGGGTAGGCATCCACTAGATTAGTTCTTTGTAGCATGTTGTGGCCCTGCTTGTCCAAGGAACCCAAAAGTGGGGAAAAGTTGAAAAAAAACAGGAACGTGCTCCCAGCTCCGGTCCCCAACTTCGATGTAGAAGATGAAATGTCAGCTCCGTGCCACCTACCCCCCTTGGGGAGATGAACACTGAGTCGCATACGCTGGGAATCACTAAAGCAGCAGACCCACCAGGTCAGAGCATCCCTTTACCGCCCACAAGTCAGCTCGAACTACGCTGGTCAGACCGAACCACAGCTGATTTTTACAGGATGAAAATGATGAAATGGTAAGAAAGGATGTTGAGAAGTTCGAACTTTTAAATTCCTATTTTGCACCTGTTTTCTCTCGGAAAGGAAACGTAACATCAACTGATCTTCACTGTCCTATTAAAGGAATAGGAAAATCCAGGATATCTATAAACAGAAAGATAGTGAGGAAACACTTAGCTAACATAAATGAATTCAAGTCTCCAGATCCAGATGAATTAAACCCCAGAGTACCGAAGGAGATAGCAGAAGAAATTTTTGAACCACTCTCCATATTCTTTGAAAATTCTTGGATAACAGGAGAAGTCCCAGAAGACTGGAGAAGAGCAAATGTTGTTCCTATCTTCAAAAAGGGGAAGAAGGTGGACCCAGGGAACTATAAGCCGGTGAGTCTGACTTCTATACCAGGAAAGATCTTTGAACAAATTATTAAACAACATTTATGTAAGTACCTGGACAAGAATGAAGTGATTAACCAAAGTCAGGATGGGTTTGTCGCTAATAAGCCATGTCAGACTAACTTAGTTTCCTTCTTTGACAGAATCACTGACTGGGTGGATCAAGGAAATGCTGTAGATATAGTATATCTTGACTTCAGCAAAACATTTGACAAAATATCTCACACAATCCTTATTGAAAAAATGACTAAGTATGGAATGGACAAGGCAACCGTCAGGTGGATTCATAACTGCCTTAGTGATCAGACACAAAGAGTGCACATCAATTTGGAAGAATGTCTCTGTCCTGGGCCCTGTATTGTTCAACATCTTTATCAATGATTTAGATGAAGGAATTGAGGGTAAACTGATTAAATTTGCTGATGACACAAAGCTAGGAGGGATAGCTAATACTAGAGAAGAGAGAGAGGATTCAAAAAGATATAAATAAACTGGAGCAGTGGGCAGCAACTAACAGAATGGTTTTAACAGGGAAAAATGCAAAGTACTACATATGGGCAATACAAATGAAAAAAGCATATACAGAATGGGAAGAATAGGGCTAAGCAATAGCACATGTGAAAAAGACTTGGGCATACTAATAGATCACAGACTTAACATGAGTCAACAGTGTGATGCAGCAGCAAAAAAGGCAAATTCAATTCTTGGATTAGCAGAAGCATAAAGTCTAGATCACGTGAAGTCATTATTGCCCTCTACTCCTCTTTGATCAGACCTCATCTGGAATACTGTGTACAGTTTTGGGCATCACATTTTAAAAAAGACATCAACAAACTGGAGCAAGTTCTGAGAAGAGTGACCAGAATGGTGACCGGTCTGCAAACCATGTCCTATGAGGAATGGTGTGGAGCCCAGCTGCGACTGGATCCATATCTTCCAGAAGGGTGCACTGAAAGAAGATACCACTAGAGGTCATTATTCACATTCACACACGTTCATTTATCCCTAAAGACCACCAGAGGGAGCTGTGTAAGACATATAAAAAGAGCTGACACAGGAAACATCCAGTTTAATTCAGTGCAGCCATCTCAGAGAGTGCAGTGATCTCAGAGAGCTCAGTCAGTCTGCAGTGAGGGAAGTGCAGAGCTGAGATTAGGGAGGCTGCAGAGCTATTCAGTTCAAGAAAGCAAGTGGAGTCTAGTAGAGGGTGAAACAGAAGCCATCCTTGTTGTAAATGGACTTGAAATGAGTTCTGAGCAGAGGCTCCCTCTGGTGGTTACAAGCGGTACTGGACTGTCCAGTGAAGATTGTGAGGAGTGGGAATCAGGTGTTACTGACTGGTCTTATATAAGGGAGTCGCCTTCCCATCAGGGTTGCCGGTAATCAGTTGTTCTGGTCTCAATCCTTGAGTCCTGTTTCCTTTGTAGCCTGCTGTGTCGTGTCTGCATCTCCTGCTAACAGATAAGACATTTTCTTCTTTTTGTTTTTGTGCTTGATTTTTGCATTTTGTCCTGCACTTCTGTGGGGGCCTTCAGGGTCCCCTCCGGGGGCTTTTGCCCTCTCAGTTTAGTTCAGCCACTGATGTTTGTACTTTTGCTTTTTCCAGTTTTTTCAGTGGCTGCTGTTTTGATTTTGTTACACCAGAGAACTAATTTAGGTGGTAGAGGTCGTGTGATCTCAGGTGATTTTGAAATTAGTAGAGTTGGTGCTTTTCAGGGTTTTTTGGGATTGCAGTAAGTGCCCTTCCTATCCTTTTCTATTTAGGTAGTTTGGGCCCCAACGTTTGCTCATACTATTTTCTGTCTGTGTCAGTATTTCTTCTTGTCTAACCGCCATTACATGTTTGGGGGCTTTCTATGTTCTTTGGGGATCTGCTCCGGGGCAGATAGCTTTCCTCTTTCTATCTTTAGGTGTAGTTAGTTTCTCAGGCTGTGACGAGGCGTCTAGGACCAACGTAGGAACGCTCCACGGCTGCCTTTAGTTGTGGTGGTTAGTCAGGGTACTGCAATCTCATAGATTCCAACTGCTCTGCTGTATTTCCTTTTTTACCTGCATTCCTCAGCTACCGAAACATAACAGTATCACCGCCAAAAAATTTAAAATTGTATGGTACTCACAGAAGGGAAAAAATATTGTGAAAGAAAAAAGGTTGTCAGAGTTGTCAGAGATATTTTTCTGTTTGTTGCATTTTTTTTTTTCCCTCTGTATCTCTGGGTGCTGGGGAGGATTTTTTTTCTCTCAATGGAGTTTGCACAGTTGTCTGGCCGTGTGGATCAGCTTGCCACTGAGGTTCGGAGTATTGCTACCTATCTTGCTAGGTTGCCTGTTGTGGAACCGAGGATTCCCATGCCAGATTTGTTTTTGGGGGATCGAGCCAAGTTTCTGAATTTCAAAAATAATTGTAAATTGTTTTTTGCCTTAAAATCTAAGTCCTCAGGGAACGCAGCGCAGCAGGTTCAAATTGTCATCTCTCTCCTGCGCGGCGATCCTCAGGATTGGGCTTTTTCCCTGACACCTGGGGATCCTGTTTTGAGTGATGTTGATGCATTTTTTCAGGCCTTGGGGTTATTGTACGATGAGCCTAATGTCACTGATCAAGCTGAAAAAGCCTTGTTGGCATTAAATCAGGGGCTTGATGACGCTGAGTTATACTGTCAGAGATTCTGTAGGTGGGCAGTCCTGACCAAATGGAATGACGACGCTTTGGCAGCCCTTTTTCGGAAGGGTCTGTCAGATAATGTAAAGGATGTTATGGTGGGATTCCCTGTCCCCTCTGGTCTCAATGATTCTATGTCATTAGCGATTCAAATTGACAGACGTTTGCGTGAGCGGAGAAGTATGCGTGGAATAGTGTTGCCTTGTGAACCTGCTTCTGAATCCATGCAGTGTGATAGAGTGGTTTCTGGGGCACAGCGTCATGAGTTTCGAAAGCGCAATGGGTTATGTTTCTACTGTGGTGATGCCTCTCATGCTATTTCAGTCTGCCCTATGATATGCTCTCTGTCCTCATTTTCTGCTCAGGCTTTCGTTGATTCGGGAGCAGCTATTAACCTGATGGATTTTGATTTTGCTAAACGTTGTGGGTTTCCCTTGATACCCCTACGGAAGTCTATTCCCCTACTGGGGATCGATTCTACCCCTTTGGCTGAGAATAAACCTCAGTTCTCTACTCAGGTGATAATGAGGGTTGAACCTGATCATCAGGAGAGCTGCAAATTTTTGGTTCTGTATAATCTGCATGACATTATCGTACTGGGTTTCCCTTGGTTACAGTCTCATAATCCTGTTTTGGATTGGAAATCTGTGTCTGTAACCAGTTGGGGCTGCCAATGTGTTAATACCAACACTCCTGTTTTTTCTGCCTCCCCCCAGGCTCAGGATGTTCCTGACTTTTTGATTGATTTTTCTGATGTGTTTAGCGAAAGTAAATCTGCATCCTTGCCTCCCCATAGGAGCTATGACTGCGCTATTGAATTAGTGCCTGGTAGTAAATTCCCTAAAGGTCGCCTTTTTAACTTGTCTGTACCTGAACATGACGCTATGCGGTCTTATATCAAGGAGTCATTGGAGAAGGGTCATATCAGACCATCCTCTTCACCCTTAGGTGCCGGTTTTTTCTTTGTGGCCAAAAAGGATGGTTCATTAAGGCCGTGTATTGATTATCGTCTTTTGAACAATATTACTGTGAAATATCAATATCCGTTACCCTTGATTTCTGACCTGTTTTCCAGGGTGAAAAATGCTACTTGGTTTACCAAGCTTGACCTCAGGGGGGCATATAACCTTATTCGCATTAAGCACGGGGATGAATGGAAGACGGCATTTAATACCCCTGAGGGGCATTTTGAGTACCTTGTGATGCCCTTTGGGCTCACTAATGCTCCTTCTGTCTTCCAGTCCTTCATGAATGACATTTTCAGGGATTTTGTGGATAAATTTCTGATTGTTTATTTGGATGATATCTTGATTTTTTCCAATGACTGGGACTCTCATGTGAAACATGTTCGAACTGTATTCCAGATTTTGAGAGAGAATGCTCTGTATGTGAAGGGATCAAAGTGTCTTTTTGGCGTACAGAGGATCTCATTTTTGGGATTCATTTTGTCCCCATCTGTTATTGAAATGGACCCGGTCAAGGTTCAGGCCATCTGTGATTGGGTCCAACCTACTTCATTAAAGGCTCTTCAAAGATTTTTGGGTTTTGCCAATTTTTATCGTAAATTTATTGGTAATTTCTCGGTTATTGTTAAACCTTTAACTGATTTGACCAAAAAGGGTTCTGATGTGGTGAATTGGCCTCCTGAGGCAGTCTCTGCATTTCAGGAACTTAAGCAGAGATTCACTTCTGCTCCTGTTCTTCGGCAGCCTGATGTTTCTCTGCCATTTCAGGTTGAGGTTGATGCCTCTGAAATTGGGGCAGGTGCCGTTTTGTCCCAAAGAGATCCAGAGACCTCTAAAAGTAACCCTTGTGCCTTTTTCTCTCGAAAATTTTCTCCTACTGAACGTAATTATGACGTGGGTAATCAGGAGTTATTGGCCATGAAGTGGGCTTTTGAAGAGTGGAGACATTGGCTGGAGGGAGCCAAACATCAGGTGGTGGTCCTTACGGACCATAAGAATCTGGTTTATCTGGAATCTGCCAAGCGACTTAATCCTAGACAGGCCAGGTGGGCCTTGTTTTTCACACGTTTTAATTTTGTGGTTTCCTTTCTTCCTGGCACTAAGAATGTTAAGGCGGATGCTCTCTCGAGGAGTTTCCTTGCGGACTCTCCTGAGTTATCTGATCTTCTGTTATTTTGAAAGAAGGTGTAGTTCTTTCCGCCATCTCGCCCAATTTGAGACTGGCTCTGGAGGGGTGTCAGGAGGATAGGCCCGAGCGCTGCCCTGTTGGGAAATTGTTTGTCCCGGACCAGTGGAAAAAGAGTGTGATGTCTGAGATTCATTGTTCCGCGCTGGCCGGTCATCCCGGAATTTTTGGCACCAGAGACTTGGTTAGTCGGTTCTTTTGGTGGCCTACCTTGTCTCGTGATGTCAGGGAATTTGTGCAGTCCTGCAGGACTTGCTCTCGCTCCAAGCCTTGCTCTCGCTCTAGTGGTTTGTTGATGCCATTGCCTGTGCCCAAGAGACGATGGACCCATATCTCTATGGATTTCATTTCCGACCTCCCTGTTTCTCAGAGAATGACCGTCATCTGGGTGATTTGTGATAGGTTTTCCAAGATGATACATCTTGTGCCATTACCTAAGTTGCCTTCCTCCTCTGAATTGGTGCCTTTGTTCCTTCAGCACGTGGTTCATTTACACGGCATTCCTGAGAACATTGTGTCTGACAGAGGAGTCCAGCTTGTTTCAAGATTTTGGAGGACCTTTTGTTCTAAACTTGGTGTTCAATTGTCTTTCTCCTCTGCGTTTCATCCTCAGACCAATGGTCAAACTGAGAGAACAAACCAGACATTGGAGACTTATCTAAGATGCTTTGTGTCTGCTGATCAGGATGACTGGGTCTCTTTTTTGCCTTTGGCTGAGTTTGCTCTTAATAATAGGGCTAGCTCTGCCACTTTGATGTCTCCATTTTTCTGTAATTCTGGGTTTCACCCTCGATTTTCTTCAGGACAGACGGAGGCTTCTGTCTGTCCAGGTGTTGACTCTGTTGTGGAGCGTATGCAACAGATTTGGGACCAGGTAGTGGAGAGGTTGTCCCTCTCTCAGGAGAGGGCCCAGCGGTTTGCTAACCGGCATAGGACTGATGGTCCTCGGTTTAAAGTGGGGGACTTGGTCTGGTTGTCCTCAAAAAATATTCCTATGAGAGTGGCATCTCCTAAATTTAAGCCTAGGTTCATTGGACCTTATAAGATCATGGAGATTCTTAATCCTGTTTCTTTTCGTTTGCTTCTTCCAGGGACATTTAAGATCCATAACGTGTTCCACAAGTCCTTGTTGAAGAGGTTTGTTGAGCCAGTGGTTCCTACTGCTTTGCCTCCTGACCCTGTTCTGGTTGAGGGCAATATGGAGTTTGTGGTTGAGAAAATATTGAATTCTCGTTTTTCTAGACGGAAACTCCAGTATTTGGTTAAGTGGAGAGGTTATGGTCAGGAAGACAATTCTTGGGTGTTTGCTTCGGTCATCCATGCTAGGAGACTCATCCGTGCGTATCATAGAACTCATCCTGACCGACCTGGTTGCTCAAGTGAGGGTTCGGTGACCCCTCCTCAAGGGGGGGGTACTGTTGTGAATGGACTTGAAATGAGTTCTGAGCAGAGGCTCCCTCTGGTGGTTACAAGCAGTACTGGACTGTCCAGTGAAGATTGTGAGGAGTGGGAATCAGGTGTTACTGACTGGTCTTATATAAGGGAGTCGCCTTCCCATCAGGGTTGCCGGTGATCAATTGTTCTGGTCTCAATCCTTGAGTCCTGTTTCCTTTGTAGCCTGCTGTGTCGTGTCTGCATCTCCTGCTAACAGATAAGACATTTTCTTCTTTTTGTTTTTGTGCTTGATTTTTGCATTTTGTCCTGCACTTCTGTGGGGGCCTTCAGGGTCCCCTCCGGGGGCTTTTGCCCTCTCAGTTTAGTTCAGCCACTGATGTTTGTACTTTTGCTTTTTCCAGTTTTTTCAGTGGCTGCTGTTTTGATTTTGTTACACCAGAGAACTAATTTAGGTGGTAGAGGTCGTGTGATCTCAGGTGATTTTGAAACTAGTAGAGTTGGTGCTTTTCAGGGTTTTTTGGGATTGCAGTAAGTGCCCTTCCTATCCTTTTCTATTTAGGTAGTTTGGGCCCCAACGTTTGCTCATACTATTTTCTGTCTGTGTCAGTATTTTTTCTTGTCTAACCGCCATTACATGTTTGGGGGCTTTCTATGTTCTTTGGGGATCTGCTCCGGGGCAGATAGCTTTCCTCTTTCTATCTTTAGGTGTAGTTAGTTTCTCAGGCTGTGACGAGGCGTCTAGGACCAACGTAGGAACGCTCCACGGCTGCCTCTAGTTGTGGTGGTTAGTCAGGGTACTGCAATCTCATAGATTCCAACTGCTCTGCTGTATTTCCTTTTTTACCTGCACTCCTCAGCTACCGAAACATAACAGTATCACCGGCCAAAAAATTTAAAATTGTATGGTACTCACAGAAGGGAAAAAATATTGTGAAAGAAAAAAGGTTGTCAGAGTTGTAAGAGATATTTTTCTGTTTGTTGCATTTTTTTTTTCCCTCTGTATCTCTGGGTGCTGGGGAGGATTTTTTTTTCTCTCAATGGAGTTTGCACAGTTGTCTGGCCGTGTGGATCAGCTTGCCACTGAGGTTCGGAGTATTGCTACCTATCTTGCTAGGTTGCCTGTTGTGGAACCGAGGATTCCCATGCCAGATTTGTTTTTGGGGGATCGAGCCAAGTTTCTGAATTTCAAAAATAATTGTAAATTGTTTTTTGCCTTAAAATCTAAGTCCTCAGGGAACGCAGCGCAGCAGGTTCAAATTGTCATCTCTCTCCTGCGCGGCGATCCTCAGGATTGGGCTTTTTCCCTGACACCTGGGGATCCTGTTTTGAGTGATGTTGATGCATTTTTTCAGGCCTTGGGGTTATTGTATGATGAGCCTAATGTCACTGATCAAGCTGAAAAAGCCTTGTTGGCATTAAATCAGGGGCTTGATGACGCTGAGTTATACTGTCAGAGATTCTGTAGGTGGGCAGTCCTGACCAAATGGAATGACGACGCTTTGGCAGCCCTTTTTCGGAAGGGTCTGTCAGATAATGTAAAGGATGTTATGGTGGGATTCCCTGTCCCCTCTGGTCTCAATGATTCTATGTCATTAGCGATTCAAATTGACAGACGTTTGCGTGAGCGGAGAAGTATGCGTGGAATAGTGTTGCCTTGTGAACCTGCTTCTGAATCCATGCAGTGTGATAGAGTGGTTTCTGGGGCACAGCGTCATGAGTTTCGAAAGCGCAATGGGTTATGTTTCTACTGTGGTGATGCCTCTCATGCTATTTCAGTCTGCCCTATGATATGCTCTCTGTCCTCATTTTCTGCTCAGGCTTTCGTTGATTCGGGAGCAGCTATTAACCTGATGGATTTTGATTTTGCTAAACGTTGTGGGTTTCCCTTGATACCCCTACGGAAGTCTATTCCCCTACTGGGGATCGATTCTACCCCTTTGGCTGAGAATAAACCTCAGTTCTCTACTCAGGTGATAATGAGGGTTGAACCTGATCATCAGGAGAGCTGCAAATTTTTGGTTCTGTATAATCTGCATGACATTATCGTACTGGGTTTCCCTTGGTTACAGTCTCATAATCCTGTTTTGGATTGGAAATCTGTGTCTGTAACCAGTTGGGGCTGCCAATGTGTTAATACCAACACTCCTGTTTTTTCTGCCTCCCCCCAGGCTCAGGATGTTCCTGACTTTTTGATTGATTTTTCTGATGTGTTTAGCGAAAGTAAATCTGCATCCTTGCCTCCCCATAGGAGCTATGACTGCGCTATTGAATTAGTGCCTGGTAGTAAATTCCCTAAAGGTCGCCTTTTTAACTTGTCTGTACCTGAACATGACGCTATGCGGTCTTATATCAAGGAGTCATTGGAGAAGGGTCATATCAGACCATCCTCTTCACCCTTAGGTGCCGGTTTTTTCTTTGTGGCCAAAAAGGATGGTTCATTAAGGCCGTGTATTGATTATCGTCTTTTGAACAATATTACTGTGAAATATCAATATCCGTTACCCTTGATTTCTGACCTGTTTTCCAGGGTGAAAAATGCTACTTGGTTTACCAAGCTTGACCTCAGGGGGGCATATAACCTTATTCGCATTAAGCACGGGGATGAATGGAAGACGGCATTTAATACCCCTGAGGGGCATTTTGAGTACCTTGTGATGCCCTTTGGGCTCACTAATGCTCCTTCTGTCTTCCAGTCCTTCATGAATGACATTTTCAGGGATTTTGTGGATAAATTTCTGATTGTTTATTTGGATGATATCTTGATTTTTTCCAATGACTGGGACTCTCATGTGAAACATGTTCGAACTGTATTCCAGATTTTGAGAGAGAATGCTCTGTGTGTGAAGGGATCAAAGTGTCTTTTTGGCGTACAGAGGATCTCATTTTTGGGATTCATTTTGTCCCCATCTGTTATTGAAATGGACCCGGTCAAGGTTCAGGCCATCTGTGATTGGGTCCAACCTACTTCATTAAAGGCTCTTCAAAGATTTTTGGGTTTTGCCAATTTTTATCGTAAATTTATTGGTAATTTCTCGGTTATTGTTAAACCTTTAACTGATTTGACCAAAAAGGGTTCTGATGTGGTGAATTGGCCTCCTGAGGCAGTCTCTGTATTTCAGGAACTTAAGCAGAGATTCACTTCTGCTCCTGTTCTACGGCAGCCTGATGTTTCTCTGCCATTTCAGGTGGAGGTTGATGCCTCTGAAATTGGGCAGGTGCCGTTTTGTCCCAAAGAGATCCAGAGACCTCTAAAAGTAACCCTTGTGCCTTTTTCTCTCGAAAATTTTCTCCTACTGAACGTAATTATGACGTGGGTAATCGGGAGTTATTGGCCATGAAGTGGGCTTTTGAAGAGTGGAGACATTGGCTGGAGGGAGCCAAACATCAGGTGGTGGTCCTTACGGACCATAAGAATCTGGTTTATCTGGAATCTGCCAAGCGACTTAATCCTAGACAGGCCAGGTGGGCCTTGTTTTTCACACGTTTTAATTTTGTGGTTTCCTTTCTTCCTGGCACTAAGAATGTTAAGGCGGATGCTCTCTCGAGGAGTTTCCTTGCGGACTCTCCTGAGTTATCTGATCTTCTGTTATTTTGAAAGAAGGTGTAGTTCTTTCCGCCATCTCGCCCAATTTGAGACTGGCTCTGGAGGGGTGTCAGGAGGATAGGCCCGAGCGCTGCCCTGTTGGGAAATTGTTTGTCCCGGACCAGTGGAAAAAGAGTGTGATGTCTGAGATTCATTGTTCCGCGCTGGCCGGTCATCCCGGAATTTTTGGCACCAGAGACTTGGTTAGTCGGTTCTTTTGGTGGCCTACCTTGTCTCGTGATGTCAGGGAATTTGTGCAGTCCTGCAGGACTTGCTCTCGCTCCAAGCCTTGCTCTCGCTCTAGTGGTTTGTTGATGCCATTGCCTGTGCCCAAGAGACGATGGACCCATATCTCTATGGATTTCATTTCCGACCTCCCTGTTTCTCAGAGAATGACCGTCATCTGGGTGATTTGTGATAGGTTTTCCAAGATGATACATCTTGTGCCATTACCTAAGTTGCCTTCCTCCTCTGAATTGGTGCCTTTGTTCCTTCAGCACGTGGTTCGTTTACACGGCATTCCTGAGAACATTGTGTCTGACAGAGGAGTCCAGCTTGTTTCAAGATTTTGGAGGACCTTTTGTTCTAAACTTGGTGTTCAATTGTCTTTCTCCTCGGCGTTTCATCCTCAGACCAATGGTCAAACTGAGAGAACAAACCAGACATTGGAGACTTATCTAAGATGCTTTGTGTCTGCTGATCAGGATGACTGGGTCTCTTTTTTGCCTTTGGCTGAGTTTGCTCTTAATAATAGGGCTAGCTCTGCCACTTTGATGTCTCCATTTTTCTGTAATTCTGGGTTTCACCCTCGATTTTCTTCAGGACAGACGGAGGCTTCTGTCTGTCCAGGTGTTGACTCTGTTGTGGAGCGTATGCAACAGATTTGGGACCAGGTAGTGGAGAGGTTGTCCCTCTCTCAGGAGAGGGCCCAGCGGTTTGCTAACCGGCATAGGACTGATGGTCCTCGGTTTAAAGTGGGGGACTTGGTCTGGTTGTCCTCAAAAAATATTCCTATGAGAGTGGCATCTCCTAAATTTAAGCCTAGGTTCATTGGACCTTATAAGATCATGGAGATTCTTAATCCTGTTTCTTTTCGTTTGCTTCTTCCAGGGACATTTAAGATCCATAACGTGTTCCACAAGTCCTTGTTGAAGAGGTTTGTTGAGCCAGTGGTTCCTACTGCTTTGCCTCCTGACCCTGTTCTGGTTGAGGGCAATATGGAGTTTGTGGTTGAGAAAATATTGAATTCTCGTTTTTCTAGACGGAAATTCCAGTATTTGGTTAAGTGGAGAGGTTATGGTCAGGAAGACCATTCTTGGGTGTTTGCTACGGACATCCATGCTAGGAGACTCATCCGTGCGTATCATAGAACTCATCCTGACCGACCTGGTTGCTCAAGTGAGGGTTCGGTGACCCCTCCTCAAGGGGGGGGTACTGTTGTGAATGGACTTGAAATGAGTTCTGAGCAGAGGCTCCCTCTGGTGGTTACAAGCGATACTGGACTGTCCAGTGAAGATTGTGAGGAGTGGGAATCAGGTGTTACTGACTGGTCTTATATAAGGGAGTCGCCTTCCCATCAAGGTTGCCGGTGATCAATTGTTCTGGTCTCAATCCTTGAGTCCTGTTTCCTTTGTAGCCTGCTGTGTCGTGTCTGCATCTCCTGCTAACAGATAAGACATTTTCTTCTTTTTGTTTTTGTGCTTGATTTTTGCATTTTGTCCTGCACTTCTGTGGGGGCCTTCAGGGTCCCCTCCGGGGGCTTTTGCCCTCTCAGTTTAGTTCAGCCACTGATGTTTGTACTTTTGCTTTTTCCAGTTTTTTCAGTGGCTGCTGTTTTGATTTTGTTACACCAGAGAACTAATTTAGGTGGTAGAGGTCGTGTGATCTCAGGTGATTTTGAAATTAGTAGAGTTGGTGCTTTTCAGGGTTTTTTGGGATTGCAGTAAGTGCCCTTCCTATCCTTTTCTATTTAGGTAGTTTGGGCCCCAACGTTTGCTCATACTATTTTCTGTCTGTGTCAGTATTTCTTCTTGTCTAACCGCCATTACATGTTTGGGGGCTTTCTATGTTCTTTGGGGATCTGCTCCGGGGCAGATAGCTTTCCTCTTTCTATCTTTAGGTGTAGTTAGTTTCTCAGGCTGTGACGAGGCGTCTAGGACCAACGTAGGAACGCTCCACGGCTGCCTCTAGTTGTGGTGGTTAGTCAGGGTACTGCAATCTCATAGATTCCAACTGCTCTGGTGTATTTCCTTTTTTACCTGCACTCCTCAGCTACCGAAACATAACACCACCCCAGCCTAGTCAGAGCTGAATCTAGGAGTGCAACTTACTGAGAAGGATGCCGACGCTTAGAGAGCGGTGAAGAGGCAGCCCACCAACTGCCAGTGTGTGATAGTGCGAGGATCCAGGTAGGCCGAAGGCGAGTGGAAAGTTAATGAGACAGTGAAGCCTTAATAGCTCACCTCAGCAAGTATTACCGGACACCGGGGTCCGAGCCTATAGGGATCTCCACGACCCATTAGGAGAACACCGGAGTTCCTGGAGGACTACAAGTCCCAGGAGTACCACAGAGCTGATACGTAGCAGGATCAGGAGGACGGAGTCCGGCCTGATCAGCCATAAAAGACTCTGTCCTTTCAGAGAGAAGGTCCAACCACAAAGTCAGCCAGGTACAAGACGGAGACTAAGCTAGGCCCAGCTACACGCAGGCCAAGACTTCATTACAAAAAGGCAGAGAACAGGAGGCCACACACCTACCAAGTGGAGGAATCTGGATGTGCACCCTTCACCCTACAGCACTCCGGGAAGTGCCTGCAACATCTTCAGTAAAGGTACCAAAGTGACTTATGTGTGTGTGTCTCCCTTATTACTCCTGACTGCCGGGTCCCCGTCTGTCCTGCACCCCTGCACATCTATCTGCCCTGGAGGAGAACTCAGCCTTACTTGTGGAAGGCTTAACACCTAGCTGCACAATATTAACCCTCCAGTGGATCTGCATAGCAGCGCTGGTCATCCTGACCAGATACCACAAGTGGCGTCACGAATCCCCATATCATCATTCAAGTCACCTGTAAATATCCCACATTACAGTGAGCGCCCAGGGCACGGACCGAGCTGTGCTACCCGTGACATTCCCCATAGATATCAACGGGCTCGGTGCCGAGTACCCCAAAGCTCTGGCTGTGCGACTCAATGGTTACAGGATTTGGGAATGTTTAGCTTGCAAAAAAGAAGACTGAGAGGAGACTTAATAGCGGTCTACAGATATCTCAAGGGCTTTCACATTGTAGAAGGATCATCTTTATTCTCATTTGCACAAGGAAAGACTAGAAGCAATGAGATGAAACTGAATGGGAGGATACACAGATTAGATATTAGAAGAAACTTTTTGACAGTTAGGGTGATCAATGAGTGGGACAGGCTGCCACGAGAGGTGGTGAGTTCTCCTTCTATAGAAGTCTTCAAACCGAGGCTGGACCGATATCTGTCTGGGATGATTTAGTGAATCCTGCTTTGAGCAGGGGGTTGGACCAGATTACCCAGGAGGTCCCTTTCAACTCTACCATTCTAAGATTCTAAGTTTCTATGGAGTGCCTCCAGCCCGCTATGAGCAAGATCAGTTTATCTGGCAGAGAATTGTCCAAGAAGTTGAGACGTGTGAGCGACTGGTAAAGGAACTCTCGCCTGTGGAATGGCGAGATAAGGGAAGGTGGGGATGTAGAAGGGAGGACTACGCTGCTAAGGCTGCTGCAGGGTCAGGTCTGGAACTGCTGGGGCTGAACTTCCTGTTCCTGGGAGAACAAGATTGCAGTCAGGGCGAGCCAGTAACCAGGGGGAAGAGGGCGTGGCCACTTCAGTGCACGGCAACTGGAGCGGTCTTCCCTCCAGAACGCCGATGAGGTCCGGACCACAACCGCCGAAACTAGTGGGTGTGCAGAGGAGCGTGCAGTTGACGGAGCATTGCAGTAAGAACATCCGGATGTCGGCTAATATCCAGAGAGGCGCACGCTGGTTAAAGCATTGCAGCGCAGTCCTTCAGGTCACGGCGGCTGTTCAAGGAGACCCACACCGAGAGGAATCTTGTGGAGAGCTCTACTCTCTTACTACAAAGATATATAGACTAGGGGCTCAGTGGGCAAAACCGGAGACGCCTGCTTCCGCCAGAAAAAGGACTGTGTGCTAGGTGAGGATGCCAGCAGACATTACACTGAATACCACTGGCTTTCTGCTACCAATGGAGCCTGCAGAGAGTGACAGGCTGCGGAGTCACAATAATTGAAACCTTTAACAAGAGACTGTTTAGTTAACTGACTTTTATTTAGTTTTACCCTGTTATCTCCCTGTGAGTTTTCCCGCTGTTAAATAATTAAATATAGTTGATCCCTGCTCTGCACCATTTGTATTACTGCATCCCAGTACCTGCTTATTACACTTTGGGTCGATACGATTACAGCAACACCAAATTTATTTACCGTATATACTCATGTATAAGTCGACCTGTGTATAAGCCGCCCCCCCCCCTAATTTTGCCACAAAAAAACGGGGAAAACTTATTGACTCGTGTAAAAGCCTAGGGTGGAAAATGCAGCAGCTACTCGTAAATTGCAAAAATAAAAATAGATACCAATTAAAGTAAACTTAATTGAGACATCAGTAGGTTAAATATTTTTGAATATCCATATTGAATCAGGAGCCCCATATAATTTTCCATACAGTTAATGATGGGCCCCATAAGATGCTCCATACAAAATACTCCCCATATAATGTTCCATAAGGGTTAATAATGGCCCCATAAGATGCTCCATAGAATAATATGCCCCATATTCTGCTCCATAAAAGTTATGCCCCCATAAGATGCTCCATATATTTTATGCCCCATATGATGCTCCATAGATTATGCCCCCATATGGTGCTCCATAGATTATGCACCCATATGATGGTCCATAGATTATGTCCGAATATGATGCCCCATAGATTATGCCCCATAGATTATGCCCCCATAAGATGCTCCATAGATTATGCCCCATATGCTCCATAGATTATGCCCCAAATGCTCCATAGTATAGGCCCCATATGCTGCCGCTGCTGCTTCAAAAGAGAAAAAGAATGACATACTCACCTCTCGTCACTGGGGGCCAGGTGCCGGTGTCCTGAGCAGGTGGGACACTGGTGCGCTATAGGGGACAGGTGCCGGTGTCACCGCTCGCTCAGGGCCCCGTCACCAGAGATATTCACCTGTCCCCGGTCCACCGCTGCGCGCAGCTCCATCGTCCGGGTCCTCTGTCAGTGTGTGCTCAGGCAGAGGGCACGGCACGCACTAACTACGTCATCGTGCCCTCTGCCTGAACATCACAGCCAGAGGACGAGGAGGACACAGCGGCGCGCAGAGGTGGCAGGCTGCGGAGTCACAATAATTGAAACCTTTAACAAGAGACTGTTTAGTTAACTGACTTTTATTTAGTTTTACCCTGTTATCTCCCTGTGAGTTTTCCCGCTGTTAAATAATTAAATATAGTTGATCCCTGCTCTGCACCATTTGTATTACTGCATCCCAGTACCTGCTTATTACACTTTGGGTCGATACGATTACAGCAACACCAAATTTATTTACCGTATATTCTCATGTATAAGTCGACCTGTGTATAAGCCGCCCCCCCCCCTAATTTTGCCACAAAAAACGGGGAAAACTTATTGACTCGTGTAAAAGCCTAGGGTGGAAAATGCAGCAGCTACTCGTAAATTGCAAAAATAAAAATAGATACCAATTAAAGTAAACTTAATTGAGACATCAGTAGGTTAAATATTTTTGAATATCCATATTGAATCAGGAGCCCCATATAATTTTCCATACAGTTAATGATGGGCCCCATAAGATGCTCCATACAAAATACTCCCCATATAATGTTCCATAAAGGTTAATAATGGCCCCATAAGATGCTCCATAGAATAATATGCCCCATATTCTGCTCCATAAAAGTTATGCCCCCATAAGATGCTCCATATATTTTATGCCCCATATGATGCTCCATAGATTATGCACCCATATGGTGCTCCATAGATTATGTCCGAATATGATGCCCCATAGATTATGCCCCATAGATTATGCCCCCATAAGATGCTCCATAGATTATGCCCCATATGCTCCATAGATTATGCCCCATATGCTCCATAGTATAGGCCCCATATGCTGCCGCTGCTGCTTCAAAGAGAAAAAAAATGACATACTCACCTCTCGTCACTGGGGGCCAGGTGCCGGTGTCCTGAGCAGGTGGGACACTGGTGCGCTATAGGGGACAGGTGCCGGTGTCACCGCTCGCTCAGGGCCCCGGCACCAGAGATATTCACCTGTCCCCGGTCCACCGCTGCGCGCAGCTCCATCGTCCGGGTCCTCTGTCAGTGTGTGCTCAGGCAGAGGGCACGGCACGCACTAACTACGTCATCGTGCCCTCTGCCTGAACATCACAGCCAGAGGACGAGGAGGACACAGCGGCGCGCAGAGGTGGACCGGGGACAGGTGAATATCTCATATACTTACCCCCTCCTTGAGCGTCTCTGCAGCCCCCCTCCTTCTCCCGCGGTCTATGGCAGCTATTCCTTCCTACTGCGGTCACATGGTACCGCTCATTAAAGTCATGAATATGTGCATATTCATGACTTTAACCCCTTCATGACCCAGCCTATTTTGACCTTAAAGACCTTGCCATTTTTTGCAATTCTGACCAGTGTCCCTTTATGAGGTAATAACTCATTAACGCTTCAACGGATCCTAGCGATTCTGAGACTGTTTTTTCGTGACATATTGGGCTTCATGTTCGTGGTAAATTTAGGTTGATAATTTTTGCGTTTATTTGTGAAAAAAATGGAAATTTGGCGAAAATTTTGAAAATTTTGCAATTTTCAAATTTTGAATTTTTATTCTGTTAAACCAGAGAGTTATGTGACACAAAGTAGTTAATAAATAACATTTACCACATGTCTACTTTACATCAGCACAATTTTGGGAACAAATTTTTTTTTTTGTTAGGAAGTTATAAGGGTTAAAAGTTGACCAGCGATTTCTCATTTTTACAGCAAAATTTACAAAACCATTTTTTTAGGGACCACCTCACATTTGAAGTCACTTTGAGGGGTCTATATGGCAGAAAATAACCAAAAGTGACACCATTCTAAAAACTGCACCCCACAAGGTACTTAAAACTACATTCAAGAAGATTATTAACCCTTCAGGTGCTTCACCAGAACTAAAGCAACGTGGAAGGAAAAAAGGGACATTATAATTTTTCCAACAAAAATTTTCTTTTAGCAACAATTTATTCATTTTCACATGGCCAATAGGATAAATTGGATCCTAAAATTTGTTGGGCAATTTCTCCTGAGTACACCGATACCTCTTATGTGGTCATAAACCACTGTTTGGGCGCACGGCAGGACCCGGAAGGGAAGGAGCGCCATTTGACTTTTTGAAGGGAAAATTAACTCTAATCGTTAGCGGACACCATGTCGCATTTGGAGAGTCCCTGTGTGCCTAAACATTGGAGCACCCCCACAAGTGACCACATTTTGGAAACTAGACCCCCCAAGGAACTTATCTAGATGCATAGTGAGCACGTTTAACCCCCAGGTGCTTCACAAATTAATCCGTGAAAATGAAAAAGTACTTTTTTTTTCACAAAAATTTTCTTTTAGCATCAATTTTTCCATTTTCACACAGGCAGCAGGATAAAATGGATCCTAAAATTTGTTTGGCAATTTCTCCTGAGTACACTGATACCTCATATGTGGTCATAAACCACTGTTTCGGTTCATGGCAGGGCCCGGAAGGGAAGGAGTGCCATTTGACTTTTTGAAGGAAAAATTTAACTCCAATCGTTAGCGGACACCATGTCGCATTTGGAAAGCCCCTGTGTGCCTAAACATTGGAGCACCCCCACAAGTGACCCCATTTTTGAAACTAGACCCCCCATGGAACTTATCTAGATGCATAGTGAGCACTTTTAACCCCAAGCTGCTTCACAAATTAATCCGTGAAAATGAAAAAGTACTTTTTTTTTCACAAAAATTTTTTTTAGCATCAATTTTTTCATTTTCACACGGGCAGCAGGATAAAATGGATCCTAAAATTTGTTGGGCAATTTCTCCTGAGTACACCGATACCTCATAAGTGGTCATAAACCACTGTTTGGGCGCACGGCAGGGCCCGGAATGGAAGGAGCACCATTTGACTTTTTGAAGGGAAAATTAACTCCAATCGTTAGCGGACACCATGTCGTATTTGGAGAGCCCCTGTGTGCCTAAACGTTGGAGCACCCCCACAATTGACTCCATTTTGGAATCTAGACCCCCCAAGGAACTTATCTAGATGCATAGTGAGCACTTTTAACCCCCAGCTGCTTCACAAATTAATCCGTGAAAATGAAAAAGTACTTCTTTTTTTCATAAAAATTTTCTTTTAGCATCAATTTTTTCATTTTCACACGGGCAGCAAAATAAAATGGATCCTAAAATTTGTTGGGCAATTTCGTCTGAGTACACCGATACCTCATATGTGGTCATAAACCACTGTTTGGGCGCACGGCAGGGCCCGGAAGGGAAGGAGCACCATTTGACTTTTTGAAGAGAAAATTAACTCCAATCGTTAGCGGACATCATGTCGCATTTGGAGAGCCCCTGTGTGCCTAAACATTGGAGCACCCCCACAAGTGACCCCATTTTGGAAACTAGACCCCCCAAGGAACTTATCTAGATGCATAGTGAGCACTTTTAACCCCCTGGTGCTTCACAAATTAATCTGTGAAAATGAAAAAGTACTTTTTTTTCACAAAAATTTTCTTTTAGCATCAATTTTTTCATTTTCACACGGGCAGCAGGATAAAATGGATCCTAAAATTTGTTGGGAAATTTCTCCTGAGTACACCGATACCTCATATGTGGTCATAAACCACTGTTTGGGCACACGGCAGGGCCCGGAAGGGAAGGAGCACCATTTGACTTTTTGAAGTGAAAATTAACTCCAATCGTTAGTGGACACCATGTCGCATTTGGAGAGCCCCTGTGTGCCTAAACATTGGAGCACCCCACAAGTGACCCCATTTTGGAAACTAGACCCCCAAGGAACTTATCTAGATGCATAGTGAGCACTTTTAACCCCCAGCTGCTTCACAAATTAATCCGTGAAAATGAAAAAGTACTTTTTTTTTCATAAAAATTTTCTTTTAGCATCAATTTTTTCATTTTCACACGGGCAGCAAAATAAAATGGATCCTAAAATTTGTTGGGCAATTTCGTCTGAGTACACCGATACCTCATATGTGGTCATAAACCACTGTTTGGGCACACGGCAGGGCCCGGAAGGGAAGGAGCACCATTTGACTTTTTGAAGGGAAAATTAACTCCAATCGTTAGCGGACACCATGTCGCATTTGGAGAGCCCCTGTGTGCCTAAACATTGGAGCATCCCCACAAGTGACCCCATTTTGGAAACTAGACCCCCCAAGGAACTTATCTAGATGTATAGTGAGCACGTTTAACCCCAGCTGCTTCACAAATTAATCCGTGAAAATGAAAAAGTACTTTTTTTTTTTCACAAAAATTTTCTTTTAGCATCAATTTTTTCATTTTCACACGGGCAGCAGGATAAAATGGATCCTAAAATTTGTTGGGCAATTTCTCCTGAGTACACCGATACCTCATATGTGGTCATAAACCACTGTTTGGGCACACGGCAGGGCCCGGAATGGAAGGAGCACCATTTGACTTTTTGAAGTGAAAATTAACTCCAATCGTTAGTGGACACCATGTCGCATTTGGAGAGCCCCTGTGTGCCTAAACATTGGAGCACCCCCACAAGTGACCCCATTTTGGAAACTAGACCCCCCAAGGAACTTATCTAGATGCATAGTGAGCACTTTTAACCCCTAGCTGCTTCACAAATTAATCCGTGAAAATGAAAAAGTACTTTTTTTTTCACAAAAATTTTGTTTTAGCATCAATTTTTTCATTTTCACATGGGCAGCAGGATAAAATGGATCCTAAAATTTGTTGGGCAATTTCTCCTGAGTACACCGATACCTCATATGTGGTCATAAACCACTGTTTGGGCACACGGCAGGGCCCGGAAGGGAAGGAGCACCATTTGACTTTTTGAAGGGAAAATTAGCTCCAATCGTTAGCAGGCACCATGTCGCTTATGGAAAGTATATAGTGTATGTCAGGTTGGTGTGTGGTGTAATATGCACCACACACACACCAACAACCTGATGTACACTATATTACACCACACCAACCTGACTTACACTACGCCACACACACCAACCTGACACTACGTCAGGTTGGTATGTGTGGTGTAGTGTACGTCAGGTTGGTGTGTGGTGTAGTGTACGTCAGGTTGGTGTGTGGTGTAGTGTACGTCAGGTTGGTGTGTGTGTGATGTAGTATACACCACACATACACACCAACCCGACGTACATACGCCACACACAAACCTGACACACTACGTCAGGTTGGTTTGTGTGGTGTAGTGCATGTCAGGTTGGCGTGTGGTGTAGTGTACGTCAGGTTGGTGTGTGTGTGGTGTAGTATACACCACACATACACACCAACCTGACGTACGCTATGCCACACACACACAAACCTGATGTACACTACGCCATACCCACCAACCTGACACAATACGTCAGGTTGGTGTGTGTGGTGTAGTGCATGTCAGATTGGCGTGTGGTGTAGTGTACGTCAGGTTGGTGTGTGTGTGGTGTAGGTATACACCACACATACACACCAACCTGACGTATGCTACGCCAAACACACACAACCTGATGTACACTACGCGACACACACCAACCTGACACACTGCGTCAGGTTGGTTTGTGTGGTGTAGTGCATGTCAGGTTGGCGTGTGGTGTAGTGTAGTGTACGTCAGGTTGGTGTGTGTGTGGTGTAGTATACACCACACATACACACCAACCTGACGTACGCTACGCCACACACACAAACCTGATGTACACTACGCCACACACACCAACCTGACACACTACGTCAGGTTTTGTGGGGTTAATGGTTGGTAGTGCATGTCAGGTTGGTCAGTCTGGTGTACTGTAGTGTACATCAGGTTGGTGTGTGTGGTGTATACTACACCACACACACACCAACCTGACGTACACTACGCCACACACACCAACCTGATGTACACTATGCCACACACACCAACCTGACACACTACGTCAGGTTGGTGTGTGTGGCGTAGTGTACGTCAGGTTGGTGTGTGTGTGTATGTCAGGCTTGTGTGGGTGAGTTCTGTAGGGGAATGTCAGTATGTGTTTAGTCCACGGACGTGTGATGAATTCTGAAGCATTCATTCAAACACAGTCCAGGTTTGTCAGGACACGTTTCACAATGGAAACGAGTGGTTTTTCTTGTCCCCCTTTTATAGCACACCCGGCACCTTTTTCTTATCCCCACACTGGGAAAATGTTGCCCTGGTACCATGCGGGAAACTTGAGTTCCAGGGGTGCTGGGTCGCGCTCCGTCCTCCTCTCCAAACATCAGGGCCTTTATCACCGCCTCCTGGAATTGAAGGAAGGTGTTGTTGTTCTGGCCTGCACATCGTGATAGCACATATGCGTTATACAGTGCCATTTGCACGATGTGCACAGCCAGTTTTTTATACCACACCTTCGCCTTCCGCATGGCACTATAGGGCTGGAGGACTTGATCAGAAAGATCAACTCCCCCATGTGTTTGTTGTACCCCAGGCCACAGTCCGGTTTGTGAACCTGTGCTGGGGTACCATGAACGGTGGTAGCCGTGGTGCTGGGACCATGGATTGTGGTCAAGAAAAAGACGTCTATTTTGTCTTTGAACTTGACCACAAGCATGTTGCCGCTACATTGGGCTCGGCTCTCACCCTTTGGGAGAGGCTGCTCAATTAGCGGCAAAGGGAGACCCCTCTTGTTTCTGCGCACAGTACTGCAAGCTGCGGTAGCTCTGGCAGAGAGGGATTGAAATAGTGGGATGCTTGTATAAAAGTTATCAACGTACAGATGGTAACCTTTATCAAGCAGTGGGTGGACCAAATCCCACACTATATTCCCACTTACCCCCAGAGCAGGTGGACATTCTGGGGGCTGGATCTTGGTGTCCTTCCCTTCGTAAACTCTAAAGCTGTGAGTGTACCCTGAGGTACTCTCACACAGCTTGTAGAGTTTTATCCCGTACCTCGCCCTCTTGCTGGGCAGGTACTGACGGAACTGAAGCCTCCCTTTGAAATGGACGAGGGATTCATCCACACAAATTTCCCTTTCGGGAATGTACACTACAGCAAATTTGGTGCTGAAGTGTTCGATGACCGGCCGAATTTTGAACAGTCTATCAAAATTCGGGTCATCGCGGGGAAGGCTGTCAGTGTTGTCCCTGAAATGGAGAAACTTATGAATCGCCTCAAAACGTTTGCAAATCATAACCATGCCAAATACTGGAGTTTGATATAAAATATCAGTACTCCAGTATTGGCGAAGTTCTGGTTTCTTCACAATCCCCATGTGAAGGACCAGTCCCCAATATTTCATCATTTCTACAGAGTCAACGGGACTCCAAGTAGAAAATGATGAATTTGGGTTTTGGGCAAAAAATTGCTGGGCGTATAAGTTTGTTTGTTCCACCATGAGACTGACGATTGACTCCGAGAAATAGACTTTGAAAAAGTCTATTTCCCTGAAGTTGGCAGTCTCGAACTGGATTCCTGATTGGGGAACGAAATCAGGAATCCTTGGAGCAAAATTTTCAGGGACGGGGGTCCAGGAGGGGGCACTAGCGCTAGGTTGGGTGTGACTAGCACTAGGTTGGGGGTTACTCACATTTTGCTGTTGGTCTTCTTCCCCGGTTTCCGACTCTTCTTCCCCAGCCTCCGGCTCTTCTTCCCCAGGCTCTGGATGGTTTCTTGTACTGCGACATCTTGGTGTTGGTACATCTGTGTCACTGGAGGAGGAAGAAGGGGAGGAATAGAGAAAGGTGGGGTCCTCTCCCTCACTATCAGTTTCGGAGGCAAGAAAGGCATATGCCTCCTCAACTGAGTAGACCCTCTGTGACTGGGATGACTGGGATGAGCGGGACATTGTGCGTGTGGTGTGTGCGTGTACAAAATCTAACCTTTATTATAGTGTGTGTGCGTGTGTATGTGCTTTGGTGTAACTTTATGCTGCAGAAGGAGGCTGGCAGGCGTTGGGGGGCTGTCAGGTGCCGGGGGGCTGTCAGGCGCAGGAGGAGGCTGTCAGGCGCAGAAGGAGGCTGTCAGGCGCAGGAGGAGGCTGTCAGGCGCGGGGGCTGTCAGGTGCAGGAGGAGGCTGTCAGGTGCAGGAGGAGGCTGTCAGGCGCAGAAGGAGGCTGTAAGGCACGAGGGGAGCTGTCATACGCGGGGGGGCTGTCAGGCACGGGGTGGCAGGAGGGAGCAGAGGATGAGTTGTAGATGGAGCAGCAGCAGGTGATCAGCAGGGCAGGGGGTGATCAGTGGGGCAGGGGTGATCAGTCGCGGGGCACGGGGTGATCAGTCGCGGGGCACGGGGTGATCAGCGAGGGTATGGGGTGATCAGCTGAGGCACGGGGTGATTAGCGGAGGCACGGGGTGATCAGTCACGGGGGAGGGCAGAAGGGGAGCAGAGGACGAGCTGTAGATGGAGCAGCAGCAGGTGATCAGCGGGGCAGGGGGTGATCAGTGGGCAGGGGGTGATCAGTGGGGCAGGGGATGATCAGCGGGGGCACGGGGTGATTAGCGGGGCACGGGGGTGATCAGTCGCGGGGCACAGGGTGATCAGTCGCGGGGCACGGGTGATCAGTCGCGGGGCACGGGGTGATCAGTCGCGGGGCACGGGGTGATCAGTCGCAGGGCACGGGGTGATCAGTGGAGGTATGGGGTGATCAGCGGAGGCACGGGGTGATCAATGGGGCACGGGGTGATCAGTCACGGGGGAGGGCAGAAGGGGAGCAGAGGACCAGCTACAGATGTAGCCGGCAGCAGCAGGTGATCAGGGGGGCACCGGATGATTAGGGGGGCAGGGGGTGATCAGGGGGGCAGGGGGTGATCAGGGGGGCAGGGAGTGATCACCAGGGGAGGATGGGGCTGTCAAGTGCAGGTGGGGGCAGGAGGAGGGCACAGGACCAGCAGATGCAGCGGTGGCAGCAGCAGGTGATTGGGGGAGGCAGGGGGTGATCAGGGGGTGATCAGTGGTGGGGGGTGATTACCAGGGGAGGGGGGAGATCAAACGGAGCGGTCAGGCGCAGGGGGGTTTAGGAGGGGAGGAGGGGAGCAATGGAACCCGAGGAGTGGAGATAATGCAGCAGCAGGAGAATTAGGGGAGATCACCAGAGCAGGTGGTGATCAGGGGAGACAGGGGGGAGAGAGTGGAGATCGGGGGGAGTGGTGGACAGGAGGGGTCAGTACCTGTCCTCAGGAGCAGCGGTGGGGCAGTCAGGGGCTGTGGCAGCGACAGGCAGCAGCGGGCAGCGGCGGGCAGCAGCGGGTGGTGGCGGCGCGGCGGCGATCGCGGTCTCTGGGGGACAGGTGAACGGTCAGGAACCTCGCTCCTCAGCTTCCACAGATGGGATGAAGCTGAGGAGCGAGGCAGCCATTATTTTACTCCGCCCTCCACCTCTGATTGGATGGCTAGCGTCACATGGACGCTAGCTCCAATCAGAGCTGAGAGGGGTTAAATAAAGGACAGCACGAGCGATCATACACCCGGGGGGGCTAAGCCACCCCCAAGGGGTCAAGTATAGGTCCCCCTGTACCTGCAGGTCAGGTGACCGGGGTCAGTGAACGGTCACCCGGCTCGCAGGAGGGCGATCCTTTCATGACACAGGGTATGCGTCATAGGTCGGATTGGCACCGACTTTCATGACGCATACGCTGTGTCAAAGGTCGGGAAGGGGTTAATGAGCGGCACCACGTGACCACTGCAGGAAGGAGCCTGAGATCGTGGGAGAAGCAGGGAGGCTGCAGAGACGCGCCAGGGGGGGTGAGCATGATTTGACACCCCCACTCCCTCACCGACCCCCTGGCGTATATGAGTCGCGTATAAGCCGAGAGGGGGACTTTCAGCCTTAAAAATTGGGCTGAAAATCTCTGCCTATACGCGAGTATATACGGTAGTTTTTCCTGTTTGGCTGCTGTCATACAGTAAAAGATGCTATTTTTCAATTTGCCATATTGTGAGAGCTATAATTTTTCCATGTTCCTACCATTTTTATTGGTACCATTTTAGGGCACATGACTTTTTTTGATCGCTTTCTATTTCGACTTTTGGGAGGCAGAAAGAACAATAACCAGCAATTCAAGAATTGTGTTTTTTTTATGCAGTTCTGTGTGTGCTAAAATTGGTGCGGCAGCTTTATTTTTCAGGTAAGTATGATTACAGCAACACCACATTTCTTGAATTTTTTTTATAATTTGGTGCTTTTACACAATAAAAAGTATTTTATAGAAGAAATTATTATTTTTGCATCATTTTATTTTGAGAGCTGTAACTTTTGTTTTCCACTGATGACGTTTTCAGCTATACCATCAATATTTCCAATCGTCGCGTTTTATTGCACTTTTTGTTCAGCTTTATAAAACAGCATAGTTCTTAGCCTTGCTTTTTATGATGTTCACTGAAGGAGTTTACTAGTGGGACAGATTTATAGGTTGGGTCGTTCCGACGATATCAAATATGTTTACTTTCTGCTGTTTTTTTTTTTTTACATAGAAATGTTTATTTATGGGCAGAGATGTTGGACTGAGCTGGACACTGACATGCTAATTATGTTGCTGTCAGAGATAACATCATCCTCATATGATTGAGATGAGAGATGTGACATATTCTGTTACATCCTGTGCTGGCTCCAAACTGATACGCTTTCCACATGCAAAGGAGGGCAAACATGACATGCGTTTGCTACTATTACTGATGCAAATAGTGATGGTAATGCTGTTTATACAGCTACAGTTTGCGAAAGTATCCACCCCCTTCGGCTTTTTACCTATTTTGCTACATTACAACTTGTGTTTAAATATTTCTGTAATCTGATTTGTGTGATGAATCAGCACTAAATAGCCTAAATTGGTGAAGTGTAATGAAAAAAATACAGTCATGAATTATATTTATGGGATCAAATAAATAAAAATTGACATGTGCATATGTATTCACCCCTTTTACTGGTGCAAGCAGTTACCTTCATAAGTCACATGCTTAGTGAAAGGAAGTCCACCTGTGTGCAATGTAAAGGTCACATGGTCTGTCAGTATATATACACACCTTTTCTGAAAGACCACAGAGGCCTCAACACCATTAAGCAAGGGGCACCACTAACCAAACAACACCATTAGGACCAAGGAGATCTCCAAACAAGTCAGGGACAAAGTTATTGAAAAGTACAATTCAGGGTTGGGTTACAAATAGGGATGAGCGATATTGCCCGAAATCGTATCGGAATTCCGATTTCCGATATTGGAAAAATATCGGATATCGGAATTTCCGATTTCCGATGTCAATGCTAGTCAATGGGAGAAAAAAATCGGAATTACAAATGTTCTGTCCCCACATGAGGCGAATGGAGGTTAAGTTGATTGGGGCTGGGAGAGTTTTCCTACCTTCCGCTTCCTCATGCAGAGCAGACAGGACCAGTGCTGTTCAGCGTCCGGAGAGATGATGCACCCCAGGGATTGTGAAGTCCAGACTTGTTTATTTGGAAATCTGGACATACAGCTTATGATTGGTATACAGTAACTTCTCCAAAAATGCAGGTGAAAACGAGGTGCAGGAAGATGTAGCACCAAGTATGGCTACAAGTGTGAGAAGCTAGAATGCATGGGGTGGTCGAAAACTGATGCCTTTCACAGCTCGGTGCAACGCGTGTCCCTCCCATAAAGAACTAACAAGCAGATGGCTGCTAACAGGAAGAAGAAGCAGTGACCTCAGCACAGGAAGTGAAAGGCATGTACCACAATTAATTAGTTACAGGCTGCCATACAGAAAGGGCCACCAGATGACAGCAGAGAGCATGAACGAATAGATTATACACAGCATGGAAATAATACAATACATAACCCAGACAAACGGAACAGCACACTCCCTGTCTGAAATTCCGTAAGGGATTTCACTATACTAGTGCATTTGAAATTAAGTCCAACAACCTAGAAAAAAAACAAACACATAAACATGCATGAAATGCAACAATAACTTTGAAATGAGGTAAATGATCGTCTTTAAGTCAGTTCCTAAAGTAATCCAAAGGAAACCCATCTTCGGATCAGAGAAGCCGCACTAGGCCAAACTATCTCTGACCCACGGTAGTCCAATGGACGAAGTACTGGGGCAGTGTTCTGCTCGTCTTTATCCTACCGGAATGTTCGCGGTAGAGAGCGGTTTATGGCAGACGTGCCAACCATGACAGTTTTTGTTTCCATGTGAGTCATGATAAGATTTCGCAATGTGGACTAACCTTGTGATGGTCTTGATGAGTTTCATCCAGTTGGAGAAGCGTACGAAGCGCTGGCAAACGAGGCTGGAGGTTGGTTTAGTGTTCGTGGCCTGAGCACTGACCTCGGAGCGGACTTCTGGATCGTTATCCGGATCCTGGATGCTGATGTCTTCCTGGACACGTTCACTTCCTTTTTGTTCCAGCAGAAACTTCGGACCTGAAAGCCAAGAAGAGTTAGCAAAAGAACTTATAGACTTAGGTCTAATGGCGTGGTCTGCTTGATTAAGCTCAGATGGGATATAGTGCCACTGCTCAGGCTTGGAAGACCTCCTTATTCTCTCGATGCGGTTACTGACGTAGAAGCGCCTTGTTTGGTTGTGGATGTAACCTAAGACGACCTTACTGTGAGTGTAGTATTGTACATCATCTATGTTGGTGTCCAGCTCATGCTGTGTAAAGTCTGCGAGTTCTACCGCAAGCACAGTCCCACAGAGTTCGAGCCTGGGAATAGTGTGGTCAGGCTTGGGAGCCAACTTAGCCTTGCCGAAGACGAACCCAACGTGATCTTGATTGTCGGATCTCGTCACCTTCAGATAGGCAACGACTGCAATGGCCTCCGTGGATGCATCCGAGAACACATGGAGTTCTGTCCTAGTGCTAGCTGCAAGTGAGGTTATGGCGTAGCATCTTGGTATGTGGATCTCATCCAAGGCACACAAGAACTGCTTCCAAGTTTCCCATTTTGGTTCCTTATCAGGAGGGAGTCGGGCATCCCAGTCTTTGACGGTTTCGGATAGCTGTCTCAGAAGGGATTGACCTTGTATGGTAATTGGTGCTACGAATCCCAGTGGATCGTATAAGCTGTTCACCACTGACAGGACACTACGTTTAGTGAATGGTTTGTCTGCACAGTTGATTTGAAACCCGAAGGTGTCGGCTGACAGGTTCCACCTCAGGCCTAAGCTTCTCTGCACAGGCGGACGGTTTGGTCCCAGGTCTATGTCCTTGAATCCTGGTGTGTGGTCACTTGAGTCAAAGGCTCTCATGACAGTTGGGCTGTTTGAAGCAATTTTGTGCAGTCTAAGCTTGGCTCGGTACAGCATACCTTGGGTCCTCTTAAGCAGGTCAATCGCTGCTTCTTCTGTGGGTAGATATTTCAGTCCATCATCTACGTAGAAGTCTTTTTCCACAAAGTCTCTGGCGTCTGTTCCATATTCGGACTCTCCTTCCAGTGCAGTTCTCGGGCTGTTCCCGAATACGTGCACCCTCATGCGATACTCCACCATCTCTTTGCTGGGGTCGTTGTCCTTGTGCCACAAGAACCTGAGGAAATTCCTGTGATCCTCTCTGACAATAAAACAGTGGAACATCTGTTCAATGTCGGCAGTGATGGCAATGGGCTCTTTCCTGAACCTCATCAACACTCCTACTAGGTTGTTTGTTAGAATAGGGCCCGTGAGGAGGACGTCATTGAGAGATATGCCTTGATGTTTGGCGCTTGAATCAAAGACAACTCTAATTTGCTTAGGCTTTCGAGGGTGATATACTCCGAATGAGGGTAGGTACCAGCACTCCTCGTTTTCCTTTAAGGGAGGCGCTGGCTCGGCATGGTTATTATGGAATATTTTGCCCATAAAGGTGACAATATGCTCTTTCATCTCCGGTTTGTTGCTTAGTGTGCACTGGAGAGAGTTGAATCTGGACAACGCTTGTTCACGGTTGTTCGGGAGCCTTACCCTGGTAGCTCTGAAGGGTAGGGGAAAAACCCAGTGATTAGTCTCGTCCTTAAGGAACTCATTGTCCATTATCTTGACAAATTCCTTGTCTTCCACTGACGGGGCTGCTTTGTTGTCATCCTTAGCGGTACGAAACACTGATCTTCCCAAGTCGTCAGCATAGGGAGAAGGAATTACATCAAGCAGCTGTACGGATCTGGAGGCTTCTCTTTCACCTCGTAGTGAAGAGTGCATGGTTTGCAGAAAGCAGTGCGTCCATCCCGGCGTACGTAGGTCTTAATGGAATTGATTCCTGTTCGGTCCAAGCATACCTTTCCTATGACTACCCACCCCAAGTCGAGTTTCTGGTCATAGGGGGCGTAGTCAGGACCATTACACTGTTGGCAGACCTTATGTATCCTTAAATTGTCTCTGCCGAGCAGAAGTAAGAATTCAGCATCTGTGTCCATAGGTGGGATAACGCTGGTTAAGTGCCTTAAGTGTGGTTGGTAGAACGCAGCTTCTGGGGTAGGGATCTCATCCCTTTGGTCGGGTATTTGATCACATTCGATTAATGTAGGTAGGGGTATTTCTATGCCTCCGTTGATAGGGGAAGCAATAAAACCTTGTGCCCTTCTACCGCTAGTCTCTATGCGACCCAAGCAGGTATTCAGAGTGTAGGGCGTTGCTGGTCCCCTGATACCAAAGGCTTCAAAGAACTTAAGTCCAGCTAGAGATCGATTGCTCTGGTCGTCAATGATGGCATACATTTTTACTGCCTTCTCTGGATGCCCTTCTGGATTAACTCTGATTAGGCATATCCTGGCACAGCATTTAGCACTTTGGTTCTCCCCACATACCTCTGAGCATGAGCAGGAGACAGCCGTGGTAGACTTCTTGTGGTTCTGTGGCTCCCCGCCATGGCTTGCTGCTGGACTAGGGGTCACTGCAACTGCTGGATTGCTGGTGGCTGAGGTTGGATGCAAGGCTGATGGGTGTTTGTCGCTATGACATTCTTCACACTTAATGGAAGATTTACAGTCCTTGGCCATGTGTTCTAATGAGGTGCAGCACTTGAAACATACCCCAAGTTCGCTGAGGATTTTCTTGCGCTCCTACATGGTTTTGGACATGAAGCCTCTACATTTGTTCAATGAGTGTGGTTTTTTGAGAATGGGACACTCACGATTGAAAGATTTATCCCTCGACGGAATAGTGTACTGCTTATCAGCGGGTACTGCAGGTGGTGGCAGGTTAGTCTTCCTGACACTTACACTGTTCCTCAAGTCCTTGCGTCTGTGTGTGATGCCTTCATACCTTGATGAGTGTGTTGCTGGAGCTGCAGTGTTGGACTCCAGGAAGTCTAGACTAGGGTCATTCCTCATTTGGGCCTGTTCATCGACAAACTTGCAGAACTGAATGAACGGAGGAAAGGTGACATCATGTGACCTTTTGTACCTGGAGACGCACACTGCCCACTTCTCTTGCAGACTATGTGGCAACTTTGAGACGATTGGGTTCACCCCATGGGCAGTGTCCAGGTAGCGCAGTCCAGACAGACGGGGGTCTCTTTTCGCAACTTCCAGCTCCATAAGCAGATCACTTAAGTCCTGAAGTTTGTGGGCTTCCTTAAGATTGATCCTTGGAACATTCTGCAGTCTCTTAAATAGAGACTTTTCTATGGCTTCAGCAGTGCCATAGGTTCTTTCGAGTCTCTGCCAGGCAGCAGCCAGACCTGCTTCAGCTTCTCCCACATAGACGCTCCTAAGACTCTTCATACGGTTTGTGGATTCTGGACCCTACCATTTGACCATGAGGTCGAGCTCCTGCTCCGCGGATAGGTTGAGGTCAGCAATGGCGGCCTTGAAGGTTGCTTTCCAGGCTCTGTAGTTCTCTGCACAGTCGTCGAATTTTTAGAGACTGGTGTTGATTAGCTCTCTGCTCACCATGAACCTGGCAAACTCGGACATTTCTGATCCTTCACTCCTTGTTACCGTGTTATGTTATGATTCGGTAGCTGAGGAGAGCAGGCAAAAAAGGAAATACACCAGAGCAGTTGGAAACTATGAGATTGCAGTACCCTGACTAACCACCACAACTAGAGGCAGCCGTGGAGCGTTCCTACGTTGGTCCTAGACGCCTCGTCACAGCCTGAGAAACTAACTACACCTAAAGATAGAAAGAGGAAAGCTATCTGCCCCGGAGCAGATCCCCAAAGAACATAGAAAGCCCCCAAACATGTAATGGCGGTTAGACAAGAAGAAATACTGACACAGACAGAAAATAGTATGAGCAAACGTTGGGGCCCAAACTTACTAAATAGAAAAGGATAGGAAGGGCACTTACTGCAATCCCAAAAAACCCTGAAAAGCACCAACTCTACTAATTTCAAAAACACCTGAGATCACACGACCTCTACCACCTAAATTAGTTCTCTGGTGTAACCAAAAACAAAACAGCAGCCACTGAAAAAACTGGAAAAAGCAAATGTGCAAACATCAGTGGCTGAACTGAACTGAGAGGCAAAAGCCCCCAGAGGGGACCCTGAAGGCCCCCACAGAAGTGCAGGACAAAATGCAAAAATCAAGCACAAAAACAAAAAGAAGAAAATGTCTTATCTGTTAGCAGGAGATTCAGACACGACACAGCAGGCTACCAAGGAAACAGGAATCAAGGATTGAGACCAGAACAATTGCTCACCGGCAACCCTGATGGGAAGGTGACTCCCTTATATAAGACCAGTCAGTAACACCTGATTCCCAATCCTCACAATCTTCACTGGACAATCCAGTACCGTTTGTAACCACCAGAGGGAGCTTCTGCTCAGAACTCATTTCCAGCCTATTCACAACAGTACCCCCCCTTGAGGAGGGGTCACCGAACCCTCATTTGAGCAACCAGGTCGGTCAGGATGAGTTCTATGATACGCACGGATGAGTCTCCTAGCATGGATGTCCGAAGCAAACACCCAAGAATTGTCTTCCTGACCATAACCTCTCCATTTAACCAAATACTGGAGTTTCCGTCTAGAAAAACGAGAATTCAATATTTTCTCAACCACATACTCCAGATTGCCCTCAACCAAAACAGGGTCAGGAGGCACAGTAGTAGGAACCACTGGCTCAACAAACCTCTTCAACAAGGACTTGTGAAACACGTTATGGATCTTAAATGTCCCTGGAAGAAGCAAACGAAAAGAAACAGGGTTAAGAATCTCCATGATCTTATAAGGTCCAATGAACCTAGGCTTAAATTTAGGAGATGCCACTCTCATAGGAATATTTCTTGAGGACAACCAGACCAAGTCCCCACTTCAAACCGAGGACCATCAGTCCTATGCCGGTTAGCAAACCGCTGGGCCCTCTCCTGAGAGAGGGACAACCTCTCCACTACCTGGTCCCAAATCAGTTGCATACGCTCCACAACAGAGTCAACACCTGGGCAGACAGAAGCCTCCGTCTGTCCAGAAGAAAATCGAGGGTAAAACCCAGAATTACAGAAAAATGGAGACATCAAAGTGGCAGAGCTAGCCCTATTATTAAGAGCAAACTCAGCCAAAGGCAAAAAAGAGACCCAGTCATCCTGATCAGCAGACACAAAGCATCTTAGATAAGTCTCCAATGTCTGGTTTGTTCTCTCAGTTTGACCATTGGTCTGAGGATGAAACGCCGAGGAGAAAGACAATTGAACACCAATTTTAGAACAAAAGGTCCTCCAAAATCTGGAAACAAACTGGACTCCTCTGTCAGACACAATGTTCTCAGGAATGCTGTGTAAACGAACCACGTGCTGAAGGAACAAAGGCACCAATTCAGAGGAGGAAGGCAACTTAGGTAATGGCACAAGATGTATCATCTTGGAAAACCTATCGCAAATCACCCAGATGATGGTCATTCTCTGAGAAACAGGGAGGTCGGAAATTAAATCCATAGAGATATGGGTCCATGGTCTCTTGGGCACCGGTAATGGCATCAACAAACCACTAGAACGAGAGCAAGGCTTGGAGCGAGAGCAAGTCCCGCAGGACTGCACAAACTCCCTGACATCACGAGACAAGGTAGGCCACCAAAAGGACCGACCAACCAAGTCCCTGGTACCAAAAATTCCGGGATGACCAGCCAACGCGGAACAATGAATCTCAGACATTACACTCTTTTTCCACTGGTCCGGGACAAACAATTTCCCAACAGGGCAGCGCTCGGGCTTATCCTCCTGGCACCCCTCCAGAGCCAGTCTCAAATTGGGCGAGATGGCGGAAAGAACTACACCTCTTTCAAAATAACAGAAGGATCAGATAACTCAGGAGAGTCCGCCAGGAAACTCCTCGAGAGGGCATCCGCCTTAACATTTTTAGTGCCAGGAAGAAATGAAACCACAAAATTAAAACGTGTGAAAAACAAGGCCCACCTGGCCTGTCTAGGATTAAGTCGCTTGGCAGATTCCAGATAAACTAGATTCTTATGGTCAGTAAGGACCACCACCTGATGTTTGGCTCCCTCCAGCCAATGTCTCCACTCTTCAAAAGCCCACTTCATGGCTAATAACTCCCGATTACCCACGTCATAATTACGTTCAGTGGGAGAAAATTTTCGAGAGAAAAAGGCACAAGGGTTACTTTTAGAGGTCTCTGGATCTCTTTGGGACAAAACGGCACCTGCCCTAATTTCAGAGGCATCAACCTCCACCTGAAATGGTAGAGAAACATCAGGCTGCCGTAGAACAGGAGCAGAAGTGAATCTCTGCTTAAGTGTCATGTGTGCATCGCCACGAAGATCGTCGCGGTTGCACATTCTGACTTCTCACAGCTGAGTTGCTGTTTCTTTGTGTTTGGCAGTTAGGGAGTTAATTCTGTCTGTGCTCAGTTCTGGGACTGGGTGCAGTTTTCTCCCGGCTGCAATTAATTATTTGTTGATTGGTTTCCTTTAAATCTCTGGTTGTCTGTGTTGGGAGTTGCCAGTGAAATTCTTCATGCAGACCACAGATAGGATTGTATCTGTATAGACTTAAGTTAAAGAGCTCCTTAGTTGTTTTAAGCTCACCTTGCTTAGAGTTTAATATCCAGATCATTTGTGTTCCTTCTGTGTTTGAGTGTGTATGCAAGTCTGTGTTTTCTCCAGTCTGTCTTATATGTCTAATCTGTGTATTTAGCAGAGATCAGCCCATATCCCTTTGGTGGTAATCAGAATCCTTCTTAGGACTGATTACAGGGTTCAGGGACTGATAGGAGACAGGGTTAGGCTGGAGACTTGGACCTCTGAACCATTATCAGTACCTCCAAGGTGAGGGATTAGTTAGGACCCCAGTTTAGGGTCAGGTTAGACCCCCGGTCCTCCTCTTTCCTGTGACAGTGTATCAATTCCTCAAGATTAACCCTGAGTTCAACGGATATCGTGTCAGGTAAATCTATTCTATATTTACATGCTGATGTTGCTAATCTATATGTTGTATAGAGTGTTGTTCTTTTAAGAATAGTTTACTGACATCGTACACATATCATAAGACCTTGTGACATTTTCACTGGCCAATAAAATTATTCCCAGTTGCCATGGATCCAGTAGCCCAGCTGGCTCTGCAGTTGCAGGGATTATCCATGGAGCTGACGGACATTAAGTCCAAAGTTTTGTCTCCCTCGGAGCAAACCAGATTTGAACCTAAAGTAGCTCTCCCGGACAGGTTCACTGGTGGGCGAGACAAATTTTTTACCTTCAGGGAAGCATGTAAATTGTATTTTCGGCTTCGGCCTCGATCATCAGGGAGTGAAGAGCAGAGAGTAGGAATTGTTATCTCGCTCCTACAAGGGGACCCTCAATCCTGGGCCTTCTCCCTTCCTCTGGGATCCCCGGCTCTACAGTCAGTAGATCGATTTTTTACTGCGCTGGGTTTGGTATATGATGACCCAGATCGGGTCTCTCTTGCTGAGACAAAATGACGTAAGATACAGCAGGGAGATCGTCCGGTGGAGGAATTTGCTTCTGAGTTCCGTAGATGGGCCACAGATACTCAGTGGAATGACCCAGCTCTTAGGAGCCAGTTTTGTCATGGGCTTTCTGACAAATTAAAGGACGTTTTGGCTCAGTATGATTCTCCTCCATCACTGGAGGCTGCTATGGCCCTAGCTATCCGTACTGATAGACGGCTCCGGGAGAGGTGCGAGGTAACTCCGCCCCCTGTTGTTACTCCACCTACTACTAAAGTCCCTTATGTTGAGGTTCCCCTTGTCTGTTCGGAGGAGCCTATGCAGTTGGGAGGGACATCATTTCGTAGGAGGGGATTGGCGGTACGCCGCAGGACTAGAAGGTGTTTCTTCTGCGGGAAAGAGGGACATTTTGTTGGGGGATGTCCATCCCGTGCCTTGTTGAGCAAAAAGTCGCCGGAAAACTGTTAATCCCAGGTTGTGTGGTGGACGACAACCTGGGAGTATGTATTTCGTCCGCTAGTTCTTCTCAGTTCCTTGTACCAGTGGAGGTGGTGGTTGGTACGAGAGTGGAGAGATTTTCTGTTCTTCTTGATAGTGGGTCCGGGGCTAATCTGGTTGACGCTCAGTTTGCTCAGGCTCAAGGTATGCATCTGAGTGTATTGGTCAAACCGATCCCTATATTCTCCATTGACGCCAGGCCTCTCGGCCAAGGTAGCTTTGTTCATGAGGTTCATAACATTGACCTTCGGGTAGGGGCAATACATAGGGAACTATTATCTTGTTATGTGTTGGAGGGTCTACCTACTCCTATTGTGTTGGGACTTCCTTGGTTGGTTAAACATAACCCTGTGATTAATTGGCAGTCCAGAGATATAAGCCAATGGGGGGAGTTTTGCAAAAGTAACTGCATGAACACAGTCATCAGTGCGGTCGTGCCTAGTACTTTGCCTCCTTTTTTGGAGGACTTTGGGGATGTGTTCTCTGAGGAGGGGTGTCAGGAGTTGCCTCCTCATCGCGTGTATGACTGCTCTATTAATTTACTTCCTGATGCTAAGTTACCTAAAGCTAGGTTATATAACCTTTCTGGTCCTGAGAGGCAGGCTATGAAAGATTATATTTCGGAAAGTCTGGCCAAAGGGCATATTAGACCTTCATCTTCCCCAGTGGCCGCGGGGTTCTTCTTTGTGAAGAAAAAAGATGGAGGCCTACGCCCTTGCTTGGATTTCCGCGAACTTAATCGGATTACTGTTCGAGATCCGTATCCACTCCCTCTGATTCCTGATCTCTTCAATCAAATTGTTGGCGCCAAATGGTTCTCTAAATTGGATATCAGGGGGGCGTATAATCTGATTAGGATAAAAGAGGGGGATGAGTGGAAAACGGCGTTTAACACGCCGGAGGGACATTATGAGAACCTTGTCATGCCTTTTGGTCTGACTACTGCACCAGCAGTATTCCAACATTTTGTTAATGACATTTTTCGTCATCTGGTGGGGCTGTTTGTGGTCGTATATTTGGATGACATTTTAATTTACTCACCAGATCTTGTGTCTCACCAGGAGCATGTGAGACAGGTGTTGCAGATCTTGCGAGACAATAAACTATACGCCAAACTGGAAAAGTGTGTATTCGCCGTACAGGAACTTCAGTTTTTGGGTTTCTTGGTGTCAGCCTCCGGTTTCCGTATGGACCCTGAAAAGGTGAGAGCAGTGCTTGAATGGGATCAGCCAGAGGATCTTAAGGCTCTGCAGCGTTTTCTGGGGTTTGCTAACTACTACCGGAAATTTATTTGTAATTTCTCATCTGTTGTCAAACCTCTCACTGACATGACAAGAAAAGGGACGGATTTTTCTAAATGGTCGGACAAAGCTTGCCAAGCTTTTTCCTCTTTGAAAAAATGTTTTGCTTCGGCACCCGTTCTCATCCAACCAGATGCATCACAGCCGTTCGTTGTGGAGGTGGACGCGTCTGACGTAGGGGTGGGTGCAATATTGTCCCAGGGTCCGTCCCCTGGTAAATGGCATCCGTGCGCTTTCTTTTCTAAAAAATTGTCGTCCACCGAAAGGAATTATGATATCGGCAATAGGGAACTTTTGGCCATTAAGTTGGCTTTTGAAGAATGGCGTCACTTTTTGGAGGGGGCAGTCCACCCGGTCACCGTCATTACTGATCACAAGAACCTGCTGTATTTGGAATCTGCTAAGCGTCTGAATTCCAGACAAGCTCGATGGTCGTTGTTTTTTACCAGGTTTAATTTTGTTGTCACTTATCGCCCTGGATCTAAGAATGTTAAGGCGGATGCCTTGTCTCGCAGTTTCCCAGGGGCCGGGAAAATGGATGACCCGATTCCCATCCTTCAGGAGGGGGTGGTAGTGTCGGCTGTATGTTCTGAGCTTGAGGAGGAGGTGTTAGAGGCTCAGGGGGACGCCCTGCAGGACCTCCAGGGAGACTGTTTGTCCCAAATCAGTTGAGACAAAAGGTTATTGAGGCACATCATAATTCTGCTTTAGCAGGACATCCAGGGAGTAAGGCTACTTTAGATCTCCTTTCTCGCCGGTTTTGGTGGCCTAACGTTAATAAAGATGTTTTAACTTTTGTCGCGTCCTGTGGGGTTTGTGCTCGCTCTAAGACCCCTCATACCCGTCCGTCTGGGACCCTCTTACCCTTGAAACTTCCGGAGCGTCCATGGACTCATTTGTCTATGGACTTCATCACGGACCTTCCTCAGTCGTCAGGGAAGACTGTCATACTGGTGGTTGTTGACAGGTTCAGTAAGATGGCACATTTCATTGCTCTTCCTGCCCTCCCTAATGCTAAAACTCTGGCGCAGGTGTTCATTGGGGAGATTGTGAGACTTCATGGGTTGCCTTCTGATGTGGTGTCAGATAGGGGGTCTCAGTTTGTGTCCAAGTTTTGGAGGGCATTTTGTTTACGTCGGGGGATGCAATTGTCATTTTCCTCGGCTTTTCATCCGCAGACCAATGGTCAGACAGAGCGTCTGAATCAAAGCCTAGAGACTTATCTTCGGTGTTTTGTCTCAGAGAACCAGGAGGACTGGTCTTCTTTCTTGCCTCTGGCAGAGTTCGCTCTTAACAACAGGCGGAGCGAGTCCACTGGTAAGTCCCCGTTTTTTGGGGCATATGGTTTTCATCCCAGTTTTGTACATTCAATGGGGGGGGCCCTTCTGGGGTTCCTGAGGAGGAGCGTTTCTCGTCGTCACTTGCTTCAGTGTGGAGAGGTGTATTGAATAATCTAAGTGCTATGGGGAACCGTTATAAACGTATGGCTGATAGGAGGAGAGTTTCTGGTCCAGATCTTAATGTGAACGATCTGGTATGGTTGTCTACCAGGAATATAAAACTTAAAGTGCCCTCCTGGAAACTGGGTCCCAGATTCATCGGGCCGTACAGGATCAGTTCCATAATTAATCCTGTGGCATTTCGTCTGGACCTCCCTCCTACGTTTAACATTCATAATGTGTTCCACAAGTCATTACTTAAGAGGTACGTGGCACCAGTCATACCATCACCTCTACCTCCTCCTCCAGTGGTGGTCAATGGTAACTTGGAGTTTCAAGTGTCAAAGATCATTGACTCACGTCTGAATCGCCGGTCCCTTCAGTACTTGGTGCATTGGAAGGGGTATGGTCCAGAGGAGAGGACGTGGGTTCCTGCATCTGACATTAACGCAGATCGTTTGGTGCGGACCTTCCACAGAACTCACCCGGGCAAACCTGGCCCTGAGGGTCCGGAGGCCCCTCGTAGAAGGGGGGGTACTGTCATGTGTGCATCGCCACGAAGATCGTCGCAGTTGCACATTCTGACTTCTCACAGCTGAGTTGCTGTTTCTTTGTGTTTGGCAGTTAGGGAGTTAATTCTGTCTGTGCTCAGTTCTGGGACTGGGTGCAGTTTTCTCCCGGCTGCAATTAATTATTTGTTGATTGGTTTCCTTTAAATCTCTGGTTGTCTGTGTTGGGAGTTGCCAGTGAAATTCTTCATGCAGACCACAGATAGGATTGTATCTGTATAGACTTAAGTTAAAGAGCTCCTTAGTTGTTTTAAGCTCACCTTGCTTAGAGTTTAATATCCCAGATCATTTGTGTTCCTTCTGTGTTTGAGTGTGTATGCAAGTCTGTGTTTTCTCCAGTCTGTCTTATATGTCTAATCTGTGTATTTAGCAGAGATCAGCCCATATCCCTTTGGTGGTAATCAGAATCCTTCTTAGGACTGATTACAGGGTTCAGGGACTGATAGGAGACAGGGTTAGGCTGGAGACTTGGACCTCTGAACCATTATCAGTACCTCCAAGGTGAGGGATTAGTTAGGACCCCAGTTTAGGGTCAGGTTAGACCCCGGTCCTCCTCTTTCCTGTGACAGTGTATCAATTCCTCAAGATTAACCCTGAGTTCAACGGATATCGTGTCAGGTAAATCTATTCTATATTTACATGCTGATGTTGCTAATCTATATGTTGTATAGAGTGTTGTTCTTTTAAGAATAGTTTACTGACATCGTACACATATCATAAGACCGCGTGACATTAAGTTCCTGAAATGCAGAGACTGCCTCAGGAGGCCAATTCACCACATCAGAACCCTTCTTGGTCAAATCAGTTAATGGATTAACAATAACAGAGAACTTACCAATAAATTTACGATAAAAATTGGCAAAACCCAAGAATCTTTGAAGAGCCTTTAAAGAAGTAGGTTGGACCCAATCACAGATAGCCTGAACTTTGACCGGGTCCATTTCAATAACAGATGGGGACAAAATGAAACCCAGAAATGAGATCCTCTGAACGCCAAAAAGACACTTTGATCCCTTCACATACAGAGCATTCTCTCTCAAAATCTGGAACACAGTCCGAACATGTTTTACATGAGAGTCCCAGTCATTGGAAAAAATCAAGATATCATCCAAATAAACAATCAGAAATTTATCCACAAAATCCCTGAAAATGTCATTCATGAAGGACTGGAAGACAGAAGGAGCATTAGTGAGCCCAAAGGGCATCACAAGGTACTCAAAATGCCTTCAGGGGTATTAAATGCCGTCTTCCATTCATCCCCGTGCTTAATGCGAATAAGGTTATATGCCCCCCTGAGGTCAAGCTTGGTAAACCAAGCAGCGTTTTTCACCCTGGAAAACAGATCAGAGATCAAGGGTAACGGATATTGATATTTCACAGTAATATTGTTCAAGAGACGATAATCAATACACGGCCTTAATGAACCATCCTTTTTGGCCACAAAGAAAAAACCGGCACCTAAGGGTGAAGAGGATGGTCTGATATGACCCTTCTCCAATGACTCCTTTATATAAGACCGCATAGCGTCATGTTCAGGTACAGACAAGTTAAAAAGGCGACCTTTAGGGAATTTACTACCAGGCACTAATTCAATAGCGCAGTCATAGCTCCTATGGGGAGGTAAGGATGCAGATTTACTTTCGCTAAACACATCAGAAAAATCAATAAAAAGTCAGGAACATCCTGAGCCTGGGGGGAGGCAGAAAAAACAGGAGTGTTGGTATTAACACATTGACAGCCCCAACTGGTAACAGACACAGATTTCCAATCCAAAACAGGATTATGAGACTGTAACCAAGGGAAACCCAGTACGATAATGTCATGCAGATTATACAGAACCAAAAATTTGCAGCTCTCCTGATGATCAGGTTCTACCCTCATTAGAGAACTGAGGTTTATTCTCAGCCAAAGGGGTAGAATCGATCCCCAGTAGGGGAATAGACTTCCGTAGGGGTATCAAGGGAAACCCACGTTTAGCAAAATCAAAATCCATCAGGTTAATAGCTGCTCCAGAATCAACAAAAGCCTGAGCAGAAAATGAGGACAGAGAGCATATCAGGGTAACAGTTAACAAAAACTTAGTCTGAACACTACCCAAGATAACTGAGCGAGCAAAACGTCTTCCCCGCTTAGGGCAGACAGAAATAGCATGAGAGGCATCACCACAGTAGAAACATAACCCATTGCGCTTTCGAAATTCATGACGCTGTGCCCCAGAAACCACTCTATCACACTGCATGGATTCAGAAGCAGTTTCACAAGGCAACATTATTCCACGCATACCTTTCCGCTCACGCAAACGTCTGTCAATTTGAATCGCTAATGACATAGAATCATTGAGACCAGAGGGAACAGGGAATCCCACCATAACATCCTTTACATTATCTGACAGTCCCTTCCGAAAAAGAGCTGCCAAAGCGTCGTCATTCCATTTGGTCAGGACTGCCCACCTACGGAATCTCTGACAGTATAACTCAGCGTCCTCAAGCCCCTGATTTAATGCCAACAAAGTTTTTTCAGCTTGATCAGTGACATTAGGCTCATCGTACAATAACCCCAAAGCCTGAAAAAATGCATCAACATCACTCAAAACAGGATCCCCAGGTGTCAGGGAAAAAGCCCAATCCTGAGGGTCGCCGCGCAGGAGAGAGATGACAATTTGAACCTGCTGTGCTGCGCTCCCTGAGGACTTAGATTTTAAGGCAAAAAACAATTTACAGTTATTTTTGAAATTCAGAAACTTAGCTCAATCCCCTAAAAACAAATCTGGCATGGGAATCCTAGGTTCCACAACAGGCAACCTAGCAAGATAGGTAGCAATACTCCGAACTTCAGTGGCAAGCTGATCCACACGGCCAGACAACTGTGCAAACTCCATTGAGGAAAAAAAAAATCCTCCTCAGCACCCAGAGATACAGAGGGAAAAAAAATGCAACAAACAGAAAAAAAAAAAAATCCCTGACAACTCTGACAACTCTTTTCTTTCACAATATTTTTCCCTTCTGTGAGTACCATATAATTTTCAGTTTTGGCCGGTGATACTGTTATGATTCGGTAGCTGAGGAGAGCAGGCAAAAAAGGAAATACACCAGAGCAGTTGGAAACTATGAGATTGCAGTACCCTGACTAACCACCACAACTAGAGGCAGTCGTGGAGTGTTCCTACGTTGGTCCTAGACGCCTCGTCACAGCCTGAGAAACTAACTACACCTAAAGATAGAAAAAGGAAAGCTATCTGCCCCGGAGCAGATCCCCAAAGAACATAGAAAGCCCCCAAACATGTAATGGCGGTTAGACAAGAAGAAATACTGACACAGACAGAAAATAGTATGAGCAAACGTTGGGGCCCAAACTTACTAAATAGAAAAGGATAGGAAGGGCACTTACTGCAATCCCAAAAAACCCTGAAAAGCACCAACTCTACTAATTTCAAAAACACCTGAGATCACACGACCTCTACCACCTAAATTAGTTCTCTGGTGTAACCAAAAACAAAACAGCAGCCACTGAAAAAACTGGAAAAAGCAAATGTGCAAACATCAGTGGCTGAACTGAACTGAGAGGCAAAAGCCCCCAGAGGGGACCCTGAAGGCCCCCACAGAAGTGCAGGACAAAATGCAAAAATCAAGCACAAAAACAAAAAGAAGAAAATGTCTTATCTGTTAGCAGGAGATTCAGACACGACACAGCAGGCTACCAAGGAAACAGGAATCAAGGATTGAGACCAGAACAATTGCTCACCGGCAACCCTGATGGGAAGGTGACTCCCTTATATAAGACCAGTCAGTAACACCTGATTCCCAATCCTCACAATCTTTACTGGACAATCCAGTACCGTTTGTAACCACCAGAGGGAGCTTCTGCTCAGAACTCATTTCCAGCCTATTCACAACAGTGCTAGCTTGTTGTGCCCCTTGGGCGTAAAGGCTGTGTGGCGTGGAAGGGTGAATTGTGCCCGGGTAAAATTATGTTGCTGCAGGGTTGAGCTGTGGTGGCTTAGGCCTCTTTCACACATCCGTTTTGCGCCTGCGGCACACTACGGCCTTTTTTTGTCAAACCGCATCCGGCAAAATGTAATGCCGGATCCGTTTTTTTTTCCATTAAGTAACATTATGGCCGGATCGCTCCACATGTCCCTGCAGCGCGTCCGGTTTTTGCCGGATCCGGTGTCTGGTTGCAGTCTGGAGTCTTCCAGCTTTTGCCATAATGAATGTCTATGAGCGCCGCAATGCGGCGGATCCAGCAGAAGCCGGATTCGGTGGCCGGATCCAGTTTTTCAATTGATATACCAGCCCACAGCAAACATATAAAAGCATGCAGTGGGACACTCAGACATTACCATGCATCCAGCCAAGAGAGCAAGACAAAGACGAGGACCATCACCAGCACCATCACCAGCAGCAGCACAAGGTTTTGCTTCAGAACCAGCAGCAGATACGCAAATGGAGTGCCAGGACAGCAGACGGTAAATATCACATCCCCCACCCCAAATTTTACCACACATCTGTCACCACTGCTGCCTGAGCTAGTGCAGTGCGGTGTCTTTGCACCCTGGTACAGTTTCAAAATCATGTTTTTGCTGTGATGGGGTTGATCCCCCTGGTACTGTATGAAATGTTCATGGTTTTCCAGTGATGGGGTGGGTCCCCCTGGTACTGTTTCAAATGTGCATGGTTTTGAAGTGATAATGTGTATCCCCTGCTACTGTATAATGTGCATGTTTTCAATTGATAATGTGGATCCCCTGCTACTTTATAATGTGCATTTTTTCAAGTTATAATGTGTATCCCCTGCTACTGTATAATGTGCATGTTTTCAATTGATAATGTGTATCCCCTGCTACTGTATAATGTGCATGTTTTCAATTTATAATGTGGATCTCCTGGTACTGTAGAATGTGTTTTTTTGCTGTGATGGTGTTGCTCCCACTGGTACTGTATAAAATGTGCATGTTTTCACTGTGATGAAGTGGATCCCCTGGTACTGTATCAAATGTGCATATTTTCACTGTGATGAAGTGGATCCACTGGTACTGTTTAAAATGTGCATGTTTTGCAAGTGATAATGTGCGTCACCATGGTTTCCCTGTGATGAAGTTGGTCCCCCTGGTACTGTATCAAATGTGCATGTTTTCACTGTGATGAAGTGGATCCCCTGGTAATGTTTAAAATGTGCATGTTTTACAAGTGATAATGTGCGTCACCATGGTTTCCCTGTGATGAAGTTGGTCCCCCTGGTACTGTATCAAATGTGCATGTTTTCACTGTGATGAAGTGGATCCCCTGGTAATGTTTAAAATGTGCATGTTTTGCAAGTGATAATGTGCGTCACCATGGTTTCCCTGTGATGAAGTTGGTCCCCCTGGTACTGTATCAAATGTGCATGTTTCACTGTGATGAAGTGGATCCCCTGGTAATGTTTAAAATGTGCATGTTTTCAATTGATAATGTGGATCTCCTGGTACTGTAAAATTTTTAATTTTTTTTGCTGTGATGGAGTTGGTCCCCCTGGTACGGTATCAAGTGTGCATTTTTTTCCAGTGATAGGGTGGGTCCCCCTGGTACTGTTTATGTGTCCAATTCATGACGGGATGTTGTATTCCGTAAAGCTCACTCCAGTCCATGTTTGACTTTTATTTTTTTCAGCCAGGGTCAAGGAATATACATATATTCACTGGCCCTTTTTGTGTCCTTATTCAACAGCCGAAGACATCAAAGAGAGGCGGCAGCAGCAGCAGCAGCAGCAGCAAGGGGAGAGGAGCAGCTAGTTGCAGAGAGGAGAACAGCCAGCAGAAAGTAAATATGACATCCCCCATTTCCCTAAAAATTAAATCTTTGTTTTTCTCTTTCAGCCAGGGCCAAGGAATATACATATATTCACTGGCCCTTTTTATGTCCTTACTAGTGTTGAGCGATACGATACTGCAAATATCGGGTATCGGCCGATATTAGCTGTATCGGGCTTTCGATTCCGAGTACCGATATTTTCGTCATATCGGATACCGGAATCGGATTTGTCACTGTCACTGTGAGTGTCCGTCGGTCGGGTCTGTCAGGAGTCAGCGGCACTTACCTGGCAGAAGATCTCCGGCGGTCACGTCCTGGACTGCTTGATGGCCGCCATTATCTTCTCCCTGGCGGTCACATGCAGTTTTTCGCGATAACTGCAGTGACTGCAGGGTAATCCCGGCCGTAAACCAGTCCGATGACGTCACCGCCGGGGAAGCAGGTAATCAGCTGTGCTGCGCCGGGATAACAGGCTCTGCCTGTCATTCTGATGTAGCAGAGCTGGATCGTCGTGGGACACTCGTTACTATGGACTGCGTCGGACAGGTGGTATACTGCTGTTTTTTTTTTAAATTTTTTTTACAGGAGATCGATGGCGTCGCAGGATGAGACTGTAATAAAAGTAATGAAAACTGTGTTGTGTTTTTTTATTAAATTAAAAATTTTTTTTATGAACATTCACCCGTCCGGGTACATCAGCAATTTAACTATTTACATACAGGGACCCTGTCCGGGTTATTTATAATTCTTTGGCAGGGGTGTTCCAGGTACCACCTGGTACTCTTCTGATGCTTGCCAAACATCCGAGACACCAAGGACCACCAGGACCTGATGACGTCGTGTGGCCTGTACAGTCAAGTCGTGACCCGCTATCTGTGTCTGTGTGGCCACCTCTTTCATCTCCCTCCGGGTCTGGAGCCCTATGTCCCGGACTGAACGAACCCCAGGGGGCCTAACAGGCGCCGGGTACGGGCCAGCTATAGTTATCATGTCCATAGCTGGGGCTGCTGAGGAGACCACTGAGGGAGGCTGGGGAGATTTACGGCGTGGGGTGGGCACTTGTGCAGAGGCCTGGATGTGGGAGGCTGAAGGCTCCGAGGGTCTCACAGGTTCCTGACACTCTGGGGAGTAGGGGTCGCACCTGGTAACCCCAGTGTCGGGTGTAAGTCACCAAGTCTCCTGGCAACAGGTCCCTCCCCGGGTGTCCTTCTGGGAGGTGAGTCTCCACGTCCCGCCGGGTCACAAACACTTCTAAATAAAGTCCAGGCTCCTGGATGAAGCCCCAACCACCTTTCAATTTAAAGCTCCGTACTGCACCCTTACGCCGCGGCTCCCACAGGGTTCCTTTATCTTTTCTCATCCGGTCCTTATCTGCCCGGTCCTTCTCCAGGTTACGTTGCCGAAGCTTTTGGGATTCTCGCTGCTCCCTTTGTCGCTCTGCTTCCCGCTCCCAACGTCTCCACTCTTCCTCCTGACGCCGGTTGTAATTCTCCTCCACCAGCATCTCCATGTCTCCACCATCAAACTGCAGCTTACGATGTCCGGTTTGCGGCAGCTCTCCTGGCGCCCGACAGTCCTGGCGGCGCTCACCTGCGGAGGAAGCAGCCGGCTCTGGAACAGATGACAGTCGGGGCTCCGGTACAGACAGGTATACCTCTGGTGCCTGCGCGGCCTCCTCCATGAGGACGGGTGTCGCTTCTTCTGTCTCAGCGACGGGGGCAGACAGCGGGATCTGGGGTGCTGCCGGTGCAGAGTTTTTTGCAGGAACGGGTGCCTCCACTGCGACAACGTCAACCGGATCACATTGCAAGGGCTGGGATGCCCGCACGGACTCCTCTACTAGAACGGGTGCCTCACCTTCCGGTACAGACACTTCAGGTAAGAGGGATTGGCGCCGCTCCAAGTTTAGTTTTAGGGCACGCCAGCTGGCTTCCATCCTGGCGACCTCCTCCCGGTGCCGGGCCAGGCCTTTTAGGGTATCCTCCGCTTCTTGCAGCGTAGGAGGGTTTCCAGGCCGGGTGCCCAACGGTGGTTCCGTGGCGATCGAGTCGCTTCCGTGGGGGGAGAGCTCTGACTGCTCCATCCCTTCACACTTCTGCTCGTGTCCATTAGCCATCTCTGCCAAATCACATGTGTCATTAGCATCTGGAGAGGGCCCCTCTTTTGTAGTGAGGCGGGACCTTCGTGTTAGTTTCCGCACACTGAGGAGGATGAGGAGGCGGAACTCCAGAGCTGTGGGGCACGATCTTACATTGCAGTACCATTTAGAGTGGTTGGCCATCGTTTTCGCGCCACTGAGTGAGTGTACACCCACGAAGAGCACCCCCTTCTTCTTCACCAGTGCCTCGTCGTGACGCAGATATGGCGGAAAAATGGCAAATACATTCTCTGATGATTTTAGCAATTCTCAAGCACAAAACCAGTTCAATTCAGGCACACAGGACTCGCTTATAGCGAGCTACAGAATCCTGTTCGTGACGCCCAAGTTGAGTCGCACAGAGCCAGAGGTTTTGGGGGTACTCAGCACCGAGCCCGTCGACTTCTATGGGGTATGTCACGGCTTTACCCGGCAATTGAATCAGAGTCTATTTACTATGTAGAAGTGTATAAACTATAAATATATGTATATATATATATGTCACAATGACATGTATATATATATATATGTATTCTATGTGTGTATATTTTGTGTTTACAACGAAAGAAAGGGGTTTTTTTGTTGCGATATTTTGTTCCCATAGACTTACATTGGACTTCCGGTATCGGAATCGGATATCGACGATATTTAGTGATATCGGCGATACCATTCCGATACGATATTTTTAGATATCGAGCAGTATCGCTCAACACTAGTCCTTACTCAACAGCAGAAGACTAGAAAGAGAGGCGGCAAGAGAGGCGGCAGCAGCAGCAGCAACAAGAGAGGAGGATGTAGTTGAAAAGAGGAGGACAGCCAGCAGAAAGTAAATATGATGTCCCACATTCTAACAAAAAAATTTAAATTTTTGCACTTTCAACCAGGACCAAGGAATATACATATATTCACTGGCCCTTTTTGTGTCTTTCTTCCACAGCATAGACCGGCAAACAGCGTCGGCAGCAGCTGCACTTGCGGCTTTAGCCGCTGAAACTGCAGCTTCACCTGAACCGGAGTAAGTGGAGCTGCAGCAGGAGTTGGAGACATCTTCTTCTGGGAGCCCTCCTTCCCATCGTCAACATTTGGCGGTAAAAATATATCATTTATTTTTTCTCCACAATCAATCTGTGGAATATATGGATTGATTGTCTTTTTTTAATAACAGGAATCGCAAGATGAAGAGGAGCTCCCAGAGGAAGAAAGACGGGGTGGAGAGATACCCGGAGTGGGCTCACAATTCGTAAGTATCCTACATCAATCGCAGAAACACAACATCACACTACACACAACACATAGAAAACCATTTAGTACATACTTCACACAGCGGGCAACACATGCCTATATCACAAACTTTTATTTTTTTCTGGCAGCCAACAAAGGGGTCCTCACAGCGCCTCCCAGAGTCGTCGTCGTGAGAGCGGTGGCGGTTACCACCGTGTAAGTTTTTGGTTTTTTTTTTCAATTACTTTTTAGGTAAAAAATAATCATTTTTTGTTTTTTTTAATCCTTTTCTTTTTGTTTTACATTTTTAATTTCGAATTTTTTGGTTTGATTTAAACTTTTTTAGTCTTTTTATTTTTTAAATATTTTTTGTCTTTTTTCTAAATATTTTTTTAATTTTGGTATATATATATATTTTTTTAATTGGATTTTGTTAAACATTTTTCCTTTTTTTCTTTTTCACTTGCTAGTGTGGAGGCTAATGTATTGTTTTTTCTATTTTTATTTCACAGGCTTCACAGCGTGCTCCCGATTCGGACGGTGAGGAGGGGAAAGACATCGACCTCCTCATTGATCTGGTCAGAGAAAGGGACCCGCTGTGGAACATGGGGGACCGCCGCCATTCTGATCAAGTAGTGACCCGACGGCTCTGGGAGGAAGTGGCATCGGCAATGGTGGACCGCTGGGAGGACCTCGATGTTCGGTCCCAGACTAAACATCGTAAGTATAGTTCAGGTTGCTGTTCAGGGCCATTCCACATCTGTATATTAATTGTATGTTTTCTCTTTATTCCACAGCACGGTGACCAGCACTCGGGCGCCCGCAGAGTTGGCGCCTTCTGGGGCGATCCCTCAGGAGACCGACACCGAGGGACACTTTGACCGCCCCGGTACATCTGCACCTTCCCACACATTCGATCCCGCAGTCCCATCCACCAGCGCTGGAGCATCGTGGCCGCCTGCATTACATGCAGCTGCTGGTGAGGAGATAGCATTCCCTTTACCCCACACTTCTGCCACTGCCACCTCTAGTACAGCTGCGGGTACTGGGCGGCATCGGCAGAGGGGTCAGGAAAGGAGCTATGCGCCCGAGTTCTTGCAGTTGAATGCATCTTTCCAGAACTGTCTTAAAGTATTATCTGAACAACTTGCCGCAGGCATTAATCAGATAACCTCCGCCATTTTGGAGGTAAAGACAATTCTGCAAACCATGCAGTCGGAAGCAAGAGCATCTCCTAATCACAGCTTTTTTAGGTCTGTGGTGGAGCGCATAGATACGCTATCTGCTGACCAGCAGATGTATGTAATACATACGTGCCACGCTGCTCTAGTGCAGGCTATCTCCCATCCTCCTCCATCCACCCCAGTCGTTCCTCCACCTCCCCCCTCCAGCCGCCATCCCTCCTCCCCCTCCTATTCAATACCAGCCACCTCCCCAGCTCCAGCAACCTCCCCAGTACCAACCACATACCCAATTCAAGCAACCTCCCCAGTACCAGTCACCTCCATAAATCCAGCCACTTCACCAACTGCAGTCACCTCCCCAGTACCAGCAACCTCCCCACTACCAGCCACCTACCCCGTACCACACTCCTACCTCTTACGATCTCCTTCCCCTTCCAATTCCCTACCATGTCACCTGCTCCTCCTGCCCAACCCTCCACTCCACCACCCACCTGTTCTGCCTCTAACTTGTCTTCCTATTCTCTCACTCTTTCCACCCCTTCACCTCTTCCTGTTCCTTCACCACCACCATCCCGGTCGTCCCTCCACACTCCCACGGTCGAAGTGTCCCGCAGCCCCTCCAGCACTATTTCCACCCCACAATACACATAACTCTCTAAATATGTGTTTTCTTTTCTACTCTTAAATAAAAATTCTATTTTAATAAAAAAATAAAGTTTATTCAAATTTCAACAGTTGGCAAAAGGCCAGATTTACAACAAATTATATAAAAAAATAATTTTTTTAATAAAAGTTAAAGTGGTTTACAAATGTTGTCTGTCATTTCTTTATAGAATGTTAAGTAACAAATATATTAAACCAGGTAAACATGTGGGTACACAAACACCAACATCTGTTAGGGTAATATGTCAAAAATATCTACATAACTTTGAGGAACATAAATTTTACCTTTTTGCCAAAATTTTGTCCCGTGTTGTGGAGTATAGAAAGTATCTGACCTTTTTCCAAAACTTGTGTACTTTATGAGATTATCCCCTAGCAGGTACACATTTTTTGTAAATAGGTGAAATACTGTGGTTTATTTAAAAAAAAAAAGACAGGGACACAACTATGGCCAAAAGGTAACATACAGTACAAAACACACAAGAAGGTAGAAAACTTTCCTTATTGTGGGTACAGAAAGATTTTTAAAAGAAATAATCAATTGATCACACTCTGTCATCCTGCCAGTCTACTCTACCTTCTGGTGACACAAAGTATTGGGCAAAATGGTCCCTCATTCTTGAAACCGCCAGTGTACTCCGAGTGGTAATGTTGCTGTAGTCGTGCAAGGTTGTTTCTTGATTGTGGTCCTCAATAGAAATCGGTTCCTTGGTGATCACAAAATTATGTAGGACCCCGCACGCTTTAACAACATCATCCACAGTCTCTGTCTTCAAATTTATCACAGTCAAAAGGACACGCCATTTGGCTGTCATAATCCCAAATGCACACTCCACCATCCTTCTGGCTCTTGTGAGGCAGTAGTTGAAAATTCTCTTTGTATGGGTCAATCCTCTGCTGGCGTACGGTTTCAAGAGGTGTTCGGGCAGCTGGAATGCCTCATCACCTGCACACACGAAAGGCATAAGTGGGTCAGAGGTTTGAGGCAGTGGCCTAGGGGGTGGAAACTGCAAAGTGTTTCCGTACAGTCTCAGCCCCATAGCAGAAAGTTTAAACACTTGAGAGTCATTGGACCGTCCATAAGACCCAATGTCCACAGCAATACATTTGTACTCTGCATCAGCAATAGCCATCAGGATGACTGAAAAATATTTCTTGTAGTTAAAGAATTCTGATCCGGTTCCTGCAGGCTTTTGAATGCGGATGTGTTTGCCATCAACAGCGCCTAGGCAATTTGAAAACTGGCAGATACGGAGAAACCAGTCCGCTATTTCAAGCCACCGGTCTGTAGTTGGCTCTGGAAGAAATTCTCCAACCAAAGAGTCCCACAGAGCACGACAAGTGTACTTGATGATGCCTGATAGCGTAGAAATTCCAAGGCGATACTGGAAATGGAGCGACGACAGCATTTCTCCAGTTGCCAGAAATCTGTAAACAAAATAGAAAAAATTAGTTCACAATCACACTATTACATAGCAGAACTATTGGAGATACCAAAAATAAAAAAAATAAAGGAAAAACACACTGTTTTTGACCATGTTTTATTGTACTGATATGGTTCCCTTGTTGTCCTGTGATGTTAAAAAAATTAGAACAACAATACAAGTGTGCTCAAGCAAGCAGATTCAATACATATAGCTTACCTTATAGTGACCATGAGACGCTCCGCCGGAGAAATCAAGAAGTGACAATAGGTGTCGGATCTTCGGATTTGTTCTCCAACACGCTCCAGCAAACAGTCAAAATTCTCTTTCTTCATCTGAAGATAGGCAAAAAATTTCTCAGGGTTTTCTCTCAGCTCCATGTTGAGTGTAGAATACACACCACGGATTAGTCTCTGTGCTGTGATGGGGTGGATCCACATACGGCGTCGTCGTTGGCGCTGACGCATAATGCGCTGCTCGATCTTTCTCTCATTCTCCATAACGATAATCTTCAAGCGATTCGCCTCCGCTGTAAAATCCACCAGATTCTTAAAGATATTGCCAATAATAACATCCATGTTCGCCAGTCACTTGCTACTTGCTCTTCTCTCCAACCTGCACTTGCTCCTCTACAACCTGTCAAAGATGGGCTGTAGGAACAGTGTATATATAGGATTACAGTAGCCAATCATGTTCGGAACCCCAAAAAAGGGCGTTTTTAAAAACTGGATCCGGCGTAATCCGTCGATAAACGGATAAAAACCCGGATACACCGGATGAGACGGATCTGGTTTTTGTTAGGATGCCCGAGACGGATCCGGCGAAAAACCGGATGCGTCTCATCCGGTTTTACATACTAGTTGCCGAATGCGGCGATCCGGAAAAATGCCGGTGGCGCCATCAGGCGCAAAACGGATGTGTGAAAGAGGCCTTAATCTCTGGATATTCTGCCTCTGCTTCTGCTTTCTTTTCTGTAAAGGAACGTCTTAGATTGGATAGCTTGCATTTAACCCCTTACTGCCATCGGACGTACTATCCCGTCCATGGTACCTGGGCCCGTATGACCGGGGACGGGATAGTACGTCCAGCCCTTTAATGCGACATTGCGACTTAAGTCGCAATGATCGCATTAAAATTCCGACGCCATCTTACCTCAGGAGAGATGGCGCCGGCATCCCGGGGTCTGTCACCGCCCACCCTCACTCCCGATCGCTGTGATTGGCTGTTCAATTCTGAACAGCCAATCGCAGCCTTTCTCACTGTTTCAGCCAATCCGATGGGCTGAAACAGTGAGATCCCAGGCTAGAATCGAGTACCGATGTACTCGATCCTAGGCCTGGGCATAGAAAGGAGCAGACCCCCCCTGGATTGGCGCGATCGCCGATCACATCGATCGCGCCAATCGCAGGGCACAGCCGCGGTGTATCCGCGCTGTGCCCTGCCTGTACCTGCCTGGATCGGTGCAGTAATAGCACCGATCCTAGGCCGGAGCCTAGGACAGGCCCAGTAGGGCCTGCAGCTGCTGATTGGCGCGATCGATGTCATCGACGATCGCGCCAATCACAGGGCACAGCAGCGGTGTGACCGCTCTGTGCCCTGCTTCCTGACCTGCCGGTGACCTGCCTAGGAATCGGAGCAGTGAGCTCCGATTACTAGGCCGGTGCCTAGCAACCGGCAAAACAAGGGTCTCCTCTGATTGGTGGGATCGATGTGATCATCGATCCCACCAATGACAGGTCACAGCAGCGATGTGACCGCTCTGTGACCTGTCTGCAAACTGGATCTGACCTGTCTGACCGCACTGCAGGGGTCCTCACACTTGCTGAGGATTCCTGCAGTGCGGTCACACGCCAGATCTCCTCCTGTGCTGGGCCTTGTGGTGCCACAGTAGCCTGTGACACCACAACTCCTGCTGAAGAAAGAAGAGAGAAGAAAGAAGAGAGAAAGAAAGAAGAGAGAAGAAAGAAGAGAGACTACAAACGTGAGTTTTTGAGCCCCGATCCCTGCCCGATCCACCCCAATCCCCCCATTCCCCCCTCCCCCCTTCCCTTTCCCCCTCTTTTTACCCCCTTTGCACACATTTAGCAGCCGCCGAGCGTTGATTGGTGACGCAGTTCACCGATCAACACTCGTGCTCGTTTTTCTTTTGCACCCCCTCCGTGCGCACTTCCAGCAGCCTCGGAACTTTGATAAGTGACACCAGTCACTTATCAGAGCTCGTTCCTGCAGTTTTTTTTTTTTTTTCACTCCCCTTTCCGCCACTCCTGTGCGCACTTCCAGCAGCCGCGGAACTTTGATAAGTGACACCAGTCACTTATCAGAGCTCGTTCCTGCAGGTTTTTTTTTTTTTTCACCCCACTTTCCGCCACTCCCGTGCGCACATCTAGCAGCCGCGGAACTTTGATAAGTGACACCAGTCACTTATCAGAGCTCGTTCCTGCAGTTTTTTTTTTTTCACACCACTTTCCGCCACTCCCGTGCGCACATCTAGCAGCCGCGGAACTTTGATAATTGACACCGGTCACTTATCAGAGCTCGTTCCTGCCGTTTTTGTTTTTTTTTTTCACTCCCCTTTCCGCCACTCCTGTGCGCACTTCCAGCAGCCGCGGAACTTTGATAAGTGACACCAGTCACTTATCAGAGCTCGTTCCTGCAGTTTTTTTTTTTTTTCACTCCCCTTTCTGCCACTCCTGTGCGCACATCCAGCAGCCGCGGAACTTTGATAAGTGACACCAGTCACTTATCAGAGCTCGTTCCTGCAGTTTTTTTTTTTTTCACCCCACTTTCCGCCACTCCCGTGCGCACATCTAGCAGCCGCGGAACTTTGATAAGTGACACCGGTCACTTATCAGAGCTCGTTCCTGCCGGTTTTTTTTTTTTTTTTCACTCCCCTTTCCGCCACTCCTGTGCGCACATCTAGCAGCCGCGGAACTTTGATAAGTGACACCAGTCACTTATCAGAGCTCGCTCCTGCCGTCTTTTTTTTTTTCACTCCCCTTTCCGCCACTCCTGTGCGCACATCCAGCAGCCGCGGAACTTTGATAAGTGACACCAGTCACTTATCAGAGCTCGTTCCTGCATTTTTTTTTTCACTCCCCTTTCCGCCACTCCTGTGCGCACATCCAGCAGCCGCGGAACTTTGATAAGTGACACCAGTCACTTATCAGAGTTCGTTCCTGCAGTTTTTTTTTTTTTCACTCCACTTTCCGCCACTCCCGTGCGCACATCTAGCAGCCGCGGAACTTTGATAAGTGACACCGGTCACTTATCAGAGCTCGTTCCTGCCGTTTGTTTTTTTTTTTCCCTTCCCTTTCCGCCACTCCTGTGCGCACATCCGGCAGCCGCGGAACTTTGATAAGTGACACCGGTCACTTATCAGAGCTCGTTCCTGCCGTTTTTTTTTTTTTTTTTTTCACTTCCCTTTCCGCCACTCCTGTGCGCACATCCGGCAGCCGCGGAACTTTGATAAGTGACACCGGTCACTTATCAGAGCTCGTTCCTGCCGTTTTTTTTTTTTTTCACTTCCCTTTCCGCCACTCCTGTGCGCACATCCGGCAGCCGCGGAACTTTGATAAGTGACACCGGTCACTTATCAGAGCTCGTGCCTGCTGGTTTAGACTTTTTTTCACAGGCATTTTTTTCCCTATTCTCTTTCTTTTCTTTTAGCTTTTTCCTTTCAGCATAGTTTGCACCAACCACTATCCCCCCCCACACACACACCCGTTATAAACAAAGTTCACACAAAGCACCACATTCACAAAAAAAATGTCCCGCTCGTCACGTTCTTCCCAACAGCGCTATTCAGTGGAAGAGGCATACGCTTTACTTGCCTCTGACACTGATAGCGAGGGAGAGGATCCCACATTTCTTTACTTTTCAGATTCTTCATCCTCTTCTTCTTCTTCCTCCTCTTCCTCATCTTCCTCCTCGGGTCCTGCGGAACCGCCACGCAGACGCCCCAGGACAGAAGATGAGGCAGCGCCCACCCCTGAAAATGAACCAGCGCACCCCTCTTCGGACCCCATATGGACCCCGCCCCCCGAAAATTACGAGCCACCGATTCCTGATTTTGTGGCAGAATCAGGAATCAAGTTTGACACCACGGGCCTCAGAGAAATAGACTTTTTCAAAGTCTTTTTCTCTGAGGATTTTATTAACCTCGTGGTGGAGCAAACTAATTTGTACGCTCGGCAATTTTTGGCGCAAAACCCAGTGTCATCATTTTCCAACTGGTTTCCTGTAGACGCAGGTGAAATGATGCAGTTTTGGGGCCTGGTCCTCCATATGGGGATCCTGAAGAAGCCAGAACTTCGGCAATATTGGAGTGTTGATATTTTATACAACACTCCACTGTTCCGAATGGTCATGGCTCGGACGCGTTTTGAGGCCATCCACAAATTCCTGCATTATAATGATAATGCACAGTGTCCCCCACAAAATGACCCCAACTTTGACCGTCTGTTCAAAGTTCGGCCGGTCATCGAACACTTCAGCAAAAAGTTTGCTGAAGTGTACGTGCCCCAAAGGGACATCTGCGTGGATGAGTCCTTGGTTCATTTTAAGGGACGGCTCAGATTCCGCCAGTACCTGCCCAGCAAGAGGGCAAGGTACGGAATTAAACTCTACAAGCTGTGCGAGAGTACCTCAGGGTACACGCACAGCTTTAGAGTTTACGAAGGAAAGGACACCAGGATTGAACCCCCTGAGTGTCCCCCCGTCCTGGGAGTGAGTGGGAAAATTGTGTGGGATTTGGTGCACCCACTGCTGGATAAAGGTTATCACCTTTACACCGATAACTTTTATTCCAGCGTCCCACTCTACAAATCCCTCTCTGCGCGAGGTACCGCAGCTTGCGGTACCGTCCGCAAAAATCAGAGAGGCCTTCCGAAGACGCTACTTGGGCAGATGCTCAGAAAGGGTGAGAGCAGAGCCCAATGTAGCGACCACCTGTTGGTGGTCAAGTACAAGGACAAGAGGGATGTCCTTCTCTTGACCACCATACATGGTGATGGCAGCACCCTCAGCACTGTACGGGGTACCTCTACACAGGTCCGCAAACCGGACTGTGTACTGGGGTACAATAAATACATGGGGGGTGTTGATCTCTCTGATCAACTCCTCCAACCGTACAGTGCTTTGAGAAAGGCCAAGGTGTGGTACAAGAAGCTGTCCGTGCACATCGTCCAAATGGCAATGCTCAACGCTTTCCTGCTGTCACGATGTGCACGCAACAGCGATACGACGTACCTTCAGTTCCAGGAGGTAGTGGTTAAGGCCCTGATGTTTGGCGCTCAGGAAACAGCGGGCCCCAGTACTTCTGGAACTGAAGGTGCTCGTATCATACCAGGTCAGCATTTCCCGGGGGTGGTCCCGCCAACTGGAAGCAAAGGTAAGCCGCAAAAAAGGTGCCGAGTGTGTTACAAAAGGGGAATACGCAAGGACACCACTTACCAATTCGACACCTGCCCCGAAAAACCTGGCCTGTGTATGAAGGATTGTTTCAAATTGTACCACACCTCAATGCACTACTAATTTACTTTACAGGAAAGATTAGTTCCAGAAGGGGGGCACATTTAGAAAAGCTCCTTGGGAGTCTACTTTCCAAAATTATGTCACTTGTGGTTTTTTTTTACTGTTTAGGCACATCAGGAGCTCTGCAAACGGAACATGACGCCCGCAGACCATTCCATCAGTCTGCATTCCAAAACGTCACGACTTCCCTTCTGAGCCCCGACTTGTGCCCAAACAGTTTTTTCCCACATATGGGGCACCAGTGTACTCAGGATAAATTGGACAACAATTTTTGGTGTCCAATTTCTCCTCTTACCCTTGGGAAAATAAAAAATTGGGGACTAAAACATCATTTTTGTGAGGATAAAAGTAGGATTTTTTATTTTTACACCTGGGCATTATAAACTTTAGTGAAACACTTGGGGGTTCAAAATGCTCACCACACACCTAGGTAAGTTCCTTAGGGGGTCTAGTTTCCAAAATGGGGTCACTTGTGGGGGTTTCCACTGTTTAGGCACATGAGGGGCTCTGCTAACGGAACATGACGCCCGCAGACCATTCCATCAAAGTCTGCATTCCAAAACGTCACTGCTTCCCTTCTGCGCCCTGCCATGCGCCCAAACAGTGGTTCCCCCCAACATATGGGGTATCAGCGTACTCAGGACAAATTGGACAACAACTTTTGTGGTCCAATTTCTCCTGTTACCCTTGGGAAAATAAAAAATTGGGGACTAAAACATCATATTTGGAAATTTTTTTTTTTTTTTTTATTCACGCCAGGGCATTATAAACTTTAGTGAAACACTTGGGGGTTCAAAATGCTCACCACACACCTAGATAAGTTCATTAGGGGTCTAGTTTCCAAAATGGGTCACATGTGGGGGTTTCCACTGTTTAGGCACATGAGGGGCTCTGCTAACGGAACATGACGCCCGCAGACCATTCCATCAAAGTCTGCATTCCAAAACGTCACTGCTTCCCTTCTGCGCCCTGCCATGCGCCCAAACAGTGGTTCCCCCAACATATGGGGTATCAGCGTACTCAGGACAAATTGGACAACAACTTTTGTGGTCCAATTTCTCCTGTTACCCTTGGGAAAATAAAAAATTGGGGACTAAAACATCATATTTGTGGAAATTTTTTTTTATTTTTTTTATTCACGCCAGGGCATTATAAACTTTAGTGAAACACTTGGGGGTTCAAATGCTCACCACACACCTAGATAAGTTCATTAGGGGGTCTAGTTTCCAAAATGGGGTCACTTGTGGGGGTTTCCACTGTTTAGGCACATGAGGGGCTCTGCTAACGGAACATGACGCCCGCAGACCATTCCATCAAAGTCTGCATTCCAAAACGTCACTGCTTCCCTTCTGCGCCCTGCCATGCGCCCAAACAGTGGTTCCCCCAAACATATGGGTATCAGCGTACTCAGGACAAATTGGACAACAACTTTTGTGGTCCAATTTCTCCTGTTACCTTTGGGAAAATAAAAAATTGGGGACTAAAACATCATATTTGTGGAAATTTTTTTTTATTTTTTATTCACGCCAGGGCATTATAAACTTTAGTGAAACACTTGGGGGTTCAAAGTGCTCACCACACACCTAGATAAGTTCCTTAGGGGGTCTAGTTTCCAAAATGGGGTCACATGTGGGGGGTTTCCACTGTTTAGGCACATCAGGGGCTCTGCTAACGGAACATGACGCCCGCAGACCATTCCATCAAGTCTGCATTCAAAACGTCACTGCTTCCCTTCGAGCCCTGCCGTGTGCCCAAACAGTGTATCCCCCCACATATGGGGTATCAGCGTACTCAGGACAAATTGGACAACCACTTTTGGGTCCAATTTCTCCTCTTACCCTTGGGAAAATAAAAAATTGGGGACTAAAACATCACTTTGTGGAAAAAAATATATTTTTTTTTTCACGCCAGGCATTATAAACGTTAGTGAAACACTTGGGGTTCAAAGTGCTCACCACACACCTAGATAAGTTCCTTAGGGGGTCTAGTTTCCAAAATGGGGTCACATGTGGGGGTTTCCACTGTTTAGGCACATCAGGGCCCTCCAAACGCGACATGGCGTCCGTTCGCAATTCCAGCCAATTTTGGTTTGGAAAAGTCAAACGGCGCTCCTTCCCTTTCAAGCCCTGCCTTGCGCCAAACAGTGGTTCCCCCCACATATGGGGTATCAGCGTACTCAGGACATGTTGGACAACAACTTTTGTGTCCAATTTCTCCTCTTACCCTGGGGAAAATAAAAAATTGGGGACTAAAACATCATGCTTGTGGAAAAAATATGATTTTTTTTCTTCACGGCTCTACATTACAAACTTGCGTGAAGCACTTGAGGGTTCAAAGTGTTCACCACACATCTAGATAAGTTCCTTAGGGGGTCTAGTTTCCAAAATGGGGTCACATGTGGGGGGTTTCCACTGTTTAGGCACATCAGGGACCCTCCAAACGCGACATGGCGTCCGTTCGCAATTCCAGCCAATTTTGGTTTTGAAAAGTCAAACGGCGCTCCTTCCCTTTCAAGCCCTGCCGTGCGCCCAAACAGTGGTTCCCCCCCACATATGGGGTATCAGCGTACTCAGGACATGTTGGACAACAACTTTTGTGGTCCAATTTCTCCTCTTAAACTTGAGAAAATAAAAATTTGGGACTAAAACATCATGTTTGTGGAAAAAATATGATTTTTTTTCTTCACGGCTCTACATTACAAACTTGCGTGAAGCACTTGAGGGTTCAAAGTGCTCACCACACATCTAGATAAGTTCCTTAGGGGGTCTAGTTTCCAAAATGGGGTCACATGTGGGGGTTTCCACTGTTTAGGCACATCAGGGGCCCTCCAAACGCGACATGGCGTCCGTTCGCAATTCCAGCCAATTTTGGTTTGGAAAAGTCAAACGGCGCTCCTTCCCTTTCAAGCCCTGCCGTGCGCCCAAACAGTGGTTTCCCCCCACATATGGGGTATCAGCGTACTCAGGACATGTTGGACAACAACTTTTGTGGTCCAATTTCTCCTCTTACCCTTGGGAAAATAAAAATTTTGGGACTAAAACATCATGTTTGTGGAAAAAATATGATTTTTTTTCTTCACGGCTCTACATTACAAACTTGCGTGAAGCACTTGAGGGTTCAAAGTGCTCACCACACATCTAGATAAGTTCCTTAGGGGTCTAGTTTCCAAAATGGGGTCACATGTGGGGGTTTCCACTGTTTAGGCACATCAGGGGCCCTCCAAACACGACATGGCGTCCGTTCGCAATTCCAGCCAATTTTGGTTTGGAAAAGTCAAACGGTGCTCCTTCCCTTTCGAGCCCTGCGTGCGCCCAAACAGTGGTTCCCCCCACATATGGGGTATCAGCGTACTCAGGACATGTTGGACAACAACTTTTGTGGTCCAATTTCTCCTCTTACCCTTGGGAAAATAAAAATTTGGGGACTAAAACATCATGTTTGTGGAAAAAATATGATTTTTTTTCTTCACGGCTCTACATTACAAACTTGTGTGAAGCACTTGAGGGTTCAAAGTGCTCACCACACATCTAGATAAGTTCCTTAGGGGGTCTAGTTTCCAAAATGGGGTCACATGTGGGGGGTTTCCACTGTTTAGGCACATCAGGGGCCCTCCAAACGCGACATGGCGTCCGTTCGCAATTCCAGCCAATTTTGGTTTGGAAAAGTCAAAACGGCGCTCCTTCCTTTCGAGCCCTGCCGTGCGCCCAAACAGTGGTTCCCCCCCACATATGGGGTATCAGCGTACTCAGGACATGTTGGACAACAACTTTTTTGGTCCAATTTCTCCTCTTACCCTTGGGAAAATAAAAATTTGGGGACTAAAACATCATGTTTGTGGAAAAAATATGATTTTTTTTCTTCACGGCTCTACATTACAAACTTGCGTGAAGCACTTGAGGGTTCAAAGTGCTCACCACACATCTAGATAAGTTCCTTAGGGGGTCTAGTTTCCAAAATGGGGTCACATGTGGGGGTTTCCACTGTTTAGGCACATCAGGGGCCCTCCAAACGCGACATGGCGTCCGTTCGCAATTCCAGCCAATTTTGGTTTGGAAAAGTCAAACGGCGCTCCTTCCCTTTCAAGCCCTGCCGTGCGCCCAAACAGTGGTTCCCCCCCACATATGGGGTATCAGCGTACTCAGGACATGTTGGACAACAACTTTTGTGGTCCAATTTCTTCTCTTACCCTTGGGAAAATAAAAATTTGGGGACTAAAACATCATGTTTGTGGAAAAAATATGATTTTTTTTCTTCACGGCTCTACATTACAAACTTGCGTGAAGCACTTGAGGGTTCAAAGTGCTCACCACACATCTAGATAAGTTCCTTAGGGGGTCTAGTTTCCAAAATGGGGTCACATGTGGGGGGTTTCCACTGTTTAGGCACATCAGGGGCCCTCCAAACGCGACATGGCGTCCGTTCGCAATTCCAGCCAATTTTGGTTTGGAAAAGTCAAACGGCGCTCCTTCCCTTTCAAGCCCTGCCGTGCGCCCAAACAGTGGTTCCCCCCCACATATGGGGTATCAGCGTACTCAGGATAAGTTAGACAAAACTTTTGTGGTTCAATTTCTCCTCTTACCCTTGGGAAAATAAAAATTTGGGGACTAAAACATCATGCTTGTGGAAAAAATATGATTTTTTTTCTTCACGGCTCTACATTACAAACTTGCGTGAAGCACTTGAGGGTTCAAACTATCTCACCACACATCTAGATAAGTTCCTTAGGGGGTCTAGTTTCCAAAATGGGGTCACATGTTGGGGTTTCCACTGTTTAGGCACACCGGGGCCTCTCCAAACGCGACATGGCGTCTGTTCTCAATTCCAGCCAATTTTGGTTTGGAAAAGTCAAACTGCGCTCCTTCCATTCCGAGCTCTGCCGTGTGCCCAAACAGTGGTTTTCCCTCACATATGGGTATCGGCGTACTCAGGAGAATTGCACAACAACTTTATCAGTCCTTTTTCTCCTTTTTCCTTGTGAAAATAAAAAAAATGTTTGTAAAAGATAATTTTTGTGACTAAAAAGTAAAATGTTAATTTTTTCCTTCCATGTTGCTTCAGCTCCTGTGAAGCACCTGAAGGGTTAATAAACTTCTTGAATGTGGTTTTGAGTAACTTGAGGGGTGTAGTTTTTAGAATGGTGTCACTTTTGGGTATTTTCTGCTATATAGACCCCTCAAAGTGACTTCAAATATGAGGTGGTCCCGAAAAAAAATGGCTTTGTAAATTTTGTTGTAAAAATGAGAAATCGCTGGTCAACTTTTAACCCTTATAATTTCCTAACAAAAAAAAATTTTGTTTCCAAAATTGTGCTGATGTAAAGTAGACATGTGGGAAATGTTATTTCTTAACTATTTTGTGTGACATATTTCTCTGTTTTAAGGGAATAAAAATTCAAAGTTTGAAAATTGCAAAATTTTCAAAATTTTTGCCATATTTGCGTTTTTTTCATAAATAAATGCAAGTTATATGGAAGAAATTTTACCACTATCATGAAGTACAATATGTCACGAGAAAACAATCTCAGAATCGCGAAGATCCGTTGAAGCGTTCCAGAGTTATAACCTCATAAAGAGACAGTGGTCAGAATTGTAAAAATTGGCCCGGTCATTAACGTGCAAACCACCCTTGGGGGTGAAGGGGTTAAACGGGCGTCTAGAATTCTGTCGCTGAGGGCTGAAGTTCTTGAGCAGGATGATTTGTATGACCGAGAAGAGCATCTGGATGAACCTGACTCGTTGGATTTTGATTCTTGCAGATAAGCAATACGGAGCTCCGCTTTATCTTTGGCGTCTTGCACAGCAGCATTCCTTTCTCTGTCTGTGGAATCTACTTTGCATAACTCTGATGAGGCTTCGTCAATATTAGAGTCTTTTAGGAAGGCAGCATACTTTGCGGACAGTCTCTTGTATCTACCATGGGCCGTTTCTAGCCGTCTTATAGTATCCTCTAAACTCACTGCATCATCTTTTTGGCGTTGGACACTTGACAAGAGGGAGGTAACTCGCTCCCATAGGTCGTCCAGGTTGTCATTGTACTCATCCTTCGTATTTTGATAATTTTTGACAGCTTTTATGGTTGGTTTGACAGAGCGTTTTTGTCGAACGACTTGGTCTTCTGGAAGCGTGGGTTCTGCTTTCTGGTCTTCATGATGGGCAGTGTCAGGTTGTATTTGCTCTGTTTCAGCAGTGGGAGACTGTGCAGGGTCTTTTTCGGCCATTTTGATTTAAGGTGCACTGTCTCTTTAAGAAACTGAACTTTTGAATTGGGGGCCGGAAATCGCAGTGCTACTTAGTTAAGACGTCCTGATAAGATTCCCAAGGTGTTTTTAGAGAATTGCGGGGTTTTACAGTCCGACAATCTGCAGTGATGTAGTATAACATGCAGAGAGTCTCTATGCACAATGCGGTCTGGGGTGACACTGTGGACAATTTCTTAGCAGAGCAGGGCTGCAGTATGTGAGCAGGCAGAGCGTAGGCACGTGGATAGGGATATAAGGGTAATTCTGGCACGGGCTTCAAGGCAGTTTTCGACTGTTCTGTCCCCACATGAGGCGAATGAAGGTGAAGTTGATTGGGGCTGGGAGACTTTTCCTACCTTCCGCTTCCTCATGCAGAGCACACAAGACCAGTGCTGTTCAGCGTCCGGAGAGATGATGCACACCAGGGATTGTGAAGTCCAGACTTGTTTATTTGGAAATCTGGACATACAGCTTATGATTGGTATACAGTAAATTCTCCAGAAATGCAGGTGAAAACGAGGTGCAGGAAGATGTAGCACCAAGTATGGCTGCAAGTGTGAGCAGCAAGAATGTATGGGGTGGTCGAAAACTGATGCCTTTCACAGCTCGGTGCAAAGCGTGGCTCTCCCATAAAGAACTAACAAGCAAATGGCTGCTAACAGGAAGAAGAAGCAGTGACCTCAGCACAGGAAGTGAATGGCATGTACCAGAATTAGTTACAGGCTGCCATACAGAAAGGGCCACCAGGTGACAGCAGAGAGCATGAAAGAATAGATTATACACAGCATGGAAATAATACAATACATAACCCAGACAAACGGATCAGCACAAAAAAATGACCACTACAGTGCTATATAATGGATAAAATGGAGGGGAAACACCTCAGGATAATGGGGAAGTAGTATGCAGAGGCAGAGGAGCAAAAAAATCGCTAGAAAAATGCACAGAGAGAAAACTGTAGCAGGAAAACTGGTCGCCATCTTCTAATTCAATTGCCGGCTTCAACGAATTTACACCTTTAATTAACCCCTACATGTCTGAAATTTTGCATCCATACACTCATGTAATTGTTAGTGAAAACCATATATCAAACTACATGAAATGACATGGTTAACTGTATGTAAACCATGTGTCATTTCATGTCGGGTCTGTAATTTCACAAAAGCCGGCAATTGAATTAGCGGCTATTATACTATGTAGTAGTGTATGACCTATCTATATATATATATATATATATATATATATATTTGCGTCACAATGACATGTATATATATATATATATTTATATATAATATATATGAGGTGTAAATTCGAAGAAAAAAAATCGTGGGCTCCCGCGCTATTTTCTGAACCAGACAGACAAAGCCAGCGAGTGGGGGCAGATAATATTAGCCTAGGGAGGGTGCATTTATTTAGTGCCCCCCTGGCTACTAACATCTGCCCCCAGCCACCCCAGAAAAGGCAAATCTGTAATTAGATGTGCCCTTTCTGGCACTTTGCCAGTCTATTCCCATTGCCCTGTAGCGGTGGCTTATGGGTTAATAATGGGTTAAAGCCACCTTGCAATTTGAAGGTGACTTTAATCCAGGTTAATAATTGAGAGTTGTCAATTAGACAACTATCTATTATTAATCCTATTGTATGAAATGGTTAAAAAAACCACACACACATTAATGAAAAATCATTTTAATGAATTAAATACACAATTTTTGACCATCTTTTATTTTACTGGTAATCCTCGAATCCCTTGTTCTTCTGAAATAAAAAAAATAATAAAGCAACATTATTCTTACCTATCCGACGCACAGTCAGGTCCCCCGATGTAATCCTTCTGAAAGGGTTAATGTTTACTGCAGGGACCACAGCTAATGCTGCCAGCCTCGCAGTAAACCTCCGAATGAATCATCTCTTCTCCCAGCTGACAGGAGAGGAAGTGATTAGTGTGGAAAGCTTAATTGATTGCTTCCCACTTTCACAGCATCAGTGAAGTCAGAGAGAATCCCAGCTGACCTGAAGTGAACTGATTAGCAAAAATAGGGGATCCACTCGAAAAAAAAATGGCGTGGGGTCCCCTATTTTTGTTAACCAGCCAGATGAAGCAGACTACTGAGGCATGGTATTTAAGGCTGTTAAGGATCCAATATCCATGAACCTTGCAAGCCTGATAATAAGAGGCTACAGCAGTCTGCTTATCTTGGTTGGTTAACAAAAATAGGGGATCCCCTCGAAAATAAAATGGCGTGGGGGTCCCCTATTTTTGTTAACCAGCCAAGTAAAAAGCAGAGTGCTGCAGCCTGGTATTAAAAGACTGTCAAGGCCCATGGATTTTGGCCCTCAACAGCCTAAAAATACCAGGCTGCAGCAGCCCACAATTGGCGCATCCAAAGATGCGCCAATTGTGGCACTTTACCCGGCTCTTCCCACTTGCCCTGTAGCGGTGGCAAGTGGGGTAATAAGGGGTTAATGTCACCTTTGATTGAACGGTGACAATAAGCCCGGTTAATAATGGAGAGGTGTCAATAAGACACCGATCCATTATTAATCATAAAGTTTGTAAATGTTTAAAAAAGACATAACCAGAATAAAGTCTTTTAATGAAATACTACACAAGACAGTTTTCATTATTTTTTATTGCACGCTCATCCTGCGACACCATCGATCTTCTTCAAAAAAACAAAAATAACAAACCAACACAATACTCCCTGTCCGACGTAGTCCAAGATAACGAGTGTCCATGACGAGTCCAGCTCTGCTACATTTGGATGCCAGGCTCAGCCTGACATCCCGACGCAGCAGAGCTGCTTACCGGTGGAGATTCTCTGGCGGTGACGGCATCTGTGTTTCTCACGGCCAACTATCGCGAGAGTACAGCTGGCCGAGATTACACAGTACATCTCGGCCAGCTGTACTCTCGCGACAGCTGGCCGTGAGAAATACAGATGACGTCACCGACGTCACCGCCGGGGAATCTCCACCGGTAAGCAGCTCTGCTACAGCTCTGTCAGATGGGAGAAGAGTTGATTCATTGGGGTTTACTGCGAGGCTGGCAGCATTAGCTGCGGTCCCTGCAGTGAACGTTAACCCTTTCAGAAGGATTACATCCAGGGACCTGACTGAACACCGGATAGGTAAGAATAATGTTGCTTTATTATTTTATATTTATTACAGGTGAACAAGGGCTTCGAATGGATTTACCTGGAAATTAAAATATGGTCAAAAACTGTTTCATTATTTCATTAAAATGATTTTTAATTAAAGTGTGTGTGTTTTTTTTTATTTCATACAATAGGATTAATAATTGATAGTTGTCTAATTGACAGCTCTCAATTATTAACCTGGCTTAAAGTCACCTTTCAATAGCAAGGTGGTTTTAACCCATTATTAACCCATTCGCCACCGCTACAGGACAATGGGAATAGACGGGCTAAGTGCCAGAAAGGGCGAATCTAATTATAGATTTGCCTTTTCTGGGGTGTCTGGGGGCAGATGTTAGTGGTCAGGGGGGACCAATAATAATGGTCCCTCTCTGGGCTATTATTATCGGCCCCACTCGCTTGCTTTGTCTGTCTGGTTGAGAAAATAGTGCGGGAGCCCACACATTTTTTTTCAACGAATTTACACCTTTAATTAACCCCTACATGTGTGAAATTTTGCACACATACACTCATGTAATTGTTAGTGAAAACCATATATCAAACTACATGAAATGACATGGTTAACTGTATGTAAACCATGTGTCATTTCATGTCGGGTGGTTCTGTAATTTCACAAAAGCCGGCAATTGAATTAGCGGCTTTTTTACTATGTAGAAGTGTATGAACTAGAAATATATATATAGGTCACAATGACATATATATATATACATATAATATATATATATATATATATGTATTCTGTGTGTATATATCTTAGTCAGCAATTCTTCAGCTCCTGATTAGCTCCACGGAGCGCTCAGAGGCTGAAGGATTATTATAGGATTTCCGATTTCGATGTGAAAAAAATATCGGAATCGGAAATCGGAATTCCGATATAGCGAATTTCGGGCCGATTTCCGATATTGCAATATCGGAAAGCTCAACCCTAGTTATAAAAGCATCCCAATCTCTGATGATCCCCAGAGCACCATCAAATCAATCATCATAAAATGGAAAGACAAAACTGCCTAGAGAGGGCCGCCCACCAAAACTCTCAGCTCAGGCAAGGAAAGCATTAATCAGAGAGGCAGCACAGAGACCAATGGTAGCCATGAATGAACTGCAGAGTTCCCAAGCAGAGACTCTAGTATCTGTTCATACAACCACAGTAAGCCCTGTGATGTTCCAATAGAATTTTCTGTGCAAACATTCAGATTTGTTATGTGGTATAACAGCACCATCTAGTGGTCGTTTATAGAATGTCTTTGGTTGTTGATATTGAAGTTTTTTGACATATCTACCACACCGTAGTTCATGAGTCATAGCTTTGATGACTCAGCAGTCAGCCCCAGCAGCCATGTTTTTTGCTCAGTATACAGCTAAGACAGTTCATTCCTGAGTACCTCCTGACATCAGAATCCAATAGTGATCTCTTACATCCAGATCTGTAGCCGCACAATCGGTAGGTCTTAAACACATTCACCATGAACTTGACAGCCGTATAAATATTGGGATGTTTACATCATGCTGTTATGAAAATGTGAAAGTTGTAGTCTATGCTTTTCTGACTGTGCAGTAAGAATGGGATATACCGCATGTTATATGTAACTACATGTTATGCATATAGTGTGTTCCCTCACCATTGTATATTGCGTATATATTGTATGCTTGCCACATGTTTGTGAGCACATAGTAAAATACTGTTATTTGTTCCACAGTTTTTTACCATATTCGATTCCTGCAATAAACTTGGTAACAGACATCACGTGTCTATCAAATCACTGTTGGGATCAAGGTTTATGCTGTCTGCAAGGATTATGTACACATACACATAAGACGGGCAGAACAGTAAAAAACGATTAACCCTCGCAGGCTGGATAGAAGAACTGCGGATTCTCACATACTGATCGCAGTAAAACTGCCCGCTACAAGCTGGATAGAAGATACCGCAGCTCGCACATAGTGATCGTAGTGAAACCAAGCTTCTGTCAAGCCTGAAAGAAAGGGCGCGAATCCTGTCAGAGCGTCACCATGTCAGCCGCAGAAGGTAGATCATTCACCACAAGATCTGCAATCTCAGCCAGCTGCAAAAGCTCAAAGAAGTCAGTGAGCAGCTCTACCATCGCCTTAGCCCGCGCAAAAGCAGAAGCTGCCAAAGTGCGAGCATCGTTTGCTGAACAAGAAAGGCAATTAGAAGCAGAGGAAGCACAAATGAAGGCACACATGGAATCAGAGGAAGCTCGCATGAAAGCAGCTCTGGCCGAACAACAAGCACACATGAAAAAACTAGCATTGGAGAGGGAAGCCGCAGTTGCACTGGCAGAGGCTGAAGTTTTGGAGGAGGCAGCAAGTATCGCAAGTAATAGACGCAGCAGTATTCTTGGATCAGAGCTCAGTCAACAGGACAAAGCACGACACACGTCAAAATACGTACTGCAGTATGCTAAGTCAGATGACGGCCTGTATTACGGTCCAGGAGCTGAGTCAACCCCTGCTTACAAACTCCAGCCTAATCCTGTCACACAACAAGCAGCCTCAGCCTTCCAAATGCCATACATCAATCAAGACAGTAACTTTATATATCATCGGTCCCCAACGCAACCTGCATTCCAACCGACAGACAACTGCAGAGCAGCTCCAGCCTTCAAGAAGGAACAAGTAGATGGTAGTTATTACAACAAAGACAAGTTTAAAGACTACTCTAACCCACATGGACCTCTGCACCTCAGCTCGTTTCCAGATTCATCAAACAGAAATCAAGGTATGTCAGATGTTCTCAAATTCCTTGCTCGACGTGAGTTGATAACCCAAGGACTCTCCAAGTTTAACGACAAACCTGAAGGCTATAGAGCATGGCGATCCTCATTCAGAAATACAATCAAAGATCTGGATCTGTCTGCAAACGAGGAGGTGGACCTTTTAGTCAAGTGGTTAGGAAATGAATCCACAGAGCATGCAAAACGGATTAGGGACATCAATTTAGACTATCCGACAGAGGACTAAACCTGATATGGGAGAGACTGGAGGAGTGTTACGGCTCACCAGAAGTGATAGAAAACGCACTCTTCAAAAGAATTGAGGATTTCCCAAGATGCAAGGTAAAGGTTCCCAAAAACTGAGAGAATTGAGCGATCTGTTGACAGAACTTCAAGTTGCCAAAGCTCAAGGAGACTTACAAGGCCTAGCATTCTTGGACACAGCACGCGGTGTAAATCCATAGTACGCAAACTTCCGCAAGGTCTGATAGATAAGTGGATCGGTCAAGGCTCCAAATACAAGGAACGATACAACGTCCCATTTCCTCCATTCTCATTCTTTGTGGACTTTGTACACCAACAAGCAAAGATTAGAAATGACCCCAGCTTTGACTTCTCAATGTTTGACACCACGTACCCCAAATCAGGTAAACCTGTCTCAATGCGTAACCTGAGAGATACACCAGTGGCAGTACACAAAACCAGTGTATTCTTCAAGACACTTCACGCAAAACTTATAGTACTGCAGAGACTGATAAGACCTCATCTAAAGACCCGTGCAAAGAATGCCCTCTGCATAAGAAACCACATTCGTTGTTGAAATGCAGAGGATTCAGAGAAAAACAGCTCAAAGATCGCAAAACTTTCCTCAAAGAAAACCACATTTGCTACAGGTGCTGCGCAGCAACTTCACATCTTGCAAAAGACTGTACAACAAACATTAAATGCTCAGAATGTGACAGTGAAGAGCATAACACAGCTTTACACCCAGGACCAGCTCCATGGACTCTCACACCCTCAGACCAAGTGGCAGAGCACGGCGAGGAGCAGAGAGACTCTACACCTCCTGAAGTGACACCTCAGTGCACCCAAGTCTGTGGAGAAGGACTTAGCAACAAATCTTGCTCCAAGATCTGTCTTGCCACAGTTTACCCCATTGGTCACAAAGAGAAAGCTGTAAAGTTGTATGCGATCCTTGATGATCAGAGCAACAGGTCTCTCGCTAATTCAACTTTCTTTGATATCTTCGACATTAAAGGAAACAGCTCGGCATATTCACTTAAGACTTGCACAGGTGTGAGTGAAGAAAAAGGGAGAAGAGCTACTGGTTACCAAATTGAATCCTTAAATGGTGAAACATCCCTGCCTCTGCCTACGCTGATAGAATGCAATCAGATCCCAAACAACAGAGAAGAGATTCCTACACCTGCAGCAGCATCACATCATAGACATCTAAAAAATATAGCGCACCTAATTCCTGAAGTCAACCCAGACGCTCCAATAGTACTTCTGCTTGGAAGAGACATCATAGAGTCCACAAGGTGAGGAAACAGATAAACGGTCCTCACAGTTCTGCTTATGCTCAGAAGCTCGACCTAGGGTGGGTCATTATAGGCGATGTCTGCCTAGGAAGCGTTCACAAACCAACCACTGTGAATTCTCTCTTCACAAATACATTGGAAAATGGACGTCCATCCCTCTTTCAGCCTTGTCCTAACAGATTCCTTGTAAGAGAGAAGCCTACAAGTGTGTTATACCCGGACTGTGCAGAAGATGAAGATCATCTGGGGTGTACAGTGTTCCAGAGGACAAAGGAAGACAACAAGACCGCTTGCTCTATTGAAGATGAGACCTTCTTAAGTATAATGGAACAAGGATTCTCTAAAGATGAAACAAATACCTGGGTAGCACCACTGCCTTTCAAAACAAAGAGAACCCGCCTTCCTAACAACAGAGTTCAAGCCACAAAACGCTTCAGTTCTCTCAGGCGCAACTTTGAAAATGACCATGCAGAAGTAGCCCCGCCTTTAAAAGAAAACTATGGGCAAGACGTTAAGAAGTTTGTTGAAAGAGACTTCTATGTGGATGATGGCCTAAAGTCACTTCCCTCACCAGAGGCTGCAATCAGCCTACTCAAGAGGACTCAACGTATGCTTTCCTGTTCAAACCTCAGACTGCATTAAAATAGCTTCAAACAGCGAAGATGTTATGGCAGCCTTCCCAGTTCAAGATCATGCCAGCGATCTGAAAGACCTAGACTTTGCAACGGACCCCATACCCATGCAACGCAGCTTAGGGCTCAGCTGGGATCTCAAGTCTGACACCTTTACCTTCCAGGTTGACCAAGAGCAAAAGCCCTTCACACGACGTGGTGTCTTATCCACCATCAACAGCCTATATGATCCACTTGGATTTGCAGCACCAGTCACCATCCAAGGTAAGACTCTCCTCAGAGATTTAACTGCAGACACATGTGATTGGGACTCTCCACTTCCCCCAGAGAAAGAAGCTCTATGGGTAACCTGGAGAGACTCTCTAAAGACTTTGTCTAATCTACACATTCACAGACCATATGCTCACATCTCTGCTGCAGAGGTTCAGACTAAGCAGTTGTGTATATTTTGTGACGCTTCAGTAAAGGCGATAGCTGCAGTCGCTTACCTTAAAACAACAGATATCAAAGGTCAAGTCCAGATTGGCTTCGTGATGGAAAGGCAAAATTGGCACCATGTCCTGAGCTTACCATACCAAGACTGGAACTTTGTGCTGCTGTTCTAGCAACAGAGCTAGCTGAGCTCATTGTGACAGAGATAGATTTAAAGCTTGAAGATACGGTGTTCCATACAGACAGTAAAGTAGTGCTGGGTTACATTCACAATGAGACTAGAAGATTCTATGTCTACGTACATAACAGAGTTCAAAGAATCAGGAGGTCAACACGACCTACCCAGTGGCGTTATGTATCAACTGATCACAACCCAGCAGATCACGCAACAAGAGCTGTTCCTGCAGCCCATCTTAAAGACACTACATGGCTCACAGGACCAGCATTCCTCTACAAATCAGTACAAGACACTTTTGAGAAAGACACATTTGAAATGTTAGAACCAGATTCTGATGCAGAGATTCGTCCTTATGTTTCTACCTTACAGACCCGGAATAAATGGCAAGCCAGTAAACCCAACATGGAGGTTGGTAATGTTGTTCTTGTCAAAGACACTCAGTCAAAAAGAAATGACTGGCCTTTGGGACTGATAACCAAAGTGTTTCCAAGTGAAGATGGAAAAGTTAGGAAAGTGGTGGTCAAGATCTGCAGGCAACACGAACCTGAACTTTTCCTCAGACCAGTCACTGAACTGATTTTGTTGCTCTCTCCAGAGGTACCTTAAAGTGGTATCTTTAATATACCAGGCGAGGAGTGTGATGTTCCAATAGAATTTTCTGTGCAAACATTCAGATTTGTTATGTGGTATAACAGCACCATCTAGTGGTCGTTTATAGAATGTCTTTGGTTGTTGATATTGAAGTTTTTTGACATATCTACCACACCGTAGTTCATGAGTCATAGCTTTGATGACTCAGCAGTCAGCCCCAGCAGCCATGTTTTTTGCTCAGTATACAGCTAAGACAGTTCATTCCTGAGTACCTCCTGACATCAGAATCCAATAGTGATCTCTTACATCCAGATCTGTAGCCGCACAATCGGTAGGTCTTAAACACATTCACCATGAACTTGACAGCCGTATAAATATTGGGATGTTTACATCATGCTGTTATGAAAATGTGAAAGTTGTAGTCTATGCTTTTCTGACTGTGCAGTAAGAATGGGATATACCGCATGTTATATGTAACTACATGTTATGCATATAGTGTGTTCCCTCACCATTGTATATTGTGTATATATTGTATGCTTGCCACATGTTTGTGAGCACATAGTAAAATACTGTTATTTGTTCCACAGTTTTTTACCATATTCGATTCCTGCAATAAACTTGGTAACAGACATCACGTGTCTATCAAATCACTGTTGGGATCAAGGTTTATGCTGTCTGCAAGGATTATGTACACATACACATAAGACGGGCAGAACAAGCCCTACACTCCATATGAGTCGCACAAGGTACCAGGCTTATGGGGTACTCGGCACCGAGCCCGTCCACTTCAATGGGGGGGAGGTCACGGGTAGCACAGCTCGGTCCGTTGCCCTGGGCGCTCATTCAAAGGGGGATATTTACAGGGGATTTAGTAATTGTTCGTGACGCCACCTGTGGTTTCTGATCGGGGTGACCAGCGCTGCAGGGTGAATCCTCTGAGGGGTTGTTATTGGCAGCAAGGTGTTAAGTCTCCCACAGGTGAGACTGGATCCCTCACGGCATATGGCGGTGCAAGGTGCAGGCAATAAGGCAGACACACACAAGTCAGTCTCTTTCCATACCTTTACTGGTGGTATTTACAGGCATGTCCGGGAGGCTGCTCAGGGTGGAGGATGCACATCCAGTAATCACTGAGTAGGTTTAAGGCCTCCTTACTTCTTAATGTGTGTGAGTTTCCAACTTGCATGAAGCTAAGTTTAACTCCGTATAGAACAGCTACGCCCGGCCGACATTGTGGTGGAGCCTTCTTTTGGCGAGAACTAAGTCTATATCTGCAGCGTCCTGCTAGACTCCTGTTCTTCCTGACCCCGGTTACGTATCAGCACTGTAGGGCCCCTCTGCGACCTGAAGTCCAGCAGGGATCTCCGGTTTCTCCCACTAGCCGTGAAGGAACTAGCAAGCTCGGACCCGGTGTCCGGTTGGGCAGAGTGGAGGTCAGCTATCGTTGCTATTTCCCCTCAGTCACTCTTTCTTCCTTTTACCACTCGCCTGTCGCCCTACTCACACCCTTAACATAAGCACAGGCAACAGTAGGTGTAGTCATCAGCTTCCTTCTGTCCACAGCTCACTGACCGTTTCTCAGTCGACTCGTTGTTACAAATAACTGTAGCTCCCTTCCTTCTTTTCCTTCATAGGCTCTGTCCAGAGTAGCTATCAGGACCTTCCGTCAAACTGATTTCACGCTCACTCCGAGAGTCACTTTCCACGTTCATAGGGAACTAACAGTTAGCCTGTTCTGAGGTAAAATCTCGTCCGTCTGACTAGAATGTCTCTGACAGAAAATCCACTCCAAGACTGGCTCTGACTGGAATGTCAGTGTCATCTGACAGGAACTAATCTACTGCTAACGTCTCCCACACCCTTATATATTCTAAGGCTCCCTCTGGTGGCAATTTAGGGAAGTGTGAGATGTGAATGAATATCAGGTGTTTGTGCATTACCTTTCTGTGCATCCTCCAGGGTACATGTGGCACCAAGCGCAGCTGGGCTACACATCCCCCCCTAGTTATATTCAGCACTCCCGGGCTGAAAAAGAAAACAATTTTTATAATAACAACAATAACATAACTCTTCCCTTGTGGGAGGTAAGGACACTTTAACGTTACATTGTGTACAAGTTGCAATTAGAAAAATATCAAAATACTTTCACAGTACAAATAAATACAATATTCTTGTGGAGGACCCACACCAAACCTCCCACGGTGGTCCTGGGTGGGCTGCAGGACTTCTCTACTGCAGACCTCACTCAAGGCCACACCATACGGGTTTTTCTTCTGAGGTAGATATGGTTTTTACGTAAAACAAAGATGGGGAACCGAAGTGCTAACTATTTACAACTAGAGGCAAGAGTCCTCAGCACGCAGTCCTTGGCATAAGAACATTTCACATTTCACACAATATTTCACATTACCCAACTGGGGTATACTACTTCAAATTATGCAAACATCATCACATATTTTCAACATTCAATAAGTACAAATCTTCTTAACTTTTTACAGTTGCAGTAAACCCTGTCTGGGTCCTACTGTTCTTCTTTGCAAATAGCAGTGACACCTTCCATACCTGGGGCTGGAAGTATGCGGTGCGCTCTGGAACGCATCACTAAAAGATCATGTCCTGCTACCTGAGTCTGGGTAGCCACAGTCCTTTTTACAATTTTGCGACTTGCTGGAGCCTTACAGGTGCCTCTTCTGAATACAGATCTGGCTCCATGAGGGTCGCACTAGCCTGCTGCGTTGCAGAGTAGGATGCAGGGTAGGATGCAGAATAGGACGCAGGTGCGCTGCCGGACGCTGATGTGGCTGGGGCCTGGGACTCTGAGACACGGGGTACGTTTCCGGCTTCAGGGACGGGGTCACTGACCCGGGAGACATTCAGGGCATACCACCCCTTAAGACCCCAGTGTCGCGTGTAGGTGACAACATCCCCTTTTAACAGGTTGAACCCCGCATCGCAGCAGTGCACGAAGATCTCTTGAGAGAACTCGGGCTCGCTTATGTAACCCCAAACTCCTCGGGCCTTAGAGGCACACACCGTCCCCTGGCACCGCGGTTCCTGGAGCGTACCTTTATCTCGCCGGACGATCTTCTTGTCCGCAAGATTCTGCTCCCGGTCCCTCCAGTAAAGCTGCTGCACCTCTCTCTGCTCCTGCTGCTGCCGCTGCTCCTGCTCACGGCATCGCCACTCGTTCTCCATCTGGGCGGCCTATTCCACGTCGTCCAGGTACTCCATCTCCTCCCAGTCGATCTCCATCACTTGCGGCTGGGTGTCTTCCGTCGTCGTCCCTACCGGGGGACTGCATTCCGTTGCGGCCTCTGGTTCCAGGCCTGGCTGGCACTCCGGTCCGGGCAGGGCCTCCTCAGCCTCCTTCCCTCCCGCCTCGTCCCCGGCGGAGTCAGGATCAGCTTTCTTGGGGCCGGCCTCCGGTGATTCATCAGCCGCCGGGTCCAGTGGTGGGGCAGGTAACGGTTGTGCATCCAGGGGGAGAGCATCGCGTCCCACAGCAGCCGCTTTTTCAGGGCACGCCAGCTCTGCTCCATCGCCTCCATCTCAGCGCGGTGTCGGGCCATGTCCCTCAGCACCGCATCCACCTCCTCCACTTTCTGCATTCTTTGGTCGTTCTCCCGACCTGGGGACGGTTCAGGCACAGGCAGCAGCTCTTCAGAGGAACGGGGTCTGCGCACCGCCATTCCTCCACACAGCGTCTCCTGTCCTTCCGCCATCTCACTCCAGGCCAGACTGTGTTTCCCATCTGGAACAATCTGGTCCTTTCCGTGGAGGCAGGACTTTCGCTTTCTCTTCCTGGCATAGAGGATGAAGAGGAGGCAGATCTCCCTTGCAGTGGGGCAGGCTCTCACATTGTAATAGCATTTAGACAGGGCGCCCATTGCTTTCGCGCCACAGGGGGGGTACGCCCACGAAGGCACGCCCACCTTCTTCACCAGCGCCTCAGGGCGCGAATATGGCAGCAAAATGGCGGAAAATGGCGCCAAAAATCAAACAACAGCAACACAGTCTTTTTGCACAAAACAGTCCAATCTAGACACATAGGACTCACATTCAGTAAGCTTCGTATCCTGTTCGTGACGCCAAAGATGAGTCGCACAAGGTACCAGGGCTTATGGGGTACTCGGCACCGAGCCTGTCCACTTCAATGGGGGAGAGGTCACGGGTAGCACAGCTCGGTCCGTTGCCCTGGGTGCTCATTCAAAGGGGGATATTTACAGGGGATTTAGTAATTGTTCGTGACGCCACCTGTGGTTTCTGATCAGGGTGACCAGCGCTGCAGGGTGAATCCTCTGAGGTGTTGTTATTGGCAGCAAGGTGTTAAGTCTCCCACAGGCGAGACTGGATCCCTCAGGGTACATGGCGGTGCAAGGTGCAGGCAATAAGGCAGATACACACAAGTCAGTCTCTTTCCATACCTTTACTGGTGGTATTTACAGGCATGTCCCGGGAGGCTGCTCAGGGTGGAGGATGCACATCCAGTAATCACTGAGTAGGTTTAAGGCTTCCTTACTTCTTAATGTGTGTGAGTTTCCAAATTGCATGAAGCTAATGTTTAACTCCGTATAGAACAGCTACGCCCGGCCGACATTGTGGTGGAGCCTTCTTTTGGCAAGAACTAAGTCTATATCTGCAGCGTCCTGCTAGACTCCTGTTCTTCCTGACCCCGGTTACGTATCAGCACTGTAGGGCCCCTCTGCGACCTGAAGTCCAGCAGGGATCTCCGGTTTCTCCCACTAGCCGTGAAGGAACTAGCAAGCTCGGACCCAGTGTCCGGTTGGGCAGAGTGGAGGTCAGCTATCGTTGCTATTTCCCCTCAGTCACTCTTTCTTCCTTTTACCACTCGCCTGTCGCCCTACTCACACCCTTAACATAAGCACAGGCAACAATAGGTGTAGTCGTCAGCTTCCTTCTGTCCACAGCTCACTGACCGTTTCTCAGTCGACTCGTTGTTACAAATAACTGTAGCTCCCTTCCTTCTTTTCCTTCATAGGCTCTGTCCAGAGTAGCTATCAGGACCTTCCGTCAAACTGATTTCACGCTCACTCCGAGAGTCACTTTCCACGTTCATAGGGAACTAACAGTTAGCCTGTTCTGAGGCAAAATCTCCGTCCGTCTGACTAGAATGTCTCTGACAGAAAATCCACTCCAAGACTGGCTCTGACTGGAATGTCAGTGTCATCTGACAGGAACTAATCTACTGCTAACGTCTCCCACACCCTTATATATTCTAAGGCTCCCTCTGGTGGCAATTTAGGGAAGTGTGAGATGTGAATGAATATCAGGTGTTTGTGCATTACCTTTCTGTGCATCCTCCAGGGTACATGTGGCACCAAGCGCAGCTGGGCTACACACATAGAGGTGTCCTTTATGGAAGAGTGGGGAGAAAACAGCCATTACTTACACACAAAAATTATAAGGTTTGTTTTGCTTTTGCCAAAAGATGTGGGAGACTCCCCAAATGTATGAAGGAAGATGTGGTCTGAGACCAAAATTTAACTTTTTGGTCACCAAAGTGAACTATTTTGTCTGGCACAAAACCAACACAGCTCTTCACCCTAAGAACACCACAGTGAAACATGCTGGTGGCAGCATCATGCTGTGGGAATTTTTTTGGCAACAGAGACAAGGAAAATGGTCCAAGTTGAGGAGAAGATGGATGGTGTGAAATACAGGGATATTCTTAATATAAAAACACTTGAAAACCAACCAATAATAAAGAGTGGCTCCAAACAGTGGTATAAAACAAATACAAAATATCTTTATATTGAACAATATTAAAATCGTAGATACAGAGATGCAAGATCACAATTAAAAAAGGAACATATTCCCTCCATAGGAACAGACCTCACTTCAGCCCATATGATTACTTAATGATTCTGTTAGTTTCCATATGTTATAAGTAACTAGATCATGAGGGATATAAACTGCACTATATCACATGTGCTGCTAGGTAGCATAACGCTTAGTGTGACTAAATCGGCCGCAATAAACCCCTAATGCAGTAAAATAAAGGAGAAAAGTACCAATTTGGATTTGTAGTACATACCAATAAGGGCTGGTGTCTGTCCTTGGACGTCCCTCTGTCCCGACGCGCGTTTCGCTCTGCTTCCTCGGGAGGCGTGTCAGGACAGGGGGCTATCCGGTTTATATAGAGGCATGTCCCAAAACCATTGGTCACCAACAATGCTGAAACATCTGCATATAATTACCAGACTATGCTGGCACTAAAGCGCTTTACAAAGGTCTTGTAGGTAGGAGTAGGGTAAGCATATCGGCGCATGCGTCAGATCACATGAGACCAGTCAGCCAATGATGAGAGGCATCAGGCGGTCACGTGGAGCCAGAGACGCAGGTCCTTCTACTGAAGACACATGCGTTCCCACACCACTGGTAGACCGCCCATATCTCTCGACCGCTCAGTATCCAGCGCATGCGCTCCGCTCAAAATATTATAATAAAAGTATACTAACCAATATCATAACATAAATAATTATCAGGTAACCAATCTAAATAATAGGACACAAAAAGAGCAAACATCACATTCACAATAATTGTACTAATCTAACCTAATATAGTATAAATAATATACAACAAAAATATGAAATATGAATTAGTGAATATAGTGTAAACATGACAGTGTGAAATAAATCATATAATATAAATAATATAAATACGTGAATGAATAAAACACCCTAATAAGGATGTAAAGAAGTGACAAATGTCTGCTAAAAATGCCATAAAAATTAATATGTATACATTAATGTAATGATTGTGCCTGAAGTGCTGAAAAAATAAAATAAATATAATGATGCCTCCACAAACATACTATAATGAGAAAAAATTAATAAAATTTTTTTTTTTAAAAATATATATATATAACATTAATGAATCCCGGTCCGATGGCTAAATTTCTTGATTCTTCAATCTTCATTTGTTCACACCGGAATACTCCTGCTAAATAACCACGATCCTCCGAATATGGATTCATAATAGTACATTAATATAACTAAAAAGCAAAAAAGGCATATTAAAAAAGAGAAAGAAATACACAACCATATATACACATGTATGTATCAAAACCAAAAAAAAACCCCCACCCCAAAATACTCCTAAAGGCTATCATAAGTACGCACTGAAACCAAAAGTTTCATTCAATCCATTTGGTGTCAAAGTCCCCAGCCTGTAGATCCATTGGCATTCTTTTTTGGCCAGGACCTTATTTAACTCTCCACCCCTACAGCCAAAGTCTACCATATCAATCCCCTTAACATTCAACAATCTGGAATTACACTGATGATACCTCTTAAAATGCCGAGGCAAAGTCTTCAAAATTGTGACATCAGAAATAGTTTTGGCTTTATCTATGTCAAGACAGTGCTCACGCACTCTAATTTTCAATTCACGACTGGTCATCCCAATGTAAATTTTTCACACGGACATTCCGCATATGGGCTGAAGTGAGGTCTGTTCCTATGGAGGGAATATGTTCCTTTTTTAATTGTGATCTTGCATCTCTGTATCTACGATTATAATATTGTTCAATAAAGATATTTTGTATTTGTTTTATACCACTGTTTGGAGCCACTCTTTATTATTGGTTGGTTTTCAAGTGTTTTATAATAATTATCTGTGGTATATTTTCCCTAAAGGGAGTTTATATTGGTTGGGCAATTGTTGTTATTATATATTAGGGATATTCTTAAGCAAAACCTGTTTCAGCCTGTCAGAGAATTGAGACTGGGATGGAGGTTCACCTTCCAACAAGACAATAGCCCGAAGCACACTGCTAAAGCAACACTCGAGTGGTAACGTGTAAATGTGTAAGGGAATGTAAAATGTTATTGTTTTATCTTTGACTTCTTTCTCGTATTTTACTGGTACTGTTACACTTTCATGTGTATTACAATTTTGTGCATCACATACAGTAGGTACTGCTACACTATTCTGTGTATTACCTTAACCCCTTCACCCCAAGGGTGGTTTGCACGTTAATGACCGGGCAATTTTTACAATTCTGACCACTGTCTCTTTATGAAGTTATAACTCTGGAACGCTTCAACGGATCTTCGCGATTCTGAGATTGTTTTCTCGTGACATATTGTACTTCATGTTAGTGGTAAAATTTCTTCGATATACCTTGCGTTTATTTTTGAAAAAAAACGCAAATATGGCAAAAATTTTGAAAATTTTGCAATTTTCAAACTTTGAATTTTTTTTCCCTTAAAACAGAGAGATATGTCACACAAAATAGTTAAGAAATAACATTTCCCACATGTCTACTTTACATCAGCACAATTTTGGAACCAAAATTTTTTTTTGTTAGGAAATTATAAGGGTTAAAAGTTGACCAGTGATTTCTCATTTTTACAACAAAATTTACAAAGCCATTTTTTTAGGACCACCTCACATTTGAAGTCACTTTGAGGGGTCTATATGGAAGAAAATACCCAAAAGTGACACCATTCTAAAAACTGCACCCCTCAAGGTACTCAAAACCACATTCAAGAAGTTTAGTAACCCTTCAGGTGCTTCACAGGAGCTGAAGCAACGTGGAAGGAAAAAATTAATATTTAACTTTTTAGCCACAAAAATGAACTTTTACAAACTTTTTTTTATTTTCACAAGGGTAAAAGGAGAAAATGGGCAGATAAAGTTGTTGTGCAATTTCTCCTGAGTACGCCAATACTCCATATGTGGGGGAAAACCACTGTTTGGGCACACGGCAGAGCTCGTAAGGGAAGGAGCGCAGTTTGACTTTTTCAAACTAAAATTGACTGGAATTGAGATTGGACGCCATGTCGTGTTTGGAGAGCCCCTGATATACCTAAACAGTGGAAACCCCCCACAAGTGACACCATTTTGGAAACTAGACCCCCTAAGGAACTTATCTAGATCTGTTGTGAGCACTTTGAACCCCAAAGTGTTTCACAAAAGTTTATAATGCCTGGGTGTGGAAAAAAAAAAAAAAACAATTTTCCACAAAAAGAGTTATTAGTCCCAAATTTTTGATTTTTCCCAAGGAAATTGGACCCCAAAAGTTGTTGTCCAATTTGTCCTGAGTACGCTGATACCCCATATGTGGGGGGGAAACTGTTTGGGCGCACGGCAGGGCTTGGAAAGGAAGCAGTAACGTTTTGGAATGAAAAACATTGATGGGGGTCATGTTCCGTTTGTAGTGCCCCAGATGAGCCTAAACAGTGGAAACCCCCCACAAGTGACCCCATTTTGGAAGCTAGATCCCCTAAGGAACTTATCTAGATCTTTGGTGAGCACTTTGAATCCCCAAGTTTATAATGCCCAGGCAAGAAAATAAAAAATCCTATTTTTTTCCCACAAAAATTATCTCTTAGTCACTAATTTTTATTTTCCCAAGGGTAACAGGAGAAATTGGACCACAAAATTTGTTGTTCAATTTGTCCTGAGTACGTTGATACCCCATATGTGGGGGGGAACCACTGTTTGGGTGCATGGCAGAGCTCGGAATGGAAGGAGCACCATTTGACTTTTCCAACCAAAATTGGCTGGAATTGAGATTGGACGCCATGTTGCATTTAGAGAGCCCCTGCTGTGCCTAAACAGTGGAAACCCCCCACAAGTGACCCCATTTTTTGAAACTAGACCCCTAAGGAACTTATCTAGATCTTTGGTGAGAAATTTGAACCCCCAAGTGCTTCACACAAGTTTATAACGTAGAGCCGTAAAATTAAAAAATCATATTTTTTCCACAAAATTGATCTTTTCACCCCATTTTTTATTTCCCAAGGGTAACAAGACTCCAAAAGTTATTGTCCAATTTGTCCTGAGTGCGCTGATACCCCATATGTGGGAGGGAAACTACTGTATGGGCGCACGTCGGGGCTCGGAAGGGAAGTAGTGACTAGAGTTGAGCGATACTTTCCGATATCCTAAAGTATCGGAATCGTAATGGTATCGCCGATATCACTAAAATATCGGCGATACCCGATACCGATACCGGAAGTCCCATGTAAGTCTATGGGAACAAAATATCGAAATTAAAAAAAAACCATTCTTGTCTTGTTGGTTAATTGTACATGAAGGAAAACAACAAAGAGTAATGTAGAATGTATTGGGGGAGGTTGAGGAGACATTAAAGGCATAGATGTTTGACCCAATCCAATGGAATAGCATTATTTTATTTTTTTTTAGGAAATACGTTCGGATTGACGAACAAATTGACAATGTTCTTAACCTTTTTTCTATTTTGTCAAATATGTCTGTTTCACAACTTCCATGGTCTTCACCTTTTTAACTTTTCACACACTTTCTCCTTCATAATTTTCAGCAGCATCATCTTTCTCATCAAATTATTCTTCATCTTCACCTTCTTAATCTTCTAAAAACTTCTTGCTATTCATCTTTTTGTTAACATTACTTATATTGTTCTTATTAAAACAGTTATTATTCTTCATATTCTACTTCTCATCTTCTTCCTATTCATCCTTTTCATCATATTCTTATTTGTGACAGACATTCCTGTACTTGTAATCTGTAAAACTCTGAATTTTCATCCTTCCGTTCTTGCTGTCACAAAAGATTTTAATTACAACAGTATTTGTCCGCGTTCAGTTTAGCCTGCAGCAGCATCAGGCATTTTCCAGGGGCACCACGAGGAGGAACGGACTCACCCCCATACACTGCTTAGTCTTCTTCTGCTTAGAATTTAGAGCATATATTTTGCTCTTCATTTTGGTCTTATACTTAATGTTTCTTCTGCTTTTTGATCTTCTGCTTATTGTTCTTCTGTCTCTTGTTCTGTATCTTGTAGTTTGTCTTAACCTTCTTTGTCCTGTTGGTGATGGTACAAAAGCCAATGGAAGTAACGAGGACCAGCTGACTGTGCTGGAACCCGGAGGGTCAGCAGAAGGAAAAGAGCCAATGGCACAACCGAGGACCAGCTGACGTTACTGGGACACGGTTACTAAGCAGGAGGTACCTGTGCTCCAAAGCACTACCAAGGACCAGCAGACGTTGCTGGAACTCGGATACCGACATGGAGGCACCTAGGCCAAAGGCACTGCGGAGAACCAGCTGACGGTACTGGAACCCGGATGAGTAGCAGAAGGTACAAGAGCCAATGAAAGTAACGAGGACCAGCTGACTGTGCTGGAACCCGGAGGGTCAGCAGAAGGAAAAGAGCCAATGGCACAAACCGAGGACCAGCTGACGTTACTGGGACACGGTTTACTAAGCAGGAGGTACCTGTGCTCCAAAGCACTACCAAGGACCAGCAGACGTTGCTGGAACTCGGATACCGACATGGAGGCACCTACGCCAAAGGCACTGCGGAGAACCAGCTGACGGTACTGGAACCCGGATGGGTAGCAGAAGGTACCCATGGAAATTAAAGTTGAGGCAGCAGGACTGTTTGCTGTTCACACAGCAGGGAACAGCTGACATTACTGAACCCCAGTAACACAGGAGCAAGTGTAGACTGTGCTAACAGCACTTCCGAGAAACAACTGGCGGTGTTGTAACCCAGGATGAGAGAGAACATGGTGGAGGCAGCAGGACTTTTTGCCGTTCACACAGCAGGGGAACAGCTGACATTACTGAACCCCAGTAACACAGGAGCAAGTGTTAACTGTGCTAACAGCACTTCCGAGAAACAACTGGCGGTGTTGTAACCCAGGATGAGAAGAGAACAGGGTGGAGGCAGCAGGACTATTTGCCATTCACACAGCAGGGGAACAGCTGACATTACTGAACCCCAGTAACACAGGAGCAAGTGTTAACTGTGCTAACAGCACTTCGAGAAACAACTGGCGGGTGTTGTAACCCAGGGATGAGAACAGAACATGGTGGAGGCAGCAGGACTTTTTGCTGTTCACACAGCAGGGAACAGCTGACATTACTGAACCCCAGTAACACAGGAGCAAGTGTTAACTGTGCTAACAGCACTTCCGAGAAACAACTGGCGGGTGTTGTAACCCAGGGATGAGAAGAGAACAGGGTGGAGGCAGCAGGACTATTTGCCATTCACACAGCAGGGGAACAGCTGACATTACTGAACCCCAGTAACACAGGAGCAAGTGTTAACTGTGCTAACAGCACTTCCGAGAAACAACTGGCGGTGTTGTAACCCAGGGATGAGAAGAGAACAGGGTGGAGGCAGCAGGACTTTTTGCTGTTCACACAGCAGGGGAACAGCTGACATTACTGAACCCCAGTAACACAGGAGCAAGTGTTAACTGTGCTAACAGCACTTCCGAGAAACAACTGGCGGTGTTGGAGCCCAGGGTCAAGGAGGGTGTAGGCATAAAATATTGAGTTATTGCCTTGTTACGTGGCCATTGCAAATGTATGTACTTCAAACAAGAATAAATGAAGTTTTACTACAACAATAAAATGATAAATTTCAATTACAAGAATAGAAAAATATTTATACTTGACAGTCCTCTGTGGTTGATAACGTTTAATGGCTAACTGAAAATATGGTAACAAATTCAAAGCTTTCGAGACTACTCAGGTGTCTTCATCAGGCTAAGAGTAAAGCCAAAAATGAAGAATCACATATTTCTACACACAACAGGACACAGGAATAGCTAAGACAAGTGAGGGAGGGACAAGTGAGGGAGACCGGCAACAAAAAGGAGAACAAGGATGAATTATCAGCGCCACACAATCACAGATAAATTAATGAATTTAGCTGTGGCAAAAGACTTTTGTATGCCCGCCCGGTCATAGCATCATGGATATGGAATTACTGTTATTAAAATATAACTTCAAATATGAGAAACGTACAAAGGTTTCAGAATATAAGCTCATCATGACCTTTGACACTGTTAGTGATGGAATGAATAGATCACATGGATTTATGTCATTCTATATCAATTAAGGAATCTGCGTCTATGCCCCTTTCCCGGGTCATGAAAACCCCAAAAATACGCCAATGAGAGGGCAATCAAACTTTCTATCCTTATCTAGGAACTGTTTGAATATTATGTTCATCCCTGTGAGATAATTACAGTTTTGATACACGTCACTTACTTGTCTTACCTATTGCAATATTCCTGTGTCCTGTTGTGTATAGAAATATGTGATGCTTAACTTTTTTAGTTAGTCTTTCCCTGATGAAGAGACGTGAGTAGCCTTGAAAGCTTGCAATTTGTTTCCATCTTTTCAGTTATCCATAAAAGGTATGAACCACTGCTGACTCTGAAGTCTAAATATTTTTTCTATCTACTGGCTAACACGGTACAAAGATACACATGTTTTCTAATTTCAAGAAGGAAAAATAAAGAAAATACAAATATAAAACGCATATATGCACATGCCAAAAATAAATGGAACAACACAACACCCAAAAAATTGGTAACAAAATATAGTGTTGTACATTTAAGAATAAAAGTACATTTTTTTTTTATGAATAATGCTTAAGGAACGCAATGTTAAACTATAACATAGTGAAGACAATGGATTTGTAATAGTCACACTATCATCATCATCGCAAATTTTATGTGACAGTCACAGACAATTTAATTATTTAAGTTCATAAAATCGTAACTTCTATAGCATGTATGACATGTCCAGCATGGACTCATCAATGTGATTGATGGGCACAATAATGTACAATAAAAAATAACCATTTAAAAAAACATTAGGCATTGTTTGTCACAATTTAAGTGTGTGCCTGCAAGTGTAGGTGAAACAAAGGCTACGGATAGCAAAGGTATATTCTATGTCTGTATCACACAGTGGACAGCCTCTGATGGTTAATGCCGATGTTATACTGTACGTCAATAAAGTCTGCGGCTGAAATCATGCATTTTTTGCTTGTAGAGTGTTGAAGAGGGTAAAAGAATGTCTGTATTGCGCAAAGCTTTATCCGTCAACACTACCTTCCTACTGTCACGCGTAGGGATAGGGTAGCGTGTTGGCAATTAGCTGACTATCAAATGTGAGGTTAGGCTGCGTTATTGCGCACTAGGGACGCCAAAAAAATACAGCAGTAAGAATTTAATGTGTAATACTACACCTATGACAAACCAAAAAATTACTTTTCCCTTTCTTTAACAATGTACAAGACTAACAAGCCAAATGGTTGACGCTGACTTAATTGAGATACAGTATTACATAAACATTGTCCATGAGTAACTATGCACCTGTGATACCTATATACCAGTATTAATTTATATCTCTTGTGGTTTTTTTCAACAGCACTTGCAGGTATAAGTACCTATTGTCAGTATGCATGATGCACTTTCTAGATGTAATAATTTATTATTGGACATTATTACCATGTTTACATGCTGGCCATTTCATATATGGTGTTTGAAGTTCCAGTTGGCATCAGTATGTGTATTTTATAATGTCTGTCATAAATAAAACTCGTCATGATGATGATGAGGATGTAATGATTCGTACATCCATTGAGTGCATTATCTTACAGGTACAGATAAAGTTCCTTTAAAAGCATTAATTCATAAGTCTGAAATTTACTTTTATGCATTAATTTAAAAATGTGAAGAGTGACTATGTTTTATTTTTGTTACCATTTCTAATAGACATGTGCAGATATGCGCTGTGATGACAATTATTATTTGTCATATTTTTCTTAAAAATTATCTTTCTAGGCCTGCAAAACTTCACAATTTCATGTTTTCAGCATAACAAGCAGGGTGACGGCTCCTTCCCTATTTGGAGCATGTTGGTCATTTTTTTCTGTCCATGTGTCGGGAACAGGACACTTCTTGCCGTTGACACAGCAGGGGAACAGCTGGGCGTTACTGAACCCCACTAACAGTAGAGCTTGTGTTTTGTTCTGTGGACACGACACTTCTGAGCAGCAACTGGCAGTGTTGGAGCCCAGGGAGTAGCGTTCAGGTGGTAGAAAGATGAACATAACAGGAGACATGGATAACGTTTGCGAACCAGTTATTTAATCTGAAAACGGACAGAGAAATTCTGGCGAGATCCATGCCTTGTTCATTTTCCAGAAAAGTAAGCCGGTCTACATTATCGGAGGATAGTCGCATCGACGGTCTGTTAGTACACCACCTGCAGCACTAAAGACGCGCTCCGATAATACACTTGGCAGCAGGGAAACCCCCCACCCACCTCCAATGCAAAACTGGCTAAGCTCTGGCCATGTATCCAGCTTAGAGACCCAAAACTTGAATGGGGAAAGAGCCATCTGGGAGTACACTGAAGCAAGCCCAAATAGTCTGTCACCATCTGACGGATACGTGCCTCCCGCTGACTGGAGCCCCTCTCGGATGGTTTTAGACATTTGTGGCGCTGCCACAAAACTTTGCCACATTTTGAAACATACTGGTCTTTCCCTGGCAGAGGCACTGGCTGTGCTTCCTCTTGTTTGCAGAGCTCTCTACACTGCCTCGGGCGCACAGAGCTGCTTTGTAAAGCAGTAGCAGCAGCAGTTTCTCTCGGCAGTAAGGTAGAACATTAGGGATTGCACCAGTGTGTCTTGGTCTCCGCATTTTACGCTCCAACGGTTGCAACGGTTGTGATGAGGCTTTGACGTTGTCCCGGTAGCGAGGGTCTAGGAGGGTGTACACCCAATAATCAGACGTCGTGAGAATGTGGGCGATGCGGCGGTCGTTTCTTAGGCACTGCAGCATGAAATCAACCATGTGGCTGCAGACTCCCAACTGGCAAAGAAACGCTGTCCTCTGCAAGAGGCGTTATCTCTGCCTGCTCTGCATCACCCACCCTCGCTCTACATACTGACTAGAGCGTTGTGTACCTCCCTCGGAGCGATGTCTTCCTCCTCCATTGACTCCTCCTCCTCATCCTCCTCACAAAGTGAGCCCTGCCCAGCCCTTTGTGAGAACCACGTTGCGCTGACTTTCAGAAGTGATGGAATTTTGTGACTCCTCATCCTCCACCTCTTCCAAAACCTCTCCCTTATTGCTTGCAGTGTTTTTTGAAGCAGGCAGATAAGGGGACAGTTCAGGCTGACTAGTGCATCATCTGCACTCGCCATCCGCGTTGACTCATCAAACCGCACGCAAAACGTGGCACATGTCCTTCATAGTGTGCCCACTCATTAATGGTGAAGTGTGGACGGCGCAAATTGCGTGTTGATTGCGCCTGATGCAGCTGATACTCCATAACTGCTGGCTGCTGCTCACACAACCGCTCCAACATATGTAACGTTGAATTCCACCTGGTGGATACGTCACATATGATGCGATGTTCAGGAAGGCGCAATCTGCGTTGCAGAGCTGCAATGCGCGATCTGGCCATGCTGGAACGTCGCAAAGTGAGGCGCACTCTAGGCGGACCTTGTGCAGCAGTGCATCAAGATCCGGGATAGTCCCTCAAAAAAACTCTGCACGACCAAGTTGAGCACAAAAGTGCCGTAAGACAGGTATGTGAGTGAGGTTGCCAAGGCCCAGAGCTGCCACCATATTTCGGCCATTGTCACACACTACCAAACCTGGCTGGAGATTCGCTGGCAAAAACCACACGTCGCTCTCCGCTTGATGGCATTCCAGACCTCCTGCGCTGTGTGGCTTCGACTTTCCCCATGGGAATTAATTTCAGACGGCCTGTTGCCGTTTGGCCACGGCAGTGCTCATATTTCGTCGCATCAGGTAAGCGTCCACGGGTCCATGTGGAGGTGACCGTGACGGCTCCTGCAGCGATTGATTCTGAGGAACTGGAGTAGGAGGAGGAGTCAATGTGGCACGACTTTGATTCCGGCAATCCTTGGAGTTGGCAGAACACGTACAGCGCCACTTCGCAAGATCTGTACCCGGCTCCACAACATCACCCAATGGCAGTGAGTGAAAGGTATCGTCCCGGCCATGGTACTGGTCCAGGGCTTTCGGTGGCGGGTGGACCTTGCTACGACGCGTTTAGTAGCGCATGTTTAATTTTTGCCTCAACACTTTGCAGACCGGGGAAACGGCTTGCTGCTGAATAAAATCGCTGGGCACATTGTTTGTGGACGGGCCCAATCCTTTTATTCACGAAACTGTAGTCTCCACACCTGAATAAAAGGGCATTTCAAGACAGAGTTTGAAATGACACCTTCAGAGCCTGTGCTCGTATGTTTTGCCGAGTATGGCCGTCTTTATCCCATGCCTTTTCAAACGAGGGCGTTTGTGGCCTGGGTGTGAGGATGCAGGAACTTGCACCTGTGGGGGGAAAATAACACGTGTCTCGGGACAACAGTGACAGGGGGTTCTCCATGCGACCCCTTTGAAAAAAAGCCTTCCCCACTGTGTGAACTGGAGAAAGGGGCTCCAACGGGAGCTGAAGATAGGTGCTGTGTAGTTTGGCCTACATCTCCAGTTTTTCTTTTTAATCAACAAAGTGCTTTAAAACGCAAATGTTTCCACATATGTTGTATTAAGTTACTGCCCCTTTTTTACCTTTTTTAATTTTTTGAAAAACACTTGCATTTGACATAGCAAATACATCGCAACTGTATCAAAAAGACCACGCAGAGCAAGTCCGGGGACCCCTTTTTTGGCTGTTGGAAGAGAACTGCTCCGAACGGTCCCAAAACCCCGGGGAGGCTACAGGCAAGCGACCCTGCACCACCTCCCCCTACTTTTTGACCGTTGGGCATCCTTCCCCCAAGCTGCTCCCACCATTTTCCCCTGTTTCCTCACGCCATTTTTGGTCTTGGACCTAAATCATCTCCAAACTACCCTTTTTCCCAAACCCCCTGCTTTTGTTGGTGGTCTGGCCACACATCTCAACAGAAATTTGGCAACTGAGTCCTCATCATCAATCATTTCCCGCGTTGTGCTGACCATCGCACAGGGTCACCCGCCTCTTCAATTCCCGAAGACCAGTGTTTTCGCTCACTGCATACTGCCTCTTTTTCACATTCCAAATGCTGCTTGCTGGCCCCCTGTTTTTCCCAAACAACATATTCTGAGAACAAAAAGCAGAGACCGCTGGCTCCTGTACAAGCTCTCTGAAATGCCTGGGCAATTTTTGGGAGCGGTGAAAAGAACTGATGGTTTTTTCAACAGTGGGTGGGTCCTGAGAGGAGGTGGAAATTTGAATCGATGCATTGGCTGCCATCCAACCCAAAAACGGCTTCAATTTTTTTTTTCAAAGCAGCAGGGGGGGACGCTGACTCCTCAAAAGTGCGCATAAAGGAACCTCAAAAAAGGGGAAAAAAGTTGAAGCTGTGTCACTGGGGGGCGGCAGCAAACCCAAAAATCCCCACGTCCTTCCCTGGGTGCAAAAAACACGGCCTCGACCACGACCACGTGCCTACTCACGACTTCTTCACTTGGTAGAATGATAAAGAAATTTAGAAAAAATTAAGGCCTAAGTGTGGGTTATTCCCACAGACTACAGTTTTACCCTGCGACACGTTCAGTATCTTGAAAGGCCCCTTTGTGGGAGTTCTATAGTGTTTTGCAACCATGTATTGTATAACGGGTGAAGCGCGTCACACTAATAATTAGTTTTTTTTTCCACTTAAATGGAGCAAACCCCAAATTGAAAAAATGTGAAGGAAAGAGGGGAGTGTCACCCCCAGCAGACTACAACCGGCCCTTTGGTTAAGTACAACCGGAAACGTATCTGCACTCAACCCAAAAAGAAAAGCTCACAGACTACAGTGACATGAAACACAACTATTCCCCTATCGTGAAAAGCTCCTTTGTGTATTCTATAGTGTTTGGGAACCCAAAGTTTTTACGGGGTGGAAGCGCTTTACCTAAAATTAGTTTTTTTTCCCTTTAAATGGAGCAGCACCAATTTGAAAAAATGAAGGGGTGAAAGGGAGTGACCACGCTCAGCAGACTACAACCGGCAGGTTTGAGAACTAACGGAGCGGAAAACCCCGCACCCCCAAAAAAAATCAAAACCCCCAAAAGACTTGCCGTGAACCCCCTGGGAAACACAACCTTCATACTTGTGAAAACCCCCCTTTGTGGGAGTTCTAAAAGTGTTGCAACCCCAATGTAAATTTTTAAAAACGGGTGGAAGCGCGCACACTAATAGATAGATTTTTTCCCCCTAAAATGGAGCAGCCCCAATTAGAGAAAAAAAGTGAATGATGAAAAGGGAGGTTGAAAACACGCCCTTTTTAGCAGACACCCCCCGGCAGGGGGTTGAGAACAACTGGAGCGTGATCTGCACTCCAAAAAATCAAAACCTCAAAAAGACCCGCAAGTGAACACTGAAACCCCAACTATTCCACTAACTGTGGGAAAAACTCATTTGGAGGTGTATGTTCTATAGTGTTTGAAATTCAAACCATGTATTGTATACTATGAAAGCGCGTCACGCTAATAGATTAGATGTTTTTCCACTAAATGGAGCAGCACCAATTAAGAGAAAAATGTGAAGATGTAGGCAGTGACCAACACGCTCACCAAGCCAGACTGAACAACCGCAGTGGTTGAAAGACTAACTGTGAGCCGTGATCTGCCTCAAAAGAATCAAAACCTCAAACAGACATGCAGTGAACACTGAAACACAACTATGTCACTATCAGTGAACAAGCTCCTTTGTGTAGTTCTTAGTGTTTGCAACCAATGTAATTTATATACGATGGAAGAGCGCTGTTCTCACAGAAATTATAATTAGATATTTTTTTCCGCACTAAAATGGAGCAGCCCCCCCAATTATAGTAAAAATGTGAAGGATACGGCACGTGACACACCGCTCAGACAGACTACAACCGGCAGTGGTTGAATAGAACTAACTGAGCGTGGATCTGCACACAAAAAATCAAAACCTCACGCTGCAGTGAACACTGAAACTCAACTATTCCCTATCGTGAAAAGCTCCTTTGTGTAGTTAACTAAGTGGTTTTGCAACCAATGTAATGTTACGGAAGGAAGCGCGTCACACTAATAGATTAGATTTTTTTCCACTAAAATGGAGGCAGCACCAATTCAGAGTAAAAATGTGAAGGATGAAGCGCAGATCGAACACACCTCAGCAGACTACAACCGCAGTATGGTTGAAGAACTAACTGGCGATCTAAGATCTCACTCAAAAAACTCGATAACCTCACAGCGACTGCAGTGAACCTTGGAACACACAACTATTCACTATCTGTGAAAAGCTCCTTGTGTTGTTCCTATAGTGTTTTGCACCCAATGTATGTATAAGATGGAAATCGCAGTCACTACTAATAGATTAGATTTTCTTTTCCAACTAAAATGGAGCAGAACACCATTAGAGAAAATGTGAAGGATGAGGCAGTGACACACTCTCACAGACTACAACCGCAGTGTTGAAGAACTAAACTGGAGCGGGATCAGCACTCATAAAAATCAAAACCTCACAGACTGCAGTGAACACTCGAAACACAACTATTCACAATCTCTGTGAAAAGCACCTTTGTGTAGTATCTATAGTGGTTTTGCAACAATGTATTGTATACTATGGAAGCGTCGTCACACTTAAGAGATTAAGATTTTTTTCCACTAAAATGGAGCAGCACCAATTAGAGAAAATTGTGAAGGATAGGCAGCTGGACCACACGCTCAAGCAGACTACAACCGGCCAGTGGTTGAAGAACTAACGGAGCGTGATTCTGCACTCAAAAAATCAAAACCTCACAGAACTGCAGTGAACACTGATACACAACTATTCACTATCTGTGTAAAGCTCCTTTGTGTAGTTCTATAGTTTTGCAACCAATGTATTGTATTAACGTTGGAAGCGCGTCACACTAGAAATTAGATTTTTTTCCACTAAAAGGGAGCAGCAACCAATTAGAGAAAAATGAGTGAAGGATGAGGCAGTGAACACACGCTCAGCAGACTACTACAAACCGCAGTGGGTGAAGAACAAACTGAAGCGGATCTGCACCAAAAATCAAAACCCGACAGACTGCAGTGAACACTGAAACACAACTATTCACTACTGTGAAAAAAGCATCCCAATGTGTATTCCTACTAGTGTATTGCAACTAATTTAGTTGTTACCGGATGGAAGCACGCACACTAATAGATTTGATTTTTTTTCTAATATAATGGAGCTGCACCAATTCCACGTAAATAAAATAAAAAAAAAGAGTCAGTGACAACTGCAATGCCTACAAACAGCGTGGAGTGCAGTGCAAACTGCACGCGTCAACCCTGCACTGTCAACACCACTCACCTTGCATCAGAGCTGTTAAAACAAAACTGCAAAAATGAGCTTTACTACAGCGGTTTGCTAAAACTAGCCTGCCTCAAGCACAGTCTAGTACACAGAATCTCATGCAATAGTAACTGTCCCCCTTCAGAAGTTTCTAGCAACGTAGTCAGTCTCATCTCGTCCCTTACTGAGTTCACAGCGCTCACAGTGCGACGCTACAAAATTGGCCGAGCGGCGCACATTCCCTCTTTATCTAAGTCACAATCCTGACAACTCACTTTCAGCAGCCCAATCCAGCCATGCCATTGTTAAGATGACCGCTGCATTACAGATGTGCCACAACTCGTAGGTTTCCTCATTGGGCTGACTTATAATCACTTTGCCTCTCAAAGAATTATGGTTAACTACCGATTCCGGTATACGAATGGGAAAATATCGGAATTAAGTATCGAATTCCGTTAACGCGCATATCGGTGGCCGATACCCGATACATGCGTATCGAATGCTCAACAATATATTGACGTTTTGATTGCCAGACTTTGATGACATGGTCTGGGTTAGTCATGTCGCATTTGGAGACCCCTGAATCGCCTAAACAGATGAAAACCCCCACAAGTGACCATTTGGAAAATAGACCACCACAAGGAACTTATATCTAGAGGTGTGGTGAGCACTTTGAACCCCAAAGTGCTTCCAGAATTTATAACGTACAGCCGTAAAAATAAAAAATCCTTTTTTTTTTACAAAAATGATTTTTTTCGCATCTCCTATATTTTATATTCACAACGGGTAACAGAAGAAAGTGTACCCCAAAAGTTGTTTATCCAATTTTGTCCCTGAGTAAGCTATACCAATATGTGAGATAAAAACTACTGTATTGCTGCAACGGTCTGAGCTCGGAAGAAGTATTGACGTTTGTTTTGCAGACACTTTGATGGAATGAGGGTCTGGGGATGATCAAATGTCGCATTTTCGGAGAAGCCCCTATGATCGTCTACAACAGTGAAAACACCCCCACAAACCCGCCAGTGACCTCCATCTTGCGGAACAAATAACCCCCCAATGAAACCATTTATCGAAAGATGTTGGGTATCCAGCACTTTTTTAACTCCCGAAATGCCTTCACAGAAGTTTATAACGATCTTGCCTTAAAAAATTAAAAAATCCTTTTTTTTTTTACACAAATTCGCGATCTTTTTCGCTCCCCCAAAGTTTATTTTCACACAGTGGTACAGAGAAATTGGACCCCAAACACGCGTTTGTTTGTCCAAGTTGTCCCTGAGTCACGCTGATACACAATATGTGGAGTAAACTCTGTATGGGCGCACGTCGGCGGCTCGCGTGGAAGGAGAAGTAGTGACGTTTGGATTGCAGACTTTGATGAAGGTCGGTGCGTCATGTCGCATTTGAGAGCCCTGATTGCGCCTAAACAGCGAAACCCCCCACAAACTGTCACCCATTTTCTGGCGAAAATAGAATATCGTAGCTACCGACAATGGTGACACATATACAGAACCCGCGAACCTTTTGCTGGAGTGAAGCGCAAGACTACATCGCACATGCGCCCCAACGTCATTCTTCTCTCTCCACCCATCGACAAAAGAACTTTCTATTATAAGAATCATACTGCCGTAAAATACAAAAAAAATCATTTTTTATTTAACCAACAACAAATGTTTTCTCTTGTCGCCTCCCAGCGTTTCTTTAGTTTTCCCAAGGGTACAGGATAAATAGGACAAATTTGCACAATAACTCTTGTGGCCAAGTACGCTGATACCCAATGCTGTGAGTAAACTACTGTTGGGGCGCATGCAAGCTCGCAAGTGAAGGAGCACCGTTGACTTTTTCAACGCAGAATTGGCTGGATTGAGATCAAGACGCCATGTCACATTTGGAGAGGCCCTTATTGCAAACAGCTACAAACTCTCCAATTCTAACTCCAACCCTAACCCAACACACCCCCTAATAACCCCTATCCCAACCCTAACCACAAACCTAACCCTAACACACCCCTAACCGTAATCCCATCCCTAATTCCTAATCCTAACGTTAGCGCCAACCAACCCTAACTTTAGGCCTCACCCTAACCCTAACGGAAAATGGATATAAATACATGTTTTTTCTAATTTTATTATTTTTTCCCTAACTAAGGGGTGATAAAGGGGGTTTTTGATTACTATTTAAAGCGGGTTTTTATGATTTGCAGCTGACCACGCTAAAAACCCTTTTTACTGCAAAAATAGTTTTTTTGCATCACCACAATTTAGGAGAGCTATAATATTTGCATATTTTGCTCACAGAGTTCCCTATGAGGTCTTAATTTTTGCTGGAACGAGGTGATGTTTTTTTATTGGTACCATTTTTTGAGTCACGGACATTTTTTGATCGCTTTTTATTTCGATTGTAGTTTAAATGAACAAAAACATCAATTCAGAATTTCTTTGAGAGGGCGTAGGATCACCATTATGCATAGTGCGGAAATGTTTTGGGAGGGTTTTAAGGGTACTTGTATCCTCAATTTTTTTACAGTTGGAGATGTCTCTAACATGTTCCCTTCCACGTATGCGGAGCTGACGGGAAGTCAACCCCACATATATTTTGGAACAAGGACATGTGGCCAGATAAATGACATAAGTACTACTACAGCTGATGTGATGTCGAATCTGAAAAACCCTCTTTCCACTTGATGAATTGAAATTTGTACCCTTCACAATGTTCTTGTGAGTATAGGCCAAACAATCCCCACATGGATAGCATCTTCATGTAGGTTGTATATTATTAGGATTTGTATGTATAAAGTTAGGGAAAGTGCAGTTTGTAGGATTGGCCACTAGATGGGGGGTTATCTAACTGTTAGTGCTAACAGTTCGTAGATAGTATATAGTGTTAGTATACAGTTAATAATATGAGGGGCTGCTGTGTGGTAAACTAGTGTAGGTGTTAGATTTAGTCAGAGGGCGAGGGACGCCCGAACCATCCACAAGGGCTATAGGCCCAGGACGCCGCAGCAGCTACGTAACTTGAAGTGAAGTCAAGCTCAGCAGTCCACAGCACCAGAACAGTGCAGCAACGGGCCAGTGCAGTTTGGAAGTTCAGAATGTGGCAACTCATTGTTTGGGCAGATACCTTTAGAACCAGGGTGAAACGGCCAAGGGACCCCACAGATGCAGTGAGTATGGACAGTCAAGATGTGGTGCAAACACAGAAGACAGTACAGAAGGGCAGTACTCTCTTTCAGTGGCTTCTTGCTCCGGGAATAAATGATCTTGTGTCTGGGGCAAAACAGACCAAGGGATGCATATCGTAGGAGAGCTGTGAAGAGAGAATGCTGAGGAACCATCAGGGATGGTATGACCCGGGCCCGCGCTTTGTGATCATGAGAGTAGCGCAGAGAAAGAAAAGGAACATTGTTTTGTGAAACCTGTTGTAAAAGATGTGAAGACTTTGGATGTGCTGTGTAATGAACCTAGTAAAGATGTTCCTGTTGAAGTTGAAACGGACTGTGTCTCAGTTTATGCTGATCTACCTGGAGAGGTTCTCCCACAGCATAGGGAGAACCAGAAGGAGCTGGACCTGAAGGCAAGGTATGCTGACTAATGGTGGATATGTTTCTGTGAGGGGAGGTCAGGACACTGAAGCCCAGGTGTCCTCATCCATGACTACTGTCCTGGCCGACCCTTACAAATGTTTCATTACCAGCTGAGCTTGCTCAAGAGACCCATTCCACTGTCCACCCAAGGACCCATATACAGTACTGTTCACTGAGCTTAATCTAGGAACACACATATTTACTGTCTTCTGAGTTCACCCACGTGCGCACATTTTACTGTCTGCTGAGTTCACCCCAGGGACCATCCGTTGCTTTTACCTCAGGGAAACACATTTAAATTAAAGGAATGAGTCAGAGATTAAGGTAAAAAAGCCCCTAAAGTATCCCCCTTTTTCACAAAAAAATAAAGTCAAAAGTAAAAAAAAAAGTGAGGCTCAACAGAGAGAGCATTTTCAAAGTTATTCAGTCAGTCATTGTTTGAGAACCATTTACACAATACAAGAGATAAATAGCAATATTCATCTCTGACATTCTTTATTTTAAATGTCAGACCAAGGGCGATCAAGACTCAAGGAAACTAATATGACTTAACTATAATGGGGGCTGTTTGGTTTCCAGCATTTGGCAAGTGGCCAGCATTTGGCAGATTCCCTAATGGAAACTAAACAGACCCCATTATAGATAAGGGATAATTGTTTTTAACGAAGCACTCCCATCATAATTTTTATCCTCTTAAGGTCACATTCCCACATTCAGTATTTTACATCAGTAACTGTAAGCCAACACCAGGAGTGGGTCAAAAATGCAGAAGTGGTGCATGTGTTTCTAGCATGCTTTTCCTCTGATTGTTCCACTCCTCGTTTTGGCTTACCAATACTGATGTAAAATACTGACCAAATACTGGATGTGTAAGGCCTCTTTCACACATCCGTTTTGTGCCGTCAGGCACAATCCATCCAAAAACGGAAAGGACGGATCCGGTGCTGATTTTGAAGAACTGATGCAACGGATCAGGTTTTTTGCCGGATCCGTCCTGTACTTTTGAACCTGGAAATGCTTGGTATGCATGTCCGGACTGAGGAGAGAGAGAGAGACAGAGAGAGAGACCTTGGTTTCCAGAATCCGGATCAGTCTTTTGCCTGACTGCACAAAAGACTGATCCGGCACCATAGACTTTTGTTGTTTGCGCCCGCCTGATGCGCCCCTTCAGGCGCTCTCAGGCTGGTGCGGCAGAAAAAAAACCTTGCAGTGACCGTTTTGTCCGACAACCGGAATGTACATTTCCGCCGGATCTGGCAAAAAACGGACGCAACGCAAGGACATCCGGCACAATCTGGCGCTAATGATAGTCAATGACAAAAAAAACGCATCCGGCGGTTTAAAAACCGGATCAGTTTTTTTAAAAAAGCGCCGGATCGTGCATGACGGCAAAAAACGGATGTGTGAAAGAGGCCTAAATGTGGCCTAAAGGGTACATAAAGATCTTTCTGAAAAACAAAAAATGTGCCGAAGCACAAGTTGTTACTTACTTGCCTGTTGTGATTGGCGCCGTTCTTCCATGGCATAGAGTAGTGAATTCTTTTCCACTATTTCTGTTAACAGGGCGGGACAGTTAGGCAGCAGGAATCCGTTGGAGTCCCGCCCAGTGAACAGAGTTGAGTGGAAAAGAATCCATCGTTTTCCAGAAGCAGCTGAATCATCATCAGGAGTCGTTTGTGACCGCTTTGTGCCAGGGAAGAATGGTGCCATGCACAACAGGCAGGTAAGTAGCAACTAACTGACTGTTATTGTGTAAGGAGGAAGATTGGACGGTGGGTACCGATGTGTAGCCCAGCTGTGTCTGGAGCCACATGTTCCCAGGTGGATGCATCAAAGGTAAACCCACAGAGATCTATATGCACACAACACACCTGCACTATTTCCTAGATCACCAGAGGGAGCCCTTTTGCAGTATATATAGGGTAGTGAAGGACAGCAGACAGTCAGTCTAGTCACCTCAGATGAGCTGAGAGAGAGAGAGTTACCTCAGATTAGATCAGATTACCTCAGAGAGACGGGGTGTTCTGTTTATTCTAGCTGAGAGCTGATTGAAAGACTGAAGACTACAGCTGGAACTTAGTTCATGGTGTGGAGGCCAGTAATAGTGGAGGAAGATAGCCACTTCAGCCTGGTCAGAACTGAGTCAACTGAGTGTAGTTTCAGTGAGCAATGTGCCGACGCTTTGAGAGCGGTGAAGAGAAAGGAGAATCAGCCATCTACTGTTAGTGTGCTTATGCTAAAGGTCGGAGTAGGACGAAGGGCGAGTGGAAAGGAAAAGAGAGTGACAGAGGTTGAAACAGCATTGATCGCTTACCTCTACTCTGAACAACCGGACACCGGGTCCGAGCTTGCTAGCATCTACACGACTAGTAGGAGATACCGGAGACCATGTGGGACTTCAAGTCGCAGGGGCCCAGCAGTGCTGATACGTAACCGGGGTCAGGAAGACAGAGTCTAGCAGGGCCCTGCATACAGAGACACTGTTCTATCCTAGAGAAGGCCTCACTACAAAGTCAGCCGGGCGTATAACTGAAGACAGAGTTAGAATTCGTTTCATACAGGTCAGAAACTCACACATACAGGAGTACGGAGGCCCTACACCCACTCAGTGGGATTACTGGACGTGCATCCTCCACCCTGCCAGCTTCCCGGGACGTGCATGCCACTACCATCAATAAAGGTACAGAAAGAGACTTTCGTGTGTGTGTCTGCCTTATTGCTCCTGCACCCCTACACCGCCATATACCCTGAGGGATCCAGTCTTGCCTATGGAAGACTTAACACCTTGCTGCCCAGTAACAACCCCTCAGCGGATCTACCCTGCAGCGCTGGTCACCCTGACCAGGTACCACAGGTGGCGTCACGAACAAACTGTATATACTTTATTCCCCTGTAAATATCCCACATTTGAGGTGAGCCCCAGGGCCACAGACCGAGCTGTGCTACCCGTGACATCCCCCATTGAAGTGAACAGGCTCAGTGCCGAGTACCCCATGGTCCTGCTAAGGGCGACTCATCTTAGAATTTGACGTCACGAACAGGATACGAAGCTTGCTATATGCGAGTCCTGTGTGCCTGAATTGGACTGTTTTTGTGCAAAAGACTGTATTGCTGTTTTTGAGAATTTCCTGACAATTGCACGCCATTGCCCGCCAAATTGCAGCGCTACAGCGCAAAGAGAAGGGGGCGTACCTGCAGAAAGTGCGCTGAGTCCCGGACACGCCCCCAACACTGACGCGGCGGCAGGTCCTGTGGAGAGCTTCGGTGAACGCTCTGACGTCAGAGCGCCGGGGACACAGGTCCTTCTACATCGCTGTGCCCTGCGGAGCTGCAGCCTTCAGAGAAGGTAGGCCACGCTTAACTAGGGGGGCGCAGACATGTCGCAGCTGCAAGCGGACAGCGTGGCTTAGGACGACCGCTCCAATGACTTACCCGCCGGTGCTGCCGCGCAGGATGGAAACGCTGGCCCCTCACCCGGTCCTGTGGCCCCGATAGTACCGCTGACGCTGCCATACCTGCCTGGAGAAAAGTGGCTCCCTCAGTATAGCGGTAAGCCAGACACCCTGTCAGGGTTTAAGCGCAAAATATGCAGCATAATGGACATGTACCCTATGACAGAGAAACAAAGAGCTGCAGTGGTAGTGGGACAACTGACTGGTGCCACAGAAAGGGAAATAGAGACATGGTCAGCTGCAGACCAGGAATCAGTGCTTGCAATATTCTTAAAGCTACAGACTATTTTTGAGGACCGCACTGAAACAGATCTCCGGATGAGGTTTTACCAATGCTCCCAGAAACCAGATGACTGTATTAGGGACTACGCCTGCCGACTACAGGGGGCCCTGCGAGCTCTCAAACAGGTTAACCCCATAAGTGTCCTCAATGAAAACAAAATGTTGAAGGAACAATTTGTACGGGGACTGAGGTCCCAAGCTGAAAGCAGAACTGTGCACTGGTTGTCCTTGGATCATCCTGACGCTGTAAAAGGACTGCGACCCCTGGAGAAGTCCGAGGTGGCAACCCAGTGTCACCCGGGTGAAGCCACTCTAAAGCCAGCAGCATCCACCTTTTCCCCGCTGGTGGAGGTAGCCAAAACGCAGGTGGCGCCCCCTACTGAGTTGGACTGTCTGCGCTCAGAAGTGCGCCAGCTGACCAAAACCCTGGCCACTGTAATGAGTGCCCTGCAACTGCGGAAGGAGGAAGGAGAAAAGATCCTGCTAGCTGACTGCCCAGAGGATGTCCCTTGGATGAGCCGGAGGAGGAGGAGGACGCCGCCCCACCGGAGGAGGACAACGCCACCCCCAGGAGCGACCCCCGATCAGCATCATCCTCGCCGAGAGATCATCTGCTACCGTTGCAACAGAGAAGGTCATCTAGCCCGACAGTGTCCTTTAAACGAGCAGATCCTGGGTCCAAGGGCCAACACCCAGGACTAGACTCTTCAGGCCCCTCAGACTGGAACCGCAGGTTTGTGGGAGGAAGACCATACCTGTCCATCATCCTGGACAGGATCGCAATCCCTGCCCTGCTGGACACTGGATCTCAGGTGAACATGATACCTGATGTCCTGTATAATAGGTTTTGGTCCATGGACAGTCTCCAGCCCCCGAGCCCTGACTTTGCTGTGTACGCCTCTAATGGTCTCCCTGTTGATATACTCGGAGACAAAAACGTGGACGTAAAGGTGGGCAGAGTGGAGCTGAAGGACCAGGGACTCTTAGTAGTAAAAACTGTAAATGAGGAAAATGGCTTAAATGTGGTTTTAGATACAAACATTATCAGTAACTGTCTGGGAGAAGTTGTGTTTTTGCTCCAACAACTCGCTGAAGTTGCCAAGCCAAAGCAAAAGGGAGTGATCCAGAGGGAGATCCGGGCCCTGATGTGCCAGCAGCAAGCGAAACTGACAGATGGTGAAATTGGTAATGTAAGAGGTAACAGACCCGAACCCATTGTGATACCCCAATGAGTGAAATGCTTATATGGTGTAGAGCAGCAATAGGTCTGAGAGGACAGAACTACCAAGCAGTAGTAGAGCCCCATTGTTCAGAACATAGACCTACACTCTTGACTGCTAGAGGGGTAGTGGAAGTACGAAATGGGAGGGTACCAGTACGTCTTCTCAACTGGGGAGAAGATGAAGTGAACTTACCACGAAATGCCACAGTTGCTAAATTACATACCGTAGATAACAACTCCATTCTCACGACTGAGTCATTAGCCTCCCCCAACCAGTGGAGGATAACGACCCAGCTACCCAGGTGGAGTATTGGTGTTAGCAGCTCCATGTCGGGACAGACACCACTCCAGCCCACCAGAAACAGGGAGTACTTTGAGTGGTACAGGAGTACACACAGGTATTTAGCAAACACCCACTTGACTTTGGGACAATTAAGGGAGTGCAACACCATATCCCTACAGGCAACCATCCCCTCATTAAAGAGCGGTACAGGCCTATACCTCCAGCACACTACCAGAAAGCCAAGGAGATGTTGCGTGACATAAGGAAGCAGGGGTGATAAGGGATAGTTGTAGTCCCTGGGCAGCACCTCTAGTCCTAGTCAGGAAAAAGGATGGAAGCATGAGAATGTGTGTAGATTACAGACAAGTGAATCGCATTACACATAAAGATGCATATCCTTTACCACGCATTGAGGAATCCTTAGCTGCCTTAAAAACTGCTAACTACTTTTCCACCCTTGACCTCACTAGTGGGTACTGGCAAGTAGCTGTGGCTGAGGAGGATCGGAGAGAAGATGGCTTTCACCACCCCGATGGGACTCTGTGAGTTTGACAGGATGCCGTTTGGACTCAGAAGTGCCCCGGGAACATTCCAGAGAGTGATGGAGAGTTGCCTGGGACATCTCAACTTTGAAACCGTGTTGCTGTACATGGATGACGTAATTGTGTACTCCAAGACGTATGAAGATCATCTGAAGCACCTGGCAGAGGTATTCGAGTCACTGTCCAAGTACGGGATGAAACTGAAGCCTTCAAAGTGCCATCTGCTCAAACAAAAGGTACAGTACTTGGGACATATTGTCAGCTCAGAAAGAGTAGCGCCAGACCCCGAGAAGGTCACCGCCATCCAGAAATGGCCAGAACCGAGGAATCTCAAGGAGGTGCGCCAGTTCCTGGGACTGACAGGTTACTACCGGAGGTTTGTAAAGGACTACACCAAGAAAGCAGCGCCTCTGCAGGACCTCCTGGTAGGACAATCCCTCAAGAGCAGAAATTCTCCATTTCACTGGGGTAAAGAACAAGCTGAGGCATTCAAGGAGATGAAGGAGATCCTGACAGGTGATGAGATCTTATCCCCTGACTACAGGCAGCCGTTCCTGCTGTACACTGATGCCAGCAATGAAGGATTGGGAGCTGTCCTCAGTCAGAAGCAAAATGGCCTCGAGAAAGTCATCGCATATGCAAGCAGGAAGCTCCGCCCGACCGAGAGAAACCCAGAGAACTATAGCAGCTTCAAGTTGGAGTTCCTGGCGCTGGTCTGGGCCATTACAGAAAGATTCAAGCATTACCTAGCCTCCAGCAAGTTCACTGTTTACACTGACAATAACCCCTTGACAAATCTTGAAACAGCCAAGCTGGGAGCCATGGAGCAACGTTGGATGGCTCGTTGTCGAACTATCAATTCACAATGAAGTACAGGGCGGGCCGTAAGAATGCCAACGCTGATGCCTTGTCCAGAATGCCGCATGAGTCCGACACGGAAGAGGAATTGGATGACCTAGAAGAGATTGAGCTACCTGCATTCCACAAAAATGGGATGATCCACGAGCAACAAGCCTGCAGGAGGCAGCGTGGTAAAACGTTAAACCCTTTACCTCACCACAGCTGGAAGGAGACCCAGAACAGTGACCCGGTTGTCAGCCGTATCAAGGAGCTGATAACTCAGGAAGGCTCCTCCTTAGAGAAGGATGCATCTCAGCAAGCAAAGCAGCTGTGGAATGAGAGAAGCTGGCTGTTTATCTACCGAGAGAAGCTGTGCCGAAGGTACGTCAACCCAAGAACTCATGAGATGGTATGGCAGATAGTAGTCCCCAGAAGGGACATCCAGATGGTGTTGGAAGCTTACCACGATCGAGCGGGGCACTTTGGCTGGAAGAAGCTGGAAACCCTGCTGAAGTGTCGTTTCTACTGGGTGGGAATGCGAAGTTCCATTGAAAAATGGTGTAAAACCTGTGCGTCCTGTAGCCTCCGAAGAAAAGACTACAGCAGCCAGAAAGCACCCCTGCAACCCATCAAGACGACTCGTCCCTTGGAGATCGTGGCCCTGGACCATGTAAAGTTGTCACCCAGCGGTCAGGATACTCATATGCCCTGACAATGGTGGATCACTACTCCAGATCCTGGTGGTCGCCCCTGTCAAAGATCTGGCAGCAAAGACGTTTCAAGCGTATTTCTGCAGACCCCATGGATATCCAGAGCAAGTGTTAACTGATCAGGGTCCTGCCTTTGAAGCCGAGTTGTTTAAGGAATTCTGTCATTTGTACGGATGCAAGAAGATAAGAACAACACCGTACCACCCCCAAACAAATGGTCTCTGTGAAAAGATGAATCACATAGTCATTGATCTGCTGAAGACGGTACCACTTGAGGAGAGGAATCGGTGGCCAGACCTACTACCTGACCTGGTAATCTGTACAATCACATACCTGTGAGTTCCACCAACTGCACTCAGCCTACCTCATGCGGGCAAGACCAGGAAAGCTGCCCATGGATTTGGAACTTGGTGTTGTAGAACCAGAAGCTGATGTTCCTACTGAAGATTGGGACACAAACCGACAGGAACAGTACAGGAGAGTACAAGCCTGCGTGGAAGATAGTCTCAGTAAAGTAAGGGAAAAACAAGAGAAAAACTACAACACAAAGTGCGCCAGCTGAACCTTTTGTACCTGGAGAAATTGTGCTGAAAAGAAAAAGAAGAATGCACAAACTAGACGATCAGTGGGAAAAAGAGCCATATGTCGTGCAAAATTCAAAGTTTGACAACAGGAAAACGTGTACCATTAGCAAAGATGGAGGAAAGACGACCACAACTGTATCAAGAGACCACCTAAAACTGTGCCCAGATATGTTAAAACTTCACGAAGAAGAATCTGTTATTGACAAAGAGAAACCAGGTGAAGTCATACACACAGACTTAGGAGATTTTCCTGCAGATTGGCCTTGTATCGGAGATGCTGTGATCATTCCAGTACTTAAATTTTACCAACCACAAGAAGCACTCCAACGTCAAGTTGAGCCAGTTGTCGCAGCAGAAATAGTTCAAGAGGAACCTGCTCCTGAAGCGTCTCAAGAAATAGAGTCTCAAGAAGTGGAATCTCAAAACGTGGAACCTCCAGATGTTGGGTCTCAGAAAGAAGAATCCCCTGGTGAAACAGAACCACATCTCCCAGCCGCAAGTATGCTTGCCAGATCCCTAGAGAGGTTAAGGCAGTCATTACACCGTCATATACCCTGAGGGATCCAGTCTTGCCTGTGGAAGACTTAACACCTTGCTGCCCAGTAACAACCCCTCAGAGGATCTACCCTGCAGCGCTGGTCACTCTGACCAGGTACCACAGGTGGCATCACAAACAAACTGTATATACTTTATTCCCCTGTAAATATCCCACATTTGAGGTGAGCCCCAGGGCCACGGACCGAGCTGTGCTACCCGTGACATCCCCCATTGAAGTGAACAGGCTCGGTGCCGAGTACCCCAAGGTCCTGCTAAGGGCGACTCACCTGCATCATGCCGGGTCCGGAACTGCTTAGGTTGCGTTCCATATTGCCCGGGGGAAAGTATAGGGGACCATACAGGCCCCATGACCCGGAGAGCGGGTGGCGTGGCTAAGCTGGGTGCTGAGGAAAAAGGGTGCAAAGGAACAGTTGGTTTCTCGCCATCAGGGAGAGTGCAGCAGGGTGTGAAGCGAGCTCTGGACCCAATGCGGCTGTGCCGAGACGTGCCGTGACTACACTTACCTGCACGCTCCAGCGGGACAGTGACGGTGGGGAGCGCCGAGCGCCCGGATAAACGACGGGCAGCGCTCGTACGGAGAAGTGTGGGCCGGCTACAGGACATTGAGGTGTAGTTCCCTTTGCTGGCTAGCTCGCATCAGCCCATGCTTGGTACAGAGACTCCTGCAGCTTCTTTCACTTTGGCTGCACAGGCTTATGGACTAGGGGCTCAGCGGGTAAAACCGGAGACTGCCCGCTGCTGCCAGAAGTTGGATCGTTAATATTGGACCCCAAAGAAGGACTCTATGCCGGCCGTTGCCGGTACCACAACAGACAGTGGACTAAGTAGCACCATCAGAGCCACGATAAGTGTTGTTTAAACCTCAGACTGTTGCATTAATTCTTGTCCTTCCCTTAATTCTTTTTTACTATTTATCAACTCCCTGCAAGGAGATCTTTTGCATCTTTACTGTTAAATTAAACCATATTGTTATACTGCATTTGCTTTGCAATCCCTGCGCACTGCATCTCAGCACCAGCTTACAAGTGCTTAAGAAGATTTTTTTTTTCACAAAGTCCCGGATATACCCTTTAATATATTGCAGTCATCATATTATATAGCACTGTGCACTTAAAATTGCTCATTTTCCTTTCTACCCAGCTAATTGTTCCCTTTTCCATTAGGTCTATGACATCACGTGTTTAATAACTGACTAGATGAATACTTCCAAGTCAGGCCCATATATATTTGCATCTCATGAACCTACAACTCCTAGTATGTCTTTAATGGTAAGGAGATGCTGGCGCTGGGAGTTGTTGTTGATTCTTTATCATACTGCGGACCATACAGGAAACCATAGTACTGATGAGACATAGTCAGTATCAACATGAAAACATTTACATCCAGGTACCTTATGGGTGACATCTCTTATTGAGTCTTTTCATCTCCATATTGTCCTGATGCCATGATGACTTTTCACATCCACAGTTCGTCTCTCCAGATTCCCTCTTCTCCGGTCTTATGCAGCACATACAGTGCCCTTTAAAAATAATAGTGTTATAAAAATACTTCTGAATAAAAAAATATCTGTCCATATTATGACCTAAGTAAGCTTCCTATAGTATATGACCTCCACACTGTCTGCCTTAACGATCTACACCCACCACACTGTCTGCCATTATCAGCTATAACTGCTACACCATCTGCCATAATGAACCACACCTTATACCATGGGGGGACCTGCTGCTGACAATATAATAGGAGTAATGTCCCCTATCCAGGGCCCCTTCCAGGTATATATGTGCCCTATCCTGGTATATATGATCCCCATCCTGGTATAGATGGTATAGATGGTCCTTTCAATCCTGATATATATGGCCCCCATCATGGTATATATGGCCCCTCATTTTGGTATATATGACCCCATCATCCTGGTATATATGGCCTCATCATCCTGTATATATAGCCCCCCATCCTGGTATATATAGCGATTTTTTATTAAATGAGCTGAACTGAGGATGGGACACATATGCCCTGAAAAACGAGGACTTACCAGTAGATTCATGACAACGATGATTTACAGCAAATTCGGCTAGTGGTAAGTAGGTTATCCAATCCTCCTGATTTTCAGACACAAAACACCTAAGATACGTCTCCAGATTCTGGTTAACCCATTCAGTCTGCCCATAAGACTGCGGGTGAAAGCAGAAGAAAATGACAGATGGATCACCAGACGGGTGCAAAATGCCTCACAATCTTGGAAACAATCTGTACCCCCTAGTCAGAAACAATATTGGTTGGGATTACATGTAATTTTACAATCTCCTGATGAAAATTTGCGCCAAGGACTTGGCATTCGGTAAAGAAGGTAATGCAATAAAATGAGACATCTTACTGAATCCATCTAACACCACAAGAATAACAGTATTTCCCACCAACATGGGTAGATGCACGATAAAATAGACTGACAAGTGAGTCCAAGGTCTGCTGGGAATCTACAATGGTTGGAGAGCCTCCAACAGATAGTATGAGAGGTCTTAGAACGCGCACAGACACTACAGGCGGCTACATACTCCCGGACATACTGATGTATGACCACCAAAAACGGAGAGTAAGAAAATCTGTGGTGGCTTTATTACCAGGATGTTCGGTTAAGGACTCTTAGACGAAGATTAACTGGAATAAATAGTCTACCAAGTGGACAGGCAACAGGGCCGTCCCCCTGAGCGTCAACAACCTCTCTTTCCTGATCAGAGCATATAGACGCTATAACCAACCCTTTTTGAAGAATAGGGACCAGTTCACAATGATTTCCTCCCAGGAAAGCAACGTGATAAGGCCTCTGCCTTAATGTTTTTGTTACCCGGCCTATAGGTGCCAAAAAAGTTAAACCTGGTAAAGAACAATGCCCATATTGCCTGTCGAGGCATTAGATGTTTCACTGATTCCAAATATACCAGGTACTTATGATCCGTGATTACCATAACCGGATGAACGGCTCCCTCCAAAAAATGACGCTACTCTTCAAAAGCCCACTTCATTGCCCAGAGTTCCCTGTTACCGATGTCATAATTTTTTTCAGCAGATAACAGTTTTTTTTGAAAAATAAGCACATTTGCCATTTAATAGGAGACGCACCCTGCGACAACACAGCCCCCACTCCCACCTCAGACGCATTGACCTCAACGATAAAAGGCGAGAGACGTATCGAATGCCTCCCTGGCAGGACTGGACCACTTGGAGTAGTTGTTTGTATGGTGCTGATTCATCTTATAGTTCTCCAGAGTGAGTTGCCGTACCCAGCTGCAAGGGTTCCTCCGATGGCTCAGTCCCAATCTCCCTTGGCTTGGGTATCTCTATGTCTCTGGTGAAGACGTCAATCAACCCGGATTGCCAGAGACATGACTGGCTCAAGGGACACTGGAGTCTCATACAAGGCTAAAGCATCCTTCACTGTTACTGTAAGCCCCTCACAGAGCAGGCTACGAAGTGTGGGATAATTCCACTCAGTGTCCATGGCCCACCTCCGAAATGCAGAGGAATCCTGAGGATCTCATTTCGGTACCTAATGGCAGTCAGGCTACCTCTGGCGAGCACATGCAGGGCTATGTGGCCCTCCAAAGAAATGCCACCCCACACCATCACTGACCCACTGCCAAACCAGTCATGCTGAAGGATGTTGCAGGCATGACCAGTTTGGCAATGGGTCAGTAATGGTGTGGGGTGGCATTCCTTTGGAGGGCCACACAGCCCTCCATGTGCTCCCAGAGGTAGCCTGACTGCCATTAGGTACCGAGATGAGATCCTCAGACCCCTTGTGAGACCATATGCTGGTGCGGTTGGCCCTGGATTCCTCCTAATGCAGGACAATGCCAGACCTCATGTTGCTGGAGTGTGTCAGCAGTACCTGCAAGATGAAGGCATTGAAGCTATGGACTGGCCTGCCCATTCCCCAGACCTAAATCCGATTGAGCACATCTGGGAAAGCATGTCTCGCTCAATCCACCAATGTCAATTGCACCACAAAATGTCCAGGAGTTGATGGATGCTTTATTCCAGATCTGGAAGGAGATCCCTCAGGAAAACATCTGCAACCTCATCAGGAGCATGCCCAGGCGTTGTAAAGCAGGTCATACAGGCACTTTAAATTTTGTCTTCTTTTGATTTTCATTTTGACTTGTTTCAACTTTCATTTTGGGGGTCTCTCCAAATCCAGGCATCCATTGGTTCAAAAATTTGATTTCTATTGAAGATTTTTGTGTGATTATGTAGCCAGCACATTCAACTTTGTACACAACGAAGTATTCAATGAGAATATATCATTCATTTAGATCTAGGATGTGTTATTTGAATGTTCCCGTTATTTTTTTGAGCAGTGTACTTTAAGAAGCACCAAAAAATGGATGGATACAAAGCACTGGAGAGTTCTGAAATGGCCAGCAATGAGTCTGGATGTACTGTAAATCTTATTGAAATCCTGTGGAGCTTAAAATTGCTGTTGGAAAAAGGCACCCTTCAAATATGAGAAGCCTGTAGCATTTTGCAAAAGAAGAGTGGTTCTGGCGCTCTGACAGGATACTTTTGATGTCCCTAAATCTTGGCCACTACCACTCTGAGCTAGTCCCAATTATTAACTCTCATTTTTCCTACTGTCGAATAACACGCATCATTAATACCTGTAATGCCTCCAGGAGGCGAGCTATAAGAGTGAACCCTCTGGACCGTGGAACAGAGAGCCCTGGGGCACGCTGACCTAGTGAAGATCGACCCCTATACAGGGATCATCAGGGACAAGCCCAGGGATCTCTAATACCATGGTAGCCGATACCAAGAGGAGCTGCTCAGATAGCGGGAGAGACATTTAATAGCAGGGAAATGTAGAAGAATGACGAACACCAGAGCACAAGGGACGGACATACAGAACTGAGCTTTGGACGTGCAGAGCAGTGCACAGGGTACGGATAAGCAGAGCAGGATATAGGGGTACAGACATGCAGAGCAGTGTAAAGGAGTACGGACGCGCAGGATAGCGCACAAGGTATGGGCATGCAGAGCAAGACACAGGAGCACAGAGTGCAGAGAAGGGTACAATAGTACAGACGCGCAGGATAGCGCACACAGAGAATAGACACGGGCCTGGGTCACAGAAGCAGGAGCTTGAACGATAACCAGGTGCCACTGATAAGAGGAAGCAGGTTCATATACCCCACACCTTACCCGGCTTTTATGCTGGGATTTCCAACAGAGGACAACAGAGAGCAAAAAGGACCTGGGAGGGGGTGTGGCCACCCAGGTCAGGACATCTGAGAACATACAGGACCTTGGAGGGGGCGTGACCGCCCTTCAAGAGTGCCAGAGTGCATGTGCCAGGTCCTGGAGCTACCTGCAGTGCGGGGAGCATGGCAGGACCTAAGAACAAGACCGGAGGAGCTGGCAGCAGCTGGCACGGCGGCGCAGCAGCGGAGGCACGGCCAGCAGCGGTGGTAACAATACCATTAACGCATGGCACAATTCACATTACACATTACAATGACACACTTATTCTTCAAGGAAGAAACGCGGGCAACATGTCCATCTCCTTACAGGGGTTGAACACTCAAAGGTCTTGTCTAGAAGTATAAAGTTGTCTAAATCAGCTTTTGTGACAATCCAAAACCTCTGTATGACAGTATTACTTTGAAACATTGAAAAAGCTGAGATAAGACTCCAGAGTAAATGTATTGAGAGGTGCATTTACTTTGAACACCTCTACAGCTTGCATGTCTAGCTCAGTCTTAGCCAAAAAACATTTTCTATTTTTCTCTCACACACTCAGCATAATCCAAGTTTTGAAGAAAAATTCCAGATTTGGCTTTAAAATCGTGATTCTAAGTGATTCATTACACTCATATTACTTCTACATCTCTATTGAACTTATTGATGCTCTAAAATGTTTTGAAAGTGATCAAGCCCAAAAATCAGTAACTCGAGCAGCAGCTAAAGATGTACTCATCAAATGGCGAAGACTTGAAACAGTGTTTACGGACAGTTTTTGAGAATGGTGGAAAATTATGTTTTGGAAATTCCCAAAGTTCTCCAATCATTAGTAAAGTTCTTGTTAAAACTGTAAGAACAGTTTGATTTATACGAGGAGAAAATCTCTCAACATTTCTGAAAATAAAGTATATGATCTTGATGAAAATGCGTTCAATTCTCAGGAAACTTCAATCTGATGAGACACGTGATAGTGAACTTTGTTTCAGCCGGCGTAACAACTTTCAATACATTTCTAATCAACTTTTTGAGAAGAGGGGGTGCAGACTTACTTGCTTTGGCCTAGGGCGTAGCAATGTGTAAATTTGACCTTGCAGAAAGAGGTGCCCATGGCAGAGCTAAAAATTGTGATGTCCTCTAGTGAGTGACAATTGAGCTGCACCCTTATGGGCATTACAGGTTGCCACTCTCATTGATTCTATTTCTGTCAGTTTGGTCAGAATTATACACTCCAGTTGCCAACTGGAGATAATTTTGTAAGGATCTAGTCGTGTTCCTCCTTGCACAAGAGAGAAGATATCATTCATCATGTTGCTGGATTGATGCTCTTCTACAGCCCTGTCTGATTCTCCTGTAGCCACCCATATCCTAGTATCTGCTCTATGTTCTTAAGAGTTATTATTATTATTATTATTATAGATTTTTATAGCACCATTTATTCCATGGCGCTTTACATGTGAAGAGGGGCAGTTCAGGGAAAGTTAGTAAATAAAATGGCAGACATCATGGCGGAGCTGGGCTACTTGTGTAACCTGAATGGGCTGAAGGTTCTGCCTCATGCGACCAGTAGTGACAACAAGGACAATAGAAAAATTGTTCTCCAATCATTTTTACTTTCATATAATAATGCACTAAAATACTATACCATTGTTTATCTGTGATAAACTAAAAGGAGCATATTATGCATGTACGCAAAAGCCATCGGGGCCATTTGATCAGTCCCATGCAGACATATATAATCTTTTGTCATTATGATTGTTTCTGGGGTTGTGGGATAAGTGTTGTTTTTCATCTCTAAAACGCATCTAACTAGGTAAACGACCAGTGTTATCTCTGGTCTCTAGCGTGGCCACGCCATCACTACCCTCTAAATATATAGCACCGCTGTCTATGCGGTGGATTAGCTGTGGTGCAGGAAGGAGTTAACAGCCTGAGAAGTGTAGCTTCACTTCAAATAAGACATATATGCTAGACAAAATCACATTGTTAGGCATAGTCAAAATGTAGCATTGAGTTAACATATCACCTTGTAGCACTGTGGTGCCAATTCACATACTGCTACATAGTCACAAGAAGATAGTGCATATGTGAAAAAAGCCCCAAGTCTTTGTTTATTGGTCTGAATAGTTTGGATATTTGTACATATTGGACATCCTGACCTCTAACATCATATATTACCAAAGTTCACCATGTCACTTCTAAAGTTTAATGTGCTATCCAATTATATTTACTTTTCCTTCCCAGGAATCTTTATTATTGTGCCTTGTATGTGACCATTAGCACTGAAGAAATAAGGTCATCTAACTGTATGTTAAAACAGCTAGTGATTAAGTAAGAAGTATGTGAGGGAGGTGACACTAAGAGAAATTGAATTTCTGTATTATTTTTGGCAGTTATTTTCACAATCCAGGAATTCTGCTAATATACAGTTGTGCCCCAAAGTTTTCATACCCCAGCAAAATTTTCACTTTCTTGGCCTTTTTTTTAGAGAATATGATAACACCAAAACTTTTTCTCCACTAATGGTTGGGTGAAGCCATTTATTGTCAAACTACTGTGTTTTCTCTTTTTAAATCATATTGACAATCCAAAATATCCAAGTGACCCTGATCAAAAGTTCACATACCCCATTTCTGAATGCTGATAATGAAGAGATGGAGTCTCTTCACCAACTCCAGACATGGGAGCTTCCTGAGCTACCACAAGGAAAAAGAGCTATCGGATGTAAGTGGGTCTTCAAATAAAATATGACTCAGAAGGTGAAATTCACCGGTTTAAGGCAAGATTGGTCGCAAAAGGGTACACACAAAAGTATGGTGGAGATTATGATGCTACATTTTCTCCAGTTGCAAGACAAACCACATTCAGAACTTTAATGTCCGTAGCTGCAGTTCAACAGATGACAGTGAGACATTTTGACATCAAAACAGCCTTCCTACATAGTGACATTGAAGAAGAGTTTTGCATGAGCCAACTCGAGGGATATATTAAAAAGGGTGAAGAGCACCTTGTTTGTAAAATGCAAAAATCTCTCTATGGCCTAAAGCAGTCGGCAAGAGCATGGGACTCGAAAATGAACAAAGTTTTGATGGATGAAGGATTTAAAAGATCTCAAGCTGATCCATGTTTGTATATGAAAAATGTAGCGAAGGAGTGGATGTATGTTCTCCTATATGTAGACGATGTAATCATGTCTCATCAAGATGAAAAAGAAATCGCAAAGCTAGGTTAGATTCTCAACTAGCACTTTGACCTTGGAAATGTGACATATTATTTGGTAATCCAAATCCAGAGAGAGGAAGATGAGAGTTTTCTTCTCAACCAAAGTTCTAAAACTTCCGCAATACTAAACCAGTTTGAAATGCCAAAGGTGCATCAACACCAATGAATCCGTCCTACTTAAAGTTGGAAGGAGAAGAAGATCTGCTACCCAGCAATGAGCGTTAAAGACAAGCAGTGGGGGCGCTTCTGTACATAGCAACCACAACTCGTCCTGATATCACAGCCACAGTCGGAATTCTCTGCCGACGTGTAAGCGAGCCACGCCAAAGAGACTTGAATCCAATTAAGAAAATTCTTCAATGTCTTAAAGAAACTCAAAGGCTAAATCTTAAGATATCTGCATCAGGAGATCTCACTCTCAGAGGTTATGTGGATGAGATTGGGCTAGAGATTCAAGTGATCGGAAATCAACAATTGGTTACTTGTTCCAGTGAGGAGAGAATTCAATTTCTTAGTCCAGCAGAAAAAAGTGTCAGTCGCATTATCTTCTACAGAAGCAGAATATTTGTCTGCTGCTTATGCAAGTCAAGAAGTAATTTGGTTGAAATAACTTTAGAAGATTTCGGCAAGCCACTAGCTCAGCAACAGTTATCTATGACGACAACCAAGGATGCATTAAACTTGTCAGAAGTGAGAAGATTAGTGCAAGGACTAAGCCATTGATTAAAACATCACCACTTATGTGTCTTAGTGGAGCGTGGATGTACTCGAGTTTGTTTATTGTTAATATGATAGCCAATGGTATGACAAAACCATTATCAAGAGCCAAGTTTGTGGACTTCAGAACAGCAATGGGACTAACAGGGTAAATAGTTGAGTGAGGGTGTTGGAAATGTTTGGTGCAACAACTCCATTTCTTTTTATGAGTGTTTAGTTGCTAGATTTGTATTCTGTTTAAAAGTTAAAAAAAACTCCCAATGGCTCACACAGGGAGAGCATGTGACTTCATTTCCTGTTTTCTGTGTCTGTGTAATGAGAAAGCAGCCTGTTTTCAGCTGTGCTAACATACTTGCACAAGGGTTTTCAAGGGTATTTAACCATCCATTAGCCTTCTTACACAGTTAGCAACACAAAGTATATAAGAACACTGGAGTGATGGTTGTTGAAAGGACCTCTATACACCTATGAAGATACTGAATTACTAAACAGACGTTTGCAGCTAGAATAGTCATTTACCATATTAACAATGTATAGAGTGTATTTCTGAATCATTTAATGTTAGCTTCATTGGAAAAAAACGCTTTTCTTTCAAAATAAGGAAATTTCTAAGTGACCCTAAACGTTTACACAGTAGTGTATTTTTTCACTTTGTAGTTTTATTACACCATATGCTCACTATTTGAAACTTATCACTTCCTTATTCATTATGTCTTTCTGATACACTTTCACTGACATACATAGTATAGCCTATTTTAAATGAATGGATGCCATCTTCTTACTTTGTTTTTTTCTTGATTATTTATGCACACGGTAATGCCATCTATGTTATCTTTGATCATTGCTCTCAGTCCCTTTTTATTTTACATGTGTTTATTTTACCTTCTCTGGGTGCCTCATACATATAATGGTGCACTATGTAGACATCTCTGTATCCCTCATATACCTAATGGTGCACTGTGATTACATCTCCGGATGCCTCATTCATCTAGTGGTGCACTGTGTAGACATCTCTGGATGCCTCATACATCTAAAAGTGTACTGTGTAGACATTACACATTACGATGCATAACTTACAAATGCAACATATGGCGGTACACACATTACAATAATGAATACATAACATATTTACATAAAGTGCACGGGTGCCAAATGATAAAAGAGAGAGAGAGCAACCGAGGGTACCTGCCACCTCCTTACAAAGTGTTACACTCGGTCCCAGCGCTGGCTCTGCACTCCGTTCTGCTCACTCACCTGTCCCATCTGCTCCTCGGCGTCCTGTGTCCTCCTCCACTTCCTGGCACGCTGCTGGCAGGCCTCCAGATAGTCTGCTTAGGACGCGAGGCCACGCCCACCGTCTCTCTTAAAGGGGCAGCGTGCATTTTTTGAAATAGCTAATTAACCAATGGCTGCACACTCAGTACTATATCTGGTCACTCCACCATTAGGGGAGTGCCGGAGCAACGTGTTCTATCATTGATACATCCGGTTCTGTTCCTGATCTGTCTGCGCTGCGTCTGCAGTCTCTGTGCTTCGCTGATACTGTTTGTCTCCTCAGATCATTGCTAACCCGTATCTGGCTAACCTGGACAATCTCGGCTATCACTGGCGCAAGTGTCATCCCGTTCCGCCATCAGCCATCCGTACCCGTGGACCGTGACAAGGTCACTGGAGCCAGCCTACTACCATCCGTTCTGGACCAGGACCTCACCCTTCTCCGTCAAGAACCCTCCACGGACTCTGTTACACAAAGACATCTCTGGTTGCCTCATACATGGACTCATAAAATCATACAATGGTAGAGTTGGAAGGGACCTCATGGGCCATCTGGTCCAACCCCTGCTCAAAGCAGGATTCACTAAATCATCCCAGACAGATGTCTGTCCAGCCTCTGTTTGAAGACTTCCATTGAAGGAGAACTCACCACCTCTCGTGGCAGCCTGTTCCACTCATTGATCTCCCTAACTGTCAAAAAGATTTTTCTAATATCTAATCTGTGTCTCCTCCCATTCAGTTTCATCCCATTGTTTCTAGTCTTTCCTTGTGCAAATGAGAATAAAGATGATCCTTCTACAATGTGACTGTAACGGGTCAGGTAGGTGGAACCTCTGAGCTTTATTTATACAAGAAGGTTATACTTGTAAGAGAGCGGGTGGCGCCCAGGGAGATGGACAGGAAGTCACGGCAAGTGACGGGGCAGTCTCTGGTTATACGGGAAAGGATCACGGCAAGTGACCGGGGCAGTCTCTAGATAGACAGGCAGGTTGTCACGGCAAGTGACTGGGGCAGTCTCTAGATAGACAGGCAGGTTGTCACGGCAAGTGACCGGGGTAGTCTCTGGATAGACAGGCAGGTTGTCACGGCAAGTGACCGGGGCAGTCTCTGGATTGACAGGCAGGTTGTCACAGCAAGTAACCGGGGCAGTCTCTAGATGGACAGGTATATACGACCTGAGATGTGAAGCCTCCCGGTAGGCTAGCAGGCAGATGGCGGATGGACACTCCCAAGTGAGCAGGCGAGAGTCTCTGGAACAGCCGGGGATCACCGCTTGTGACGTCCGAACCTCCGGGTAGGGCTGCAGTCAGATGGCAGATGATCGCTCCCAAGTGAGCAGGCAAGAGTCTCTGGAATAGCCGGGGATCACCGCTTGTGACGTCCGAACCTCCGGGTAGGGCTGCAGTCAGATGGCAGATGATCGCTCCCAAGTGAGCAGGCAAGAGTCTCTGGAATAGCCGTGGATCACCACTTGTGACATCCGAACCTCCGGGTAGACTTGCGGACAGGTAGCATACAGCAAACGGGCAGGAAACAGGCAGGTAACTGGTAACGGGACCTGAGGGCTGAAGCAGAGTGAAACAGTGCAACAACAACATTGCCCGGGCACCTCCATTAAGGAGGAAGCCCTTAATATAGGGTGGAGTCCTCCGGCATTGGCCGGGGACTTATTTGAAAAATGCGCGCGGCTCCTTTAAGAGCGGGGGAGGGCGCGGGCGCGCGCCCTAAGTCCAGCAGCAGGGAAGAAGCGCGCGGCCCCAGCAGGGCGGAAGGAGGACGCTGAGGAAGGGTAAGGGGGGCGACGTCCCTGCCTGGCAGAGGACGCTGCTGCAGGGGAACAGCGTCCCTGCCTGGCAGAAGGCAGGGACGCCGACGCTACAGTACCCCCCCTCTAGGCCCCCCCTCTTTAGGCCAAAAAGAAATTTAGCTAGGATGAGAGGGGCATGGATGTTCTCCCGAGGCTCCCACGTTCTCTCCTCAGGACCAAACCCCTTCCAATCCACCAAAAAATAAGTCTTTCTTCCTACCCTTTTGGTGGCCAGAATGTTCTCTACCTCAAATTCATCGTCAGCAGACACTGGAGCAGGAGGTGTACCTGTAGACTTGAAAAAGAGTTAAGTACCACCGGTTTGAGGAGAGATACATGGAAAGAGTTAGGAATGCGCAAATTGGCCGGGAGTTTCAATTTATAGGACACCGGGTTGATCTGACTGATGATCTCAAAGGGACCGATGAACCGAGGGCCTAACTTGTAGGAAGGAATCTTGAGCCGGACATACTTGGACGAAAGCCAGACCTTATCCCAGGACGCAATTGAGGAGGATCCAGACGTCTTTTGTCAGCATGTCTCTTCATACGCTCGGATGACTGAATGAGTGCGGATCGGGTACTCTCCCATATGGAGGAAAATTCTCTAACCAGAGATTCCGCAGCTGGATTGTCCACAGAGATGGTGACAGGAACAGGGATCCGAGGGTGCTGACCGAAGACTACAAAAAACGGAGACTTGGAGGAAGATTCGCTCTCGTGATTATTGTAAGAGAATTCGGCCCAAGGCAGGAGCTCCACCCAGTCAGAATGGTGGGCATTAACGAAGTGCCGGAGATAACTGGTCAGATTCTGATTGATTCGTTCAACTTGTCCATTGGACTGTGGGTGGTAAGCGGAGGAGAAATCCAAGGTGACATCTAGCAACTTACAAGTGGCTCTCCAGAAACGTGAGGTGAACTGTACCTCACGATCCGACACAATGTGACGAGCAGACCATGGAGATGGAAGATGTGGCGGATAAAGTCTTTAGCCATCTCGGGTGCAGACGGAAGACCTGGCAGAGGAATGAAGTGAGCCATCTTGGAAAAGCGGTCAGCGACCACCCAAATAACCGTACAACCGGCAGAAATGGGCAGATCTGTTATGAAGTCCATGGCTATATGCTGCCAGGGGGCTGCGGGAACAGGAAGCGGAAGAAGACGGCCGGCAGGCAGGTGTCTCGGAACTTTGTTGCGGGCACAGGAGACACAGGCAGATACAAAGTCTATTACGTCCTTGTGCAGGGTAGGCCACCAATAATGCCGGGTTATGAGTTGGAGGGTCTTTTTCTGACCAGCGTGGCCAGCTAGTTTAGATGAATGACCCAGTGTAGGATTCTCTTCCGGTCGGTTACTGATACGAACGTCTTACCAGGAGGGAGACGATTTAGACTCACGGGAGCCACCCGCATCACTCTGGCGGGATCGATGATATGTTTAGGTTCTTCCTCGAGATCTGTCACCAGGAAAGACCGGGACAAGGCATCAGCCTTGACGTTCTTGTCAGCCGGGCGAAAATGCAAGAGAAATCGAAGCGGGCAAAAAACAAGGACCACCGGGCTTGGCGAGGGTTAAGTCTCTGAGCATGCTGGAGGTAAGCCAGATTCTTGTGGTCCGTGTAAATGATTACCGGATGAAGAGCCCCTCGAGTAGGTAACGCCACTCCTCCAATGCCAACTTGATGGCCAATAACTCTCGGTCTCCTATGGAGTAGTTGCGCTCGGAGGAGGAGAAGAGTTTGGAGAAGAAGCCGCAGGATACCATCCTCCCGGATGAAGATTTTTGAGTGAGTACCGCTCCGGCTCCAGAGGAGGAAGCGTCCACCTCCAGGAAGAACTGCTTGTTGCCGTCCGGGCGATGCAGCACTGGAGCGGAAGAGAAGGCCTGTTTTAAAGAAAGAAAGGCCTCCTCTGCTTCGGGCGTCCACTGTTTGGGGTTAGCATCCTTGCGGGTGAGCGCGGAGATTGGAGCAGTCCTGGAAGAGAAGTGCGGTATGAAGAGGCGGTAATAGTTGGCAAATCCCAGGAACCGCTGAATGGCCTTCAACCCCTCCGGTCGAGGCCACTTCTCGATGGCAGACAGTTTCTCCGGATCCATTCGTAGGCCTGTCTGAGAAATGATGTAGCCCAAAAACGGAAGCGAGGTCTGCTCAAAGAAGCACTTCTCATATTTGGCGAAGAGGTGATTCTGCCTGAGCTGAGCAGAACCTGACGAACATCCCTCCGGTGAGACTGGAGGTCCGGAGAGAAGACCAAGATATCGTCTAGGTACACCACAACGCAAGAGTAGAGGAGGTCCCGAAAGATGTCATTGACCAACTCCTGAAAGACTGCTGGAGCATTACAGAGACCAAAGGGCATCACCAAATACTCGTAGTGGCCGTCCCGGGTGTTGAATGCCGTCTTCCATTCATCTCCCCGACGGATACGAACCAGGTTGTATGCCCCACGAAGATCCAGTTTGGTGAAGATTCTCGCCCCTCTAAGTCGATCAAACAATTCTGGAATGAGCGGAAGAGGGTACTTATTCTTCACCGTGATCAAATTTAAGCCTCTGTAGTCAATACAGGGACGGAGAGATCCGTCTTTCTTTTTTGCGAAGAAGAAACCTGCTCCCGCTGGGGAGGTAGATATCCGGATGAATCCTTTGGCCAAGTTCTCCTCGATATATTCGGACATCGACCTGGTCTCAGCAGCGGACAATGGGTAAATACGCTCACGGGGAGGAGTAGTACCAGGTAGCAGGTCGATCGGGCAATCATACGGTCTGTGTGGGGGTAATGTCTCTGCTTCCTTTTTATTAAAGACATCAGCGAAAGACCAATATGGAATCGGGAGTCCTGGTAGATTAGCAGGTGTAAGAGAAGGACGGACAGGATGAACAGGCACCAGACACGTTTGATGACAGTCCTGTCCCCAGCGAAGAATCTCTCCAGTCTGCCAGTCGAGCACGGGTGCATGCTTTTGGAGCCAAGGCAGACCTAGTAAGAAAGCGTGAGAGAGTCCAGGTAGAACATGAAATGAGATACTCTCAGAATGTAACATTCCCACCTGCAGGGTTATAGCCTCGGTGATAAGCTGGATGGGACGTGGTAGAAGACCCCCATCTACAGCAGCAATAGATACTGGTTCAAGCAGAGGTTTGGTGGGAATGCGGTATTTCTCTACCAGAGCCTGTGAAACGAGATTCCCAGTTGCTCCAGAATCAAGTTGGGCTAGTTCGAAGTAACGGTTCTCACCGAGGAGAATTGAGACAGACAGCAGCAGAGATGAAGAGGATTTATTCTTGTCTAGGTGGACCTCTCCGAGCGAACCTAGACACAGGCGTTTCCCGACCTCTCTGGGCAGGTACGGATCCGGTGCTCCTTACTGCCACAGTAGAAGCAACTCCCCTCAGCACGGCGTGAGTCCTGACGGGCTTTGACCATCTTGGTCTGGTCGACCTGCATGGGCTCTGCCGGGGGCACTTGAGGAGATACGGAAGGAGTTACAGGTCTCTGAAATGAAGGAGCTAGGCGAGGAAACCTTCTCTCACGGGTGACCTCTTTGGCTCGCTCCTGGAACCGTAGATCAATTCGATTGGCCAGAGTTATTAGGTCATCGAGAGAGGTTGGAATGTCCCGACCGGCAAGTTCATCTTTAATGCGGCCGGACAGACCCTCCCAGAAGACAGCTATCAGAGCGTCATTATCCCAAGCCAGCTCTGAGGCAAGGGTACGAAACCTTATGGCATATTGACCCACGGTGAGACTCTCCTGACGAAGACGCAGCAGAGATGATGCAGAGGAGGTCTTCCGTCCGGGTTCATCGAATACCTTCCGGAAGGCTAAGAGAAAAGCAGACAGGTTAGACACCAGAGGATCTTCTCTTTCCCAAAGAGGATTTAGCCAGGCCAGGGCCTCTCCGGTGAGATGTGACATGATGAAGGCAATTTTGGCCCGGTCAGAGTTAAACTGGTGTGCCAGAAGTTCAAAATGCAGGGTACATTGGTTGATGAAACCCGAGCCAGAGCAGGGTCGCCTCCAAACCGAGGAGGAGCTGAAAGTCGAGGTCCTGGAATAGAAACCACGGAGTTGGTAAGCAGCGGAAACTGCCGGATTGCGGGTCATGGTGCTCGCGGTGGTTGTCGGGGAAGTATTCAGAGTGTCCAGGCGGGAATTAACACACCGCAGATGACCCAGGATGGTCTCCTGTTGAGACCTCTGACGAGACAGTTCATGACACAGGTCAGATAGCGAAGGGGTTTGGGTGCCACCGGGTTCCATGGCCCGAGCAAACTGTAACGGGTCAGGTAGGTGGAACCTCTGAGCTTTATTTATACAAGAAGGTTATACTTGTAAGAGAGCGGGTGGCGCCCAGGGAGATGGACAGGAAGTCACGGCAAGTGACGGGGCAGTCTCTGGTTATACGGGAAAGGATCACGGCAAGTGACCGGGGCAGTCTCTGGATTGACAGGCAGGTTGTCACGGCAAGTGACCGGGGCAGTCTCTGGATAGACAGGCAGGTTGTCACGGCAAGTGACCGGGGCAGTCTCTAGATAGACAGGCAGGTTGTCACGGCAAGTGACCGGGGTAGTCTCTGGATAGACAGGCAGGTTGTCACGGCAAGTGACCGGGGCAGTCTCTGGATTGACAGGCAGGTTGTCACAGCAAGTAACCGGGGCAGTCTCTAGATGGACAGGTATATACGACCTGAGATGGTGAAGCCTCCCGGTAGGCTAGCAGGCAGATGGCGGATGGACACTCCCAAGTGAGCAGGCGAGAGTCTCTGGAACAGCCGGGGATCACCGCTTGTGACGTCCGAACCTCCGGGTAGGGCTGCAGTCAGATGGCAGATGATCGCTCCCAAGTGAGCAGGCAAGAGTCTCTGGAATAGCCGGGGATCACCGCTTGTGACGTCCGAACCTCCGGGTAGGGCTGCAGTCAGATGGCAGATGATCGCTCCCAAGTGAGCAGGCAAGAGTCTCTGGAATAGCCGTGGATCACCACTTGTGACATCCGAACCTCCGGGTAGACTTGCGGACAGGTAGCATACAGCAAACGGGCAGGAAACAGGCAGGTAACTGGTAACGGGACCTGAGGGCTGAAGCAGAGTGAAACAGTGCAACAACAACATTGCTCGGGCACCTCCATTAAGGAGGAAGCCCTTAATATAGGGTGGAGTCCTCGGCATTGGCCGGGGACTTATTTGAAAAATGCGCGCGGCTCCTTTAAGAGCGGGGGAGGGCGCGGGCGCGCGCCCTAAGTCCAGCAGCAGGGAAGGAACGCGCGGCCCCAGCAGGGCGGAAGGAGGACGCTGAGGAAGGGTAAGGGGGGGCGACGTCCCTGCCTGGCAGGAGGACGCTGCTGCAGGGGAACAGCGTCCCTGCCTGGCAGAAGGCAGGGACGCCGACGCTACAGTGACAGCCCTTGAAATATTTGTAGACAGCTATTAAGTCTCCTGTCAGTCTTCTTTTTTGCAAGCTAAACATTCCCAAATCCTGCAACCGTTCCTCATAGGACATGGTTTGCAGACCGGTCACCATTCTGGTCGCTCTTCTCTGAACTTGCTCCAGTTTGTTGATGTCTTTTTTCAAATATGGTGCCCAAAACTGGACACAGTATTCCAGATGAGGTCTGACCAAAGAGACATCTAAAGTTGCACTGTGTAGACATCTCTGGATGCATCATACATCTAATGGCGCACTGTGTTGACACCTCTGGATGCCTCATACATCAGGAAAATGGGGTCTCTTAACCTGTTTGGCACTCCAGAAAGGAGTATGTGAATTAGACATGTAGACTTTCTTGTCTATGGTTCGCTCTACCTATTCCTCTCGGAGGATTTAGAAGATGATTTTATTGCAAAGCTACATAAAAATGCTATAGATATTCTTTGCATAATCTTCCTATTAATTTTACTGGGAAATGTGCAGAATAACATGATAGAAATAAAAGTGCTCTGTGCACTAAGGGAGCTATCCAATTCACTTCATTTGTAAACATATTCATAGGTAATTTAACACAGTTTTTGAAGTGGATTTAGGAGCAGAATATTTTTCTACATCCCTGTCAAAAATTTTTGTGTGAACGTACTTCAATTTATATTCCCACGAGGAACATTTGTTGAGTGTTTGATGTTGTAGCTTTTCTGTAGTATTTCTCCATATATTTAATAAATTAGATTACTTGTGCTTTTTTTTATGTTTTTGAGTGCATTTTTTCGCATGCGGCGTTTTTGATGCTACGATTTTTGTAATTTTGCTATGTCATGCTATATATAAAGCTGCTCTTTGTTTTTGATACTTACTAGTATTTGGCTTTGACAAAACTTTATTGATTCAGTTATGTGCGGATTACAAGAGAAATTCACATGTTGCAGATTTCACACGCAAAGCAGGTCGGTTTACGCCCAGTAAAAAAAAAACACAATAGGCACGAGATTACTATAAATCCCATGCACTTTGCTGAAACTTTAAGATACTGAATTTTTGATGTAGCAAGAATACACATGGTCTAAAGTTCACCAAACACTCATTGTGGGTACAAGATGTGATCGAGATTTATGCTTTAGTAGATCTGGCTCACAGACAGAGCAGGGCAGAGTTCACTCATTACATTGAGCCATGTACACACACATATAGTGCGCTCCACTGACAACTGCACCAAGGTTACCACCCGTTAAGGCAGATTCTGACAGAGCCATTGACTATTATGAGGCCAATGGAGTAACATTGAACACCACCTCTATCCAGGCAGTTATCATTCCTTTCAAACATGCACAAATATGAAGCAAAACATTTTTTTGTGTATCTCGGAAAAAGATGAACAATGGTAGAGGCCAGACTGTATCCATGGTGACTCAATCAGCCTCATAATAGTAAATGGCCCCATTGGTGTTGTTTGGTTTACACTGAAATCATGTTTTTCAAATATTAGAAAGGACACTCTAATGCAGGGCTTAGCACTGTGTGTACCTAGTCATACAAGCATGAAAGACACTGCAGGGAATAAAAGAGTAGCAGGCAGTCCTGCATAGAGGTAACAATACCAACTGTGCAAGGTAGAGATGAGCGGATCAGGCAAAATTCGAATTTGCCTATTCTCCTTGATTTTATCAGGATATTCGATTAGCAGAGAAAATATTCTCTGCAAATTTAATGTCCCTTATTATTTTCTGGGGTCTCTTCAGATCCCTGAACATAATAAATGTAAGATATAAAAACAGTAGGACAGATATTGTCTTAGTTTCCGTACCTATAACCACTTCTGCAGGGGCGGACACTGACAGCTTGGGGACCTATGCAAGAAATGTATATGTCCCCACCCTCTTTATATGGCGACAAAGCTATATATATATATATGAATATATATATATACACTGCTCAAAAAAATAAAGGGAACACTCAAACAACACGAATATAACTCCAAGTCAATTACACTTCTGTGAAATCAACCTGTCCAGTTATGAAGCAACACCGATTGTGAATCAATTTTTCCTGCTGTTTGGCAAATGGAACAGACAACAGGTAGAAATGATCGGCAATTAGGAAGACACCCCCTATAAAGGAGTGGTTCTGCAGGTGGGGACCACAGACCATTTCTCTTTTCTCATTCTTTTTGGCTGTTGCTTTGGTCATTTTTGCATTTTGTCATTGCTCTCATCCTTAGAGGTACTGTACAGTAGCATGAGGCAGTGTCTACAACCCAAAGAAGTTGCTCAGGTAGTGTAGCTTATCCAGGATGGCACATTAATGCAAGCTGTGGCAAGAAGGGTATCTGTGTCTGTCAGCGTAGTGTCGAGAGGCTGGAGGCGCTACCAGGAGACGTCGAGGGGGCCGTAGGAGGGCAAGAACCCAACATCAGGACCAAGGAGGAACAGGAGAAGCACTGCTAGAGCCCTGGAAAATGACCTCCAGCAGGCCACAAATGTGCATGTGTCTGCACAAATGGTTAGAAACTGACTCCAGGAGGATGGCCTGAGTGCCCGACGTCCTCAGATGGGGGATGTGCTCACAGCCCAACACCGTGCAGGACACTTGGCATTTGCCAGAGAACACCAGGATTGGCAAATTCGCCACTGGCACCCTGTGCTTTTCACAGATGAGAGCAGGTTCACACTCAGCACATGTGACAGACGTGACAGAGTCTGGAGACACTGTGGAGAGCGATCTGCTGCCTCAAAAATCCTTCAGCATGACCGGTTTGGCAGTGGGTCAGTAATGGTGTGGGGTGGCATTTCTTTGGAGGGCCGCACAGCCCTCCATGTGCTCACCAGAGGTAGCCTAACTGCCATTAGGTACTGAGATGAGAGCCTCAGACCCCTTGTGAGACCATATGCTGGTGCAGTTGGCACTGGGTTCCTCCTAATGCAGGACAATGCCAGACCTCATGTTGCTGGAGTGTGTCAGCAGTTCCTGCAAGATGAAGGCATTGAAGCTATGGACTGGCCTGCCCGTTCCCCAGACCTGAATCCGATTGAGCACATCTGGAACAGCATGTCTCGCTCCATCCACCAATGTCACATTGCACCACAGACTGTCTAGGAGTTGACAGATGCTTTAGTCCAGGTCTGAGAGGAGATCCCTCAGGAGAACATCCGCAACTTCATCAGGAGCATGCCCAGGCATTGTAGGAAGGTCATACAGGCACGTGGAGGTCACACACAATACTGAGCACCATTTTGACTTGTTTCCACTTTAATTTTGTCTTGTTTTGATTTTAATTTTGACTAGTTTCCACTTTCATTTTGGGGGGTCTCTCCAAATCCAGGCCTCCAAAGGTTCAAAAATTTGATTTCCATTGATGATTTTTGTGTGATTATGTTGACAGCACATTCAACTTTGTACAGAACAAAGTATTCAATGAGAATATTTCATTCATTTAGATCTAGGATGTGTTATTTGATTGTTCCCTTTATTTTTTTGAGCATTGTATAATATATATATATATATATATATATATATATAGTTGTGCTCAAAAGTTTACATACCCCGGCAGAATATTTGCTTTTTTGGCCTTTTTTCAGAGAATATGAATGGTAACATCAAAACTTTTTCTCCTCTCATGGTTAGTGGTTGGATGAAGCCATTTATTGTCAAACTACTGTGTTTTCCCTTTTTAAATCATAGTGACAACCCAAAACATCCAAAAGACCCTGATGAAAAGTTTACATACTCCATTTCTTAATACTTAATACTTTGTTCTGCTGTAGCCAGTGTCAGGTCGACTTGGCCTTGTGTTTTAGATCGTTGTCATGTTGGAACATCCAAGTACGTTCCATGAGCAGCTTCTGGGCTGATGATTGCCTCCTTTATTTGCTGGTAATGTGCTGCATTCATCTTTACTTCAACTTTCACCAAGTTTCCTGTGCCTTTGTAGCTCACACATCCCCAAAACATCAGCGATCCACCTCCATGCTTTACAGTAGGAATGGTGTTCCTTTCATCATAGACCTTGTTGACCTCTCTCCAAATGTAATGTTTATGGTTCTGGCCAAAATGTTCAATTTTGGTCTGATCACTCCAAATTACCATGCTCCAGAAGTTTTGATGCTTGTCTCTGTACTCTTTTGCATATTTAAGCAAGATACTTTGTGGCATTTGCGCAGACAGGGCTTTCTTCTGGCGACTCGACCATGCAGCCCATTTTTCTTCAAGTGCCTCCTTATTGTGCATCTTGAAACAGTCACACTGCTACTTTTTGAGAGCCCAGTATTCCAGCTGATGTTATTTGTGGGTTTTTCTTTGCATTCCAAACAATTTTCCTAGCATTTGTAAATGAAATGTTTGTTGGTCTACCTGTTTTTTTTACAGAGCCCCTGATTTTCCATTTGTTATTCACAGTTTGAATGCTGCTGACGGGCAATATTAATTCCTTTGATATCTTTTTGTATCCCTTTCCTGTTTTATACAGTTCAACTACCTTTTTCCCGTAGATCCGTTGACAATTCTTTTGGTTTCCCCATAACTCACAATCCAGAAATGTCAGTGGCTGGATGAAAGATGCAAGAGTCTGTCTGAATCCCAGAAACTCACTCAACTTTTATTCACACACAGTGATTACAAGCAAACAGGACACAAGTGAGGATGCTACCTTTAGTAGCCATTCAAACCCATTTGTGTTAACTTCTGTGCATGTTATCAGGCCAAAATCACCAGGGTATGTGTCATGGACGTGGTTTGTGGAACCACTGTGCCAAGGACCGCGGAGAGCCCTGGAGGGGCATGACTAAGCGATCACCTGACTGTTCACTAGAGCCTCTGATGGTAAGGTTATACTTGGCTCCAGATGAACACCAGGTGCCACTCCAGGACAGACGAACAGTCGTGCAGCAGATGAACCCAGAAGAACAGACTGGATGGAGAAGCAGGCAGAGCTTGCATCAGAGTGCAGCTGACCATGTTTGTGTATGAGTGCAGTAGACAGAGTTTCTGTCAGAGTGCAGCAGACAGGGTCTGTATCAGAGTTCAGCAAGCAGGATTTGCATTGGTATGCGACCTTACACAACATAGACTGAAACAGGAAGGTTGCTCAGGCACCTCCCCAATGGGGAGTAAGCAATATATATATAATGTCCCACAGCCATTGGCTGGGGAGGAAATAGCAAGTGCACGCGCTGACCTTTTAAGAGGGCAGGAGCACACACGCATGTTAACTATGGACATGGCTAGAGAGCCGGCTAGATCCATACAGAGCATGGGGAAGGGAAGAACTGTCTGCTGCATGGGTGAGTGAAGAGATATGCCGGATACCCTGCCTGTCAGTGCAGCGATCCGGCATGGTGCTAACAGTTCCCCTGCAATGAATGGAAGCGGAGGCACAGGTGTTCCAGTGCACATTCGTTTATTGCTATTTTTGTGGAACCATGGGGCCAAAGATCTGGGGTCTCCAAAGGGGGCTTGACTATGAGAGCAAGACCCCTCGAACAGGGTCAGATTGGAATGCCCAGGGGACACAGGTGCTATCTCCAGTTAGACCTCGGACACGTGGAAGCTGGCCGAGCAAACAGGTGAATAGACAGGGATAACAGGTAGCATTGAACTTGCCTGGAGGGAAGTGGGAGCATGGGATAGAGCTGGCACAGGCAGCACTGACGTCGTAGGTAATGAAGTGACGGACGGCTGAGCAGAATTGAACTTGCACAGGCAGCACTGGTGTCATCCCGGGTATAGCGTAGTAAGCCGCAGGTACTCTGAGAAGACAAACAGTATTAGCTGGGCACTGGCAGGAGACTGGAAAAGCACAGCAGATCACAGGCACGTCGGAACACAGAACTGGAAACTAACAACAGGAAACACTTGTTGCTCTGTTGCCCTCTCTATGGCAGAGGGGCCAGAAATACCAAACAAGAATACTACTGGTTAACCACAATTTTGAAAAATGTGCGCTGTCTCTTTAAGAGACCGAGAGCACGCGCGTGGCCTAAGCTTCATACCTGGGGATGGGCTGGCCATGCGCCAGGAAGCAGGAGCAGTGGATACAGCGGAGACAGGGCAGCAGGAAGCAGACTGAGAGCGTGGTCCCCGATGGGGGCGCCGCAGAGGTACAGGCACCCTAGCATGGGGATGGGGACACCGGCGGGAGCCCCGTGCGGGCACAGGTGTTACAGTATCCCCCTCCTTATGCCCCCTCTTCTTCAAGCCTGCGTAAAATCTTCCAATAGGAGAGGAGCCTGGATGTTCTCTTTGGGCTCCCAAGACCTCTCCTCAGGACCGAAGCCCTTCCAATCTACCAAGAAGTAGGTCTTACCCCGTACTCTCTTTGTGGCCAAGATCTCTTTTACTTCAAACAAAGTCATCCTCCTCACTGACGGGATCAGGAGTGGTACCCGGATCCCTGTTATGTTTCGGTAGCTGAGGAGTGCAGGTAAAAAAGGCAATACACCAGAGCAGTTGGAATCTATGAGATTGCAGTACCCTGACTAACCACCACAACTAGAGGCAGCCGTGGAGCGTTCCTACGTTGGTCCTAGACGCCTCGTCACAGCCTGAAAAACTAACTACACCTAAAGATAGAAAGAGGAAAGCTATCTGCCCCGGAGCAGATCCCCAAAGAACATAGAAAGCCCCCAAACATGTAATGGCGGTTAGACAAGAAGAAATACTGACACAGACAGAAAATAGTATGAGCAAACGTTGGGGCCAAAACTACCTAAATAGAAAAGGATAGGAAGGGCACTTACTGCAATCCCAAAAAACCCTGAAAAGCACCAACTCTACTAATTTCAAAATCACCTGAGATCACACGACCTCTACCACCTAAATTAGTTCTCTGGTGTAACAAAATCAAAACAGCAGCCACTGAAAAAACTGGAAAAAGCAAAAGTACAAACATCAGTGGCTGTATTAAACTGAGAGGGCAAAAGCCCCCGGAGGGGACCCTGAAGGCCCCCACAGAAGTGCAGGACAAAATGCAAAAATCAAGCACAAAAACAAAAAGAAGAAAATGTCTTATCTGTTAGCAGGAGATGCAGACACGACACAGCAGGCTACAAAGGAAACAGGACTCAAGGATTGAGACCAGAACAATTGATCACCGGCAACCCTGATGGGAAGGCGACTCCTTTATATAAGACCAGTCAGTAACACCTGATTCCCACTCCTCACAATCTTCACTGGACAGTCCAGTACCGCTTGTAACCACCAGAGGGAGCCTCTGCTCAGAACTCACCCCAAGTCCATTCACAACAGTACCCCCCCCTTGAGGAGGGGTCACCGAACCCTCACTTGAGCAACCAGGTCGGTCAGGATGAGCTCTATGATACGCACGGATGAGTCTCCTAGCATGGATGTCCGAAGCAAACACCCAAGAATTGTCTTCCTGACCATAACCTCTCCACTTAACCAAATACTGGAGTTTCCGTCTAGAAAAACGAGAATTCAATACTTTCTCCACCACAAACTCCATATTGCCCTCAACCAGAACAGGGTCAGGAGGCAAAGCAGTAGGAACCACTGGCTCAACAAACCTCTTCAACAAGGACTTGTGGAACACGTTATGGATCTTAAATGTCCCTGGAAGAAGCAAACGAAAAGAAACAGGATTAAGAATCTCCATGATCTTATAAGGTCCAATGAACCTAGGCTTAAATTTAGGAGATGCCACTCTCATAGGAATATTTTTTGAGAACAACCAGACCAAGTCCCCCACTTTAAACCGAAGACCATCAGTCCTATGCCGGTTAGCAAACCGCTGGGCCCTCTCCTGAGAGAGGGACAACCTCTCCACTACCTGGTCCCAAATCTGTTGCATACGCTCCACAACAGAGTCAACACCTGGACAGACAGAAACCTCCGTCTGTCCTGAAGAAAATCGAGGGTGAAACCCAGAATTACAGAAAAATGGAGACATCAAAGTGGCAGAGCTAGCCCTATTATTAAGAGCAAACTCAGCCAAAGGCAAAAAAGAGACCCAGTCATCCTGATCAGCAGACACAAAGCATCTTAGATAAGTGTCCAATGTCTGGTTTGTTCTCTCAGTTTGACCATTGGTCTGAGGATGAAACGCCAAGGAGAAAGACAATTGAACACCAAGTTTAGAACAAAAGGTCCTCCAAAATCTTGAAACAAACTGGACTCCTCTGTCAGACACAATGTTCTCAGGAATGCTGTGTAAACGAACCACGTGCTGAAGGAACAAAGGCACCAATTCAGAGGAGGAAGGCAACTTAGGTAATGGCACAAGATGTATCATCTTGGAAAACCTATCACAAATCACTCAGATGACGGTCATTCTCTGAGAAACAGGGAGGTCGGAAATGAAATCCATAGAGATATGGGTCCATGGTCTCTTGGGCACAGGCAATGGCATCAACAAACCACTAGAGCGAGAGCAAGGCTTGGAGCGAGAGCAAGTCCCGCAGGACTGCACAAATTCCCTGACATCACGAGACAAGGTAGGCCACCAAAAGGACCGACTAACCAAGTCTCTGGTACCAAAAATTCCGGGATGACCGGCCAGCGCGGAACAATGAATCTCAGACATCACACTCTTTTTCCACTGGTCCGGGACAAACAATTACCCAACAGGGCAGCGCTCGGGCCTATCCTCCTGACACCCCTCCAAAGCCAGTCTCAAATTGGGCGAGATGGCGGAAAGAACTACACCTTCTTTCAAAATAACAGAAGGATCAGATAACTCAGGAGAGTCCGCAAGGAAACTCCTCGAGAGGGCATCCGCCTTAACATTCTTAGTGCCAGGAAGAAAGGAAACCACAAAATTAAAACGTGTGAAAAACAAGGCCCACCTGGCCTGTCTAGGATTAAGTCGCTTGGCAGATTCCAGATAAACCAGATTCTTATGGTCCGTAAGGACCACCACCTGATGTTTGGCTCCCTCCAGCCAATGTCTCCACTCTTCAAAAGCCCACTTCATGGCCAATAACTCCCGATTACCCACGTCATAATTACGTTCAGTAGGAGAAAGTTTTCGAGAGAAAAAGGCACAAGGGTTACTTTTAGAGGTCTCTGGATCTCTTTGGGACAAAACGGCACCTGCCCCAATTTCAGAGGCATCAACCTCCACCTGAAATGGCAGAGAAACATCAGGCTGCCGTAGAACAGGAGCAGAAGTGAATCTCTGCTTAAGTTCCTGAAATGCAGAGACTGCCTCAGGAGGCCAATTCACCACATCAGAACCCTTTTTGGTCAAATCAGTTAAAGGTTTAACAATAACCGAGAAATTACCAATAAATTTACGATAAAAACCCAAAAATCTTTGAAGAGCCTTTAATGAAGTAGGTTGGACCCAATCACAGATGGCCTGAACCTTTACCGGGTCCATTTCAATAACAGATGGGGACAAAATGAATCCCAAAAATGAGATCCTCTGTACGCCAAAAAGACACTTTGATCCCTTCACATACAGAGCATTCTCTCTCAAAATCTGGAATACAGTTCGAACATGTTTCACATGAGAGTCCCAGTCATTAGAAAAAATCAAGATATCATCCAAATAAACAATCAGAAATTTGTCCACAAAATCCCTGAAAATGTCATTCATGAAGGACTGGAAGACAGAAGGAGCATTAGTGAGCCCAAAGGGCATCACAAGGTACTCAAAATGCCCCTCAGGGGTATTAAATGCCGTCTTCCATTCATCCCCGTGCTTAATGCGAATAAAGTTATATGCCCCCCTGAGGTCAAGCTTGGTAAACCAAGTAGCATTTTTCACCCTGGAAAACAGGTCAGAAATCAAGGGTAACGGATATTGATATTTCACAGTAATATTGTTCAAAAGACGATAATCAATACACGGCCTTAATGAACCATCCTTTGTGGCCACAAAGAAAAAACCGGCACCTAAGGGTGAAGAGGATGGTCTGATATGACCCTTCTCCAATGACTCCTTGATATAAGACCGCATAGCGTCATGTTCAGGTACAGACAAGTTAAAAAGGCGACCTTTAGGGAATTTACTACCAGGCACTAATTCAATAGCGCAGTCATAGCTCCTATGGGGAGGCAAGGATGCAGATTTACTTTCGCTAAACACATCAGAAAAATCAATCAAAAAGTCAGGAACATCCTGAGCCTGGGGAGAGGCAGAAAAAACAGGAGTGTTGGTATTAACACATTGGCAGCCCCAACTGGTTACAGACACAGATTTCCAATCCAAAACAGGATTATGAGACTGTAACCAAGGGAAACCCAGTACGATAATGTCATGCAGATTATACAGAACCAAAAATTTGCAGCTCTCCTGATGATCAGGTTCAACCCTCATTATCACCTGAGTAGAGAACTGAGGTTTATTCTCAGCCAAAGGGGTAGAATCGATCCCCAGTAGGGGAATAGACTTCCGTAGGGGTATCAAGGGAAACCCACAACGTTTAGCAAGATCAAAATCCATCAGGTTAATAGCTGCTCCCGAATCAACGAAAGCCTGAGCAGAAAATGAGGACAGAGAGCATATCAGAGTAACAGTTAATAAAAACTTAGTCTGAACACTATCCAAGACAACTGAGCGTGCAAAACGTCTTCCCCGCTTAGGGCAGACTGAAATAGCATGAGAGGCATCACCACAGTAGAAACATAACCCATTGCGCTTTCGAAACTCATGACGCTGTGCCCCAGAAACCACTCTATCACACTGCATGGATTCAGAAGCAGGTTCACAAGGCAACACTATTCCACGCATACTTCTCCGCTCACGCAAACGTCTGTCAATTTGAATCGCTAATGACATAGAATCATTGAGACCAGAGGGGACAGGGAATCCCACCATAACATCCTTTACATTATCTGACAGACCCTTCCGAAAAAGGGCTGCCAAAGCGTCGTCATTCCATTTGGTCAGGACTGCCCACCTACGGAATCTCTGACAGTATAACTCAGCGTCATCAAGCCCCTGATTTAATGCCAACAAGGCTTTTTCAGCTTGATCAGTGACATTAGGCTCATCGTACAATAACCCCAAGGCCTGAAAAAATGCATCAACATCACTCAAAACAGGATCCCCAGGTGTCAGGGAAAAAGCCCAATCCTGAGGATCGCCGCGCAGGAGAGAGATGACAATTTGAACCTGCTGCGCTGCGTTCCCTGAGGACTTAGATTTTTAAGGCAAAAAACAATTTACAATTATTTTTGAAATTCAGAAACTTGGCTCGATCCCCAAAAACAAATCTGGCATGGGAATCCTAGGTTCCACAACAGGCAACCTAGCAAGATAGGTAGCAATACTCCGAACCTCAGTGGCAAGCTGATCCACACGGCCAGACAACTGTGCAAACTCCATTGAGAGAAAAAAAAAATCCCCCAGCACCCAGAGATACAGAGGGAAAAAAAAAATGCAACAAACAGAAAAATATCTCTGACAACTCTGACAACCTTTTTTCTTTCACAATATTTTTTCCCTTCTGTGAGTACCATACAATTTTCAATTTTTTGGCCGGTGATACTGTTATGTTTCGGTAGCTGAGGAGTGCAGGTAAAAAAGGCAATACACCAGAGCAGTTGGAATCTATGAGATTGCAGTACCCTGACTAACCACCACAACTAGAGGCAGCCGTGGAGCGTTCCTACGTTGGTCCTAGACGCCTCGTCACAGCCTGAAAAACTAACTACACCTAAAGATAGAAAGAGGAAAGCTATCTGCCCCGGAGCAGATCCCCAAAGAACATAGAAAGCCCCCAAACATGTAATGGCGGTTAGACAAGAAGAAATACTGACACAGACAGAAAATAGTATGAGCAAACGTTGGGGCCAAAACTACCTAAATAGAAAAGGATAGGAAGGGCACTTACTGCAATCCCAAAAAACCCTGAAAAGCACCAACTCTACTAATTTCAAAATCACCTGAGATCACACGACCTCTACCACCTAAATTAGTTCTCTGGTGTAACAAAATCAAAACAGCAGCCACTGAAAAAACTGGAAAAAGCAAAAGTACAAACATCAGTGGCTGTATTAAACTGAGAGGACAAAAGCCCCCGGAGGGGACCCTGAAGGCCCCCACAGAAGTGCAGGACAAAATGCAAAAATCAAGCACAAAAACAAAAAGAAGAAAATGTCTTATCTGTTAGCAGGAGATGCAGACACGACACAGCAGGCTACAAAGGAAACAGGACTCAAGGATTGAGACCAGAACAATTGATCACCGGCAACCCTGATTGGAAGGCGACTCCCTTATATAAGACCAGTCAGTAACACCTGATTCCCACTCCTCACAATCTTCACTGGACAGTCCAGTACCGCTTGTAACCACCAGAGGGAGCCTCTGCTCAGAACTCACCCCAAGTCCATTCACAACAGATCCCTAAAAAAGAAGCTCAAGACTACATATTTGAGGAGGGAAACATGGAAAGATTTAGGCACACGTAAAGAAGCAGGCAATTTCAAATTATGCGAGACAGCGTTACTTTGTTTGAAAACTTCAAAGGGACCAATAAAGCGGGGACCCAATTTGAAGGAGGGCATCCTCAAACGGATGTACTTGGAGGAGAGCCACACCTTATCTCCGAGCCTGAAGATTGGAGCATCCAGGCGTCTTTTGTCCGCATGTCTCTTCATACGTTGTGAGGCTTTTTCCAGGGTGGACTTGGTATCACTCCATACTTTAGAGAATTCCTCTGCAAAGGTGTCAGCTGCAGGTATGCCAGAAGGCCTAGAGATAGGAAGAGGGATTACGGGTTGCAGTCCAAACACATTCTGGAAGGGAGTCCTTCAAGAAGATTCACTTACTTGATTATTATACGAAAACTCGGCCCAGGGCAGTAACTTGACCAATCATCATGATGCACATTGACGAAGTTACGCAGGAAACCGGACAAAATTTGGTTGTCCGTTGGATTGAGGATGGTAAGCAGAAGAAAAGTCCAGTTCTACCTTCATTAGTTTGCAGATCGGTACCAACTTCGAAGTGAATTGGACGCTCAGTCGGACACATTGTGGAGAGGAAATCCATGGAGACCGAAAATGTGCTGTATGAAGTATTCAGCAAGCTCAGGAGCAGACGGAAGCCCAGGCAGAGGAATGAAGTGAGCCATTTTCGAAAAAACGATCCACAACAAACCCAGACAGTGGAGCAGCCAGATGAGATGGGAAAATCTGTAATAAAGTCCATTGTGATATGCTGCCAGGGAGCGGATGGAATAGGAAGTGGCAGAAGCTGCACAGACGGCAAGCTTTTGCAGTTTTATTACGGGCACATGAAGGACAGGCTGCGACATACTCTTGGATATCTTTGCCCATGGTAGGCCACCAGTTATAATGGGAGATAAGTTGCAAAGTCTTTTTCTGACTGGCATGACCGCCTAATTTAGAAGAGTGACACCACCGAAGACATGATTCCTGTCCGACGTGGGCATGAGAGGTGTTCCTGGGGAAGCCGAGAGAGATTGGCAGAGGCTACTGACACTAACCTGGACAGTTCGATGATATATTGAGGTTCTTCCTCTAAGACAGGGGGCAGGAAAGCTCTGGAGAGTGCATCGGCCTTGACATTCTTGTCAGCTGGACGAAAATGAAGAACAGAATTAAATCGAGCAAAAAACAAGGCCCACGTGGCCTGGCGGGGATTCAACCTCTGTGCAAACTGGAGATAAGCAAGGTTTTTATGATCCGTGAATATGACAACCTGATGGACTGCTCCCTCGAGGAGGTATCACCATTTTTGCATGGCCAACTTGATTGCCAACAATTCCCGATCTCTGACGGAATAGTTCCTTTCAGAAGTTGAAAAACCCTTCGAGAAAAAACCACACGAGACCGTACGACCGGTAGACGATTTTTGATAGAGAATCACTCCAGCATCAATGGAGGAAGCATCTACTTCGAGAAAAAATTGTTTATCAGAGTCCAGTCAATGGAGAACTGGCGCGGAAGAGAAGCCTCCTTCAATGAAGTAAAGGTATCTTCCGCCTCTGGGGTCCAACTCTCGGGATTAACGCCTTTCCGAGTTAAAGCCGAGATGGGTGCCACTTGAGCAGAGAAGTGTGGAATAAATTGACTATTGAATAGTTGGCAAATCACAGGAACCGTTGTATCGCTTTAAGCCCGGATTGACGAGGCCACTTGAGGATAGCAGATAACTTCTCCGGATCCATCTTTAGACCTGTGGATGAGAGTATGTAACCGAGAAAAGGCAGGGAGGATTGCTCGAAGCTGGCCCAGCGGAACAAGTAAACAGACAGGGATAACAGGTAGCGTTGAACTTGACTGGCGGGAAGTGGGAGCACAGGACAGAGCTGGCACAGGCAGTACTGTCGTCGTAGGTAACGAAGTGACGGATGGCTGAGCAGAATGGAACTTGCACAGGCAGCACTGGTGTCAGCCCGGGTATAGTGTACTAAGCCGCAGGTAGTCTGAGAAGACAAACAGTATTAGCTGGGTACTGGCAGAAGACTGGAAAAGCACAGCATATCACAGACACTCAGAACACAGACCCGGAAACTAGCAACAGGAAACACTTGTTGCTCCGGCGCCATCTCTATGGCAGTGGGGCCAGAAATACCACACACAAGAATACTATTGGTTAACCACAATTTTGAAAAATGCACGCTGTGTCTTTAAGAGACCGAGAGCGCGCGCGTGACCTATGCCTCATACCCGGGGATGTGCTGGCAGCGCGCCAGGAAGCAGGAGCAGGGAAGAGAGCCAAGACATGGTGGCAGGAAGCAGACTGAGAGCGGGGTCATCGATAGGGGCCCCGAGGAGGTACAGCACCCCAGCATGGGGAAGGAGACCCCGGCGGGAGCCCCATGCGGGCACAAGTGCACTCCTCTCTTCAGGACATCTAAGAAGTTCCGGAGTAGAATCGGAGTGTGAATATTCTCCTTAGGCTTCCAGGATCTTATTTCGGGACCAAATCCTTTCTAGTCGACCAGGAAGAAAATCTTCCCTCTCACCTGCTTGATGGCCAAGATGTTCTCCACTTCAAAAACATCATCTGAGGCAGTTGGTACTAGTTTGGTAGTGGGATCCTTGAAGAATGGGCTCAAGATGACCGGCTTCAGCAGAGAAACATGAAGAGCATTCGGAATCCGTAATGAAGAAGGCAACTTCAGTTTATAGAAGACCTCATTGATCTGCTTCAGCACCTCGAAAGGCCCGATAAAACAAGGACCCAACTTGTACGAGGGAACCTTCAGCCGGATGTACCTGGACGATAGCCACACTGTTGTGAACACTTTTGATCTGGCTTCTGAGTTTGGGCTCCCTCTGGTGGTTGCTGCTGGTAATGGAGCTGGTCTGGCTGACAGAAGTCAATCACCTGCAGTGGATGATTGGAGGTCATGTGTTACTGACTGGAGAGATTTAAGTGAGCAGCCTTCACTTAGTTGTTGCCGGTGATTTGGTTTTCTTCTTGAGTCTTTTGGAAGTCTGCTTGCTCCCTGCTTTGTCCTGCATCTTTCAGATAAGTTATTTGTCTGTTTTAATCTGTGGCTTCTTTTTCCCTTTTTGCTTTTCTCTGTTCTCTGTCTTGCTGGTGTGAGTTCAGCCGGGTTCCCTGCTGGGACCTGTGCTGGACTCTGTTTTCCTTTGCCACAGCTTTTGTCAGTCTTTTCTGTATTTCTAGTCTCCTGTTATTTTAAGTCCAGTTCACACCAGAGTTCTGATTTAGTGGGGGAGAGGTCGTGTGACCTCAGTATTTTTGCATATCAGACGTGTTGGAATTTTTCTTAGTGTTTTTGCGGGATTGCAGACAGTATCCTTTCCTGTCCTGTTCTACTGTTTGGGCCCCAGCATTTCCTTACTCTATTTTCTGCCTGTGTTTTTTTACTTCATCTGTCTCACCGGCAATATATGTTTGGGGGCTATCTATGCCTTTGGGGCTCTACTTCGGGGCAGTTTAGCTTTCCCCTTTCTGTTTTTAGGCTTAGTTAACTCTTTGGCTGTGTCGAGGCGGCTAGGGCATCGTAGGTACGTCCCACGGCTAATTCTAGTTGTGTTGTCAGTTTAGGAGTCTGCAATCCGCTAAGTTACCAACCTCTCTGGGTGTTTGGTTGCCTAGCCTATTTCTCTATTATCCTCCTCAGTTACCAAATCACAACAGAATCATCGGCCTGACTGTAGATTCTAGGGTACTTTAAAGAAGGAAAGAATAGTAAAAAAAAAAGAACGGTGCCAGAATTTTTTATATATTTTTTCCTCTTTTTCTCTGGGGGCCGTAGGAGGATATTTTTCTTCAATGGATTCAATGGAGACTAAGCATTTGTCTGATCGTGTTGAACAGCTCGCTGCTGAAGTTTGGAGAATTTCTGCCTGTCTCGCTGAGTTGTCTACTGTAGAACCTAAGATCCCTATTCCTGTTTTATTTTCTGGGGATCGGTCTAAATTTTTGAACTTTAAGAATAATTGTAAATTGTTTTTTGCCTTGAAACCTAATTCCTCGATGAACTTGGCGCAGCAGGTTAAAATTGTCATCTCCTCCTCACAGGAGTTATGATTGCGCAATCGAGTTAGTGCCCGGTTGTAAATTTCCCAAGGGTCGGCTCTTCAATTTATCTGTACCTGAACATGATGCTATGCGATCTTATATCAAGGAGTCATTGGAGAAGGGACATATCAGACCGTCCTTTTCAACTTTAGGTGCCGGCTTTTTCTTTGTGGCCAAGAAGGATGGCTCATTGAGGCCATGTATTGACTATCGTCTCCTTAATAAAATCACTGTTAAATATCAGTACCCGTTACCCCTGATATACGATTTATTCTCCAGAGTGAAAGGTGCTAGTTGGTTTACCAAGCTTGACCTTAGGGGGCGTATAATCTTATTCGCATTAAGCACGGTGATGAATGGAAGACGGCATTTAATACTCCTGAGTGGCATTTTGAGTACCTAGTGATGCCTTTTGGGCTCACTAATGCCCCTTCCGTCTTCCAATCTTTCATGAATGATATTTTTCGGGCACTAAGAATATTAAGGCGGATGCTCTATCTAGGAGTTTCTTTGCGGATTCTCTTGATGTGACTGAGCCTACTACCATTCTAAATGAGGGTGTGGTTCTTTCCGCTATCTCACCCGATTTGAGACTTGCCCTAGAGGAATTTCAGGACAATAAACCTGAACGATGCCCTATGGGGAAATTGTATGTCCCCGACCAATGGAGGAAGAAAGTAACGTCTGAAATTCATTGCTCCGCGTTGGCTGGTCATTCCGGTATTTTTGGTACCAGAGATTTTGTGAGTCGGTCTTTTTGGTGGCCTGCTTTATCTCGTGATGTCAGGAATTTTGTGGAGTCCTGTGGGACTTGTTCTTGGTCCAAACCCTGTTCTCGCTCTAGTGGATTGTTAGTGCCACTTCCGGTGCCCAGGAGGCCATGGACACATATCTCAATGGATTTTATTTCCGACCTCCCTGTCTTTTTGAGAATGAGTGTGTACATATATTCCTATAAAAACACAGTTTTATTTTGATACCTTTTTAAAGGTATCAAAATAAAACTGTGTTTTTATAGGAATATATGTACACACACATTTATGATTTATTCCAAAAAAATTTTTTTCTTGAATAGTCTTTTTGAGAATGACTGTTATCTGGGTGATCTGTGATAGATTTTCCAAGATGGTCCATCTTGTACCACTGCCGAAGTTGCCATCCTCTTCTGAGTTGGCGCCTTTGTTTTTTCAGCAGGTGGTTAGTTTGCTCGGCATTCCAGAGAACATTGTGTCTGACAGAGTAGTCCAGTTTGTTTCCAGATTTTTGGAGAGCCTTTTGTTCTAAACTGGGAATTCAGTTGTCCTTCTCCTCTGCGTTTCACTCTCAGACCAATGGGCAGACTGAGAGAGCAAACCAGACTTTGGAAACTTATCTGAGATGTTTTGTGTCTGCTGATCAAGATGATTGGTTTCTTTTTTGGAAAAAGTGAAGAGATCAGTCCAGCGACGCGTTTGACAGAGACTCTCTGAGGTCGAAACGCGTCGCTGGTTAGCTAGTGGTGCTAACTTTCTGCTGTTTCTGAATTATGGAGGACACCGTTTTGTAAAGATTTTTAATGTGGACTGAATAAAGTATTGAACCTTTCTAAGAAGCTGGACTGATCTCTTCACTTTTTCCTGTTGCATGTCTTGGTCTGGACTACAGTCTCATGCTCCGGTGGTGGTCGGTGAGCTAGCAGGGGCTTATGCCCCATTTCCTTTATTATAAGTTTCTTTTTTGCCCTTGGCTGAATTTGCTCTAAATAATAGGGCTAGTTCTGCCACTTTGATGTCCCCTTTTTTCTGCAACCTCGGTTTTCTTCAGGGCATGTGGAGGCTTCAGCCTGTCCAGGTGTTGATTCTATGGTAGAGAGAATGGAGCAGATTTGGAATCATGTAGTGGATAAGTTGCCTCACTCTCAGGAGAAGGCCCAACGGTTTGCCAATATCATGATCCTGTCAGTGCCAGTGAACTGCCACGGCTGAGCAGGGTGACTCACCCACACTGTGGAAGGGCACAGGGTCAGATGCTGCAGGGGAGGCTCAGGCAGACGGGACCTGAGCAGCGTGGTGAGAGGAGACGCTGAAGGTAGCAGAAAGCAAAAGGACCTGGGATCATGTGACCACAGGGGGCGGGGCTTAGCGTCCTTCTGATGGAGATGAGTGCAGGATGCTACAGGGACCTGGAGTAGTGAAGAGGGAAATTCAGGTCAGACAAACAGTGGGTCATACACGGAGAGGACGGCGCGGTACAGGAGGGGCAAGCAGAGAATAGTCAGAACATAGGCCAGGAGTTATACACGGAGATAGAAGCGCAGTACAAGAGGGATAAGCAGAGAATTGTCAGGACGAAGGCCAGGAGTCATACATGGAGATAGCAACGTAGTACAGGAGGGGCAGGCAGAACTCTAACGGGAACAGAACCAAGTCAAAACCAAGCAAGCATAAAGTAGCACAAGCACAAAGCACAGGGTCACACATACTCGGCCAAGGGTCAAAGTATAAGCGACAGGGTGGCTCCACAATGAGGCTATAAGAAACCTCCCAGAATCCCAGAGTGAGGCTGTCCAGATTAACCTCTGAACTACCAAATCCCACAAACAAAGCAGCTCAAGACAGCCAACCGGCATAGGACTGATGGTCCCGGTTTAAAGTAGGTGACATGGTTTGGTTGTCCTCAAAAAAATATTCCTATGAAGGTTGCGTCTCCAAAATTTAAGCCAAGGTTCATTGGACCTTATAAGATTTTGGAAATTCTTAATCCCGTTTCTTTCCGTTTGGCTCTTCCAGGAACGTTTAAGATTCACGTCTTTCATAAATCTTTGTTGAAAAGGTTTGTTAAGTCAGTAGTTCCCTTGGCTGCGCCCCGATCCTGTATTGGAAAAGGGCAATCTGGAGTATGAAGTAGAGAAAGCATTGGATTCTCATCTGGCTAGACGGAGACTCCAGTACTTGTTCAAGTTGAAAGGTTATGGTCAGGAGGATAATTCTTGTGTGTTTGCCTCTGAGATTCATGCCGAGAGATTGGTTCGCGCCTTTCACTGGGCCCATCCCGATCGGCCTGGTGGCTTGGGTGAGGGTTCGGTGACCCCTACTCAAGGGGGGGTACTGTTGTGAACACTTTTGATCTGGCTTCTGAGTTTGGGCGCCCTCTGGTGGTTGCTGCTGGTAATGGAGCTGGTCTGGCTGACAGAAGTCAATAACCTAAAGAGGATGATTGGAGGTCAGCTCTTACTGACTGGAGATGTCACCAGGTCTGTTACCAGGTCTGTCTGCTGCATTTTGATGCAGCGTGGGCGCTTCGGGTGCATATTGCACTGCCCCCTTGCTGCTCACATGGTCACAGCTGGGGACTCACTCCTTCTCTTTTTTTACCCTCAGTCTCCTGGCTTGTTCCCTGTGTAAACACAACCCCTAATTCTGAGTAATGGGGCCTGTCCATTCCCCTATTCCTTCCGCCGGTAAACAGGGGACGCAGCCAAAACAGGTCCAGAACCGGCGCAGCACAGGTACCGCGGACCGGTCATCCTGACTCCGTACATATCTGGCAAATCAGTTCTTTAATGCAAGCAGCATAGAAGTCATGTACTTCCAAATTTCAAGAGAAAATTCTACAGTATATCCACAACAGTTTCAGTTTGAAGGGCTTTGTGGCTCATATCATTCCACAAGATGACACAAGTTTGATTCTTTAAATTTTCGGTGGAAAATAATTTCACCACTGATAGGTTGTGTATGTTTAGAATTATGTAGCATCATTGGTGTGATTAATTATTCATACCTATTAGCTTCACAATATATTCATCTTTTCTTTCAAGGCTTTTGAATATAATGTGTTGAAGAATTAAAGGAAATTGTTGAATTGTGTTTTACCTCAAATGTGAAACTACTTGTCAATTGTCATCTTTACTATTTCTCCATTCCATGTGTGGCTAACCACCTAATTGATGTTATTGAGTTTCTTTGGCAAGAAAACAACAGCTACACCAATACCACGTGCTTTTCCTATTAATTCATCATGCTGATGAAGTAGAGGTGAAATTAAGGACCTACATAACGTCTGGGGACTGTAGTCAACATGACACTGTGCCAACACCCACTGGGATATAGCTACCAATTTGACATAGTTTGTGCCCAGCTGAACAGAGTTGTCATAAAAAAAATCCTTCAATAACATGTTCGATGGATTGTCTCTAGGAAACACCCATATAGTATTATTATTACTATTTAGTTATTTATATAGCGCGATTAATTTCATGGTGCTGTACATGACAAGGGGTAACATACAAAGGAATAAACATTGTTTAAACCAAAAAAATTACAATGACAGACTGTTACAGAGGGGAGTGGACCTTGTCCTTGCAGACTTTCATTCTGCGGAAGAATGGGAAAGAGACAGAAGGTGGGGGTGCGACAAATCGGGTGGTGGAGAGGTGGCAGCTTGTGTGGTGGTGTAGAAGTCACATCTCGACCACCACGATCTCCAATTGACATCTCTTGAAATGCAGCCGAAATGTCAAAATCTCTATCTTCAGTTCTAGACAATGCATGGGCTCCTTTTAAACATCAGCGGCCAACCAGTTAAGTATTAGTAAGTGAGGGCATGTCAGAATCCTGCCCAGGAACACCAGGCTTCAGTTGTTGCGAGTCCTGTCATTGTGAACTTCCACGTAATCTTGCTCTGGCTCTTCCAGGCATGATTTCATCACGAAGATTAAGCCTTCGTAATACAGAGACAGAGTACAAGACAGAGTACAACAGCGCCTAAGCGTTCACCCTCTGCTACTTAGACTTTCTATCTGCACAGTAACTGCCTCTAGGCAGAAGATGATGACGTTGGTAGTAGTTGGAGCATTTAACACAGTCATGAAGCTGCCATAACAACTTTAAACCGAATTCTTTTTACCGACATCCTCCACTGTAAGATGTGGCCTGTTTTTTAAAAAAAGCAACAGAGTGCTGTATATAACTGGAGTAACAGACAGGAAAACACTGGAATACCGGACTAAAATCCCAAAATTTTAATCACACGGACGTATGAGACGTGTCACAGATATACCACACTTTAAATATATTTTTATTTTCTTATTGGATGCAAAAGAGTGCTGGATATAATGAGAGTGACAGACTGGCAAAAAAAGGGAATTTAGACCAAAAATGCCTCAATTTTTTAAAAAATGCAACATAGTGCTGTACCTAAGTCCAGTAACACCCAGGACCAAAAAATAAAACAGCCATAAACTGGCCAAACTTTGATCACACATAGATATGAGCTGCCACGGAGATACCAGTACGAAAAAATGTGTAGACTGCATTTTTTTTATTTTTGTGCTAACTAGTGCTGTATATCAGTACTGTGACACCCAGGACAAAAAAAGGAAAACTGGCCTACACTGGCCAAACTTTGAGCACGCACAAATATCAGCTGGCACTGCGATACCACTACAACAAATGTGTGCTTTTTTTTCTTTTTGGGGGGGTAAATACTGCTGTATATAAGTACAGTGACACCAAGGACAAAAAAAAAAAACTGCCGTAATCTGGCCAAACTTTGAGCACACACAGATATGAGCTGCCACAGAGATACCACTACGACAAATGTGTGGCCTGTATTTTTTTGCAAAATACTGCTGTATATAAGTACTGTGACACCCAGGACAAAAAAAAGAAAACTGCCTTAAACTGGCCAAACTTTGAGCACACACAGATATGAGCTGCAATGGAGATACCACTACGACACATGTGTGGCCTGTGTTCCAATTACACCTGGGGCCAGCTATATACGGCCAATATATCCTACAGGTAGCAGCAGTACCAGAAAAAAGGAAGGGAATGGACCCTCTTGATGTATGCAATGATCTATATACACACATATTGTTGCACAGCTTCTGAATCCACACCTTTGCAGTAGAAAACTTCACAGAGCAGGCTTCACGGAATAACAAGCTTTTACTTCTTACTTCTTAACTTTTAAATGATTGACACTTCGTTTCATACCTTGCCACAGTTCATATGGAGTTTTCTTCAATTTTCTGGAAAAAAGTTCTGTAGATATGTAGCTGTCATTGCTGCCTCACCCCAATATTTCTCTGGTAGTTTAGAATCTGTCAGCATACATCTCATCATTTCTGTTAGAGTTCTGTTTTTCCTTTCTGCTACTCCATTTTGTTCAGGTGTGTATGGAACAGTTTTCTGATGTTCTATTCCATTTTGCCTTAAGTAGTCTTCTATTCTGTGACCTGTAAATTCACCTCCATTATCACTTCTGATGACAACTGGCTTCCTTTGAAATTTGTTACTTGATCTTGTTACATAGTCTACAAGTTTATCAAAAACTTCACTTTTGTTCTTAATTTAGTATGTGACTGTGTATCTTGAGTAGTCATCTATAAATTCAACATGTATCTATTGCCTCCTGATGTAGTCACTTTCATGGGTCCACATACGTCAGTATGCACCAAATCAAGTGGTCTTTCGCTTTTCATCTCACTTTCTTTTGGAATAGATATCCTTGTGACTTTGGATTTTATACAACATTCACATCTTATGGTAATTGAGCAATCTGATATCTTTAAATATTTTGTCAATTCTTTTCTCTGTAGTTCCCTTATACTGTCCAGGTGTCTATGTCCTAGACGTCTATGCCACATGTGAATACAGTTTTTGTGATCATGTGTACATACCTTCATCTGTTCCTTTGGTTTCACAAAAAGATATAATTGTTCATCTGCCTTGACTTTGGTTATCATCTTGTTTCCTGCAATAATTGCACACTCATTGTCTTTGAATTTTACTGTAAGTCCTTTTGCTGTTAAACGTTTCACAGATAATAATCCGCCTTCCAATTTTGGAACATACAACACATCCTGTACAAGTATCTTTGAATCTTGTCCAAACTTGTTTGAACAATTTAGCATACCTTGTCCGATAACTTCTGCGGTTATTTTGCTTCCATCTGCAAGATAAATGGCTTCTTTCTTATCTAAATCAAGATCAGTAAAGAAATTCTTGTCACTTGTCATATGACTCGTTGCTCCTGAATCAATAAACCAACCAAGTGATGATTTCTTGTCTGTTATTTTGAATATGCCATTTCAATTATTCTCACAGAAATTGTGTTTTTCACTTTCTGTGTATGCTTTTTATGTTGTAATTTTTGTTGTTCTGCTTTCCATATGGTACAGTCTTTCTTTAAATGACCTTTTTTCTTACATCTGAAGCATTCTCTTGTCTCTTTATTATAGGGTTTTTTAAATTCTGTAGCTTTAAGAGCGTTTTCACTGTCCTTATCAGTAGAAGAATCATTGCTTTGTTCTTTTCTTCTCTGATATTCATCTATGAGTCTTGTTTTCACAAAATCTAATGTAATGTCAGTTTCAGGTCTTGTCTCTAGTGCATTTATTAAAGCAGTATATGAATCTGGTACACTGCACAACAATATAGCTGATATTTGGCTTTCTTTAATATCTTCACCAATAGATCTTAGCTGTGATATCACTTCCATCATTGAGAATATATGCTTCTGCATGTCACTGTCTGCACTTAGTCTCATACTGTAAAGCTTTCTTAATAAAAATAACTTGTGATTTAAGCTGGGTCTTACATATAGCTTTCTTAATGCTTCCCACATTCCTTTTGCTGTTTCTTCATTTCTTAAATGTATTAATTGAGCATCATCCACTAATAAGCTAATGGTGGCTCTCGCTTGTCTATTTTTCTTATCCCATGTCTGATTATCCTGATCAGGTCTATCTGTAGTGATTACTTCCCATAAATCATCTTTAGACAATAACATCTCTACTTTGAACTTCCATAGCTGATAGTTCTCATCATTCAGTTTAGCTACTGTGAGTTTTAGCTCTGTGTTATTCATCATCTTTATATAGACTTACTTGTTTAGAGAGTTGTACTGAAGAATTCTTCTGCATTCACCAGGGTCTTGCTGAGCGCTCCAGTGTCCTGGATATCTGGTATTCTTGGTGCTTGGGGTCTGTTGTGTCTGGAATTCTCTGGTGTCTGGATACGCTGTATCTGGTGTGACTGTATCTGGGTGTCTGGGTGTCTGTGTCTGGGCCCATAACCTGTTGCACAGCTTCTGAATCCACACCTTTGCAGTCAAAAACTTCACAGAGCAGGCTTCAAGGGATAACAAGCTTTTACTTCTTACAACATGAGGTAAAAGGAAAATGCACAGTCATTTCAGCATTGCATCAGGAAACAGGAACAAAACGAAAGTGAAAGTACAAGTGAGACCATTTGTTATACAATATATTAAACAGAAGGAAACGTTACACAACATCGCCATCTATTGTCAGGTCAGCATAAAGTCCTCCTTTTACTTATAATAAGTCCTAATCTGTTGCATATGCCAAAACATATAGTGCCTGCAGGCCTTGCACTGATGTGCATAGAGCAAAGTACACTACCCTGCCTAAAGGCATCATGCCGCCGAACAAAAAGTGGAAAACGCTATCAAAAAGACGGATATAAATAAACGTGGTACCGCTGAAAACGTCATCTTGTCCTGCAAAAAACAAGCTGCCAAACAGCATCATCAGGGAAAAACTAAAAAAGCTATAGCTCACAGAATAAAGCGATGCAAAAACAATTATTTTTTTTATATATATTTGTTTTTATTGTATAAAAGCGGCAAAACACAAAAAAATTATATTAATGAGGTATCGCCGTAATTGTACTGACCCAAAGAATAAAACTGCTTTATCAATTTTACCACACGTGGAACGGTATAAACGCCCCCCCAAAAGAAATTCATGAATTGCTAGTTTTTGTTCATTCTGCCTCCCCAAAATCGTAATAAAAAGTGATCAAAAAATGTCATGTGCCCAAAAATGGTACCAATAAAAACGTCAACTCGTCCTGCAAAAAATAAGACCCCACATAATTCTGTGGGCCAAAATATGGAAAAATTATAGCTCTCAAAATGTGGTGATGCAAAAACTATTTTTTGCAATAAAAAGCGTCTTTTAGCGTGTGACAGCTGCCAAACATAAAAACCCGCTATAACTAGTAAATCAAACCCCCTTTATCACCCCCTTAGTTAGGGAAAAATAATAAAATTTAAAAAATTTATTTCCATTTTGCCATTAGGGTTAGGGTTGGGGCTAAACTTAGGATTAGGGTTAGGGTTGGGATTAGGGTTAGGGGTGTGTTAGGGTTAGGTTTAAGGTTAGGGCTATTGTTAGGGTTGGAACTAAGGTTAGGGGTATGTTGGGGTTAGGGTTGGAGTTAGAATTGGGGGGTTGCCACAGTTTAGGCACATCAGGGGCTCTCCAAAAGTGACATGGCGTCTGATCTCAATTCCATCCAATTCTGCGTTGAAAAAGTCAAACGGTGCTCCTCCCCTTCTGAGCTCTGCTGTGTGCCCAAACAGTAATTTACCCCCACATTTGGGGTATAAGCGTACTCAGGACAAATTGCACAATAACTCTTGTGGTCCAATTTCTTCTGTTACCCTTGGGAAAATAAAAAATTGTGGGCAAAAATATAATTTTTGTGGAAAAAAATATGATTTTTTATTTTTATGGCTCTACGTTATAAACTTCTGTGAAGCACTTGGGGGTTCAAAGTTCTCTCCACACATCTAGATAAGTTCCTTGGGGGTCTAGTTTCCAAAATGGGGTCACTTGTGGGGGTTTCCACTGTTTAGGCACATCAGGGGCTCTCCAAACACGACATGACACCCGCAGACTATTTCATCAAAGTCTGCAATGCAAAACATCACTACTTCCCTTCTGAGCCCCGACGTTTGCCCATACAGTAGTTTT
>JARQOD010000004.1:102556012-102608101 GCA_033576555.1 Oophaga sylvatica | reverse complement strand
TTTTATTCTTCTCAAATCTTTGGCAGTTAATGTGCGTCTTTTGTTCTCATCAAGTTTTTTGCAACCCTGTTGGCTATTTGCAGCAAAACTTTTGGTGGTTCTGTGATCATTCTCAAATATTTCAGTGGTTTCAACAGTTCTGTGTCCCTCTGTAAGAATTTTAAAGACTTTTGATTTTTCAGTGTCAATTAAATCTCTTTTTTGGCCCATTTTCCCTTAGGAAAACAAGCTGCCTAATAATTAGGCACAATAAATTGTAGCACTCTTATACTCTTATATATGTGAACTGTAGACTTTATTCACTCATGCACTTTATTCACTCATGCACTTTATTCACTCATGCTCAGTGACGTGTCAGCCCTCCCACTATCAATTTCATAAATGGTTTACTAATTGACATGTAATTGATGTTACAATGGAGAAGAATTTTAAATGCTTTGTGTAAAAAGCCCTCACCAAAACAATAGATGTTTGTGTAGAATGATTAATGCATTTTTGTCTAAAAGCAGTCATTGGAAGAAAAAAATACTGAGACATAATAAATAGGTAGTTCTACGCAAACTCGAGTTATAGTCAACCAGCTTTGTTATATTCTGGAATGACAATTGTGCAAAAAAACAGTAGAGGCGATGTATCACAAATGTATGTATCAATAATAACTATGGTGGAAGTTGTATCAGAAACATGTAGTATATCTAACAAACAACATTTTAAACCTTAAAAAAAATTTCAATTTTTTTTCATGTATTGCTCATTCATATATTCTAAAATTTCAGAAAATATTGCTGTGTTAGCCACAAAAAAATGCATGTGATAGCAAATACTTTGTATAAACCCATCTCCACCACAAAAAAGTGTTATATAGCTAACCCAAAATGATATATGATTGGAGAGAGGTATTTATCTGCCAAAATTATTCCATTGTATTGCAGCTGAACAGATATTCTCACATAAAACCCTTGTAACCAGTAGAAACATGGTGTTTTATATAGAGGCAACATATGGGGCACTGTTATTACCATATACAGCTCAGGCAAAAATTAAGAGACCACTTTCAAATGTTCAGTTTGTCTGATTTTTCTTTTTACAGGTATAGTTTTGAGTAAAATGTAAATTGTTTGTTTAGTCTATAAACTTCTGACAATATGTCTCCGAATTTCCAAGCGAAAGATATTGTACTTTTTTTCTGACAAAGAAAAATGGTCAAAATTGAAAAAAAAACAGTGCTTTCAGACCTCAAATAATGCAAAGAAGACAAGTTCATAATCATTTAGAAACAACAATACTAATGTTTTAACTCAGGAAGAGTTCTGAAATCAATATTTTGTGGAATAACCATGATTTTTAATCATGCTTGCCACCAGTCTTTCATACTGCTCCTGGCGCAAAAATTTAAGCAGTTCTTCTTTGCTTGATGACTTGTGACTATCCATCTTCCTCTTGATTACATTCCAGAGGTTAACAATGGGGTTCATGACTGGAGAATGGGCTGCCCATGACAGGGTTTTGAGTGTGTGGACCTTTATCCACACATTAATTGACCTAGCTGTGTGGCATGGCGCATTGCATCAAGTCCTCAGCGTTGGGGGCCATTGCCTGAGCAGAAGGAATCAACTGTTTTTCCAGGATAACCTTGTATGCGGCTTGATTCATACATCCTTCGCAAAGATTAACCTCATCCAATTACAGCCTTGCTGAAGCATCCCCAGATCATCACCGATCCTCTACCAAATTTCTCAGTAGGTGCAAGACACTGTCATTTTCACCCTCTGCCGTTCTGTAGCTTTGTTGTCCCCAATATCTGCTGCTTGACATTGTTGTAATGGATTGCCGTCTTAGAAATTTTAAGGATGGAGGCAACATGATGCTTACTGTATCCCTCTGCTAGTAAAGCCAGAATTGAGCCCTTATTTTCCTCACTCAATACTTTTCTTTTCAACTCCTTTGGAATGGTTAAAAGTTATTTTTTCATTCCTATTACTTTTGGGATATTACTAGCACATGTTTTGCCATCCAGCTTGTCCTATTGCAAGAGGATTGTGAACACCACAGCAGTGTTTTTTATACTTTTCTTCGTTAAATAAGATTTGGTTCAGGTGATCACCTAATCAGAAGCACATTATATCCAGAATATCCAGAGGACAGAGGGAGTTCGTAATAAAGTCCATAGTGATGTGTTGCCAAGGCGCCAAAAGCACAGAAAATGGTAGAAGTTGCCCGAACGGGTGTTGCCTGGGAGTCTTGTTGTGCAGTAAGGACAAGCAGAAATAAATTCCATGATATCCTTGCGCATGGTATTGATCTACCACTGCTTGATGCATGAAGTTCCCTACTGCATCAGAATACAGGTAAGTCATCTCAATGAACCGGAACGTCTACATTAATGATGAGCAAACATGCTCTGATAACGTCTTATCCGAGCACGCTTGGGTGTTATTCGAGCACCTGGGAGTGCTCGTATATTATGTTCGAGTCCCTGCAGCGCATGATTTGAAGCTGTTAAACAGCCTCAACACGTGGGGATTACCTAACAAACAGGCAATCCCCACATATATTCAGACTGTCTAACAGCCGTAAATCATGTTGCTCAGGGATTTGAACATAATATACGAGCACTCCCAGATGCTCGAATAACACCCGAGCATGCTTGTATAAGAAGTTATCTGAGCGCGTTCGCTCATCACTAGTGCATATTTACGAACATGGTCAAGGACAATGACGGAGAGTAATTACTCATGCTCAAAGTAGACTCTCCTACAAACTCTAGACTTGGGAGTTTTGCTCTTGGGACAAGAATGAATAAGGTGTCCACTGCTACAAGAAAAGCACAACCCCTTAGCTTGACGGATCTCCAGTCATTGTTCCGTTAGCTTTACGTTGTCAGCCTGCATAAGTTGAGCGGTAACTGCAACCATGAGAAGAAGGAGGAGCTAGCGGCCTCTTGAAGGATGGAGTCAAAGGAAGTTCTTCTCAAGCGTTGTCTCTCTGGAGCATTTCTGGAACCGGAGGTCAATACAAGTAGCCACGGAAATAAAGTCATCCAGAATAGAGGGAATGTCTCGACCTGCCAGCTCGTCCTTAATACTACCGGACAATCCCCCCAAAAAGCGTCCACCAACACCTCGTTGTTCCAGCTGAGTTCAGAAGCCAAAGGTGCTGAACCGAACAGCATACTGGCCTACTTGTCTGGCACATTCTGAAGAGGGAATATGCTTCAGTGTTTACACGACTTGGCTCGTCAAGCACCTTGCGGAATGCCCCCAGGAAGGCCTGCAGATCAGAGGTTACAGAGTCCCCTCTTCCGACAAAGGATTGAGCCACGCCACAGCCTCTCCTCCAAGATGGGACCATAAGAAGATGACTTTCGCCTGATTGATGGGGAACTGGTGAGCCAGCATTTCAAAGTGCAGAAAGCACTGCTTCGGATCTCCGTGAAAATAGGGTGGTGCGCACAGACGAGAACTCTATTGTGCTGCATGACTTTGTGGCTGAATAGTCATTGCCGAGGTTGCTGCAGCTTAGACTGGAACAGATGCAGCAACTAAAGTCAGAGCAACCAAGCGAGTGTATACTGTCCACACATTGGACAGGATTTTATCCTGCTGGTTTCTCTGGTGGGTCATCTCCTGAAATAACTCTGAGATAGGACGGATATTGGAATGTACGGGTTCCATGGCCTGAGCAAACTGTCACAACTGGTGTTTGTGGAACCACTGTGGAGGAGCATAACTAAGCAACCAACTGTTTCTTCACTAGAGCCCCAGATGGTGTGGTTAGACTTGAGCCACCATTAGACACCAGTTACCACTACAGGACAGACCCTTGAGTCACCGCACCTAATCCCAAAGGGGCCAAGATTGACTTGGAGAGTCAGGCAAGCCAGAAACTGGTTAACAGGAAGATACAAGAACATATACAGACACGACAGGTTTAGGAATGCAGCACGGACTCAGGTATTGGGTCACTGGTGCAAGTTCAGACTGGACAGGTGAGGGTACAGGTACAGGAGTGAACAAGGCAGATCAAGATCAGGACAGGTACTTTCAGGACCAGTTCAGGATGAGGTTCAGACATGATGATCAGAAACAGGTTCTGGGAGCACAGATACATGAACATTACAGCTAAGACAGTAGTGAACACACTAAGCACTAAAGTTGCTCAGGCACCTCCGTGTAGGGCAGGGTGCCTTAAATATCTGATGTCTCCCAGCTATTGACTGGGGGACATTTCAGAAGTGTGCACTGCCCCTTTAAGGAGATCTGTAAGCATTGCGCAGGTCCTGGGAGGAAGCAGACATGGCGGGGAATGAAGCAGAGCGGGTGAGTGGGTGGACACGTCGGCATCACTGCTGGGGTGGGAAGAGGGATCATGCAGTGATGTTGGCATTGACATAACAGGAAGCAGTGAAGCAGCCAGAGAGGTGAGCAGCGAGGTACAATTTGTTTTATCTTTATAACCCTTTTCTAGTTACTTATCTCTATGGCTGCCCTCGCTACTTCTTGACGGATGTCTGGTCTTCTTTTCCTAGGTTGAATCACATATCTGTCCCTATATTCACCCTAGGCCAGAGCTTCCAACACATCCAGAAGTCCCAACCTAGAGTGAACACCAGACCATGACTTCCAGTCACTGCGCAGGTGTAATTAACTCTTTGTCCTTTTTGTGGAAAGAAGCACCTGCCTATAGTGAACATCAGGAAAGTGAAGTAATGTGACTGAATTGCAGAGGACTGGGAGCGGCTGGACACATGAGGTGAGTGTATTTTTCTTATTTTTTTCATCGTAATAATATTAGATTCTGGGCTCTGGAGAGACCTTAGAGCATAATAAGTTACATTGAATTTGAGAAGAATAAGCTCTCTCTGTATCAAATTTTCTGGCAAAATCCATTTGAACAGGTGAATTTGAATTTTGCGTGATCTTCTTAGTGGGAAAATTGCATGATTACTACTTTGTTTTTTAATAAAGATCATGATATGAAAAAAAAATTGCAAACATTTTTTAAGAAAACACGTAACAGAAAAACCCGAGTTAAACAATAGATCATTTTCTGATGATAGCAATGACATTTTGAAGAATCTGATTATTTCTAGACACTAATATCAGCTATAAAGTGGTTGTCCACGATCCTAACTCAGTTACTGCATTTGCTATAAATCCTTAACAATAGTGCCCCTAAAGATTCCTATTTCCTATATAACTTTTCTACCAAGTTTCCTGTTTGTTGCCTTTCTGCTTTGCTTCCGGCACCCTGGCTTCAGCTCTGCTGTCACAGTCATCACTTCCTGTTCAGATTTGTCTGCTCTCTTCTCACTACATTTCTCGTCATCCCTTTTGCTGGGTGGCAAGCCACCAGTGAGCACCAATACTGTAATTCCGCTTAAACTCCACCCACTCCTTCCTAGTGGGTTTGGCACCCTTGAGCTTTTTTAGATGGTGCTGCTTCAATTTTTCTTTTTCTAGATAGATAGATGGATGCGATAGATAGGAATATATAGATGGGATGAAATAGATAGATGAATGAGGAGAGAGATATAAATGTATTCAGATATTAGAGAGTATACAGCAGGATGTATATACATTGCAAAGGGTATACAGAAATGGATGTACAGGTATATACACCCTGCTGTAGACATATAGACACAAGGGGAGGCAGGGTCTGCAGGAACAACTATGTCTGCAGTAGCACACACAACAGGAACAGTGTGAGCTCTGCTGAATTGAGCCCCACCCACTGCAAGGCAAGTCCCGCCCACAAGCGGGAAATCACGTCCACGTGACAGTTTCCAGAACTACAGGTGATTTTGATGTGACCTCACAGGAAGCCAGGAGATTTTCAGCCAGATTTCACATGACCAAAAGAGCATTTAGGAAAGTGCTTATCTATGGCAGTTAGTTCACATGAAAGGAACTTGTAAAATAATGGCCGACCCCCTAAAGGACTAACTGACAGACAATAGTTCCATGACACAATTCACTGACATCTGCTGCATCTCTATGTACAGTGAATACTGCGCTGCTATTATCAGAGTACCAGTAGAGGATCCAGTGAGATACGTTCATGGGGCTTTTACAGTTGCACTGTGGTGCAGTATAGTCAGTGTTTTTTTATTATTAGAATAGTGTGTTAATAATAGCTGTGTTTTAGTCCTGATCTTAGGGGTTATTTGCCTATCGGCAATGTGTAAATAGACACGCACTTGTCATTTCGTCACCCAGTGAGCTGATTCCATTATGTGCAGATCATGAACTCTGACAAACGTCTTTTGTATTCTGAGACCAAGCAAACCTCACCATTAAAAATGTGTATGAAGGTAGCAGGTCATAAACGCAAACAGTGCCCAAGCCTGGCGCCACCTTCATCATCATCATCAGCAGCATTTGTTGTAATTCACATTATGGCAATCCACTAATTGATGTTCTCTGTGGTGTTGGCAGGTTGCAGTGTACCTGTGCAATACTTTTAAAGGGTAACTCCACTCAAACCTTGTATTGTAACCAAGGACTGACTACTATTAAAAGTCTATCTGCCTCATTATTACAGCACAGGGCTCCAAGCCGCTGGGATATAGGGAGTTCTTTTGGAAGGTTCTTATACTGAAGAGTTGTTAGTCATCAGTAATTATCTATGATGCACAAAAAAAGTGAAATGCTGTAAAATGAAGACACAATTTTTTTTTCCTTTCAGCAGGTCCCCTGGAAATAAATAAATAAAAATTTCTATCCCATTCAAATCTGCTAACACATACTTGCAGATGCTTTTCTTTTAAAAAAAAGCATGCACCATTTTTGTGGCTTCCAAAAGTGTGTTTATTAGCCAAGGAGATGCTTCATTTTCATAGACAAGAAGATTAATGCCCATGTGTGCGATATGAAAATCGGTGTGTTGTAATCACCACAGCAATCGGCGAGTGCGCATCCACCAGCAGCCCCTGGAAGTAGCGGAGCCTCAAGCATCAACTGTGAAGAGGTGGGCCAGTGGGAAATCCCCTATGACGTAAGAGTCCGCGCCTCGTCACATCCGGATGCCATGAGCGACGCCCCATGGACACTGCCGTGGCGGGCATGCGCACATGCCGAAATACGTATTAGACGTTGCCAAAAGTGAGGCCAAGTCCTCATACAAAAATCCAAAGGTAAGTATACAGTGAATATCTATAGTTCCTTCACCTAAGGTATTCTGTCCTCATGCACGTTAGCAGGGTGTGCGATGAGACATGTAGCTAAACCCCCTGTCTTCTTTAAGAAAAAGAGGCTGTAAAATTGTAACCTTCTTTTATTGATTGCAGATGTGACAGGAAAGGGTAAAACTATAGAATGCAATAATAAGAGCATTTCAGAATATATAACTGTACAGAGCATGAAACACAAATAGTTTACAATATACAGAATACACAAACTGATTATTACCTACTTAGTACAACAAACGTACTGATAAACACAGGATTATAAACACAGATAGTGCTTACCGACTATGCTTAGAGCAGGCTGTTTAAGAAACATGAAGAACACCAGTGATGTAGTTTCTCTTAAGGCACATGGAGGAATAATGGCTGCTGTCCTCCTTCAGTGTGATAAATAAGACCATAATGCAACAGGAACAATCCCACAATGCTCTTGGAATTTCCCACAAGACATCACAAATTAAACTAGAATCTATGCATCAAACAGCCAGCAGGTGGCGCTGTTACCTTACAACATAAAATGTATGAAAGAGCAATACATTCAAGAATTGCAATGTCTATAACAATTGGAGACATAAAAAAATGACTAGACTTTCTAGACAGCAATTATATGGCTGGACAGAACACTCCCCGCTTGACGTCAGCCGACGTCACTATTGTGTTTATTGGACGAGAACAGCAGAACGAGTTCCCCTACTGGCCTGAGGAACAATTTGGTCTCGCTTTGTTTCCCTATTTTTACTTCCACCTTACGTACGATTCCATCCTTACTTGGGAATGTCTGAGTAATAAGACCTAATGGCCATTCATTTCTCCGAGACTGACAGTCTTTCATTAGTACTACATCGCCAGGCTGGAGGTTAGGCTTGCTGGTTTGCCACTTTCTCCTCTGCTGCAGGGTAGGCAGGTACTGTTTTTTCCACTTGTCCCAAAAGGCATTGGAGAGACTCTGCACTTGTCTCCATTGACTCCTGTAACGGTCTTTAACATTAAATTCTCCAGGTGGCGAGCAATTAAGGTCAGTCTTCTGCGTAAGCAACAGGGCTGGGGTGAGAACAGTTGGGTCATCAGGATCACTGGAAATTGGAGCCAACGGTCTCGCGTTTATGATGGCTGACACTTCGGCCATGAATGTTGTTAAGCTTTCGTGTGTCAGTCTTACAGATTTTTCCTGTAAGAAGATTGAATCGAGGATTCTTCTTGCGACACCTATCATTCTCTCCCATACACCTCCCATGTGTGAAGAATGTGGTGGGTTAAAGGTCCAAGTACACCCATGTACACTTAGGTATCTTTCAACGTCCTTCATATCCAAGTTGGAAGAGAGTTGCAGTTCTCTTGCTGCTCCGACAAAGTTGGTGCCTCGGTCTGAACGAATATGTTTGACGGGTCCTCTGATGGCAATGAAACGCCGGAGAGCGTTTATGAAGCACGAAGTGTCCATAGATTCAATTATCTCTATGTGGACGGCTCTGATGGATAGACAAGTGAACATAATCGCCCATCGTTTCCCGTTTGCGTGGCCTCCTCTGGTTTTTCGGACAACCACAGACCAAGGACCAAACACATCTAGTCTGATGTTGGTGAAAGGTGGATCTGTACTAAATCGGTCATATGGAAGATCTGCCATCTTCGGAATCTGTGACATACCACGAAGTTTCTTGCAAGTAACACAGTTAAAGATGAATCTGCATACACATCTCTTAGCTCCAACTATCCACAACCAAGATGTTCTTAAGGCTCCCTCTGTGAACATACGACCTTGGTGTTTTGTCCGCTCGTGATAATGTTGAACAAGCAGAGTAGCTATGTGATGTTGTCCAGGAACTATCACGGGATGTTTCTGTGCCGAACCTATTTTTGCCTCTTTAAGGCATCCTCCTATTCTTAAGAGACCGTCTCCATCCATGACTGGGTCGAGTTTCCTCAGAACACTATCTTTTGGTATTGGTCTTTGATAGATTACACAGTCGATTTCTCTGGCGTAGTTTTCCCGTTGTACAGCTCGGATAATTATATTCTTTGACTGCTCTAGATCGAGAGCTGTGTGGACATGTTTACAATGATGCCAACCTGTGCAACTTTCCTTTTTTGTTGGTGAGGTTGCCTTGTAAGACTGAGCTATGTGGGTCAGGCAGGCGATGGCACGAACAAGTGAATTCCAAGTAGAGAGCGTACTGAATCGCTGAGATCCCAGGTGGCGCTTCAAAGTTTCAGTATGTAACGCAGACACTTGAGGGCGAATTTCAACGTCAGCATATGGATCTACTAGTTCAAACAAGGACGTTTCTGTCACGTTGGGCAATGACTAGAGTTGAGCGATACTTTCCGATATCCTAAAGTATCGGAATCGGAATGGTATCTCCGATATCACTAAAATATCGGCGATACCCGATACCGATACCGGAAGTCCCATGTAAGTCTATGGGAACAAAATATCGAAATTAAAAAAAACCCATTCTTGCCTTGTTGGTTAATTGTACATGAAGGAAAACAAGAAAGAGTAATGTAGAATGTATTGGGGAAGGTTGAGGAGACATTAAAGGCATAGATGTTTAACCCAATCAAATGGAATAGCATAAATATTTTTTTTTTAAAGATGTTCGGATTGACGAAGAAATTGACAATGTTAACGTTTTTTATATTTTGGCAAATATGTATATTACACAACTTCCATGCTCTTCATCTTCACCTTTTTAACTTTTCACACACTTTCTCCTTCATAATCTTCTGCAGCATCATCTTTTTCATCAAATTATTCTTCATCTTCACCTTCTTTATCTTCTTCTTAAACTTCTTGCTATTCATCTTTGTTAACATTACTCATATTCTTCTTATTAAACTATTATTCTTATTCATATTCTGTTTCATCTTCTTCATCATATTCTTATTTGTGACAGAGAATCCTGTACTTGTAATCTGTCAAAGTATGAATTTTTCATCCTTCCGTTCTTGCTGTCACAAAAGATTTAAATTACAACAGTATTTGTCCGTGTTCAGTTTAGCCTGCAGCAGCAGGCATTTTCCAGGGGCACCACGAGGAGGAACGGACTCACCCCCATACACTGCTTAGTCTTCTTCTGCTTAGAATTTAGAGCATATATTTTGCTCTTCATTTTGGTCTTATACTTCATGTTCTTCTGCTTTTAGATCTTCTGCTTATTGTTCTTGTGTCTCTTGTTCCGTATCTTGTATTTGTAGCACAATCTTGTACCAGCTGATGTTACTGGGACACGGTTACTAAGCAGGAGGTACCTGTGCTCCAAAGCACTACCAAGGACCAGCAGACGTTGCTGGAACTCGGATACCGAGATGGAGGCACCTAGGCCAAAGGCACTGCGGAGAACCAGTTGACGGTACTGGAACCCGGACGGGTAGCAGAAGGTACAAGAGCCAATGCAAGTAACGAGGACCAGCTGACTGTGCTGGAACCCGGAGGGGCAGCAGAAGGAAAAGAGCCAATGGCACAACCGAGGACCAGCTGACGTTACTGGGACACGGTTACTAAGCAGGAGGTACCTGTGCTCCAAAGCACTACCAAGGACCAGCAGACGTAGCTGGAACTCGGATACCGAGATGGAGGCACCTAGGCCAAAGGCACTGCGGAGAACCAGTTGACGGTACTGGAACCCGGACGGGTAGCAGAAGGTACAAGAGCCAATGCAAGTAACGAGGACCAGCTGACTGTGCTGGAACCCGGAGGGGCAGCAGAAGGAAAAGAGCCAATGGCACAACCGAGGACCAGCTGACGTTACTGAACCCCAGTAACACAGGAGCAAGTGTTGACTGTGCTAACAGCACTTCCGAGCAACAACTGGCGGTGTTGGAGCCCAGGGTCAAGGAGGATGTTTAAATACTAGATCAAGTAATTTCCTTGTTACCTGTCAATTTTAAATGTCTATACTTCAAACAAGAGAAAGATAACCTTTACTACCATAAGATGATGATTTCATTTAAACTAATATCTAGATAAATAAAGAATTGACAAACATAAACACATACATTAACATGTTGAACAGCAATGCAAACCACAAAATAAATTAGTTAAGGAATCTGCTATACGGTTGTACATAAAAGCATACAAGTACATGTCTGAATCCATTAATGATGGATAAGTAACAGTATGTACACCATTTTTATTGTATAGACAATGAATGTCTGACTTCAAAACATCATCAGCATTACAAGTTATCTGTGATATTACTAAAATGTTCCATTTGCTGAATAATGTCACTAAATATTTTATACAAAATTATACAATTTCCATCATGTAATACTCATAATATGTGGCAATAATCATTTTTATTAACAAACATAACCTTTAAAAAGTGCATAGTGCATAGTGAAAATTGCTATTTATGGCTGACTGTCGACTTGGAAGCATGACAACAGATAGATAAGGTATATATAGATGACACTGCATAGCCACAGATGGTGAATGGCGATGTAATACTGTACCTCAATAAAGTGTGCGTCACTACTACATATTTTTTTTTATATAGCTTTATAAACAGGGTACATGGATGTATGCTTGTGCCTTTGTTTTGACGCACAGACTGCCTTCCTGCTGAGACGCATTGGGTAGTGAACAGTTGTGTGCAGTGTTCACTGCAGTCTCTGCGGAATAACCACACTTAGACCTTATAACTTTTCAGACTTTCTTTATCAATCTACCAAGATGAAGAAGGCAGGGAGTAAGGCACGTGGTCGTGGAGTTTCTTCAGGGAGAGGACGTGGGGATTCTGTGGCTGCTGCGGCCCCCAGTGACACAGCATCCACCAGTTTTCCCCGGGCCGTGAGCGTTCCTTTATGCGCACTTTTGTAGGAGCTCGGAGTACCCCCCTGCTGCGGGAAGAACAAATTGAAGCCGTTGTTGTTTGGATGTCAGCCAATGCATCGACTTCAATTGCTTCCACCTCCTCTCAGGACCACAGCACTGTTGGGCAACCATCTGTCTCTTCACCGCCTGGCAAATTGCCCAGGCAGTCAGAGAGTTCTGTACAGGAGCCAGCTGAGTGTCTGCTTCTGTTCTCAGAATCTATTGGCTTGCAAACAGGGGCCCAGCCAAGCAGCATTCTGTAATGTGAAGAGGGAGTATGCAGTGATGCGCAACAGCTGTGTCTCTCTGAATCTGAAGAGGTGGGTGAGACAGTGCCGATGGTCAGCACACCGCAGAACGCATCTGATGATGATGAGACCCAGGTGCCAGTTTCTGTTGAGCATGGTGCTGGCCAGACCACCCAACAGCAGGTGTTGGAAGAGGGTAGTGGAGATGATGAGGTCCAAGACCCAACATGGCATGAAGAACAGGAAGGTGGTGGGAGCAGCTCAGAGGAATAATAATAATATTTATTTATATAGCGCCATCATATTCCGCAGCGCTTTACAGTTTAGCAGTTTCAGAACACAAGTCATAAGTAACAACGTTAACAATACAATAATTTAAGCTAAATAAGTCGCCCCTGCTCGTGACAGCTTACAATGTACAATGAGATGGGGAGATACAAAGTATAGGTGTTTATATACAATGGTGCATTTACAATGATGTTCCAGCCATCTTAAGGGACTGAGGGATGGAGATAGTGAATGGGCTAGAGACACACACACACTTACACAGAATACATAGAATGACTTTGATTAGTGAATGTGATAGGCCGCTCTGAACAAATGTGTTTTGAGGGAGCGCCTGAAACCATCAAATTGTGGATAGTCCTAATTTCTTGGGGTACAGCATTCCAGAGGATTGGCGTAGAGCAGGAGAAGTCTTGGAGTCGGGAGTGGGAGGTACGTATTAGTGCAGAGGTTAGTCGAAAGTCGTTTGCAGAGCGCAGCAGTCGGTTAGGCCGATAGATAGAAATGAGGGAGGAGATGTAGGAGGGGTGCTGCACTGTGGAGAGCTTTGTGGGTGAGAACCAGTACTTTGGTTGAAAGCTGGGAGAGGCCTAGAGAAATGGTTAGTGATAGAAGGAAGATAGAGGAAGACATTGCCCCAACGGTACAAACAGGAGGGAGAGTTAGGCTGCAGACTCGGTTGCCTGTAGCCTCCAGTTTGGCACCTGTTCGGAGCAGTTGTCTTCCAAAAGTCAAAACGTGCGCTCCCAGGACTTGCACTGCGTGGTCCTTTTTTCACACACTTGCACATGATATTTGCTATGTGAAATGCAAGCTGTGTAATCAAAAATTAAAAATAGCTAAAAGTGTCAGTCACCTCAATACCACAAATATGTGGAAACATGTGCGGACAAAGCACGTAGTTGAGTTACAAAGACACACTAGAGATGTAGGCCAACCTACAGCAGCACCTACATCTTCAGGTTGTGTTGAAGCCTCTTCATCGAGCTCACACACAGCTGGTTCTGCTTCCTCACAGGATCGCCATGGAAGAACCTCGGCCACTGTTGTCCAGAGACAAACTGTTATTCCACACACAGCAGCAAGTTCCCTGTCATCCTCACACTCCCAGGCCACAAAACAGCCATCGGTAGCACAGGCATGGGATAAAAGACGGCCATACTCCGCAAACCATGCACGAGCACAGGCTCTGAATGCTGGCATTGCAAAACTCCTGTCCCTTGAAATGCTGTGATTCAGGCTGGTGGAGACAGACAGTTTCCGTAACTGAATATCATTGTCAATCCCACAATACAATGTGCCAAGCCGATTTCATTTCAGCAGGCAAGCCGTCCCTGGTCTGCAAAAGCATGTTGAGGGAAAAATTAAACATGCGCTACTAAAAGCCCTCAGTAGCAAGGTCCACCTGACCACCGATGCGTGGACCAGTACCCATTGTTATGATCTGCTACAACCAGTAAGGAAAGAAGGGAATTCTGTCCCTACAATACAACTAAGCTGAATCCCTACGATGTAACGGGGAACCTGATCCTGCGACCAGACCCGCTAAAGTCCTCATCTAGTGTGAATGAAGACCTATAGTTGCGAGGGAGTAATCCCTACAAGATCTAGGGACTGTGAGAAAAGGTGGACACCTCCTAACATAAATTGTAGCATGGATAATTAAACAGAAAAATAAATACTTTGTGATCCTAACATCAAGCAAAACTGACAGATTAAGGCACCTAAGCACCCGGCTAGCTTAACAGTAGATAATACAATGAAGTCAAGCAAAGCCAGAAGGGCGGAGCCAGACTAAATAGGGAAAAAAGGTCATGTGACCAGCAAACTGAAACAAAACCTAACAAGAGGGTTCTAACACCCATGGCCAGGGACAATACCTTTCCCTCACTGCCCATTGGGTCAATGTTGTGCAGCCGGGTACTGATCTTGCGAGTGGCGCTGTACGTGTTCTGCCAACTCCAAGGATTGCAGGAATCAAGTCTGTACACATTGATTCCTCCTCCTATTCCAGTTCCTCAGAATCATCGCTGCAGGAGCCGTCACGGTCTACCTCCACATGGACCCGTGAACGTTTACCTGTTGCGACCGATATGAGCACAGCCGTGTCCAAATGTCAACAGGCCATCCTGAAATTAATTTCCATGGGGAATCTTAGCCACACAGCGCAGGAGCTCTGTAATGCCATAAAGCAGGAGAGCGACGTGTGGTTTTTGGAAGAGAATCTACAGGCAGGCTTGGTAGTGTGTGACAATGGCCGAAATCTGGTGTCAGCTCTGGGCCTTGGCAACCTCACTCACATACCATGTCTGTCATATGTGCTCAACTTGGTCGTGCAGAGTTTTTTGAGGGACTATCCGGATCTTGATGCACTGCTGCACAAGGTCCGCCTAGAGTGCGCTCACTTGCGACGTTCCAGCATGGCCAGATCGCTGATTGCAGCTCTGCAACGCAGATTTCACCTTCATGAACATCGCATCATATGTGACGTACCCACCAGGTGGAATTCCTCGTTACATATGTTGGAGCGGTTGTGTGAGCAGCAGCCAACAGTAATGGAGTATCAGCTGCATCAGGCGCAGTCAACTCGCAATTTGCGCCGTTCACACTTCACCACTACTGAGTGGGCCTCTATAATAAGAATAATAATATTATTTATTTATATAGCGCCATAATATTCCGCAGTGCTTTACAGTTTAACAGTTTCAAAACACAAGTCATAAGTAACAACGTTAACAATACAATAATTAAAGCCAAATCAGCCGCCCCTGCTGGTGAAAGCTTACAATCTACAATGAGGTGGGGGAGATACAAAGTACAGGTGTTTATATACAATGGTGTTTTTACAATGATGGTCCAGCCATTTTAAGGAAGTGAGGGATGCATGGAGATAGTGAATGGGCTACACACACAGAATTACACATAGAATGACTTTGATTAGTGAATGTGATAGGCCACTGTGAACAAATGTGTTTTGAGTGAGCGCCTGAAACCATCCAAATTGCGGATAGTCCTAATTTCTTGGGGTAGAGCATTCCAGAGGATTGGCGCAGCGCGGGTGAAGTCTTGGAGTTGGGAGTGGGAGGTACGGATTAGTGCAGAGGTTAGTCGAAGGTCGTTTGCAGAGTGCAGCAGTCGGTTAGGCCGATAAATATAAATAAGGGAGGAGATGTAGGGGGGTGCTGCGCTGTGGAGAGCTTTGTTGGTGAGAACCAGTAATTAGAATTGGATCCTATAATGAATGGGCAGCCACTGCCAGTGTAATGAGTGGCGAATAACTCTATGAAGGATATCTGCCACGTTTTGCGTGCGTTTGATGAGTCAACGCGGATGGCGAGTGCAGATGATGCACTAGTCAGCCTGACTGTCCCCCTTATCTGCCTGCTTCAAAAAACACTGCAAGCACTAAGGCATGAGGTTTTGGAAGAGGTGGAGGATGAGGAGTCACAAATTCCATCACCTTCTGGACAGTCAGCGCAACGTGGTTCCTCACAAAGGGCTGGAGGACTTTCAAAGTACCATGCTGTATCAACAATTGAACCTCCAGAGTCGCTGTCTATATTTTCATAACCATTACAAACTTTTAATGTATTTACAAAGCACATAATGTACATTTTTTGTCTATCCTTTTGTAATGCTATTGTGTTTCCATAAACTGATGTTACAGAATTATGATACAAAGTTTTTAAATTTTCAGTTTTAAATTTTGTAAATTTATATGTATTTGAAGGACTTTGTGAGGAGGATGAGGAGGAGTCAATGGAGGAGGAAGACATCGCTCCAGAGGGAGGTAGACAATGCTCTAGTCAGTATGTAGACCAAGGGTGGGGTGATGCACAGCAGGCGGAGATGACGCCTCTTGCAGGGGACAACGTTTCTTGGCCAGTTGGGAGTCTGCAGCACATGGTTGATTTCATGCTGCAGTGGCTGAGAAACGACCGCCGCATCGAACACATTCACACCACGTCTGATTATTGGGTGTACACCCTCCTAGACCCTCGCTACCGGGACAACTTACAAAGCCTCATCACACGTTGAACCGGGAGCGTAAAATGCGGAAGTACCAAGACACACTGGTGCAATCCATAATGTTCTCCATTCCAGCCGAGAGCACTGCTGCTGCTACTGATTTACAAAGCAGCTCTGTGCGTCGAGGCAGTGGAGACAGCTCTGCAACAAGAGGGAGCACAAGCAGCGCCTCTGCACAGGGCAAGAACAGTATGTTCCAAATGTGTCGAAGTTTTGTGGCAGCGCCACCAATGTCTACACCATCCGAGACGGCTCCAGTCAGCAGGAGGCAACATTTCCGTAAGATGGTGACAGACTACATGTCTTGCCCTCTCAGTGTACTCTCAGATGGCTCTTCCCCATTCAAGTTTTGTGTCTCTAAGCTGGATACATGGCCAGAGCTTAGCCAGTATGCATTGGAGGTGCTGGCTTGATCTGCTGCCAGTGTATTATCGGAGCGCGTCTTTACTGCTGCAGGTGGTGTACTAACAGACCGTTGCATGCGACTATCCTACGATAATGTAGAACGGCTTACTTTTCTGAAAATGAACTAGGCATGGATCTCGCCTGAATTTGCCTGTCCGGTTTCAGATTAACTAACTGGTTGGCAACGTTTTCCATGTCTCCTGTTATGTTCATCTTTCTACCACCTGAGCTATACTCCCTGGGCTACAACACTGCCAGTTGCTGCTCAGAAGTGTCGTGTCCACAGACCAATACACAAGCTATAGTGATAGTGGGGTTCAGTAACGCCTGCTGTTCCCCTGCTGCGTGTCCGGCAAAAATTACTGCTACCTAGCTACACATGTTGAAAAAAACATGACATGTTAAAGTGGCTAGTGCTACACATAGATATCAGGCTACACCCTTATTTCTAAGCTGTAAACAAGTGAAACGTCAAATTTAAAACCATTCAATGATTAGTGTTGGTAACAAATCTGTAACTAAATAATTGTGACATATTATGGCAGATATCCACATGTCTAACACAAATGCTAACACAAAAGCATACTTATGCTATAGGGTACTGATGGTGAACCTTCTCACTCCATAACTTTGACCAATCCAACTCACATCATGCCTCAAATGCTGCAATGTTGGAAGTGCATAATGTGGGTTGAACTTTGACAACAGCTGCAGTGCGAAGGTTATCCTTCTGTGTTCTTGGCTTTTAAATAAAAGCATACAAGTAAATATAATAATACATTGTTGATTAAGGGACATGATGTACACCTGTAATATTGTGCAAACAATGGATGTAGGACTATTCCTCTTCAACATTACTTATATTTGTGTCATTTGAAAAAATACATATTTTAGTTAAAAATTAAAAACCCATGTTCAGTAGCTGTGAAAGGCCCGTTTGTGTACTTCTATATTGTTTGCAACCAATGTATTGTATACGGATGGAAGCACGTCACTGTAATAGATTTGATTTATTTTAAATGGAATGTAGCAGAACCAATTTTAGAAAAATGACAAGGATGAGCCAGTGACAGACACTCAGCAGAGTACACGCAGCGGTGGTTGAAGAAGTAAATGGAGCGTGATGTGCACTCAAAAAAGTAAAAAACACAGACTGAAGTGAACACTGAAACACAACTGTCCACAATCTGTGAAAGGCTACTCCTTTGTGTACTTCTATAGTGTTTGCAACCAATGTATTGTATACGGATGGAAGCGCGTCACACTAATAGATTAGATTTATTTTAAATGGAATGTAGCAGAACCAATTTTAGAAAAATGACAAGGATGAGCCAGTGACAGACACTCAGCAGAGTACACGCAGCGGTGGTTGAAGAAGTAAATGGAGCGTGATGTGCACTCAAAAAAGTAAAAAACACAGACTGAAGTGAACACTGAAACACAACTGTCCACAATCTGTGAAAGGCTACTCCTTTGTGTACTTCTATAGTGTTTGCAACCAATGTATTGTATACGGATGGAAGCGCGTCACACTAATAGATTAGATTTATTTTAAATGGAATGTAGCAGAACCAATTTTAGAAAAATGACAAGGATGAGCCAGTGACAGACACTCAGCAGAGTACACGCAGCGGTGGTTGAAGAAGTAAATGGAGCGTGATGTGCACTCAAAAAAGTAAAAAACACAGACTGAAGTGAACACTGAAACACAACTGTCCACAATCTGTGAAAGGCTACTCCTTTGTGTACTTCTATAGTGTTTGCAACCAATGTATTGTATACGGATGGAAGCGCGTCACACTAATAGATTAGATTTATTTTAAATGGAATGTAGCAGAACCAATTTTAGAAAAATGACAAGGATGAGCCAGTGACAGACACTCAGCAGAGTACACGCAGCGGTGGTTGAAGAAGTAAATGGAGCGTGATGTGCACTCAAAAAAGTAAAAAACACAGACTGAAGTGAACACTGAAACACAACTGTCCACAATCTGTGAAAGGCTACTCCTTTGTGTACTTCTATAGTGTTTGCAACCAATGTATTGTATACGGATGGAAGCGCGTCACACTAATAGATTAGATTTTTTTCCACTAAAATGGAGCAGCACCAATTAGAGAAAAATGTGAAGGATGAGGCAGTGACACACGCTCAGCAGACTACAACCAGCAGTGGTTGAAGAACTAACTGGAGCGTGATCTGCACTCAAAAAATCATAAACCTCACAGACTGCAGTGAACACTGAAACACAACTATTCACTATCTGTGAAAAGCTCCTTTCTGTACTTCTATAGTGTTTGCAACCAATGTATTGTATACGGATGGAAGCACGTCACACTAATAGATTAGATTTTTTTCTAATATAATGGAGCTGCACCAATTCCACTAAATAAAATAAAAAAAAAAAAGAGTCAGTGACACGTGCAGATGCCTACAAACAGCGGTGGATGCAGAGCAAACTGCAGCGTCACCTGCACTGTCACACACACACCTTGCACAGAGCTGTTAAAACAACACTGGCAAAATGAAGCTTTACACAGCGGTTGGTAAACTAGCCTGCCTCTAGCACAGTAGTACACAAAATCGCAATATCTAACTGTCCCTCAGAGTCAGCACAGCAGCGTTCTGTCCCTAACTGAGTTCACAGCACAGTGACGCTAAAATGGCTGCGGCGCCTTTTATAGTGCATTCTGACATCATTTCAGCAGCCAATCACAGCCATGCCATTAGTTAAGATGACCGCATCATTACAGGATGTGCCCACACTTCGTAGGATTCCTCATTGGCTGACTAAAATCACATTGCCTCTCAAAGAATTATGGGAACTTCCGATTCCGGTATACGATATTGAAAAAGTATCGGAATTAAGTATCGGAATTCCGATAACGCGAATATCGGCCGATACCCGATACTTGCGGTATCGGAATGCTCAACACTAGCAATGACCTACACAAAAACTCAGGGCCTGTAAACCAAATCGTGTCTTTGAGGCGATTGGCAGCAACAAATCTGGTAGCCTGGTCCGCAGGGTTGAGATGTGTAGGCACATATTTCCATTGTTCAGGTGAGGTAGACCTTTGAATTCTGAGCACTCTGTTGCTAACATAGACATAGAAGCGTCTCACTTCGTTATGGATGTACCCAAGTACTATCCTGCTGTCAGTGTAGAACTCAAAGTCTTTAATTTCTAGATTCATTTCCATAGCAATGAGTTCTGCCAACTCGACTGCTAGCACGGCGGCACAAAGTTCCAGGCGTGGTACGGTGTGTTCACGGAGCGGTGTTAGTTTTGCTCTGCTCATGACAAACCCTACATGGCATTGTTGACTTGTGTCTATCGTCCTCAAATAGGCTACCGCAGCAATCGCTTTGATTGAAGCATCGGAGAACACACAAAGGGTTTGTGTCTCTATCTTGGTACTCGGTACAGACACATACAAACGTGTTATATGAAGACTTGACAAGGCTGTGAGGGAATTTCTCCAGCTCATCCACTTGGTTTTCTCTTTTGTGGGAAGAGGAGTATCCCAGTTCGTCACCTCTGTGGTGAACTCTCTTAACATAGCCTTGCCCTCGATGACTACAGGAGCTACAAACCCCAGTGGGTCATACAAACTGCTTATGGTAGACAGTACTCCTCTGCGAGTAAAGGGTTTATCTTCTTTGTTAACCTGGAAAGTGAAGGTATCAGCTTTTATGTCCCATAGTAAGCCGAGGCTCCGCTGCATCGGTAGGGAGTCTATGCCTAGATCTAAATTCTTCAAGTCACTTGAATGATCCTCAGGAGGGAAGGCTTCCATCACTTCCTTGCTGTTAGAAGCGATCTTGTGCAACCTCAGGTTAGATACAGCGAGCATGTCCTTGGCTCTTTTTAGAAGACTAATCGCGGTCTCATTTGTTGGCATCGATTTCAAACAGTCATCCACATAGAAATCTTTCTCTATAAACAGTCTGGCATCTGTTCCGTAGTCTGCTTCAACCTCTTGAGCCGCGCGTCTCAGCCCATAGATGGCTACTGCAGGAGAAGGACTATTACCAAAAATATGTACCTTCATACGATACTCCGTAATCTCTTTGGAAGGATCGTTATCCTTGAACCACAAGAATCTCAAGAAATTTCTATGTTCTTCTTTAACAAAGAAGCAGTGGAACATCTGTTGGATGTCTGCTGTGAATACAATGGAGTCTCTACGAAAACGGATAAGCACTCCTAAAAGTTTGTTGTTCAGATCCGGGCCTGATAACAAGACATCATTCAATGAAACACCTTCATACTTAGCACTCAAATCAAATACTACTCTGATTTGACCTGGCTTTTTCGGGTGATACACTCCAAACAGAGGCAGGTACCAACGTTCTTCAGCGTCTTGAAGTGTAGGTGCTAGCTCTGCATGACCGTTTTTAAATATTTTCTCCATGAAGGTAAAGAAATGACCTTTCATCTCTGGTTTATTATGGAAGCTGTGCCTGAGGGAGACAAATCGTTTATAAACTTGTTCTCTGTTGTTAGGCAAGCGTTGTCTTTGTGGCTTGAAGGGTAGAGGTGCAATCCAGTTCTTCGTTTTGTCCTGCACCATTCCTTGCTCCATCATCTCTAGGAACAGTTTATCTTCAAATGACATTGCTATACGATTATCTTCTTTGGTTTTGTGGAAGACTGTACACCCAAGTTGATCTTGGTCCCAATTCTGAATGCAATCATCATTGGCACTACTCGCTAAGATACTTGGTGCTGAAGTACTGTGTAGCAGCTCCTTTATGAAGTAGTGATTTTCACATGGTTGAAGGAGAGATGGACGTCCATTCTCGAGAGTCCTGGTAAACATGTTGTTAACTACTGTCGGTTTGTGTGTACCTCCTAAACAGACCTCTCCTACAATGACCCACCCAAGGTCAAGTCTCTGAGCATATGGAGCATTGTGTGAGCCATTGATCTGTTGTCTAACCTTGTGAACTTGTAGAATATCTCTCCCTAAGAGCAAGATTATTTGAGCCTCTGGGTCAAGGTTAGGAATCAGGTGTTCTATATGCTTCAGATGAGGATGGTACGATGCCACTTCAGGCGTAGGTATCTCTGACCTGTTGTCAGGAATCTGGTTACATTCCAATATGGTTGGTAAGGGCAGACACATTTGGCCATCTATAGACTCGACTACGTATCCTGTTGCTCTCCTACCAGCTGTCTCTATTATACCGGCACAGGTTTTTAAAGAGTAGGGGCGCTGGGTCCTCTGACGTTAAAGCTATCAAAGAAGGCAGACTTGGCTAGTGACCTATTACTCTGATCATCTAAAATCGCGTATACTTTGATGGCTTTGTCCTTTTCATCTGCCGGGTAGACTCTCACTAGGGAAATTTTAGAGCAAGACTTGCTTCCCATGAGATTTCCACAAACTTCTGTACACTTAGAAGTAATGGCTGGAGTGTCAGTATTTGAGTCATTCAGCTCCCCGCTATGCTCTTGGGGCAAAGTATCTGATAGTGATCCAGGGTGTAGAACTGAGTTATGTTCGGTGCTGTCACATTCGGTACACCTTGCACTAACCTCACAGTCCCTGGCAAAGTGGGATGTTGAAGAGCAGCATTTGTAGCAGATGCGATTCTCCTTAAGGAAGGCCTTCCTTTCCTCCAATGACTTTTCTCTGAAAGCTCTGCACTTAAGTAAGGAATGTGGCTTCTTGTGTAAGGGACACTGCCTGCTTGGATCCTTGGATTTGTCTTCTCCTTGACCGGAGCTGAACTCTTTGTGAACTGGACCTGTGGGAGAAATGTTAGTTTTGTGGACCTCTACAGTTGTTCTACGAGGTTTGCTAATAGAGTTATTGGCACATGACGACATGAAATCAAAGCTAGGGTCATTTCTAATTTTTGCTTGTTCTGAGACAAAATCTACAAACACATCGAATGGAGGAAACGGTACATTGTAAGTCTGTTTATACCTAGATCCATATGTAACCCATTTGTCTTGCAGGTTATATGGGAGTTTCTGAACTATGGGGTTCACACCTCTAGCAGTGTCGAGATATGTCAACCCCACAAGATCTCCTTCTGCTTTTGCTACACATAACTCCATTAACAAGTCAGTTAATTCTCTGAGCTTTGAATAATCCTTGTTTGCTATTCTAGGAAAATCCTCTATTCTTTTAAACAAGGCATTTTCTATGACCTCTACTGAGCCATAGCATTCATCAAGTCTATTCCAAATTCTTTTGAGGCCGACATCTGGATAATTTATATTAATGTCTCTGATTCTCTTTGCGTGTTCGGCGGACTCACTTCCTAGCCATTTTACCAAGAGATCCACTTCTTCACTACATGATAGACCTATGTCTCTTATGGTATTTTTGAAGGAGGCTCGCCAAGCCCTGTAGTTTTCAGCGCGATCGCTGAACTTTACAAGTCCCTTAGTGACCAACTCACGTCGAGAAAGGAACTTGGCAAAGTCCATTGTGGCTTGATTGGCACTGATGCCAGCTGATGGAGTGTTGTCAGAGTACATGTGTGCTGTGCGATCACACCTGTTAGGTGTCTCTGGTTTCGTCCAACTGCTGTAGTACCTTTCTGAAGCGAAGGGATTCTCTTTAAACCGGGACAGATTTCGGACCTTCTGCTCTGGAGAAAGATTATTGTAGTCAGTATCATCCCAATGTGTATCTCCTTGCTTTCGGTAGGAACACTGATAGTTGGCTTTCTGGGGGTCCGAATTATCTGGTTGGCTTGGCTTGTTGACAAAATGCTCTGTCTTCGCCTGTGGGTCTGGATCGTCATTTGGTTTGGAATGTCGATGGACGTACTCTGCAGTACGCTGCAATGGATCGTGAGTAACTCGTTGTAGACCTAGCACACTGCTGTGTCTGCTGTGTTCACCGTCGGAATATACGGCAGTTTCTAGTGCTTCTGCTTCTGCTATGGCAGCTGCTGTTTCTTTTTCAATAGCAAGTTTCTGTAATGTTGCTTCAAGGCATGCTTGTTGTAGTTTCAATTCTATCTCCTGCTCAGCAAAGGTGCTTCTTGCTTTTGCCGCTTCAGCCTTTGCGCGGGCAATAGCGGCGGCATTGCTGACGGAGGATGTCTTGGAGGAACCAACTCGTGAAATCATCTTGAAAGAGGATGCTCGTCCTTGAGACATGATTCGACAGTTGGGCGACCACTGTGATATCCCTTTGTCGGCTCTGCGTGGATAATGGCGGCTCTGTATGGTCCGATTATTCGGTCCGACCGTTAAGAGGTTGCTGCAATATCCGCATGCAATAACCGTATGCTTGGATAATGGGGGCTCTGTATGTCTGATCTTCTGAGCTTGTTCTCAGCAGTCGTTTTACTATTCTGTCCTCATGCACGTTAGCAGGGTGTGCGATGAGATATGTAGCTAAACCCCCTGTCTTCTTTAAGAAAAAGAGGCTGTAAAATTGTAACCTTCTTTTATTGATTGCAGATGTGACAGGAAAGGGTAAAACTATAGAATGCAATAATAAGAGCATTTCAGAATATATAACTGTACAGAGCATGAAACACAAATAGTTTACAATATACAGAATACACAAACTGATTATTACCTACTTAGTACAACAAACGTACTGATAAACACAGGATTATAAACACAGATAGTGCTTACCGACTATGCTTAGAGCAGGCTGTTTAAGAAACATGAAGAACACCAGTGATGTAGTTTCTCTTAAGGCACATGGAGGGATAATGGCTGCTGTCCTCCTTCAGTGTGATAAATAAGACCATAATGCAACAGGAACAATCCCACAATGCTCTTGGAATTTCCCACAAGACATCAAAGATGTATATCTTCGTACCGTGTTAGCCAGTAGATAGAAAAATATTTAGAGTTGAGAGTCCTCAGTGGTTGATACCTTTTAATGGCTAACTGAAAAGATGGTAACAAATTGCAAGCTTTCGAGACTACTCAGGTCTCTTCATCAGGCTGAACTAATACAAAATCTGAAGAATCACATATTTATACACAAAAACACAGAAAAAATGCAATAGGTAAGACAAGTGACGTGAAGCAGAATAGTCATTATGGCAGAGGAATGAGCATAAATATTGGAACAATTCATAGATAAGGAGAGAAAGTTTTATTACCCTCTGATTGGGGTCTGGTAATGTTTTGTGATGTTTTCACAGGGTATTTGGAGTAAATTCCTTAATTGATGTAATAGGCCATAAAACCATGTGACAGGTTCATTCCAGCATTAAGAGTGTCAAAGGTCACAAGACATCACAAATTAAACTAGAATCTATGCATCAAACAGCCAGCAGGTGGCGCTGTTACCTTACAACATAAAATGTATGAAAGAGCAATACATTCAAGAATTGCAATGTCTATAACAATTGGAGACATAAAAAAATGACTAGACTTTCTAGACAGCAATTATATGGCTGGACAGAACATAAGGATAAAAGGAGACCACAGATGTACTACTAACCCATATTTTCCTCAGATAAAGTGAAAAGTGCATAGTGCAAAGGGATTTGCCAATACAGCATAAAATGACATATGATATCATATAAGGGGCAAGTGAAAAAGAATAAGGACAATAATTAAATATAATAATACTGCATCTACCCTTTAAGGATAGAAAACTGTTAACCCATAAGACAGTGTGTGCAGATAATGAAACAGGATATTACATCAAAGTACATAAAGATAAAGTACTATGATAATATGACAATGTGAATACATATTAAGAGGATAACCATAGAGATAATAATAATAACATACTGGCGACTTCCATAGAAAAAAGCAACAGAACATACATGCAATAGTATAACGACCAGGGTGATTTCTAAAAGGACTTGCCACATCAATCAAAGAAGAAGGATCTATCACAAAAGTGGAGAATAATTCACAGCATGAGTAGCCATTCAATATTCGGCAGAGTTCACACACATGGTCCAGACCATAGGGACAGTGGATGTTGATGAGCCATAACAACAGACAAAATATAAACTAGAATAAATAAAAAGACACACAAATTAAAATCCAAATCTATTAATTATGACTAAGTTAAAGAAATGGATTAAAGCTTAGTTGCTCATTAATGCCCACCGGTGCCAGGGTGCCCAAATTCAAGATTCAACGGCATTCTACCTGACCAAGTATGCGTTTCATGTCGCTAATTCTGCTACATACCCGGTCAATGCCAAAATGTGATGTGGCAAGTCCTTTTGGAAATCACCCTGGTCGTTATACTATTGCATGTATGTTCTGTTGTTTTTTTCTATGGAAGTCGCCAGAATGTTATTATTATCTCTATGGTTTTCCTCTTAATATGTGATCACATTGTCATATTATCATTAGTGTTGAGCATTCCGATACCGCAAGTATCGGGTATCGGCCGATATTCGCGTTATCGGAATTCCGATACTTAATTCCGATACTTTTTCAATATCGTATACCGGAATCGGAAGTTCCCATAATTCTTTGAGAGGCAATGTGATTTTAGTCAGCCAATGAGGAATCCTACGAAGTGTGGGCACATCCTGTAATGATGCGGTCATCTTAACTAATGGCATGGCTGTGATTGGCTGCTGAAATGATGTCAGAATGCACTATAAAAGGCGCCGCAGCCATTTTAGCGTCACTGTGCTGTGAACTCAGTTAGGGACAGAACGCTGCTGTGCTGACTCTGAGGGACAGTTAGATATTGCGATTTTGTGTACTACTGTGCTAGAGGCAGGCTAGTTTACCAACCGCTGTGTAAAGCTTCATTTTGCCAGTGTTGTTTTAACAGCTCTGTGCAAGGTGTGTGTGTGACAGTGCAGGTGACGCTGCAGTTTGCTCTGCATCCACCGCTGTTTGTAGGCATCTGCACGTGTCACTGACTCTTTTTTTTTTTTATTTTATTTAGTGGAATTGGTGCAGCTCCATTATATTAGAAAAAAATCTAATCTATTAGTGTGACGTGCTTCCATCCGTATACAATACATTGGTTGCAAACACTATAGAAGTACAGAAAGGAGCTTTTCACAGATAGTGAATAGTTGTGTTTCAGTGTTCACTGCAGTCTGTGAGGTTTATGATTTTTTGAGTGCAGATCACGCTCCAGTTAGTTCTTCAACCACTGCTGGTTGTAGTCTGCTGAGCGTGTGTCACTGCCTCATCCTTCACATTTTTCTCTAATTGGTGCTGCTCCATTTTAGTGGAAAAAAATCTAATCTATTAGTGTGACGCGCTTCCATCCGTATACAATACATTGGTTGCAAACACTATAGAAGTACACAAAGGAGTAGCCTTTCACAGATTGTGGACAGTTGTGTTTCAGTGTTCACTTCAGTCTGTGTTTTTTACTTTTTTGAGTGCACATCACGCTCCATTTACTTCTTCAACCACCGCTGCGTGTACTCTGCTGAGTGTCTGTCACTGGCTCATCCTTGTCATTTTTCTAAAATTGGTTCTGCTACATTCCATTTAAAATAAATCTAATCTATTAGTGTGACGCGCTTCCATCCGTATACAATACATTGGTTGCAAACACTATAGAAGTACACAAAGGAGTAGCCTTTCACAGATTGTGGACAGTTGTGTTTCAGTGTTCACTTCAGTCTGTGTTTTTTACTTTTTTGAGTGCACATCACGCTCCATTTACTTCTTCAACCACCGCTGCGTGTACTCTGCTGAGTGTCTGTCACTGGCTCATCCTTGTCATTTTTCTAAAATTGGTTCTGCTACATTCCATTTAAAATAAATCTAATCTATTAGTGTGACGCGCTTCCATCCGTATACAATACATTGGTTGCAAACACTATAGAAGTACACAAAGGAGTAGCCTTTCACAGATTGTGGACAGTTGTGTTTCAGTGTTCACTTCAGTCTTTTGTTTTTTACTTTTTTGAGTGCACATCACGCTCCATTTACTTCTTCAACCACCGCTGCGTGTACTCTGCTGAGTGTCTGTCACTGGCTCATCCTTGTCATTTTTCTAAAATTGGTTCTGCTACATTCCATTTAAAATAAATCAAATCTATTACAGTGACGTGCTTCCATCCGTATACAATACATTGGTTGCAAACAATATAGAAGTACACAAACGGGCCTTTCACAGCTACTGAACATGGGTTTTTAATTTTTAACTAAAATATGTATTTTTTCAAATGACACAAATATAAGTAATGTTGAAGAGGAATAGTCCTACATCCATTGTTTGCACAATATTACAGGTGTACATCATGTCCCTTAATCAACAATGTATTATTATATTTACTTGTATGCTTTTATTTAAAAGCCAAGAACACAGAAGGATAACCTTCGCACTGCAGCTGTTGTCAAAGTTCAACCCACATTATGCACTTCCAACATTGCAGCATTTGAGGCATGATGTGAGTTGGATTGGTCAAAGTTATGGAGTGAGAAGGTTCACCATCAGTACCCTATAGCATAAGTATGCTTTTGTGTTAGCATTTGTGTTAGACATGTGGATATCTGCCATAATATGTCACAATTATTTAGTTACAGATTTGTTACCAACACTAATCATTGAATGGTTTTAAATTTGACGTTTCACTTGTTTACAGCTTAGAAATAAGTGTGTAGCCTGATATCTATGTGTAGCACTAGCCACTTTAACATGTCATGTTTTTTTCAACATGTGTAGCTAGGTAGCAGTAATTTTTGCCGGACACACAGCAGGGGAACAGCAGGCGTTACTGAACCCCACTATCACTATAGCTTGTGTATTGGTCTGTGGACACGACACTTCTGAGCAGCAACTGGCAGTGTTGTAGCCCAGGGAGTATAGCTCAGGTGGTAGAAAGATGAACATAACAGGAGACATGGAAAACGTTGCCAACCAGTTAGTTAATCTGAAACCGGACAGGCAAATTCAGGCGAGATCCATGCCTAGTTCATTTTCAGAAAAGTAAGCCGTTCTACATTATCGTAGGATAGTCGCATGCAACGGTCTGTTAGTACACCACCTGCAGCAGTAAAGACGCGCTCCGATAATACACTGGCAGCAGATCAAGCCAGCACCTCCAATGCATACTGGCTAAGCTCTGGCCATGTATCCAGCTTAGAGACACAAAACTTGAATGGGGAAGAGCCATCTGAGAGTACACTGAGAGGGCAAGACATGTAGTCTGTCACCATCTTACGGAAATGTTGCCTCCTGCTGACTGGAGCCGTCTCGGATGGTGTAGACATTGGTGGCGCTGCCACAAAACTTCGACACATTTGGAACATACTGTTCTTGCCCTGTGCAGAGGCGCTGCTTGTGCTCCCTCTTGTTGCAGAGCTGTCTCCACTGCCTCGACGCACAGAGCTGCTTTGTAAATCAGTAGCAGCAGCAGTGCTCTCGGCTGGAATGGAGAACATTATGGATTGCACCAGTGTGTCTTGGTACTTCCGCATTTTACGCTCCCGGTTCAACGGTGTGATGAGGCTTTGTAAGTTGTCCCGGTAGCGAGGGTCTAGGAGGGTGTACACCCAATAATCAGACGTGGTGTGAATGTGTTCGATGCGGCGGTCGTTTCTCAGCCACTGCAGCATGAAATCAACCATGTGCTGCAGACTCCCAACTGGCCAAGAAACGTTGTCCCCTGCAAGAGGCGTCATCTCCGCCTGCTGTGCATCACCCCACCCTTGGTCTACATACTGACTAGAGCATTGTCTACCTCCCTCTGGAGCGATGTCTTCCTCCTCCATTGACTCCTCCTCATCCTCCTCACAAAGTCCTTCAAATACATATAAATTTACAAAATTTAAAACTGAAAATTTAAAAACTTTGTATCATAATTCTGTAACATCAGTTTATGGAAACACAATAGCATTACAAAAGGATAGACAAAAAATGTACATTATGTGCTTTGTAAATACATTAAAAGTTTGTAATGGTTATGAAAATATAGACAGCGACTCTGGAGGTTCAATTGTTGATACAGCATGGTACTTTGAAAGTCCTCCAGCCCTTTGTGAGGAACCACGTTGCGCTGACTGTCCAGAAGGTGATGGAATTTGTGACTCCTCATCCTCCACCTCTTCCAAAACCTCATGCCTTAGTGCTTGCAGTGTTTTTTGAAGCAGGCAGATAAGGGGGACAGTCAGGCTGACTAGTGCATCATCTGCACTCGCCATCCGCGTTGACTCATCAAACGCACGCAAAACGTGGCAGATATCCTTCATAGAGTTATTCGCCACTCATTACACTGGCAGTGGCTGCCCATTCATTATAGGATCCAATTCTAATTACTGGTTCTCACCAACAAAGCTCTCCACAGCGCAGCACCCCCCTACATCTCCTCCCTTATTTATATTTATCGGCCTAACCGACTGCTGCACTCTGCAAACGACCTTCGACTAACCTCTGCACTAATCCGTACCTCCCACTCCCAACTCCAAGACTTCACCCGCGCTGCGCCAATCCTCTGGAATGCTCTACCCCAAGAAATTAGGACTATCCGCAATTTGGATGGTTTCAGGCGCTCACTCAAAACACATTTGTTCACAGTGGCCTATCACATTCACTAATCAAAGTCATTCTATGTGTAATTCTGTGTGTGTAGCCCATTCACTATCTCCATGCATCCCTCACTTCCTTAAAATGGCTGGACCATCATTGTAAAAACACCATTGTATATAAACACCTGTACTTTGTATCTCCCCCACCTCATTGTAGATTGTAAGCTTTCACCAGCAGGGGCGGCTGATTTGGCTTTAATTATTGTATTGTTAACGTTGTTACTTATGACTTGTGTTTTGAAACTGTTAAACTGTAAAGCACTGCGGAATATTATGGCGCTATATAAATAAATAATATTATTATTCTTATTATAGAGGCCCACTCAGTAGTGGTGAAGTGTGAACGGCGCAAATTGCGAGTTGACTGCGCCTGATGCAGCTGATACTCCATTACTGTTGGCTGCTGCTCACACAACCGCTCCAACATATGTAACGAGGAATTCCACCTGGTGGGTACGTCACATATGATGCGATGTTCATGAAGGTGAAATCTGCGTTGCAGAGCTGCAATCAGCGATCTGGCCATGCTGGAACGTCGCAAGTGAGCGCACTCTAGGCGGACCTTGTGCAGCAGTGCATCAAGATCCGGATAGTCCCTCAAAAAACTCTGCACGACCAAGTTGAGCACATATGACAGACATGGTATGTGAGTGAGGTTGCCAAGGCCCAGAGCTGACACCAGATTTCGGCCATTGTCACACACTACCAAGCCTGCCTGTAGATTCTCTTCCAAAAACCACACGTCGCTCTCCTGCTTTATGGCATTACAGAGCTCCTGCGCTGTGTGGCTAAGATTCCCCATGGAAATTAATTTCAGGATGGCCTGTTGACATTTGGACACGGCTGTGCTCATATCGGTCGCAACAGGTAAACGTTCACGGTCCATGTGGAGGTAGACCGTGACGGCTCCTGCAGCGATGATTCTGAGGAACTGGAATAGGAGGAGGAATCAATGTGTACAGACTTGATTCCTGCAATCCTTGGAGTTGGCAGAACACGTACAGCGCCACTCGCAAGATCAGTACCCGGCTGCACAACATTGACCCAATGGGCAGTGAGGGAAAGGTATTGTCCCTGGCCATGGGTGTTAGAACCCTCTTGTTAGGTTTTGTTTCAGTTTGCTGGTCACATGACCTTTTTTCCCTATTTAGTCTGGCTCCGCCCTTCTGGCTTTGCTTGACTTCATTGTATTATCTACTGTTAAGCTAGCCGGGTGCTTAGGTGCCTTAATCTGTCAGTTTTGCTTGATGTTAGGATCACAAAGTATTTATTTTTCTGTTTAATTATCCATGCTACAATTTATGTTAGGAGGTGTCCACCTTTTCTCACAGTCCCTAGATCTTGTAGGGATTACTCCCTCGCAACTATAGGTCTTCATTCACACTAGATGAGGACTTTAGCGGGTCTGGTCGCAGGATCAGGTTCCCCGTTACATCGTAGGGATTCAGCTTAGTTGTATTGTAGGGACAGAATTCCCTTCTTTCCTTACTGGTTGTAGCAGATCATAACAATGGGTACTGGTCCACGCATCGGTGGTCAGGTGGACCTTGCTACTGAGGGCTTTTAGTAGCGCATGTTTAATTTTTCCCTCAACATGCTTTTGCAGACCAGGGACGGCTTGCCTGCTGAAATGAAATCGGCTTGGCACATTGTATTGTGGGATTGACAATGATATTCAGTTACGGAAACTGTCTGTCTCCACCAGCCTGAATCACAGCATTTCAAGGGACAGGAGTTTTGCAATGCCAGCATTCAGAGCCTGTGCTCGTGCATGGTTTGCGGAGTATGGCCGTCTTTTATCCCATGCCTGTGCTACCGATGGCTGTTTTGTGGCCTGGGAGTGTGAGGATGACAGGGAACTTGCTGCTGTGTGTGGAATAACAGTTTGTCTCTGGACAACAGTGGCCGAGGTTCTTCCATGGCGATCCTGTGAGGAAGCAGAACCAGCTGTGTGTGAGCTCGATGAAGAGGCTTCAACACAACCTGAAGATGTAGGTGCTGCTGTAGGTTGGCCTACATCTCTAGTGTGTCTTTGTAACTCAACTACGTGCTTTGTCCGCACATGTTTCCACATATTTGTGGTATTGAGGTGACTGACACTTTTAGCTATTTTTAATTTTTGATTACACAGCTTGCATTTCACATAGCAAATATCATGTGCAAGTGTGTGAAAAAAGGACCACGCAGTGCAAGTCCTGGGAGCGCACGTTTTGACTTTTGGAAGACAACTGCTCCGAACAGGTGCCAAACTGGAGGCTACAGGCAACCGAGTCTGCAGCCTAACTCTCCCTCCTGTTTGTACCGTTGGGGCAATGTCTTCCTCTATCTTCCTTCTATCACTAACCATTTCTCTAGGCCTCTCCCAGCTTTCAACCAAAGTACTGGTTCTCACCCACAAAGCTCTCCACAGTGCAGCACCCCTCCTACATCTCCTCCCTCATTTCTATCTATCGGCCTAACCGACTGCTGCGCTCTGCAAACGACTTTCGACTAACCTCTGCACTAATACGTACCTCCCACTCCCGACTCCAAGACTTCTCCTGCTCTACGCCAATCCTCTGGAATGCTGTACCCCAAGAAATTAGGACTATCCACAATTTGCATGGTTTCAGGCGCTCCCTCAAAACACATTTGTTCAGAGCGGCCTATCACATTCACTAATCAAAGTCATTCTATGTATTCTGTGTAAGTGTGTGTGTGTCTCTAGCCCATTCACTATCTCCATCCCTCAGTCCCTTAAGATGGCTGGAACATCATTGTAAATGCACCATTGTATATAAACACCTATACTTTGTATCTCCCCCATCTCATTGTACATTGTAAGCTGTCACGAGCAGGGGCGACTTATTTAGCTTAAATTATTGTATTGTTAACGTTGTTACTTATGACTTGTGTTCTGAAACTGCTAAACTGTAAAGCGCTGCGGAATATGATGGCGCTATATAAATAAATATTATTATTATTCCTCTGAGCTGCTCCCACCACCTTCCTGTTCTTCATGCCATGTTGGGTCTTGGACCTCATCATCTCCACTACCCTCTTCCAACACCTGCTGTTGGGTGGTCTGGCCAGCACCATGCTCAACAGAAACTGGCACCTGGGTCTCATCATCATCAGATGCGTTCTGCGGTGTGCTGACCATCGGCACTGTCTCACCCGCCTCTTCAGATTCAGAGAGACACAGCTGTTGCGCATCACTGCATACTCCCTCTTCACATTACAGAATGCTGCTTGGCTGGGCCCCTGTTTGCAAGCCAATAGATTCTGAGAACAGAAGCAGACACTCAGCTGGCTCCTGTACAGAACTCTCTGACTGCCTGGGCAATTTGCCAGGCGGTGAAGAGACAGATGGTTGCCCAACAGTGCTGTGGTCCTGAGAGGAGGTGGAAGCAATTGAAGTCGATGCATTGGCTGACATCCAAACAACAACGGCTTCAATTTGTTCTTCCCGCAGCAGGGGGGTACTCCGAGCTCCTACAAAAGTGCGCATAAAGGAACGCTCACGGCCCGGGGAAAACTGGTGGATGCTGTGTCACTGGGGGCCGCAGCAGCCACAGAATCCCCACGTCCTCTCCCTGAAGAAACTCCACGACCACGTGCCTTACTCCCTGCCTTCTTCATCTTGGTAGATTGATAAAGAAAGTCTGAAAAGTTATAAGGTCTAAGTGTGGTTATTCCGCAGAGACTGCAGTGAACACTGCACACAACTGTTCACTACCCAATGCGTCTCAGCAGGAAGGCAGTCTGTGCGTCAAAACAAAGGCACAAGCATACATCCATGTACCCTGTTTATAAAGCTATATAAAAAAAAATATGTAGTAGTGACGCACACTTTATTGAGGTACAGTATTACATCGCCATTCACCATCTGTGGCTATGCAGTGTCATCTATATATACCTTATCTATCTGTTGTCATGCTTCCAAGTCGACAGTCAGCCATAAATAGCAATTTTCACTATGCACTATGCACTTTTTAAAGGTTATGTTTGTTAATAAAAATGATTATTGCCACATATTATGAGTATTACATGATGGAAATTGTATAATTTTGTATAAAATATTTAGTGACATTATTCAGCAAATGGAACATTTTAGTAATATCACAGATAACTTGTAATGCTGATGATGTTTTGAAGTCAGACATTCATTGTCTATACAATAAAAATGGTGTACATACTGTTACTTATCCATCATTAATGGATTCAGATATGTACTTGTATCCTTTTATGTACAACCGTATAGCAGATTCCTTAACTAATTTATTTTGTGGTTTGCATTGCTGTTCAACATGTTAATGTATGTGTTTATGTTTGTCAATTCTTTATTTATCTAGATATTAGTTTAAATGAAATCATCATCTTATGGTAGTAAAGGTTATCTTTCTCTTGTTTGAAGTATAGACATTTAAAATTGACAGGTAACAAGGAAATTACTTGATCTAGTATTTAAACATCCTCCTTGACCCTGGGCTCCAACACCGCCAGTTGTTGCTCGGAAGTGCTGTTAGCACAGTCAACACTTGCTCCTGTGTTACTGGGGTTCAGTAACGTCAGCTGGTCCTCGGTTGTGCCATTGGCTCTTTTCCTTCTGCTGCCCCTCCGGGTTCCAGCACAGTCAGCTGGTCCTCGTTACTTGCATTGGCTCTTGTACCTTCTGCTACCCGTCCGGGTTCCAGTACCGTCAACTGGTTCTCCGCAGTGCCTTTGGCCTAGGTGCCTCCATCTCGGTATCCGAGTTCCAGCTACGTCTGCTGGTCCTTGGTAGTGCTTTGGAGCACAGGTACCTCCTGCTTAGTAACCGTGTCCCAGTAACGTCAGCTGGTCCTCGGTTGTGCCATTGGCTCTTTTCCTTCTGCTGCCCCTCCGGGTTCCAGCACAGTCAGCTGGTCCTCGTTACTTGCATTGGCTCTTGTACCTTCTGCTACCCGTCCGGGTTCCAGTACCGTCAACTGGTTCTCCGCAGTGCCTTTGGCCTAGGTGCCTCCATCTCGGTATCCGAGTTCCAGCAACGTCTGCTGGTCCTTGGTAGTGCTTTGGAGCACAGGTACCTCCTGCTTAGTAACCGTGTCCCAGTAACATCAGCTGGTACAAGATTGTGCTACAAATACAAGATACGGAACAAGAGACACAAGAACAATAAGCAGAAGATCTAAAAGCAGAAGAACATGAAGTATAAGACCAAAATGAAGAGCAAAATATATGCTCTAAATTCTAAGCAGAAGAAGACTAAGCAGTGTATGGGGGTGAGTCCGTTCCTCCTCGTGGTGCCCCTGGAAAATGCCTGCTGCTGCAGGCTAAACTGAACACGGACAAATACTGTTGTAATTTAAATCTTTTGTGACAGCAAGAACGGAAGGATGAAAAATTCATACTTTGACAGATTACAAGTACAGGATTCTCTGTCACAAATAAGAATATGATGAAGAAGATGAAACAGAATATGAATAAGAATAATAGTTTAATAAGAAGAATATGAGTAATGTTAACAAAGATGAATAGCAAGAAGTTTAAGAAGAAGATAAAGAAGGTGAAGATGAAGAATAATTTGATGAAAAAGATGATGCTGCAGAAGATTATGAAGGAGAAAGTGTGTGAAAAGTTAAAAAGGTGAAGATGAAGAGCATGGAAGTTGTGAAACATACATATTTGCCAAAATATAAAAAACGTTAACAACATTGTCAATTTCTTCGTCAATCCGAACATCTTTAAAAAAAAAAATATTTATGCTATTCCATTTGATTGGGTTAAACATCTATGCCTTTAATGTCTCCTCAACCTTCCCCAATACATTCTACATTACTCTTTCTTGTTTTCCTTCATGTACAATTAACCAACAAGGCAAGAATGGGTTTTTTTTAATTTCGATATTTTGTTCCCATAGACTTACATGGGACTTCCGGTATCGGTATCGGGTATCGCCGATATTTTAGTGATATCGGCGATACCATTCCGATTCCGATACTTTAGGATATCGGAAAGTATCGCTCAACTCTAATTATCATAGTACTTTATCTTTATGTACTTTGATGTAATATCCTGTTTCATTATCTGCACACACTGTCTTATGGGTTAACAGTTTTCTATCCTTAAGGGGTAGATGCAGTATTATTACATTTAATTATAGTCCTTATTCTTTTTCACTTACCCCTTATACGATATCATATGTCATTTTACGCTGTATCGGAAATCCCTTTGCACTATGCACTTGTCACTTTATCTGAGGAAAACATGATTTAGTAGTTAGGGATGAGCTTTCCGATATTGAAATATCGGAAATCGGCCCGATATTTGTGATATCGGAAATCCGATTTCCGATTCCGATATTTTTTCACATCGGAAATCGGAAATCCCAAAATCCTTCAGCTTCTGAGCGCTCTGTGGAGCCAATCAGGAGCTGAAGAATTGCTGACAACATTGTGTAACTCCCCTAAGCTTGGTAGGAGGCGTCCAAACATGCTAGCTAGGGGCTGCGCTGCGATTGGCTGGCTGGATGGTGTGATCAGGCAGTGTAAAAGGCTGCGTCTTCCATTTTAGCCTCCTTCTACTGTGAAAGCAGATAGGGATAGGTTGCTGTTGGAGATAGGGAGAGATCTCGGATCTAATAGCGATAGAAATTGTTTTTCAGCGACTGTAGCAGCCCGTGTGTGTTACAGAAGCAGTCTTTTTCCTCACTAACCCCGCTCAGTTTCATTTTTTGTGCTGTGCAGGCTCTCAGTGAGGTGCTTAGTGAGCCAGTGCAGCGCACATTCACTGCAGCTGCTGCAGCTCCTCTTGCTGCAGCACTGTGTGGTGTGTGTCTCACTGCTTTTTCACAGCCTTTTCTTTTCATCCCTTAAATCCCCTTCCCCTATTTTTTCCTATAAGTGTAGCTTCACCATCCAGTACATTTTGGTGAACGCTATATGGGGATTTTGAAGTGAGGGGTTCCCCCCCCCCCGAACCTCCACCCCCAATCTCTTACCCCCATTTATCCCTCAATTTTCCTGGTGCTCGGGTGTGCTTTGCACAGTTTAGTCACCTCCGCTGCGCAGACCGCCTGTGTGCTTTTTTTTGGGGAGAGCAGCACCCACTAGGTCAGTCTTTGTAGTCACATCAGACTGCAGGACCCCTAGTGCGGCCTGTTCTATCGCGCACCCTCTAATTTTTCACCAGTAAAATTCACTCTCAGTGCCCCTATAAGTGTTACTTTACCTCACAGCACACTATATAGGGATTGTACTGTGAGGGCCCAAACAACCTCTGTGGCTGGTGCCGCACAGCACCTGGCCCAGTCCCGGAGAATCCTTTTATTTTTGGTATCACAGCAGTGTCATTTACTTTATTTATTTATAAAGTGTAGCAGACACACCATCATACAGTGCCATTAGCGTTTCTTATACCTGTTTGTAGTCATACAGGAATAAGCACACTAATCCCTAATAATTACTTTCTTGCCGTTCTGAATCCATCAATAGAGATGAAGGCAGGGAGTAAGGGACGTCCCCGTGGCGGCCGCGGAAGAGTTGGATCCATGGGCGTACCCACCATGGGCGGGGGGGCAGCTGCCCCCCCTAGAAGCAGGGGCGTGCACCTATCATGATGTGGCCACCTGTTTTTCCTCTCGCCAGCCCTTTAAATCTTTGGGCACGGCGGCTTTATAGGTGTGTGTGCTGGCAAAAGCATCAGTGAGTCAGTGGCCGGGTGCCCTGCACATAGGAGTTAAGAACGCCTGACGTTGAACGTCAGGACGTTCTTTGTGGGCGGGGAGAGAGAGCGCTCTGCTCTACCCGTCTCCCGCCCCTGGCTGCAGCGCGCCGCTGAACGTATCAGGATCAGGTCAGGCATTCGGAGGACCTCCTAGAACCCGCGCGCTCCTGAGGCAATTGCTGTTATTCAAATCTATTCAGTCAGTGACATCACGCAGGGTCTGGGTGAGTGAGTGAGAGTGTAATACTGGGGCTGGCTGTGGCTGGGCTGACATATATACAGTGGCTGATGGCTGGCTGGTCTGATGTATATAGAGGTGCTGGCGGCTTGGGCTGATGTGTATATACAGGGGCTGAGGGCTGGATGGTCTGATGTACAGTACAGACCAAATGTTTGGACACACCTTCTCATTTAAAGATTTTTCTGTATTTTAATGGCTATGAAAATTGTACATTCACACTGAAGGCATCAAAACTATGAATTAACACATGTGGAATTATAGACTTAACAAAGCAGTCATCAAAGCAAAAGGTGGCTACTTTGAAGAACCTAGAATATAAAACATAATTTCAGTTGTTTCACACTTTTTTGTTAAGTCTATAATTCCAAATATGTTAATTCATAGTTTTGATGCCTTCAGTGTGAATGTACAATTTTCATAGTCATGAAAATACAGAAAAATCTTTAAATGAGAAGGTGTGTCCAAACTTTTGGTCTGTACTGTATATACAGGGGCTGGCTGTGGCTGGGCTGATGTATATACAGGTGGTGCTGAGCTCAGTGGGCTGGGGCTAGTGATGATATATACAGGTGTGGAGCTCATTATACTGTATGGAGTATTATATGGGGCACATTATACTGCATGGAGCAATATATGGGAATCATTATTCTGTATGGAGCAATATATGGGGCATGTTATTCTGTATAGAGCACTATGTGGTGCCCATAATACTGTATGGAGCAATATATGGGGCTCACTATTCTGTATGGAGTAATATATGGGGCTCATTATTCTGTATGAAGTAATATATGGGGCTCATTATACTGTATGGAGCAATATATGGGGCATGTTATTCTGTATGGAGCGCTATGCGGTGCCCACAATACTGTATGGAGGACTATGTGGTGCCCATAATACTGTATGGAGCAATATATGGAGCTCATTATTCTGTATGGAGCACTATGTGGTGCCCAGAATACTGTATGGAAGACTATACTGTCTGATTTATGACCTATTGTAGAATGTACAATAGTTATCACTCATGTAATGTATGGGGGGACTGTATATGAGATGGCTTGCCGACCATGGCTTGCTCCCCCCTAGTTTTGATCCTGGGTACGCCCATGGGTGGATCAGCAGCTAGACATGGTGCACATCCAGAGCAAGCAACAGGCCCAAGTCACTCAGCATCTACTTTCACCCGGCAGCAGTCTTTTATGCGCAGCTTGTCAGGAGTGCAGGGCCATAGGCTGATAAGAGAGGATCAAGTAGAAACCGTTGTTGGTTGGATGGCAGCTGAGGCATCCACCTCAATGAGTGCAGCATCCTCCCAGGACTTCTCCACCACATCGGGTCAGGCCACTGAAGAGCAGTACCCATCTGCTTCTTCACCGCCCACTAAATTGCCCAGATATTCAGAGGGCCAGGAGCCAACCCTTATCCTCTTCTCAGAATCTGTTGGCTTGGAATCTGTGTGCCAGACAGACAGCATTCCTGCAGCTGAAGAGGTAGTGTGCACAGATGCGCAACCACTGTGTGCGTCTGAGGAAGAAGTGGAGGGTGGGCCAGTGCCCACAGTGACCAGACCCCAGTCAGCAGATGATGATGAAACTCAGCTGCCAGTTTCTGCTGATGAAAGTGTATTGGATGACGAGGTCCTTGACCCATCATGACATGCTGAGGGCAGCAAGCAAGTAGGGATAGCTCAGAGGAAGAGCTTGCAGGTGTGGTGCAGCATGGCCGTCCATGTGGGAGAGGAAGAGGGAAAAATTGGTTGTTGGCTCCCTCAACTTCAGCACCCGTTAGGAGCAGGGCTCTTTTAAAGAGCACAAGGAGTGCGCCCAAGAGTTGTGGTGCATGGGCCTTTTTCGACCAAGTTGCAGATGACGTTACAGTAGTCAGATGCAAGCTTTGTCTACAAACTGTGCTGAGAGGGAAGAACGTCAGCAACCTTAATACCACCAATATGTTGACGCATGTCAGGAAGAGGCACCCTGTGGAGTGGCAGCATCAACCCAAGATGATTCGCCACCTGCAGCTGGTCCCCCACCTTCAATCTCTTCAGCCACAGCAGCCACCTCTTCCTCCAGCTCACAAACAGCTGCTCCCGCTTCCTCGCCAGAATGCCAGGGTGCATCTGCAGTCAGTGTTGTACGGCTGCACACTGTCTGTACTTCGTCAGCATCAGCATCCCAATCGCTGGCATCCTCACACTCCCAATCCAGTGTGCAGCCACCTGTCACACAGGTGTGGGAGAAAAGGCGCCCGTACTCGGCAAACCACCCACGAGCACAGGGCATGAATTCTCGCATTGCCAAACTGCTTGCAGTGGAAATGCTACCATTCTGGCTGGTGAGCAAGCCAGCCTTTATCGATATGTTGGGGTTTGCAATCCCACAATACAGCGTTCCCAGCTGCTTCTACTTCAGCAGGCAAGCCCCGCCCTGCAACAGCATGTGGAGCGTAAAATTAAGCATGCGCAACAACATGCAGTTAGTAGCAAGGTCCACCTGACCACCGACACATGGACCAGTCAGCATGGCCAGGGACGCTACATTTCCATCACCGCCCATTGGGTAAATGTAGTTGAGCCTGGAACTGAAGTAGACAGTGCAAGTGCGCGGGTCCTGCCAACTCCACGGATTGCAGGCCTCTCCTCCGTACAAATTGACTCCTCCTCATGCTCGTCAGACTCGCCTGCACCCAGACGTATCACAACAACCGATTTCAGCACTGCATCGGCCAAATATCAACAGGCCGTGTTGAAATTGGTTTATCTGGGTAATGTTAGCCACACCGCAACCGTGCTGTGGAACACGCTCAAGGAGCAGAGCGACATGTGGCTTGCGCCGCTCAACCTCCAGCCAGGTATGGTGGTGTGTGACAACAGACGAAACCTGGTCACGGCTCTGGGCCTAGGTGGCCATGTCCTAAGCTTGTTGGTGCAGAGTTCCCTTAGGAACTATCCTGACCTTGAGGAGCTGCTGCACAAAGTCAGATACGAGTGCTCTCATTTGCGGTGTTCAAGCATGGCTGCATCGTGCCTTTCAGCCATGCAGCACAGATTGGGCCTGCCCGAGCACCGCATCATTGTTGACCTCCCCACCAGGTGGAATTCGACTTTGCATATGCTGCGGAGGTTGTGTGAGCAGCAACCTGCAATTATGGAGTTGCAGCTGCAGCAGGCGCAAAGTAGGCGACACACATCTCAGCCCTCCCACTTTACAACCACAGAGTGGGCATCCATGAAGGACATATGCACCATTTTGAAGTGCTTCGTGGACTCCACTCTGATGGTGAGTGCGGATGCTGCCCTACTCAGCTTGACTATTCCCCTTATATGCCTTATAGAATCATCACTTAAAGGACTAAGGGATGAGGTTTCTCAGGAGGAGGAGGAGTATGATGAGACACTTGCACCAACCAGGCAATCTTCATCGGCCCGGTTGGTACAAAGCTCTGTGGGTGCCTCACAAAGGTCCAGGCAGGACACAGCAAGCGAGGAGGATGAGGAGGACTATGAGGATAAGCCAGAGGAGGAAAGTACACAGCGCTCTACTAGTAGTCACCAGATACAGCATGGATGAGGTGATGCAGAGCAGCCAGAGCACATTCCTCCAGCTAGTGACAGCGATGCATGGCCAGTTGGCAGCCTTCAGCACATGAGTGACTTCATGCTCCAGTGTCTGAGAAAAGACCCACGCGAGGCTCGTATTCTCCACACAAATGACTACTGGGTGGCCACCCTCTTAGATCCACGTTACCGGGACAGCCTTGAAAGCCTAATTACATCGTTGAACCGGGCGCGTAAAATGCAGGAGTACCATGACGCACTGGTTAATTCACTCATGTACTCTTTTCCACCGCATAGCAGTGATGCGCGTGCACTAGCAGGCACCTCAATGCGTCCTGGGCCCAGCGGAATCCGTTCAGAAGCGGTAGCAGAAGCAGTACATCTGCTACTAACAGGTTCAGTATACCCAACCTGTTCCAACGGTTTCTGAAACCGCAAACAGTTCGGGCACCATCAGCACAGACAGTGCAACGCATTAGGAGGCAACGTTCCCGTGACATGGTGGCACAATACCTCTTCACCCCTGCCAGTGTGCTTCAGGATGGATCTGCCCCCTTCAAGTTTTGGGTCTCCAAGTTGGATACATGGCCCGAGCTTAGCCAGTATGACTTGGAGGTCCTGGCTTGTCCTGGTGCCAGTGTGATTTCTGAACGTGTCTTTAGTGCAGCTGGCAATGTACTAACAGACCAACGTACCAGACTATCCGCTGCAAATGTGGACCGGCTTACATTCCTAAAAATGAACCAGGCCTGGATTTCTGGTGACTTTTGCTGCCCTGGGCCAGAGTACACAGGTTACATGAATGGTTGGTAGCAGTATGCATGCTCTGTCATGTGCCTATGTTGCACACAGCGTCATCTGTTATGCCTGTGCTCTGGCCTCTACTACCAACATCTAGCACCTGGTCCTGTGACTGACTCTTTCAACTCATACTGTTTTCCATGGGCTCTAGTACCGCCAGCTAGTGCCCATTTCTGTGACTTTCACAGCATGCTGTGTTTCTGGGCAACAGTACCACCAGCTGTACCTCGTTAGACCAAAGTGGAAAAAAGGACGACAGATGCCTATAGGCAGAAGCACAAGAGGCGGGATTCAGCCACGCCGACTGTTTCGTGGCAGTGAAGTGCGGACACAGGTGCCTCCCCCGATGGGTAAACCGAGTTCCAGCATCGCCAGCTGGTTCTCGGGAGTGCCAAGGGCACGGGTACCTCCTGCTCCAAACCGTGTTTCGACAACGCTCGCCGTTGCACGGTTGTGTCCGCCGCACTGTTCCACGCCCCTGCCGTACATCATTCCGGCTCAGTTTGCTGTTATCCGTGGTGTCGGCAGTGTAGGAGCCCTCTACGTGGTCTACGGGACCTAGCGCTCAAGGCTGGTCTCGACAGTGCCAGTAGGCCCGGCTCCCCCTGCTGCGACTGCGGAGTAAAGAAGACTGTGTCCGGGTTGCGGGGGCAAATGCGGTTATTGCACCTTCTGCCAAGAAGACATTACTCCGGTAGAAGACCCAAGATAAGAAGACAGATGCAGAAGACCCAAGACAGGAAGACAGATGCAGAAGACCCAAGACAGGAAGACAGATGCAGAAGACCCAAGACAAGAAGACAGATGAAGATGTCCCCAGACTCCTGTCTTTTTGCTCTTGAACTTGCGTCTTTGTGGGATTTTTTGGCTTCTCGGCAGTGCTTTTGGCTTATGTTACTACTACATTGTGGTATCCGGGCTACAGTAATGTCAGCTGTTGCCCAGTACAGCCACTGGCACTTTTACCTTCTGCTGCTTATTTGGGTTCCAGTAACGTCAGCTGGTTCTCAGTAGAGTCAATGGCTTAGGTCCCTCCTTTGTGGTATCCGAGTTCCAGTAACGTCTGCTGGTCCTTGGTAGTGCATTCTGGCACAGGTACCTCCTGCTTAGTTAACGGGCTCCGGTAATGTCAGCTGGTGCCCGTTAGTTCCATTGGCTCTTGTGCTGATTTCTGCTGCCTATATGGGTTCCAGACTCACCAGCTGGTTCTCTCAAGTTCCTGTGCCTACTGTTACTTCTGCGTATTTCCTCTGGGTTTTCCTCTGGGTTTTGGATATTCTGCGACCAGCCAATAGCAGAATACCCATAGACGGAGGTTTAGGAAGCAGTAGGAGCAGATGTACATGAAAAGCAGAATATCAATTTGCAGAATTACTGAATAACAGGAATATAATCAGCAGAAGAAGACTAAGCATAGTTTAAAGGGAGTGTATCCGTTCCTCCACGTGGTGCTCCGGGAAACTCCCTGCAAAGCAAGGTGAGCTGAATGCGGACACATGTCAGTCAAAGGGCATATTGACACCACCACCGGCAGTTTTAATTTAATAATGTAAAATAATTATCCCTAACCGCTAACCCTTACCACTAACCCTAACCACTAACTCTAAACCCAAACAATAACCCTAACTAACCCTAACCCTTACCCTACTAACCATAAACCCTAACCCTACCCCAACTAATCCTAACCCAAAGAAAAAACACAGCTGTTAAGAAGATGGCGACCAGGGTTCCTGCTACAGCTTTCGCTCTGTGCATTTTTCTAGTGATTTTTTTGCTCCTCTGCCTCTGAAAACTCCTTCCCCATTATCCTGAGGTGTTTCCCCTCCATTTTATCAATTATATAGCACTGTAGTGGTCATTTTGTAATTCCAATTTTTTTCTCCATTGACTTGCATTGATATCGGAAATCGGAAATTTTTCCAATATCGCAAATCGGAGTTCCGATACGATATCGGGCAATATCGCTCATCCCTATTAGTTGTACATCTGTGGTCTCTTTTTATCCTTACGTCAAGGAAACTATAGATATTCACAGTATACTTTCCTTAGGATTTTTGTATGAGGACTTGCCCTCTTTTCTGGCAACTTCTAATATGTATTCAGGCACGTGCGTGGAGCGCCCACCAGGGCAGTGGGGATACTCGGTACCGGGCCGCTTCTTAAAGGGGAAGTGTCACAGCGGCAGTGACCCGGTCCGTGGCCCTGGGCTTCCAATAAAAGGGGATATTTACAAGGGATAATAAAGTTTGTAATAAAGTATTTGTGACGCCACCTGTGGTACTTGGCAATAAAAGATGTTAGCCGACGCTGCAGATGCAGTCCCCTGGGACAGTTGGTGATGCAGCTCCACAGGTGGAGCTATGTCCCAGGGCAGAAGTAAAATAAAGTGGATGGTAATGATGTTGTATTTGGCAAGGGATGTAGCAGTGCTGAGTGGGTGTTGTAGGAAGAACTTGAGAGGACAAAGTCAGGTGCAGTTTCCAAAGCTTTACTCACAGTTCTGGCTGCAGCACAGATGCCCGCTTGGTGCCGTGTCCTCCAGGTGAGGGGTCCAGCAAACTCCCAGGTAGTTCAGAATACACCCATCCAGGACTCCAATATGTTCCTTTCTTGGCCGTCTCACTGTGCTGACTTTCTGCCTTTCCTTCCTGTCCAATACCTCACAGTCAGTGTCCCAAGCCAGTAGCCGTGGACCTTATTGGGTGACGTCCTCTCTGCATCCCCTTGCTCCCTTATGGCTACCTTTTTGGAGAAGATAACTGTGGCTTGTAGCTGAAGCACCTAGAAGTGCCACTACCTCCAGTGTTGTGTTTTGGTAGCTGAGGAGAATAAGCAAAAACGGCAATACACCAGAGAGGCTGGAACCTATTGGATTGCAGTAACCTGAACTAACCACACAACTAGAGGTAGACGTGGAGCGTTCCTACGTTGATCCTAGACGCCTTGTCACAGCCTGAGAGATAACTACACCTAAAGGCAGAAAGATGAAAGCTATCTGCCCCGGAGCAGATCCCCAAAGAAAATAGGAAGTCCCCAAACATGTAATGGCGGCTAGACAAGAAGAAGCACGTACACAGACAGAAAAGCTGAGTCTGGTGATTTCTCCACTAGTCTCGGGGACCGGTACCCCACTGCTGTGCACACTGTGCTGTGCTGTGCACACTGTCACACCAGCGATCTGACCCTACACAGTGACGTCCCACCCTGGGACAAAGTAAAAATGTAAAAAAAATAAAAATAAACATTTGTAAAAAAAAAATCCTAAATAATAATAATAAAAAAAATATTAAATAGTAAAATAAAAGTACACATATTTAGTATCGCCGCGTCTGTAACGACCTGTACTATAAAACTGTCCCATTAGTTAACCCCTTTAATGAACCCCTTAAAAAAAAAAAAACAAGGCTAAAAAACAATGATTTATCATCATACCGCTGAAGTGAAACAACACGCGATCAAAAAGATGGATATAAACAAACATGGTACCGCTGAAAACGTCATCTTCTCCCGCAAAAAACGAGCTGCCATACAGCATCATCAGCGAAAAAATAAAAAAGTTATAGCTCGCAGAATAAAGCGATGCAAAAATAATTATTTTTTATATATAATCGTTTTTATTGTCTAAAAGCGCCAAAACATAAAAATATGATATAAATGAGGTAACACTGTAATCGTACTGACCCGAAGAATAAAACTGCATTATCAATTTTACCACACACGGAACGCTATAAACGCCCCTCCCCCAAAAGAAACTCATGAATTGCTGGTTTTTGTTCATTCTGCCTCCCAAAAATCGTAATAAACAACGATCAAAAAATGTCATGTGCCCAAAAATGGTACCAATAAAAACGCCACCTCGTCCTGCAAAAATCAAGACCTCACATTACTCTGTGGGCCAAAATATAGAAAAATTATAGCTCTCAAAATGTGATGATGCAAAAACTACTTTTTGCAATAAAAAGCGTCTTTTAGCGTGTGACAGCTGCCAATCATAAAAACCCGCTATAAATAGTAAATCAAACCCACCTTTATCACCCCCTTAGTTAGGGAAAAATGATAAAATTAAAAAAATGTATTTATTTGAATTTTCCCATTAGGGTTAGGGTTCGGGCTAAAGTTAGGGTTAGGGTTGGGGCTAAAGTTAGGGTTAGATTTGGGACTAGGGTTACGGGTGTGTTGGGGTTAGGTTTGTGGTTAGGGTTATGATTAGGGTTGGGATTAGTGTTTGGGGTGTGTTGGGGTTAGGGTTGGAGTTAGAATTGGGGGGTTTCCGCTCTTTAGGCACATCAGGGGCTCTCCAAATGTGACATGGCGTTTGATCTCAATTCCAGCCAATTCGGCGTTGAAAAAGTCAAACGGTGCTCCTTCCCTTCTGAGCTCTGCCATGAGCCCAAACAGTAGTTTACCCCCACATATGGGGTATCAGCATACTCAGGACAAATTGCACAATAACTCTTGAGGTCCAATTACTTATGTTACCCTTGGGAAAATAAAAAATTGGGGCGAAAATATAGTTTTTGTGGAAAAAAATATGATTTATTATTTTTATGGCTCTACGTTATAAACTTCTGTGAAGCATTTGGGGGTTCAAAGTTCTCACCACACATCTAAATAAGTTCCTTTGGGGGTCTAGTTTCCAAAATAGTCTCGAGCCGGGTGGCAATGAGCAGGGAGTTCCTGGAGATGTGCTGTTATGTAACCTGGCAGTGTGGCTCTGTGTGTGGCCGCTGATGATGCGATTTTCTACGTCGGTAACAACAGAGCGCGGCAGTAATAGAGGAGAGGGTAATTCATTTCTGTCATGGGCTCTCTGCTCCTTTCTGGGGGCAGACAATGGCTGGGAGCTTATGTTCCTGGGGATGCTAGATTTCTCCCACCCGGTCAGTGTCTACTGAGGTGTTGTGGAGTGGAAAAACTGTTGCTCATAGCAACCAATCACAGCTCAGCTTTCATCTTTTAAACAGCTCTGGTGAAATGAAAGATGCTTAGTGATTGGTTGCTATGGGCAACACGGGCAGTGTAACCTGTTGTGGTCAAGAAGATGTGCCTATGAAATATACTGTACACTGCTCAAAAAAATAAAGGGAACACTCAAATAACACATCCTAGATCTGAATGAATGAAATATGCTATTGAATACTTGGTTCTGTACAAAGTTGAATGTGCTGACAACAAAATCACATAAAAATCATCAATGGAAATCAAATTTATTAACCAATGGAGGCCTGGATTTGCAGTCACCCACAAAATTAAAGAGGAATGTAATGTCTTTACAACAAGTCAAAATGATACTCAGTAGTGTGTGTGGCCTCCACGTGCCTGTATGACCTCCCTACAATGCCTGGGCATGCTCCTGATGAGGCGGCGGATGGTCTCCTCCCAGACCTGGACTAAAGCATCCGCCAACACCTGGACAGTCTGTGGTGCAACGTGACGTTGGTGGATGGAGCGAGACATGATGTCCCAGATGTGCTCAATCAGATTCAGGTCTGGGGAACGGGCGGGCCAGTCCATAGCTTCAATGCCTTCATCTTGCAGGAACTGCTGACACACTCCAGCCACATGATGTCTGGCATTGTCCTGCATTAGGAGGAACCCAGAGCCAACCGCACCAGCATATGGTCTCACAAGGGGTCTGAGGATCTCATCTCGGTACCTAATGGCAATCAGGCTACCTCTGGCGAGCACATGGAGGGCTGTGCGGCCTTCTAAAGAAATGCCACCCCACACCATTGCTGACCCACTGCCAAACCGGTCATGCTGAAGGATGTTGCAGGCAGCAGATTGCTCTCCGCGGCATCTCCAGACTCACGTCACGTCTGTCACATGTGCTCAGTGTTAACCTGCTTTCATCTGTGAAGAGCACACGGCGCCAGTGGCGAATTTGCCAATCCTGATGTTCTGTGGCAAATGCCAAGCGCCCTGCACAGTGTTGGGCTGTGAGCACAACCCCCATCTGTGAACGTCGGGCTCTCAGACCATCCTCATGGAGTCGGTTTCTAACCGTTTGTGTAGACACATGCACATTTGTGGCCTGCTGGAGGTCATTTTGCAGGGCTCTGGCAGTGCTCCTCCTGTTCCTCGCACAAAGAGGGAGGTAGCGGTCCTGCTGCTGGGTTGTTGCCCTCCTACGGCCCCCTCCACGTCTCCTGGTGTACTGGCCTGTCTCCTGGTAGCGCCTCCAGCCTCTGGACAATACGCTGACAGACACAGCAAACCTTATTGCCACAGTTCGCATTGATGTGCCATCCTGGATGAGCTGCACTACCTGAGCCACTTTGTGGGTTGTAGAGTCCGCCTCATGCTACCACGAGTGTGAAAGCACAACCAACATTCAAAAGTGAACAAAACATCAGCCTGAAAGCATTGGTACTGAGATGTGGTCTGTGGTCCCCACCTGCAGAACCACTCATTTATTGAGTGTGTCTTGATAATTGCCAATATCTTCCATCTGTTGTCTATTCCATTTGCACAACAGCATGTGAAATTAGTGTTGCTTCCTAAGTGGACAGTTTGAAGTCACAGAAGTTTGATTTACTTGGAGTTATATTCTGTTGTTTAAATGTTCCCTTTATTTTTTTGAGCAGTGTATATATTAGATATTTATTATACGGGGCTTTGCATGTGGAGTAAGTGCGGCTATGTGGAGTGGGCGGGTCTATGTGGAGTGGGTATGGCTTGATACACACACATTCACACACACACACACACACACACACACACACTCATTTATATATATAATATATATATATATATATATATATATATATATAGCTATAGCTTTAATTATAAAATCACACTTGTTTCGTCATTGGAAGTAACGGTCATAGTACAATAAAATGGACACCATCTTGTTACCCTGAGAAAAACCTATCTTAGAATGTGAGAGATGCCAGTGAGCATGTGCAGTAGGAAGCTCCACTGCTGTGATCTGAAGATAACCTGCGTACGGGGAAGGAATGGTGCGACTACGGTCACTTTACCTTTGCGTTACTCATCCGTGGCAATACGCTACATTCCAATGAAGGTTTGGACTTTATGACCGAAACGTTGTGTATTTTGTAATTGGATTGCAACATTAAACTTTCACTATTCCACCGCATACCTCCAAGTTTCGAGTTCTCTCTACATACATATTAAGTACTGGATCCCTACTCTGACACCTCCTCCCTGACGGAGTGACGCAGAGTTCCATATATTAGCGGAGATAACCTATAGCATGTACTGCAAGTTATCCCCAGGTCACAAGAGCCACTCTGTCTTCAGAAGCATATGGCGGACAGCAATGCGAGACGGGCCGCCTTTTTCTTAGCTCATTACATAAATACAAATGAAAGAAATGAAGGGAAGGGTAAGGGGGTCTCCTACTGCACATATTCACAGGCACCCCTACTTTCAACATTAGAACAGGTTCCTGCCAGTGTAATGTGACAGTGGATATACTTTATAAAGAGAACCTGGTACTATGATTTTTATTGGTAAGAAAATTTAATTTTTCTGCTACTTAGATCTCGGTGCATAGAGACCGAACTGTACACGGGTTTTCCTCCACCCCCCCCCCCGTCTGTGATTCCCTGTCCCCACCGCCTGAATGACAGATTACTGTTTTTCAGTGACCGGCCTCCTCTATCTGAAACCTCCTCTCCAAACAGAAGAGGCCCATGGAGTGGCTGGTAAATCACAGACAGGAGGAGACGACCCCCCCCACCCCCCCCCCCCCCGTGTACTGTCCGGCCCCTCTGCACTGAGATCTAATTAGCAGAAAACTTCAAATGATGATTAAATTAGAACAACAAAGTGATTTCTTCACCAAAGGCATCAATGTAATCAGTATTACCACGCCATTAGTGCCATGTCGTTACTTTACATTACAAAATCGTGCTGACGGGCTCGCTTTAATGTTCTACGGTGATTACCTCTCTTGGACAAAACTATTGTTATTTGCTAATTAAAGGTATTTAGGAATTCATATATAATGCCTTTTTATTTATGTATTTTAAATTACCCCAAAAATGCTTTGCAGCTTCAGGAATCCTTGATAGGCACATCACTCAATATAGCTGTCAGTTTCAGCTCTCAAAAAATGGTTAAAGGGAACTAGGCCGCTGATTCATGCAGCCTCATCCACGGGCAGCATGAATCATCAGAAAATGGCTGTTACTGAGGCCGTACACATTTTACAAATTTTAGAGGAAACATACCTTGAGACGACAGCCGTGGACTAGGTGTCTAGGATGACTTGACCAAGTCTGATCACTAGCAGCATCTGCCCACAGGGCTCACAAGACTGACAGTTCTCCTGCTTTACATACACATAGGGAGAGACCTGTCAGTCATGGGGAGCGGAGCAAGGAGAAGCCTCCGGGAACCTGCCTTGGACTAGTCATCCGAGACTCAGAGTCCCTGGCTGACATCTGAGAACATGTTTTCTCTGAAACACGGTCCGGTTTCTGAGTAAGTCCTCATTCACACGTCAGTGATTTTCTTGTATGAGAAAATTGGTCAAAGTTTAATACGTGCTTTGGATCAGTTTCACCAGTTTTTCACTGACAACCAAAAAAAAGGTTTTTCACCTTCTCTTATCTATTAGTCAGCGAAAAATGGATGGCATCCAAGTGCTGTCCACTTTTTTTCTCTGACCCATGGTCTTTCATTGATGAGTTTGATCCGACGCTCAGATCAATATCTGACAATTTTGCACGGACCACTCTGTCCAGAAAAAAAATCACTGACTTGTGAACAACCCCATAGACTATCACGGAAATGTAAAAAAACTGATGTGTGAATGAGCTCTTAAACATACACGGCTGCAATAAGGCAGCCGGTGTCTGATCAATGCTGCATGCGGTTCACGCTGCATAAATCAACTGATAGGTTCACTTCCAAAACAGATGTCAATAATTATTATATTTCGGATTTAGATTAAGGCTGGAGTCACACACAACGTCTAAAAAATCGGTCCGTTTTAGTCGGTCAATAATCGGATAAAAATTTCATGAACATTGATGCGACTGGCATCCGATTTTTTGTAGTTGATGCGATTTTGTAGCATGTACGCTTACGTTTCACATCCGATTACCCACCGACTACCGATTTTTAGTGGCATCATAGCAAAATGGACATTTAACGTTTTTGAGGCCTGCAAATAATTTGAATAATGAGCCAGACCCATATTTAAGCGTGGTTTGAATGTTCTTACCCTCCCAACGTTGCAATGGACTGTTTGTCTTCTTAGTGGTTCCTGTTGTGTTGCTGCTAAGTTACAATTATGAGTGACCAGACTAATGTTTAATAGAACTGAGCGTCTGCTGTACTATTGGCTGGTATCCAGAACTTTTGGGGAGCCATACCCTGTAGTTGTTTCTCACAGAAT
>JARQOD010000004.1:102494694-102555912 GCA_033576555.1 Oophaga sylvatica | reverse complement strand
TTTGTGGCCTGCTGGAGGTCATTTTGCAGGGCTCTGGCAGTGCTCCTCCTGTTCCTCGCACAAAGAGGGAGGTAGCGGTCCTGCTGCTGGGTTGTTGCCCTCCTACGGCCCCCTCCACGTCTCCTGGTGTACTGGCCTGTCTCCTGGTAGCGCCTCCAGCCTCTGGACAATACGCTGACAGACACAGCAAACCTTATTGCCACAGTTCGCATTGATGTGCCATCCTGGATGAGCTGCACTACCTGAGCCACTTGTGTGGGTTGTAGAGTCCGCCTCATGCTACCACGAGTGTGAAAGCACAACCAACATTCAAAAGTGAACAAAACATCAGCCTGAAAGCATTGGTACTGAGATGTGGTCTGTGGTCCCCACCTGCAGAACCACTCATTTATTGAGTGTGTCTTGATAATTGCCAATATCTTCCATCTGTTGTCTATTCCATTTGCACAACAGCATGTGAAATTAGTGTTGCTTCCTAAGTGGACAGTTTGAAGTCACAGAAGTTTGATTTACTTGGAGTTATATTCTGTTGTTTAAATGTTCCCTTTATTTTTTTGAGCAGTGTATATATTAGATATTTATTATACGGGGCTTTGCATGTGGAGTAAGTGCGGCTATGTGGAGTGGGCGGGTCTATGTGGAGTGGGTATGGCTTGATACACACACATTCACACACACACACACACACACACACACACACTCATTTATATATATATATATATATATATATATATATATATATATATAGCTATAGCTTTAATTATAAAATCACACTTGTTTCGTCATTGGAAGTAACGGTCATAGTACAATAAAATGGACACCATCTTGTTACCCTGAGAAAAACCTATCTTAGAATGTGAGAGATGCCAGTGAGCATGTGCAGTAGGAAGCTCCACTGCTGTGATCTGAAGATAACCTGCGTACGGGGAAGGAATGGTGCGACTACGGTCACTTTACCTTTGCGTTACTCATCCGTGGCAATACGCTACATTCCAATGAAGGTTTGGACTTTATGACCGAAACGTTGTGTATTTTGTAATTGGATTGCAACATTAAACTTTCACTATTCCACCGCATACCTCCAAGTTTCGAGTTCTCTCTACATACATATTAAGTACTGGATCCCTACTCTGACACCTCCTCCCTGACGGAGTGACGCAGAGTTCCATATATTAGCGGAGATAACCTATAGCATGTACTGCAAGTTATCCCCAGGTCACAAGAGCCACTCTGTCTTCAGAAGCATATGGCGGACAGCAATGCGAGACGGGCCGCCTTTTTCTTAGCTCATTACCATAAATACAAATGAAAGAAATGAAGGGAAGGGTAAGGGGGTCTCCTACTGCACATATTCACAGGCACCCCTACTTTCAACATTAGAACAGGTTCCTGCCAGTGTAATGTGACAGTGGATATACTTTATAAAGAGAACCTGGTACTATGATTTTTATTGGTAAGAAAATTTAATTTTTCTGCTACTTAGATCTCGGTGCATAGAGACCGAACTGTACACGGGTTTTCCTCCACCCCCCCCCCGTCTGTGATTCCCTGTCCCCACCGCCTGAATGACAGATTACTGTTTTTCAGTGACCGGCCTCCTCTATCTGAAACCTCCTCTCCAAACAGAAGAGGCCCATGGAGTGGCTGGTAAATCACAGACAGGAGGAGACGACCCCCCCCATCCCCCCCCCCCCCCGTGTACTGTCCGGCCCCTCTGCACTGAGATCTAATTAGCAGAAAACTTCAAATGATGATTAAATTAGAACAACAAAGTGATTTCTTCACCAAAGGCATCAATGTAATCAGTATTACCACGCCATTAGTGCCATGTCGTTACTTTACATTACAAAATCGTGCTGACGGGCTCGCTTTAATGTTCTACGGTGATTACCTCTCTTGGACAAAACTATTGTTATTTGCTAATTAAAGGTATTTAGGAATTCATATATAATGCCTTTTTTTTATGTATTTTAAATTACCCCAAAAATGCTTTGCAGCTTCAGGAATCCTTGATAGGCACATCACTCAATATAGCTGTCAGTTTCAGCTCTCAAAAAATGGTTAAAGGGAACTAGGCCGCTGATTCATGCAGCCTCATCCACGGCAGCATGAATCATCAGAAAATGGCTGTTACTGAGGCCGTACACATTTTACAAATTTTAGAGGAAACATACCTTGAGACGACAGCCGTGGACTAGGTGTCTAGGATGACTTGACCAAGTCTGATCACTAGCAGCATCTGCCCACAGGGCTCACAAGACTGACAGTTCTCCTGCTTTACATACACATAGGGAGAGACCTGTCAGTCATGGGAGCGGAGCAAGGAGAAGCCTCCGGGAACCTGCCTTGGACTAGTCATCCGAGACTCAGAGTCCCTGGCTGACATCTGAGAACATGTTTTCTCTGAAACACGGTCCGGTTTCTGAGTAAGTCCTCATTCACACGTCAGTGATTTTCTTGTATGAGAAAATTGGTCAAAGTTTAATACGTGCTTTGGATCAGTTTCACCAGTTTTTCACTGACAACCAAAAAAAAGGTTTTTCACCTTCTCTTATCTATTAGTCAGCGAAAAATGGATGGCATCCAAGTGCTGTCCACTTTTTTTCTCTGACCCATGGTCTTTCATTGATGAGTTTGATCCGACGCTCAGATCAATATCTGACAATTTTGCACGGACCACTCTGTCCAGAAAAAAAATCACTGACTTGTGAACAACCCCATAGACTATCACGGAAATGTAAAAAAACTGATGTGTGAATGAGCTCTTAAACATACACGGCTGCAATAAGGCAGCCGGTGTCTGATCAATGCTGCATGCGGTTCACGCTGCATAAATCAACTGATAGGTTCACTTCCAAAACAGATGTCAATAATTATTATATTTCGGATTTAGATTAAGGCTGGAGTCACACACAACGTCTAAAAAATCGGTCCGTTTTAGTCGGTCAATAATCGGATAAAAATTTCATGAACATTGATGCGACTGGCATCCGATTTTTTGTAGTTGATGCGATTTTGTAGCATGTACGCTTACGTTTCACATCCGATTACCCACCGACTACCGATTTTTAGTGGCATCATAGCAAAATGGACATTTAACGTTTTTGAGGCCTGCAAATAATTTGAATAATGAGCCAGACCCATATTTAAGCGTGGTTTGAATGTTTTTACCCTCCCAACGTTGCCATGGACTGTTTGTCTTCTTAGTGGTTCCTGTTGTGTTGCTGCTAAGTTACAATTATGAGTGACAGACTAAGTTTAATAAACTGAGCGTCTGCTGTACTATTGGCTGGTATCCAGAACTTTTGGGGAGCCATACCCTGTAGTTGTTTCTCACAGAATCCGCAGAAGAATGTGGGTGCATCCCCTTGTGAAGCGAAGGATCAGCAAAGGGCATTTTGAGGCCTGTATTCGACATTGCGTAGGAATCCTGACAAGTTTTTTGCCTATTGTCGCATGAGTGTTGTCACCTTTGATATTTTGCTGGACATATTGCGCCCAGGAATCACCTTGCAGAACACAGGATGCGTCCTTCAATTTCTGCTGAGGAAAGGCTTCTTCTAACATTAAGGTATGTGTGTCAACGATATGTTGATGATGTTTTTCATAATTTACCATCTTTCACATTCTTCTTACTTTGTTCATCTTAACATACTGAAGATCATGGCATTATGAAATTGTATTATTTTCCCTATATGCTTGTGTGTAGCAGTCTTAATGGTTATGAACTCATAACATTAAGAGAATGTGTGAGTAAACAAATGTCCACTATTTATATTTGTTTAATGTATTTTGAATATTTTGTTTGTCTGATGTGTACATGTTTGTTGTTGTTTCTGTATTGCAGGTTCCTTTCCACTGGGCTCTCATACGCTGCTCTGCATTTAGAGTTTTTAATAGGGAAATCCACCATTTCCGGAATAGTCAGCTCTATTTGTGGACAAATTTGGTCCAGACTAAATAAAGAAGTGATGCCAGAGCCCAAAATGGAAGATTGGTTGAGGATTTCACATGGATTTCAACAAAACAGTCATTTTCCACACTGTATTGGAGCCCTGGACGGGAAGCACATACGTGTGCGTAAGCCGCCAAACTCAGGGACCCAATTCTACAATTATAAGCAATATTTTTCTATAGCTTTGTTGGGCTTGGTCGACAGTAACTACCGCTTCATAATTGTAGACATTGGGGCCTATGGAAGGACTGGAGACTCCAGAGTCTTCAATTCTTCCATTATGGGTCGGCGGCTACGCAATAACCAATTGGACTTACCACCAGCATGTCAACTTCCACAGTCAAATGTGGATGCAGTGCCATATGTTGTAGTAGCGGATGAGGCCTTCCAATTAACTCGTCATGTTATGAGGCCATATCCTCGGCGCAATCTGAACCATCAGCGACGCATCTTTAATTATCGGCTTGCTCGTGCACGACGCCTGGTGGAGTGCACATTTGGTATTCTTACAGCCAAATGGCGTGTCCTACAATCAGCCATTCAGCTAAGTGAATCAAATGTAAATCTTGTAGTGCAAGCATGTGTGGTACTACATAATTTTACGAGAATGCATGAATGCTCATCAGCTGATATGCCTGACCTTCAGTCTGATAATATGACGAGGCCTATGAGACCAGTCATCCATCCTCGTCGTCCCCCTTCTGGTCTGAAAGTGCGTGAATTATTGACAAATTATTTTGTTTCCCCTGGTTGTTCTATTCCTTGGCAAGATGAGGCCATAGGTATGTAGTGTGTTTTATGTGATATCATAACATAAAGTTCCTTTTGATTATTCAATTCATGGTTGACTCTCTTTTTTTGGATAATACTTTCCCATACTTAAGACACTACATAACATATAACAATAAACACAGACAACCAATGTAACTTCACTAATTTTACTCATTAGTGTTTTCTTTTGAAGCCTTTTAAAGGCTGATATATTTTTTGGTAAACAGGACCAACATGTCCAAACAGAATAAAAAAATATGTATAACATTATTAATGTGAAAATACAAAAATATATAACTTAAAAAATAAAAAACAATTCTTACAGCTATAATTGATGGTAGCTTGGTGGTGGTGTTGGTGAGGATGGAGGGGCAGGTTGTGTATTTGGCCTTCCACAATCTGCAACCTGTGTTTGAGAAACAGCTGCTGCAGATCCTACATTAGCAGCTGGGTTACTGGCTGCATCATGAATGCCTTGTGGGTAGGGGTACATAGGGAATTGATGCTCATAGTCATATTGATATGACTGAGCACTAGCAAAGTGACCCCCAATATGCCCATGTCTAACATATCCATGTTGTGGCCAGCCAACAACATTGGGTATGTTAGAGTGGGCATATTGTGCATGGCCACTCTGTCCCATGGTTTGGAGCTGGGAAGCTCCATAGAAAGAATGAGCTGCAGTAGGATGAGGAGGAGGAGTTGGGTTTTGTTGGACACAAGGAGGAGGTGGAGGAGGAGGATGATGATGAGGAGGAGGATGAGGATCAGAGGCTGAAGCAGATTGTGCTGGATTTGGTGCTAACAACCTCACTAAATTTTCAGGACCAACCACCCATCTATGAAGATAATCTAGTAGGTTGGTGGGATCATTAGGAGCTGTTCCAGCTTCCAACACAATCTGCAGTCCACTTCTGATCCTCAGTCTGTGCTGTATTTGAGTAGCCCGGAGGTAAGGGGCCAGACTGCGGCAAAATCCCTCCTCACCATCATCTTTAGCTACACTGGACAAATAGTCCAGAACTCCTCGGTCCACCTGCCTCCTTGACACAGAACCCACTCCTTCTCGTCGCCGCCTACCTTGCCTTGTGAGTTGGGAAGGAGGAGGAGATATTTCTTGAGCCCTATTAGGGCTGCTGCTCAGAGGTAGGTCCTCATTTTCATGATGCTGTGATTGGGAATCCTCAGCTCCTGCAGCTGTTGTTGGTGCTGCTTGGGTGGACCCACATGCTGCAGAGGAAGGGCCTGCCTCCTGTGCTCCATCACCAACGGGGTCAATAAGCACTTCTGAGTCAGACCCCGTCTCCCTCTCAGTTAGGTTTGACTCAGTTCTAGGAATGAAAAAAATTATACAAATTAAAATCAATACAAATTGAAATTTTGCCATGAAAGTGCTTCAACACACATGCACTTACGGTCGCAGATCCAACACTGGCTCAAGGAAGTTCAGTCTATCAAAATAGACGTACTTCCTCTTCTTAGATGCTGAAGCCCCACTCCGATCCCTAATCTGCCTCTCCCTCCGGTAGCAGTCCCGACAACTGCGCCATCGCCTTGTCACATCAGTCACTACAAATTTAAGAAGAGCATAACGGTTATTAGGACTGATATCTATTTATTAAGCCAAAAAAAAAATATGCAACACTGAACATTTAAATAGTGGTCATGTGTGATGTGATTTACAATATTAAAATACATCAACATACAACCAGAAGTATCCATGTTATAAGCACTAACATACATTTACAAAAATGCTTGGCCCTTTACAAAACGCCTCAATCAGTTTGAATTTTATGACCAAAACACTACATCTGAGGTGAAGATAAATACAAAATGTTGTAGTCAATAGATGCCGAAGCATCGATGATATTTAAATATACATGGATATTGTTTGCGTACACACACATCAATGTTTTCTTCTAAATAGTAAGAGGTCGATAATGCTGGCTTTTAAATAGCATTTAAACACATAAGGCTACATTATTATTTGCTTCAAAAATTTTTAAAAACATTTTGAAAAACCGTTACATGCGGTACTTACTAAGTCGCTCTTGGTCCTCCCTGGATCTCTGGTGATAGTCCGGAAAAATGTGTTCACATATTGTTTTCCATGCCGCCTCTTTGCGCGTCCGATTGCTGTAATTGGGATCGCGCTGGTCCCACAATTCAGGCCTCTCCTGCACCAATACAATGAGGAGCTACACATTGATGAGGGTAGATGCCATGTTTCTGGACTCCGTGTAGGCGTTCTTCCTGTTTTTTTTTTAAGATGTGCTTAGCTAATTAGCATGTAAAGGCTTCCTGAGAAATTCAAAGGCAGTTTCCTGTCACCTGGAAAAGTTGTGCGATTTCATCGCAACTCACACGTGCGGTCCATTTGTAATCCCACTTTTCATCGCTCCCATAGACTTGCATTGGCGATAGTCGACCCACAATGCACTCGCACGTTTAAATCGGACCACAAAAAATCGGATGATGGGAGCTACTCCATTGATTAATATTGGTTCGACTGCAATGCGATATTTCATCGCATTCTAGTGGTACGATTTAGTCGCCAGTGTGACTCCAGCCTATGAAGAAAACTGCCATCAGTAATTATCATTGTAATTATTAACACTTACCTGGGTTTTACATTTATTCATTCTTTAAAGATTGAAGGCAATGGGATGTCCGACACAATAGATCGAAATAACAGATGTCAATCAGTCATCACCCAATTAATTACTATTGTGTGAGAAACACTCTCATCTATATTTTTTTTACTAAATATGTGTAATGTAGTGTGAGTGTATTAATAGTCACCCACTGCCACTCTCTCCGATGTCCAGCGCTGTTCTTCTCTTCTCAGTGACGTCACCACTCTGCAGACACGAGTCTGGCACCTCAATACCCGGCACTGCCGCCGCTGGTACTCGGGACCGGAGTGTGCAGCTGCATGTATTTCTATGCAGCTGAACACTCCGGTCTGAGTGCCGACGGCAGTGCCGGGTATTGAGGTGCCAGACTCGTGCGAGTTTCTCGCAAGTGTGACACCGGCCTAACGCTGCGATCTGCGTGACCCTGAAGTATTTTTTACAATGTAAGTCTATAGAGCGTCAGAATTTAGAGAATATTACAGTAATTACGGTGACCTCACTGAGAAATAGAGCAGAACAGACACCGGAGAGAGCTGCAGTCTGTGATTATATTAATGCGCTCACACACACACACACACATTTACTAAAAAATATGTAGCTGGATGGGATGACTTCCAATCTCTACATATATCATCAAATACAATTTCTTTAACACATTGCGGTCCAAGTGCTGCATTCTGAAAATAATATTGTTAGATGTAGATTAACCCCTTAACGTCCAGTAACGGGCAGAGTCTGTCATTGGACGCCTCTCACCTTTTCCAGAACATGACAGCTGATCTGAACAGCTGACATGTGCCCCTAACAGCCGCGAGTGGAATCGTGATCTACCCGCGGCTGTTAACACGTTAAATGCCGCTGTCAAACTCTGACAACAGCATTTAACATGAACGCGCAGTAAGCACGTCATTGCCTCCTTTCTCGGCGCCCGTGTCACATGACCGCGGGTCGCCGATGGGTTGGCATGACAACCCGGGGTCTGCAGGAGACCCCTATGGTTGTCACAGCCAGATCGATATGCTCACTTGCTATGAGCAGTCAGAGCTCATAGCAAGTGAGCATATCTGCTACATAGAGCAGAGCTGCAGCCCTGTTCAGTGTAGCAGAGGTGATCGGATGATCGCAGCTTCTAGTCTTCCATTGCAGCAAGTAAAAAGTAAGAAAAAAATGTTTTGAAAAATCTTTAAAAAAATAAAAAACATAAAAAAGTTCAAATCACCCACCCTTTTCGCCACATTCAAAATAAAACAATAAAAAAAAAATCAAATATACACATGTTTGGTATCACTGCGTTCAGAATCGCCCGATCTATCAATATATAACAAGAATTAATCCAATCGGTAAACGGTGTAGCGAAAAAAAAAATAGAAACACCAGAATTAGTTTTTTTTGTTTGCTGCAACATTGCAATAAAATCCAGTAACGGGAGATCAAAAGATCGTATCTGCACCAATATGGTATAAAACAAAAAAAAAATGTCAGCTCAGCACACAAAAAATAAGTCCTCACCCAGCCCCAGATCCCGAAAAATGGAGAATGGAGACGCTACGGGTTTCAGAAATGGCAACTTTTTTTTTTTTTATAAACTTTGGAATTTTTTTCACCACTTAAATAAAAAAAGAACATAGACATGTTTGATATCTACACACTCATAATGACCTGGAAGATCTTAATGGCAGGTCAGTTTTAGCATTTAGTGAACATGGTAAAAAAAATATCCAAAAAACAAGTGTGGGAATGCACTTTTTTGCAATTTCACCGCACTTGGAATTTTTTTCCCGTTTTCCAGTACACAATATGGTGAAATCAATGGTGTCATTCAAAAGTACAACTCATCTTGCAAAAAATCAAGCCCTCACATGGCCATATTGACGTAAAAATAAAAAAGTTATGGCCGTGTGAAGAAGGGGGAGCAAAAAATGGAAACTCAAAAACGGAAATACCCCTGGTCCTTAAGGGGTTAAAATATTATGAGTTGTTTATGTAAACAAATCATAAACATTGTATTGTAACATGTTAGGCAGACTTTTTTTTATATATTTTGTGTATTAATTCTGAATAACAGAAGTACTTGTTGCTCACCTACAGAGGCCGGAAACTTGTCTGACTACAGAATCTGATATGACGTGCAGCTCTAGATTGCAAAGAGCCCAGCACCCGGTCAGTTGGTTCAGAGCCCAGCACCCGGGTCAGTGGGTTCGGAGCCCAGCACCCGGGTCAGTGGGTTCGGAGCCCAGCACCCGGGTCAGTGGTTCGGAGCCCAGCACCCGGGTCAGTTGGTTTGGAGCCCAGCACTCCGGTCAGTTGATTTGGAGCCCAGCACCCGGGTCAGTGGGTTCGGAGCCCAGCACCCGGGTCAGTTGGTTCGGAGCCCAGCACCCGGGTCAGTTGGTTCGAACCCAGCACCCGGTCAGTGGGTTCGGAGCCCAGCACCCGGGTCAGTTGGTTGGAGCCCAGCACCCGGGTCAGTGGTTCGGAGCCCAGCACCCGGGTCAGTGGGTTCGGAGCCCAGCACCCGGGTCAGTTGGTTTGGAGCCCAGCACTCGGGTCAGTGGGTTCGGAGCCCAGGCATTCCACACCGAGTCAGTGGGTTCGGAGCCCAGCACCCGGGTCAGTGGGTTTGGAGCCCAGCACCCGTCACCCGGTCAGTTGGTTCAGAGCCCAGCACCCGGGTCAGTTGGTTTGGAGCCCAGCACCCGGGTCAGTTGATTAGGAGCCCAGCACCCGGGTCAGTGGGTTCGGAGCCCAGCACCCGTGTCAGTTGGTTCGGAGCCCAGCACCCGGGTCAGTGGGTTCGGAGCCCAGCACCCGGGTCAGTTGGTTCAGAACCCAGCACCCGGTCAGTGTTCAGCCAGCTACCCGGGTCAGTGTCGGAGCCCAGCACCCGGGTCAGTTGGTTTGGAGCCCAGCACCCGGGTCAGTGGGTTCGGAGCCCAGCACCCGAGTCAGTGGGTTCGGAGCCCAGCACCCCGGGTCAGTGGGTTCGGAGCCACGCAACCCGGGTCAGTTGGTTTGGAGCCCAGCACCCAGGTCAGTGGGTTTGGAGCCCAGCACCCAGGTCAGTGGGTTCGGAGGGCAGCACCCAGGTCAGTTGGTTCGGAGCCCAGCACCCGGGTCAGTGGGTTCGGAGCCCAGCACCCGGGTCAGTGGGTTCGGAGCCAAGCACCCGGGTCAGTGGGTTCGGAGCCCAGCACCCGGGTCAGTGGGTTTGGAGCCCAGCACCCCGGGTCAGTGGGTTTGGAGCCCAACACCCCGGGTCAGTGGATTCGGAGCCCAGCACCCGGGTCAGTTGGTTCGGAGCCCAGCACCCGGGTCAGTGGGTTCGGAGCCCAGCACCCGGGTCAGTGGGTTCGGAGCCCAGCACCCGGGTCAGTGGGTTCGGAGCCCAGCACCCGGGTCAGTGGGTTCGGAGCCCAGCACCCGGGTCAGTGGGTTCGGAGCCCAGCACCCGGGTCAGTTGGTTCGGAGCACAGCACCCGGGTCAGTGGGTTCGGAGCACAGCACCCGGGTCAGTGGGTTCGGAGCCCAGCACCCGGGTCAATGGGTTCGGTGCCCAGCACCCGGGTCAGTGGGTTCGGTGCCCAGCACCCGGGTCAGTTGGTTCGGAGCCCAGCACCCAGGTCAGTTGGTTCGGAGCCCAGCACCCAGGTCAATTGTTTCAGTGCCTGGCAATGTAAACATGATTTGTTCTATTCAAAGACTGCAAGCAGAGGTCTAGGAACTGTGAATTATTGATGCACAAAGTGTAATAAAAATCTGCATCGTCTTTTATCATAGACTGACTATAGTATGATGCTATAACACTGGAAAAGCTCTATAATAATGATATAGCTTGGGATGGAATGCAATGCTGAAAATGTAAATTATATTTATAAAATTCAATGATTCATTTGAGTGATGTGACCACTTAACTTTCACAATCACTAACACAAATACTGTCGGCTGAAGCACAATGTCATGAAATGTATTTGTTTCTTATGGAGCAAAGCTGTAAGTTCGTGTTCACACTGCGATACGGTCCGTTGGCCGCCCTGACAGCTAAGCACCGGGCTATATGCCAGCTAGGTCCGAGTACTTTCCATGAGAATAAAGTGACAGCACTTGTGCAATGCTATTCAATAGGGCTGCTCAGATGACAGTTTGCTCACACACACCAGCATGCACTATTTTTCCTATTTTGGAGACTCACCTATTCAAGATTATGGGTGCACGAAAAAAAAAATCAAATCCCATACGGATCAACCGTACAGCATCCGATTTTTACAGATACATTGCAGTTCTTTAACACAGGAAACTGTATTTGTCCTTGTAAATGTTTATAAACTGCTGGTGATGGTTAATAATGGAAGTAATAACCAGACATACAAATAGCATATGACCGACAATACAAATGAGAAATACCCCTGGTCCTAAGGGTTAAAATATTATGAGTTGTTTATGTAAACAAATCATAAACATTGTATTGTAACATGTTAGGCAGACTTTTTTATATATATTTTGTGTATTAATTCTGAATAACAGAAGTACTTGTTGCTCACCTACAGAGGCCGGAAACTTGTCTGACTGCAGAATCTGATATGACGTGCAGCTCTAGATTGCAAAGAGCCCAGCACCGGGTCAGTTGGTTCAGAGCACAGCACCCGGGTCAGTGGGTTCGGAGCCCAGCACCCGGGTCAGTGGGTTCGGAGCCCAGCACCCGGGTCAGTTGGTTTGGAGCCCAGCACTCCGGTCAGTTGATTTGGAGCCCAGCACCCGGGTTCAGTGGGTTCGGAGCCCAGCACCGGGTCAGTTGGTTCGGAGCCCAGCACCCGGGTCAGTTGGTTCGGAGCCCAGCACCCGGGTCAGTTGGTTCAGAACCCAGCACCGGGTCAGTGGGTTCGGAGCCCAGCACCCGGGTCAGTGGGTTCGGAGCCCAGCACCCGGGTCAGTTGATTTGGAGACCAGCACCCGGGTCAGTGGGTTCGGAGCCCAGCACCCGAGTCAGTGGGTTCGGAGCCCAGCACCCGGGTCAGTGGGTTTGGAGCCCAGCACCCGGGTCACCCGGGTCAGTTGGTTCAGAGCCGGAAACTTGTCTGACTGCAGAATCTGATATGACGTGCAGCTCTAGATTGCAAAGAGCCCAGCACCCGGGTCAGTTGGTTCAGAGCCCAGCACCCGGGTCAGTTGGTTTGGAGCCAGCACCCGGGTCAGTTGATTAGGAGCCCAGCACCGGGTCAGTGGGTTCGGAGCCCAGCACCCGTGTCAGTTGGTTCGGAGCCCAGCACCCGGGTCAGTGGGTTCGGAGCCCAGCACCCGGGTCAGTTGGTTCGGAGCCCAGCACCGGGTCAGTTGGTTCAGAACCCAGCACCCGGGTCAGTGGGTTCGGAGCCCAGCACCCGGGTCAGTGGGTTCGGAGCCCAGCACCCGGGTTAGTTGGTTTGGAGCCCAGCACCGGGTCAGTGGGTTCGGAGCCCAGCACCCGAGTCAGTGGGTTCGGAGCCCAGCACCCCGGGTCAGTGGGTTCGGAGCCACGCACCCCGGGTCAGTTGGTTTGGAGCCCAGCACCCAGGTCAGTGGGTTTGGAGCCCAGCACCCAGGTCAGTGGGTTCGGAGGGCAGCACCCAGGTCAGTTGGTTCGGAGCCCAGCACCCGGGTCAGTGGGTTCGGAGCCCAGCACCCGGGTCAGTGGGTTCGGAGCCAAGCACCGGGTCAGTGGGTTCGGAGCCCAGCACCGGGTCAGTGGGTTCGGAGCCCAGCACCCGGGTCAGTGGGTTCGGAGCCCAGCACCGGGTCAGTGGGTTCGGAGCCAGCACCCGGGTCAGTTGGTTCGGAGCACAGCACCCGGTCAGTGGGTTCGGAGCACAGCACCGGGTCAGTGGGTTCGGAGCCCAGCACCGGGTCAGTGGGTTCGGTCCAGCACCGGGTCAGTGGGTTCGGAGCCACGCACCCGGGTCAGTTGGTTTGGAGCCCAGCACCCAGGTCAGTGGGTTTGGAGCCAGCACCCAGGTCAGTGGGTTTGGAGCCAGCACCCAGGTCAGTGGGTTCGGAGGGCAGCACCCAGGTCAGTTGGTTCGGAGCCCAGCACCCGGGTCAGTGGGTTCGGAGCCCAGCACCCGGGTCAGTGGGTTCGGAGCCAAGCACCGGGTCAGTGGGTTCGGAGCCAGCACCGGGTCAGTGGGTTCGGAGCCCAGCACCGGGTCAGTGGGTTCGGAGCCCAGCACCGGGTCAGTGGGTTCGGAGCCCAGCACCGGGTCAGTTGGTTCGGAGCACAGCACCCGGGTCAGTGGGTTCGGAGCACAGCACCCGGGTCAGTGGTTCGGAGCCAGCACCCGGGTCAATGGGTTCGGTGCCAGCACCGGGTCAGTGGGTTCGTGCCCAGCACCCGGGTCAGTTGGTTCGGAGCCCAGCACCCAGGTCAGTTGGTTCGGAGCCAGCACCCAGGTCAATTGTTTCAGTGCCTGGCAATGTAAACATGATTTGTTCTATTCAAAGACTGCAAGCAGAGGTCTAGGAACTGTGAATTATTGATGCACAAAGTGTAATAAAAATCTGCATCGTCTTTTATCATAGACTGACTATAGTATGATGCTATAACACTGGAAAAGCTCTATAATAATGATATAGCTTGGGATGGAATGCAATGCTGAAAATGTAAATTATATTTATAAAATTCAATGATTCATTTGAGTGATGTGACCACTTAACTTTCACAATCACTAACACAAATACTGTCGGCTGAAGCACAATGTCATGAAATGTATTTGTTTCTTATGGAGCAAAGCTGTAAGTTCGTGTTCACACTGCGATACGGTCCGTTGGCCGCCCTGACAGCTAAGCACCGGGCTATATGCCAGCTAGGTCCGAGTACTTTCCATGAGAATAAAGTGACAGCACTTGTGCAATGCTATTCAATAGGGCTGCTCAGATGACAGTTTGCTCACACACACCAGCATGCACTATTTTTCCTATTTTGGAGACTCACCTATTCAAGATTATGGGTGCACGAAAAAAAAAATCAAATCCCATACGGATCAACCGTACAGCATCCGATTTTTACAGATACATTGCAATTCTTTAACACAGGAAACTGTATTTGTCCTTGTAAATGTTTATAACTGCTGGTGATGGTTAATAATGGAAGTAATAACCAGACATACAAATAGCATATGACCGACAATACAAATGAGAAATGGTCTGTTTTTTCTGGAAAACTGGACGATTTTTATATGCTCGTGTGAACATAGCCTTATGGTCACTTTCTTCTCACATGGTCCTTTTGGGAGAGCATATGAGCAGTTTTCGGAACGCTTTCCTGAAGTCTCGGTTAAATACAGTGTATATGACAGGATTAAGGCTGCTGTTGCAGTAACCAATCCAGAAGAAAAAGTTAAAAAGAGCATGAGAAATGCCGCATCTCCCTCTACATACCGACTCTAAACTGTAAGTAAAAAAAAATGGGAACCAGCAAATGACAAAGCCCCCAATGACCACAGCTAGGACAAATGTTAACCTCTTCTCCCTCTGCTGCTGCAGGCGGGTCTGAGAGATGGATCTGTCCCTTTGCTGGCCTCTGGAACATGAAAACCTTTTCACTTTGGTCTTATTCCTGCTATTTGCAGGGTCATGATGGGCTGTCTCTGAGAACCTGTGAATTGAAGAGGTGCTCTCCTCCAGGTCCATTTCTTCTGCGTCATCATGGTTGTTGTGAGAGATGGGCTGCTCTGGGCATTCCTGGTGGTAACACATGCCTGGTGGGACATTATTGCAACCAGAAAGACCATTCTTGAGGTTGGACACTGTAGAAGCCCTGTGCTTGGCTACTCTATAGATCTGACAGTAAAGAAATATCATAATGATGCACGGAAGAAAGAAGGAAATGGTGCTTGAAAATAAGACATACCAAGTGTCATCATTGAGGTCGCACCTCCATTCTTTGCTAGTATTCATTTTCAGCAATGGTGGGAAGGAGATAACAGCAGATACCACCCAGATAATTGCAATCATACTCTTAATCCTCTTAGGTGTGCGCTTCAAGTTGTACTTTACCGCTTTGGTAACAGACCAGTACCTGTCAACGCTGATGGCACACAGGTGAACAATGGAAGAGGTGCAGAACAATACATCTAATGCCAGGTACATGCTGCACCATACATTTCCAAAGTGCCAGTAGCCCATCACCTCCTTCGCCAAGGAGAATGGAATAATCAAAGCCCCCACAAGAATGTCTGCTGATGCCAAAGAGACCATGAACAAGTTCTGTGGGGCCCTAAGAGCCCGGCTAGTAAATATGGCTAAAACCACCAGAATGTTGCCAATAACTGTGGATAAAATGATGTACCCCACAGCGATCATAATCAGTGCGCTCTCCCAGGGGCATATGGCCAGCTGAAAAGTTCCTGCTGGCTGCTGTTTCCAGAAACATTGTAGAGCCCAGGAGCTGAAGTTGGAAGCTCCATCTCAGTCTCATGTTAGTAGACCAGGTGGGAGACAGAGTAGTCCAGCAGATCTCCAGGTGGTAGGGTGCAGATATCAGGATTACTCCATCAGATGAGTTCTCCAGACTTTCTCCAGGTAGACAGTCATGTTCTGCACCTTGTCCCTCTCAGCTGGGTGCTCCTCACCCTACTCCTCATGCTCCAGACGAGATGGAGTTTCTGCTAGAAGTTCCACAGTCCGCAGATCTTTGTCCCTGATGACTGTGGAGCTGACATGACAGCCCAGGCACTAGGATTCTCCAGCTCCAGCCTCTTGACTTGTGCAGGACTGCATCCAGGTGAAGAAGCTAGCAGAGCCTGCAGAGTGAGCAGCTGCACCGCCCATGTTAGAGCAGGGAGGTGGGGGCAGCTCTCATGTCAGCTCTGCCTGCTGCCTCCTGATGTTGAGGTGCTCATGGACACATCACATAATGCTGGACATGTCACGTACTCATCCACACACAGATGTCAGACTAGTGCTATTAATAGGGACTTCCTCTGTGCAGACCCCTATAGAGGTGAATGCCCCAGAGCTATCTGGGGAAATCTACTGTACATTGCTGGAACATATTTGTGCTGAGAATACCCCTCACTTCCTTTCCTATAATGCACATGGGTATGCACTCATTTATGGGAAATACATATTCACATGCAAACACTGACACTACATCCCAGAAGTACCAGGGACCGAATCTCCATGTCAAATCTGGACTAGGCAGGTGTCCCATATAGGCAAAAAGATGGCTGACTACAAGGTGACATCGAAAAGACCCCACTTGTGCCATACTGCGATCCATCTGTCCGTACGCACGCACACATATATGCCTATATGTCCAAACACACTTTCTTATATGGACAAATTTCACTTTTCATTTTATTCACTCATTCCAACACATCATTTCCTCCACCATTTTTTTCCTGATTTTTTCTTAGTGAATGACCCCTTTTTTCATAATATTAAAGTCTGTGTCCACACTATGAGACGGTTACAGGTTTTCTGCACCTAGTAAGTAGCTTACTTGCATTTTTAGTGCGTTTTTATAGCATTTTCTATTTTTTGCCTCTTGGTATGATATGATTTATCTGCTTTGTTTTTCATACTTCCTGGTATTTGGCTTTGACAAAACTTTTTAGATATAGTCATGTGCGGATTATATACATTTCTTATGCGTTTCTGCCCCTAAAAACACACGTATACATTTTATGTCTATGGGGAAAATCTGACATAAAACTCAGCGTTTTGACATGTTGCAGATGTGAAACACGCACTGCAGGGGAGATAAAAAAAAAGCACTTTTGGGTTCCATATTTCTATAAATCCCATCCACGTTGCTGTAACTGTAAGATTGTATTTTTGATGCAGCAAAAAAAAAAAACGCAGCTCAAAAAGTTCATCAAAAACTCATTTTGGCACCAGCCGAGCAATAATTGTGTAGTATGTTTGATGGCAACAGGCGCTGTTTTTCTTCTACATCTCGCCACTAGAGGGAGCATAGAAGCTATTGGCACTTTATTACAACTGACCAATAAAGCACTGGATTTTAGGACTTAAAACTTTGTCCTGATCATGCACACTGGCTTCATCCTGTTTATGACACAATGTTTTTTTAATTCACAACAAACATATCTTGCCCTAAACCTTTGCTGTTTGCCGATGCGGTGAACGCTGGAGATCTCTGGGTTCCAATACTGCTATGCGGAGCGCCACACGGCTGGAGTGGCGCTGATAAGGCTGCTGCTCGCTGCTTTATCTCGTCAGTGCAGTGCATATGTTTTTACAGGTTGATAGCTTTCTCACGCATCCTATCTATAAGCTTATTATACTCTATACAGCAGAAAGGCTGCAAAATAGCATTCAAAAAGGTTTTTCCTCCAGGAGCCTATAGTACGTGCCAATATACACCGGTAAAGGGGATTTGTCATGAAGAATTGGCATGCTGATCTCACCCATGTGAAAAAATGTGGTTAAGTGACGCTGAGGTGGCGACTAATATTTCAATACACTCTACACATACACACTCATGATTGTTAATATAAAATAAAAAAAATCACCGTCGCGGTCATGTAAAGGGGTTGTCCACTTGTTGACAATTTTTTTTAATTTATTTAAATGATGTTTTTGGGGCTAAAATAATTTTTGCACTTTGGTGTCATTACAAATGTTGCACTGTTTGTCTTTTACCGGCTCTTTATGTCTCGGCACATTTAATTTTGATGTGGTCTGTGATGATAAATGAGCAGAGAGGAGCCCAGAAAAAGAGACATTAAGTTCCCATAACCAGGACTTTGTGAGTTTTTGATGCTGTGAAATTTCGCAAAAAAAAGTAACATCTTACGGTTGTACAGTAAGAGAAAACACAGGAGCATAGTATCAATGCTGATACGACTTTAGAAAACATTCTTCCTGCAGGTGCAACCAAGAATCGAATCACACACCTCCATACAAGTCTACGGGTGCATGCGAACCATTGAACTGCACTCGGATGTCATCCAAGTGCAGTCTGATCACTGTGAATGCTGGTAATGGAGGAGCTGGAGAAATTACTTTCTCCATCTCCTCCACACCTGTGCTGCCATTCTCTGATGCAAGACAATCAGATCACACTAAGCCTATGTTCACACGTTGTGGTTTTGCTGCATTTTTTTTTCTGCAGGCAAAATCTGCTCTCTTGGAAGTATAGATGCTGCTTACATAAAGCATTAAACACAAAAAAGCACAGTAAAACAAAAAAACACTCTTGCAAAAAAATAACAGTGAACAGCAAGTGCTAATAAAAAGATGGAAAAAAATAGGGTTTTGGTTAATACGTTTTTTGCAAAAAATGTATATTAAGCTTCTCTACGAAACGTCAAGGTATACCCGTATCAGAGCAGTCCCTGACTAATGTATGTAATCCCTATCTGATGTATTTATAAACCTGGTCATATGTACAATACCTGTATGAGCAGAATTCATAAAGGTAATGTTCAATGTGGACACAGCATAGAACGGCTTTTATGTGCACAGGTCACAAAGGAGGGGTGGAAATATCCCTGGTCTTGTAGAAAAAAGAAAACAATTGATTAAAAACAGAAACACATGAGCCATGCACACATTGAACAAGCCTGTTGGGACATTGTTCACACCACCAGAACACTGAAAACACAAACAAGCACAGTAAAACCAAAAAACACTCTGTTGCAAAAAAAAAACAGTGAACAGCAAGTGCTAATAAAAAAATGGAAAAACATAGGGTATTTCGTTAATACGTTTTTTGCAAGAAATGTATATTAAGCCGCTCTACCAAACATCAAGGTATACCCGTATCAGAGCAGTCCCTGACTAATGTATGTAATCCCTATCTGATGTATTTAAAAACCTGGTCTAAGGTTTGTAAAATAAATAATAACATCAAGGTATACCCGTATCAGAGCAGTCCCTGACTAATGTATGTAATCCCTATCTGATGTATTTAAAAACCTGGTCTAAGGTTTGTAAAATAAATAATACGTTTTTTTCCGCAGCATGTGCACAGCTAATTTTTTTTTACATAGGTTAACATTGTTTTGATACACACTTGCGGATTTATTGCGGATCCGCAGCGGAAAATCCGCTGCGGATCCGCAATAAATCCGCAACTTGTGCACACAGCCTAACTCTCCTGACAGAACAAGCTCACAGACGTATTCTCAGTTAGCTCATTCTGCATCCAGCAATAGTCACCGCGACACAGAGACTATAGAAGGCAAACCAAGTCAGTTTTTGTTAATGAAATCCATTAACCATATTTTAACCATATGTACATGCATTTAGTTAAAAAAGACCCTAAAGTTGTCAATATCGATTAAACAGAAGTTCACTTTAAACACGCAATGGGTAGCATGCTTTAGTACAGGAGTAGCTGAGTAGTTTTGAGGGAAAACATTCTAACTGGTCATTTATTGAAATAATAGTCAATTTCGGTTTTGGAGTCCTGTGGGTGGTCTCACTGTGTAGCCCTGGTGTTAGGCACACGCAGTACCCTGGAGAGTGTGTGGCGAGACAGCAGTTTAATGCTAAATATTCATTCACTCAACATATACTAGACACACCCTTAGGGTAGTGGAGTTTACTCTTGAGGGAGTGGTCAAGGCGTATGTGTTAGAGTGATTTGGTGAGTCTAGTTCCTGTCTTCGGACAGAGAAGACGTCTGGAGTTTAGTTCCTGACTTCAGAGAGAGAAGACGTCTGGAGGGAGGAAGCAGTCCAGATTGCTCTATCATCAGTTCGGAAAGTGGAGTCTAGTATAGGTGCTTTAATTCACCTTAGCCTAGTCAGAGCTGTACCTCATCAGCATACACTGGAAGGAAAGAAGAAGTTTAGTGCAGAAAGTCTTCAGTATCCTGTCTAAAGGACGGTGTAAGGTTCAGAGACGTGCTCCTGCCTATTGAAAACTGAGCATCTGTAACTAACTTTGAAGTGAAGGAAAAGAAAGAAGTGACTGCTCGACCCTTGGCTAGTGTGAGTGCTTATGTTACCAGCGAGGACAAGGCGAAAGGCACAGTGGTTTATTGGAATAGTGCTTACGGATTGAAGAAGTCCTGCACATTGCTACCGGTCACTGGGGACCGAAGGATCACTACTGTTTCAAGCATAGTGATAAGAAAACCAGGAATTTACCGGACCTTAGGTCGCGGCAAACAAGCCCCTTATAGTCAGTACGTAACTGGGTCAGGGGAGTGAAGACTTTGAATCAGTGCACGATAAGATAAGAATTCAGCTCCCTCGCAGGAAGGCTCCTAACACAAAGCTGACTGGGCGGTACAGCTATAGATTAGCTGGAGATATTGAGGGAACTACGCTTCAGGCTGGTTGTACTCATTGTATTGGAAGTAAAGGAGGCCCCTAACTTGTCCAGCTGCTGTCTCAAGATACACTCTCCTTGGATCAGCCTCCTTGGGACCTGCCTGAACATCTTACAAGTAAAGGTATGGAAAGACGCTGACCGTGTGAGACTGTGTTATTTACCTGCACCCGACTTCACTAACTTCATAGACCTGAGGGAAGAGTCCCACCTGTAGGGGACCCGACATCTAGCTGCATCACCATCCCCTCAGAGATCTACAGCAGCGCTGGTACTAATTACCAGAATACTACAGGTGGCGTCACGAACTGTATATAAACCTATCCCCTGTAAATACGTCCCCAACATACGCCAGACCGCCAGGGCCACAGACCGAGCCACAGCTACCTGTGACAATCCCCATAGACTTCTACGGGCTCGGCTCTGAGTACCCCATTGCCCTGGTAACCCACAATTGTGGTGGCGGGTCGACACAACTTGGCGTCACGAACAGGATACGAAACTCGCAGAATTGCGAGCCCTGTGTGCCTAAGGAATTGTTTTTGTGAAAAAGGACTGTTTGCACTTTTGGCGCCAAAATCGCCATTTTTGTCGCCATATTCGCGCCCTCAGGCGCTGGAGAAGAAGGTGGGCGTACCTTCGTGGGCGTGTACCCCCCAGTGGCGCGAAGAAAATGCCTGCCCTCTCAAAGTGCTATTACAACATGCGATCCTGCCCTACAGCAAAGGAGGTCCGCCTCCTCTTCACCTTCCCTGCGAGGAGGAGGAGACGCAAACCCCACCTCCACGGAAGAGACCGGATGTCTCCGCAGAAAGAAGAAAGAATCTTCTGGAACATCATGGAGGCAGGACGTGTGCAGCCGAGCAGGGAAGCGGAGGAAGGCAGGCCCCGTGCCCCAGCCAAGCTGCCACCAGCACCGGAGTTATCCGTGGTCCTGCACCTGCAGCAGGCGTTGCTAGAGATTCAAGAAGAAAATGCACGCCTGAAGAAGATGGTCCAGTACCAACCTGGCTTTGAAGAGATCGAGAGACGCCGGCGTACCCTGGAACAGCGGAGGCTGTGGGACACGGTGATCTCTCCCCTCAACGACCCCCCACGATTCCAGATACCGAAGAGTCTGCTGCCCAAGGCGAAGGAGCAACCGGAGGCTGCCCCCGAAAGTACCGATCCTGATCCCACCGGTGAAGCGGTGGAGGCGAAGGAGGTTGAGGAGGTATTGCCTGTTCCGGAACGCCCGCCCGGCCAGGAGGCCGCAGCAGATGATCGGTCCCCGGCAGGGACACCGGAGGGGTCCTGTCCGTCACTACCAGATGTGGACTGGGACGAGATGGCGCGCCTGGATGACGTCGCCTATACCGCCCAGTGGGAACAGGAATGGCAGAGTCGTGAGGAGAAGAAGAAACGCCAGCAGGAGGAAGAGCGGGAAACTCAGCGGGACCGTCAGCGACAATATGCAGAGCTGATCGCGGACAAAGAGAGTGTCCGGAGAGATAAAGGTACCCTGAGGGAACCGCGGCGGCAGGGTGTGTGACTGAGTTCCAGCTCCGGAAGGGCTGGGGCTTTATCCGTGAACCGGGCCTCTACCCAGGGGTCTTTGTCAGCAGGCGTGATGTAGAATCCCACCTACCGCAAGGCCATCCCGGGAGGGACTTAGTAAATGGAGACCTCGTCACATATACACGGCATTGGGGAATGAAGGGATGGTATGCCCTTAACGTCACCATCGTCCGTGACCCCGTCCCCGACGCAGGTAACGTCATCACTACCGCAGCGTCCCCGTCTCCAGCTCAAGCAGTATCCGGCCGTGCCCCGGCATCGCCCCCTGCAAATTCATCGCAACTAGCGACCCAGAGTTCATCGCAAAAGAAAGTTATATCTTCATCGCAACATGCGACCCAGTCTCAATCGCAATCTATGACACGGTCCATATCGTTAACTGTGATTGAAACGCAATCGGTGTCACGTGAAGAGAATGTACCCGTTGCACCCCTAGAGGTTCGCACAAGAACTGTGGCGACTCAGACCCTAATCGCAGCGCATGATTTGCTAGTCCTGGGAACTAGGGCCCATTGCATTGTTCCAGCCCCCGGGGTGGAAAGTGTATTATTTGAAAATGAATAGATAGAAAAGAAGAATCGGTGAGATCCATATCGGGTCTACCATAAGTAAAAAGTTTGAAAATGTTTTACAAAATTTTGCATAAGTTGAAGAGTATGATGCATATATATTTTGCTAACCGTAGAATGCCCGGCTGGGTAAACAGTAACCAGAAAAAGTTTTGCACTTTAGTATAATAATGTGATATTATATTTATGTCTTTGGTTTTACATTGGACTTAGAGGTTGAGGACTATGCCAACCCAGAACTTATTTGTACATAGTTGCGCTTCGGTGCCTTATCTTGGTTTTACATAAACCAGTACAACTACCTCTGAAAACAAAACCCGTGTGGTGTGGCACTGAGTGAGGTCTGCAATCGGATGTCCTGCAGCCCACCCAGGACCTACGTTGAAGGTTTGGTGCGGGTCCTTCACAAGTATATTGTATATTTATTGAATGCTATTTAATACTTTTGTATTTCTATAAAGTTTGCAACGTTCAAGATATCCTCACCTCCCGAATGGGACGAACCAATGTTAATTGTTTAATGTTTTCATGCATAAACAAAAATGTCTCTTTTGTATTTTACAGCCCGGGAGTGCTGTCTTTTACCATGGGGGAATGTGTAGCCCTGGTGTTAGGCACACGCAGTACCCTGGAGAGTGTGTGGCGAGACAGCAGTTTAATGCTAAATATTCATTCACTCAACATATACTAGACACACCCTTAGGGTAGTGGAGTTTACTCTTGAGGGAGTGGTCAAGGCGTATGTGTTAGAGTGATTTGGTGAGTCTAGTTCCTGTCTTCGGACAGAGAAGACGTCTGGAGTTTAGTTCCTGACTTCAGAGAGAGAAGACGTCTGGAGGGAGGAAGCAGTCCAGATTGCTCTATCATCAGTTCGGAAAGTGGAGTCTAGTATAGGTGCTTTAATTCACCTTAGCCTAGTCAGAGCTGTACCTCATCAGCATACACTGGAAGGAAAGAAGAAGTTTAGTGCAGAAAGTCTTCAGTATCCTGTCTAAAGGACGGTGTAAGGTTCAGAGACGTGCTCCTGCCTATTGAAAACTGAGCATCTGTAACTAACTTTGAAGTGAAGGAAAAGAAAGAAGTGACTGCTCGACCCTTGGCTAGTGTGAGTGCTTATGTTACCAGCGAGGACAAGGCGAAAGGCACAGTGGTTTATTGGAATAGTGCTTACGGATTGAAGAAGTCCTGCACATTGCTACCGGTCACTGGGGACCGAAGGATCACTACTGTTTCAAGCATAGTGATAAGAAAACCAGGAATTTACCGGACCTTAGGTCGCGGCAAACAAGCCCCTTATAGTCAGTACGTAACTGGGGTCAGGGGGAGTGAAGACTTTGAATCAGTGCACGATAAGATAAGAATTCAGCTCCCTCGCAGGAAGGCTCCTAACACAAAGCTGACTGGGCGGTACAGCTATAGATTAGCTGGAGATATTGAGGGAACTACGCTTCAGGCTGGTTGTACTCATTGTATTGGAAGTAAAGGAGGCCCCTAACTTGTCCAGCTGCTGTCTCAAGATACACTCTCCTTGGATCAGCCTCCTTGGGACCTGCCTGAACATCTTACAAGTAAAGGTATGGAAAGACGCTGACCGTGTGAGACTGTGTTATTTACCTGCACCCGACTTCACTAACTTCATAGACCTGAGGGAAGAGTCCCACCTGTAGGGGACCCGACATCTAGCTGCATCACCATCCCCTCAGAGATCTACAGCAGCGCTGGTACTAATTACCAGAATACTACAGGTGGCGTCACGAACTGTATATAAACCTATCCCCTGTAAATACGTCCCCAACATACGCCAGACCGCCAGGGCCACAGACCGAGCCACAGCTACCTGTGACAATCCCCATAGACTTCTACGGGCTCGGCTCTGAGTACCCCATTGCCCTGGTAACCCACAATTGTGGTGGCGGGTCGACACATCACTCCTGTGGGTAGTCTCAGTCCTGTGGACGGTCTCAGTCCTGTTGGTGGTCTCACCCAACAATTGACATTTACTGTAAGCCTGTGCATATAAAGATGACAGTCAGTTACTGCATTGAGTAACCTCAATGGCACAAATTGAGCTGTTATACCAATAAATGACCAGTTGTACAAAATATTTTCCCCAAAATCTATATATAAATGTACTCCACTCCTTTACAATGTGCTCCCCAGAGATCATGCTGCAAATTACACATGACAGGTTCCACTTACATCCTAATGTGTATAGCCTTATAAATGGATACATCGCCATATGTCAGAGTGCAAGTATAACCCATATGTATATACAGCTGGAGCTCTTCCGCCATTGTTTATGCACTTGAATATATACACCCTCCTGTAGGTATATTCAGCGAATGCTTTACAGATCTAGAAAGCATCACACACCCCTTCCCAGCATTACACTTTCAAATGTATCTGATTCTTGGATGCAGATGCAATTGAAAGTAATGCAAGAACAGGGTAGGTGCAATTATACTATTTAGAGGACTGTGTGTGGGGCCAATTTATACTGCTTTGGGGGCTGTGTAGGGGCAATTATACTGTTTGTAGAGATATGTTGGAGACAATTATTCTTTACGGAGGGCTGTTTGCGGCCCAATTTTACTGCTAGAGGACTATGTGGGGGACAATTATACAGTTTGCAGAGCTATGTGAGTACAATAATACTGTTTGAAGGGCTATGTGCAGTCCAATTATACTGTATGGAGGGCTATGTAGGGGTAATTACTCGTATATTGTTTGAAAGGCTATTTAGGGGCCAATAATACCGTCTAGAGGTCTGTTGTGTTGAGGTATTATACTATTCTGAGGACTATGTTGAGGTCATTATACTATTTGGAGGGCTATATGTGGCCATTAAACTATACTATTTGACTACTTAGAGGGCAGTGTGTGAGGCCACTTTATTCTTTGTAAGGCTGTATGGGGGCCAAATATACTGTTTGTTGTACTGTGTGGAGCCCAATTACACTATTTGGAGGGGTATTCGGAGCCCAAATATACTGTTGGAGGGCAATTATACTGTTTGAAGAGGTACATGGTGCAAATTATACTGTTTTGGGGGCTATGTGGAGCCCAATTATACTGTTGGAGGGCTATATGGGGGAATTATATTATATGAAGGGCTATGTGGGGGCCAGTTATATTGTTTGGAAGGCTATGGTGGGGAGAATTATACTGTTTGCATGGCTATGTGGGGGTCAATTATGCTGTTTGGAGGGTTATGTGGGGGCTAATTATGCTGTATAGAAAGCTATGTGGTGGCCATCATACTGTTCAGATGGCTGTATGGGGGGCCAATTATACTGTTTAGAGAGCTATGTACAGCCCAATTATACTGTTGGAGGGCTATATTGGTGCCAATCATACCATGTGAAGGGCTGCGTATGGGGGAAATATACTGTTTGAAAGGCTATGTGGAGGCCAAATATGCTGTTTGGAGGCTATGTGGGGGCTAATTATGTGGTCTGGAAAGCTGTGTGGCAGCTATTGTACTGTTTGGAGGGTTAGTGGGGGCCGTTAGTGTTTGTAAGGTTGTGTGGGGTCCATCATACTGTGTGCAGGGTTTGGTGGGTCCATCATACTATGTGAGGGCCATGCTATTATATACTCCATATTTTAACAACTCAGTGCATCCAACACTACAATTCCACACTTTTAGAATATTTGGTATTTGTATATACAGTCATAGCTGAAAGTGTTGGCACTCTTGAAATTATTCCAGAAAATGAAGTATTTCTCCCAGAAAATTATTGCAATTACACATGTTTTGTTATAAACGTCTTTATTTCCTTTGTGTGTATTGGAACAACACAAAAAAACTGAGAAAAAAAGCAAATTGTACGTGATTTCATGCAAAACCCCCAAAATGGGCCGGACACAATTGTTGGCACCCTCAGGTTAACATTTGGTTGCATACCCTTTGGAATAAATAACTGCAATAAATCCCTTCATATAACCACCAACAAGCTTCTTACACCTCTCAACTGGAATTTTGGACCACTCTTCTTCTGCAAACTGCTCCAGGTTTCTTATGTTTGAAGGGTGCCTTCTCCCAACAGCAATTTTAAGATCTCTCCACAGGGTTTTCAATGGAATTTAGATCCAGACGTATTCCTTTCCACTTCAGAACTCTCCAGCTCTTTGTTTCCATCTATTTTTGGTTGCTTCATGAAGTACGCTTGGTTAGTTGTCCTGCTGGAAGACCCATTACCTAGGACGCCAACCCAGCTTTCTGACACTGGGCACTACATTGCTGCCCAAAATCCTTTGGTAATCTTCAGATTTTATTATGCCTTGCACGCAATCAAGCAGCAAAAATGTGACTCAAAGTAGATGCAAATTCAAAGATAATTTAATATGCAATCCAAAAAGGTTTTACAAACATTTTGGTCTAAAGTAAGACCACACTGGCGACAAAATCGGACGACTGCAATGCGATGAAATATCGCATTGCAGTCGGACCTATGTTAATCTATGGAGCAGCTCCCAGTATCAGATTTTTTGTGGTCCGTTTTAAACGTCCGTGTGCAATCGCAGCATGCTGCGATTGTCACCGATTGTCGGTCGACAATCGCCAATGCAAGTCTATGGGAGCGATGAAAAATCTGATTACAAACGGACCGCATGTGTGACTTGCGATGAAATGCATCGGTGTCCTTTAGAAAAGCCGGCAATTCATCCCCGGCTATACTGTAAAATCACACTGACAGCTTTAATAAAGACTAGAAAGAATAGATATATACACATAGAACACATATATATATATATAATACATGTCATTGTGACATGTATATATACATATATTTATAGTTCCTAGACTTCTACATACTGTAATAGGCGCTAATTCAATTGCCGGGTTTTGTGAAATCACAGAAGCCGACATGAAATGATACATTGTTTCCACACAGTTAACCATGTCATTTCCTGTATTTTGATATTTGTTTAGAACTTACAATTACATGAGTGTATTTGTGCAAAATTTCAGACATGTAGGGGTTAATTAAAGGTGTAATTTCGTTGAAAAAAAATGCGTGGGCTCCCGCTGTATTTTCTCCACCAGACAGACAAAGCAAAGCGAGTGGGGGCAGATAATAATAGCCTAGGAGGGTCCTTTTTTTTGTGCCCCACCTGGCTACTAACATCTGCCCCCAGACACCCCAGAAAGGGCAAATCTATAATTAGATTTGCCCTTTCTGGCACTTTGCCCGTCTATTCCCATTGCCCTGTAGCGGTGGCGAATGGGTTAATCTCACCTTACTGTCACCTTAGTATTGAAAGGTGACCTTAAGGCAGGTTAATAATTGAGAGCTGTCAATTAGACAACTATCAATTATTAATCCTATTGAAGTAAATAAAAAAACACACACACACTTTAAGAATAAATAATTTTAATGAAATAAAAACACATTTTTTTGACCATATTTTATTTTACACTTAATCCGTGCAAAGCCATTGATCTCCTAAAATAAAGAAAAAAAAATAAAACAACATTATTCTTACCTATTCCGCCGATCTGTCACGTCCCACGCTGTAATCCTTCACAAAGGGTTAACTAGCTTTGAGCCAAGCAGTGCAAGTAATCCTGCATGCTCAGCTCAAAGCTCCTGAATGAATAAGTTCCTCTCCTGGCGACAGGAGAGGATGTGTTTCATGAATGAAGCTTAATTGATTGTGTCCCACTTTCCCTTTAGGTCAGGTCACTACAGTTAAATTGGCAATAAATCAATTAAGCTCCATTCATGAATCTATTCCTCTACTTTCGCTGGGAGAGGAAGTTATTCATTCAGGGGAATACAGGTCTGAGACAGCATTATTAGCTCTCTGCGACCTGTAACCTGTTAACCCTTTCTGATGGATTACACCGTGGGACCTGACTGTACATCGGATTGGTAAGTATAATTTTGCTTTTTTATTTTATTTTTATTACAGGAAATGGTTTTAGCAGGAAAATAAAATATGGTCAAAAACTGTGTGATTATTTAATTAAACTTATTTTTTATTAAACTGTGTGTGTTTGATTTTTCTTTCATACAATAGGATTAATAATTGATAGTTGTCTAATTGACAGCTCTCAATTATTAACCTGCCTTAAGGTCACCTTTCAATACTAAGGTGACAGTAAGGTGAGATTAACCCATTCGCCACCGCTACAGGGCAATGGGAATAGACGGGCAAAGTGCCAGAAAGGGCAAATCTAATTATAGATTTGCCCTTTCTGGGGTGTCTGGGGGCAGATGTTAGTAGCCAGGGGGGGCACAAAAAAAATGTACCCTCCCTAGGCTATTATTATCTGCCCCCACTCGCTTTGCTTTGTCTGTCTGGTGGAGAAAATACAGCGGGAGCCCACGCATTTTTTTTCCAACGAAATTACACCTTTAATTAACCCCTACATGTCTGAAATTTTGCACAAATACACTCATGTAATTGTAAGTTCTAAACAAATATCAAAATACAGGAAATGACATGGTTAACTGTGTGGAAACAATGTATTATTTCATGTCGGCTTCTGTGATTTCACAAAACCCGGCAATTGAATTAGCGGCTATAACAGTATGTAGAAGTCTAGGAACTATAAATATATGTATATATACATGTCACAATGACATGTATATATATATATATATAGTGTGTTCTATGTGTATATATCTATTCTTTCTTTTGTGATTGAAATACTATTCTTTTAGATCCATTATATGTCAGTTTTGCAAGCCTGCGAGAAAATCTCGCAGGTCGGATGAAAATCGGATGTTACAAGGTACACACACATGCGATTAAATCGCATCTTTGAAGGAAAATCGGATGCCAGAAGGATGTGTGATGTTTGCATTTTGATCCGACAATCGACCGTCTAAAACGGACCGATTTTTTGTGGTTGTGTGTGACTCCAGCCTAAGGCTCATAGTCAGGATTGCATCAGGGACTTAGGAAGCGCCAAAGGCAGCGAGGTACACTGAGAAAGGTCTCAGATCAGAACATTTGTGAAACCTTTTTTGAATTGCATATAAAATTATCTTTGAATTTGTGTCTACTTTGAGTGCCAAGTTTTAATATAATGGGTTTATGGGTTACCTGTGCACCAGTAAGCAGTAATGCCATGGTTTATCTCTAATTACACGCAATCAAGGCGCCAAAAGGAAAAGCAAAACAAACCGAAAACATATTTGAACCTCCACCATATATGACTGTGGGTACTGTATTCTCTTCTTTGTATGCCTAATTCCATTTTCGGTAAACAGTACTGTGATATGCTGTATCAAAAAGCTCTATCTTGGTCTCATTGTTCACAAGATGCTTTCCCAGAAGGATTTTGGCTTACATAAATAGTGGCACACTGCAGCCTAGTTTTTTATGTCTCTGTGCCAGCACTGGGGTTCTCTTAGGTCTCCTGCCATAGCATTTAATTTAATATAAATATCAATGGATAGTTCTCGTTGACACTGATGCACCATGAGCCTGCAGGACAGCTTGAATTTCTTTGGAACTTGATTTGAGCTGCATATCTACCATCCAGACTATCCTGCATTGCAAACTTTCATCAATTTTTCTCTGCTTCCATGTCCAGTGAGATTAGCTACATTGTCTTGGGTTGTAAACTTCTTGATTATGTGGTGCATCGTAGACAAAGGAACATCAACATCTCTGGAGATGGAGTTGTATCCTTGAGATTGTTGACATTTTTCAACAATTTTGGCTCTCAAGTCCTCAGACAGTTCCCTTCTCTTTCTGTTCTCTATGCTTAGTGTGGCACACACAGACACACAATGCAATTATTGAGTCTTCTCCCCTATTTATCTGGTTTCAGGTGTGATTTTCATATTGCCCACACCGGTTACATGCCATATTTGAGTTTGAATGAGCATTACACGCTTAAAACAAAGTTGTTTACCCATAATTTTGGAACAGTGCCAAAAATTAAGTCCAGCCCAGTTTTGGGGTTTTGTCTGAAATTATGTCCAAATTGTCTTTTTTTTCTCTGTTTTTTGTGTTGTTCCAATACACACAAAGAATATCAACAAGTATAACAAATCATGTTCAATTGTAATAATTTTCTGGGAGAAATACTTCATGTTCTGAAACAATTTCAAGAGTGTAAACACTTTCGGCCATGACTTTTTGCACCAATATCTTTTCATGCTCCATGAAAACGTGATTTTTAGGCTGCTTATGATACAGAGTGATGTAATTGCTGATAAATTGATGTAATTGTAAAGTTGCACTTCTTCCATGAAACGTTTCAGACATCGCTTCTTTCACTTTGCTGAAGTAACAATTCATAATGCAACTTTTTTGATAACTGACAACTGACAACTTTTTTGATAACTGACTTTTTTGATTACTTATTGTTGAAATTTCTTAGGCCGGCGTCACACTGGCGAGTTTGATGCGAGTAAGTCGCACGACTTTCTCGCATCAACACCTGGCATGGCCGCCCGCTCTCAGACCCGAGTGTGCGGCGGCATAAAAATACATGCTGCCGCAAACTCGGCTCCGAGATCGGGCGGCCGTGCCGGGTGTTGATGCGAGAAAGTCGTGCGACTTACTCGCATCAAACTCGCCAGTGTGACGCCGGCCTTACTCTTAGTCCTGCACCTCTGTCAAGAGCTCAAACAACAACTGATCTCAACAGATGAGGTGGCTACTAGTGATGAGCGAGTATACTCGTTGCTTGGGTTTTCCCGAGCATGCTCAGGTGTCCTTCGGCAACAGAAACTAAATCTCTGAGCACTTCCAAATACCAGAGCAATGAGCATACTCGCTCATCACTAGTGGCTACTACATCCAGGCAAAGCCAGTAAAGCTGTTCACTGTCAGATAATTGTGAAAGAGCATTCTTAAAAATGTTCTTTTCACAATTATTTTTTAGTGTAAAGAGGCTCCCAATCACCCCATGACTTAGCAAAACGATGAAAGATCATTGTTCTCAGCGGTGCAATGTCATGTATAAACAGGACTTGCACTGTGAGACTCATGGCATCTATGCACAATGAGCGATGTATTATACATCACTCAGTGCACATAGCTTTACTTGGGTTTGCATTGAAATGACTGCAGCTTGCTACAGATTTAATGATTAATGGTTGTAATGTGCTATTGTTCGGTCCATGTAAAAGGACATTAAGAAAGCAGAGATATTGTTAGGGTCTGCGGAACGCACCAAATATTTGATGTAGAGAGGTGCGTTCGCAGCCCGGGGCCCACCATACAGGCGGAGCCTGCTGCTAGTAAAATGGCGCAAGAAGCGAACTCTGTTATCCCGCAGAGTCGCCAAAATAAATGCCGTAACGCGCTGTGGCAATAAGTGCGAACTCTGTTATTCTACAGAACCGCTAGAAGGAGAGCCGCAGCGCTATATGGCGATGTGTGTGAACTCACTTAACACCACTGAGTCGCAAAATAAACATGCCAGGGCGCTGTCTAGCGTTGAAAGCGAACCCTGTTACGTCACAGAGCCACTGAGACAAACTTCTATGTCCTGTCAGACACCCATGTACACAGTTGACTGTTAAGAGAACATAGAATGTGATCATGCGCTAATGTCCTCGCGGGAGTTCACCCGCAATCTATGGCGTCTGAACGCCAGGCCCTGAATACGGCAATCAAATTCCTCACCGGTTATGCCGGTAATCTAGGGCATCTAGGACACTGACCCTGACCAGCTAGCATACCAAGCTCCTCACTGATTAAGTCAGTATTGTAATGGCGTATTTCAGCCACCCTAACCACATACACGCATGACCACACTGGCGCAAAGCATATAACGGTTGATATTAGCGCATGGCGGCCCAGCCATGCTACCCTTTTATAGTAACAGCTACAGGACCTGCCAGAAACAAGGACCAATGAGAAACTGTTCCAAAACACATGTAGTCTCAGGACCTTCCTGGCAGACCAATAGGAGCTGCTGCAGTACCTGAACATGTGACCCCTGATCTCCAATGAGAGATTTTACCCTGAGCATGCTCAAAAGGGAAAACGCAGGACTTCGTCCCAAAGACGTCTGCTCCAGCACTGGCTATAATAGCAGATCCAGGAGAGGCAGCAGCAAGTCTCTGCACAGTATTGGAATGGGCAAGACGCTGGGACCGACGTCTCTGCTGAGCAGGCTCCACTGCGGCCGGAGATGAATGGGGGACCGCAGCGGGACCAGTTCGAGACTCCCCTTGTGCAGCAGCGGGAACTCGAACCCTAACAGATGTAGTGCTTCTCAGTGTCTAGTGCTTGTCAGAATACTGTAAGGGTAAGACATTTAATCCAGGAAAACATTTTTGTGATTTTTTGGAGTGTTATATAACACACAAAAAGTAACACATAGCACATAATACTCAATCAAAAAATATTCAATTTATTCAACCCCCCACACACAAAAGATCAGCTATATGTTTGGCAACGGACTGCACAGCCCCAATCTCTGTCTGCAGACTGGATTCTGCCACTATCCCTGCATCCCCCTCTTCCCTCCCTAGACTAAATGCAGAATGTATGTGATACAAACCGCAAAGCAAACGATTAGCCCTTAGAGGGGTTGTTAGTGTGATGGTTTAGCACCAGTATCAACACTATAGGCCTCTGATTCATTACACTGTGCACATAGGCTGGAGAAGTACTCTATCCCTCCAATATGAACTGTCCCTGAGCTGTGCAATGGTTTCAGTGTGCCGAGCTGGGCCGCACCTGTCCTTTTATAACCCCTGATGATGTCACATGGCCAGCCAATCACAGTAATGCCACTACCAAGATGGCTACAGCATTACAGTGACACTCAGGCAATCCCCACATGCTTATTGGCTGTGTAACAGGCGCCAAAACTGCTGGGCGGGGATTCGAGATTTTTATGAGCATTTGCAAACACTACAGTATATTTTTGTACCCATCCTCTGTCTTATCCTAGCGGTCCTCTCACCCCTCCATATTCCAGTTGCCTAATGCTTCTACAGATAACTGACCTCTCCAATAACTCTAAGTTCTTGTAAGCACTAGATACAGGTCCCAGTGTTTGCCCAGGCTTCGAATGCATTCAGTTTATGCCTCAGTTATGTTAATATTTATATATCATCTTTTTGTTCTATATTGTCAACAGTTCAGTCTGTGCAAATACAAGCAATGCCATTAAATCATGTTCTAGATACACAAAGTGTACGTTATTGATTATATCTGGGGAGGTTCTGGATTGTACACCTTTATGTTTCTTCAATGCATAGCACGTCCTATAGACAATACTGCAGAATTAATTGTATATTGATCAACACTAAGAAGCACTATTTGAACAGTGTTCTAATTAACTTTGGTGTACTATACCTAGATGCTCTGTGGCTGACCTGAAAAAAGTGGAGAAAACATGAAGGCCACGTGCACACGTTCAGTATTTGGTCAGTATTTTACCTCAGTGTGTGTAAGCCAAAACCAGGAGTGGGTGATAAATACAGAAGTGTTGACGTGTTTCTATTATACTTTTCCTCTGATTGTTCCACTCCTGATTTTGCCTTACACTGAGGTAAAAAACTCATCAAATACTGACCGTGGCCAGAAGGTGATTTCAGGACTCAGTCAGACAGCAGTATTGCCAATCATTGTGAAATTTGTGTTGTCAATGAATAGTACGCTGATCCAATAACTACCAGTGTACCTGTGCAAGCCAACATGTTTTTAACATTGATGAGAAAATATTTTTAGCTTGCAAATTCTGGTGTGATTTGCCTAACAGAGGAAATACAAATTTTCTGTAATTTTAATGTAATTCTAAAGTGCTTAATAGGCGTCTTGCCTCCTGATTATTAGGCCATACAAGGTTCTTTGTTACAAAGACAAAATGATCCATGGCATAACAACACTTAGTGTAATGTACGTAGGTACAATTCCTATTGATGAATATAATCAAATTTTAATTCTTCAAATTCACAGCTGAAATATGAAAGAACAGAAATAAATATCCAACGTTTCGGCCTTTATGGCCTTTTTCAAGGATTTATATGTATCACAAAACAGAAACATAAAATATACTATTATACATCAACAAAAATGTGTCAAATATTCACTACAGCGATATGACAAAAATTACAAAAACCATAATCCATGTTATCCAAGATATTTTGGAGTCAATAATGGCAGCTAATGTGAATTCACCTGGAAGAAAATGACAAAGGCAAAATAAAGGAAAGAACGAACACAGTCAATATGGAAAATAATCGCAGTAAGTGTTCAACGAGAAGGTATTTTCTCTAGCAAAGGCTCAGAGATGAATAATAATATTAATCTTTATAAAAATAAGTGCATTAACCCCTTAGTGACAGAGCAAATTTTGTACGTAATGACCAAACCAGCATATAGACCAGTTTGGGCTTAAACAATTAAATCTTTACATACCCAGTGCACTAGTGAAAAAGGAGATAGATCTTAATATGAGACATATAAATAAAAGGTCCCTTCGCATCCAACATAATCTCACCACTATCGAAAAGGATGCACTTCATTCACTTAAAGAAAGTAAACAGATTGTTATAAAACCTGGCTCCAGTGTCATAATGGATAAATCACATTATAATTAAATCATTCAATAACTGTTGAGTGATAGAACCACCTATATGATTATTGACAAAGACCCTGCCTTTGATATAGCAAGAGAAATACGCCATTTTGTAGACTAATATGTGAAATTGGGGGTTATTGATTCTAAGTTGAGTGAATTTTTGGTCAATTCCCATCTCATAACTCCTGTTTTTTATATACTTCCCAAGGTACATAAGTACCTTATTAACCTTCCAGGTCGACCTATAGTGGCCTCTGTGAATTCCATTCTTTCACCACTGGCCATCACCCTCAACCCCCTTACTTTTCAACATATCCTCATATCTGAAAGACACCTCTGATTCCCTTACTAAATTGCAGGCTATTGGTCCTATCCCTCCCGGCTGTGTACTCGTCACATTCGACGTTAATAGTCTTTACATTTGTATTGACGATTTGAAAGGTATTGAGACAGTTCATAACTTTCTTACCAAATATACCAATTTTTCCCCACTGGAAAGGAAATTTTGCACTGAATTACTTACTCTTATCTAAATAGAAATTTTTTTCTATTTGCTGACCAATATTATTTACAGAAAACGGGTACGGCTATGGGATCGAACATGGCACCTCCCTACGCAAATATTTTTATGGCACTCTTTGAAGAAACTCAAGTCTATAGACATCCACTCTTCCAGATGTATTCTATATACTGGAAGAGGTATATAGAGGATGTCTGCATGATATGGCAAGGTGATGAGGGACAATTAACACAATTCTTTCAAGATATCAATTCATGTGTTCAGCATCTTACTTTTTCTATACAGAACAGTGCTAAGAGTATCAATTTCCTCGAAATGCTAGTCACATTTGAATGAGGTGGTAGAATAGATATCGATCTTTTAAAAAAAAACCCACTGATAAAAACAGTTTATTATACTATGCCAGCTGTCATCCACTTCATGTCAAAAGATCCTTACCTAGCTTCCAATTCCACCGGGTCTCACGTATAGTGACTATTGAACATAAACGGAAGATAATATTAGAAGGTATGTGTGACAAATTTGCACAACGTGGATATCCCATTAATATGCTTAGAGCCACAGACATCGCAATGACTATAACCCCCAGGAATAGACAACGAATACCTTTAGTTAATGCGTACATGCTGGTTGTAAAAAAATTACGTCTACAGACATTGGTCACTTTTGGGAAAAGTATACCCCAACATTCCTGAATTTAAATATTTACCGATCATATGCTATAAGAAGCCATCTAATCTAAGAAATATTTTAGTCAGAGCAGATATTGGGTCTAATAGGACTAACAATGTGCAAAGAACCTTATATACACAAAAACGTGGTACCTTCCTTTGTCTGCACTGCCTACAGTGTTCTAATGTCACCAAAGGTGATACTTTTTTACATCTTAGATCTGGTAAACTTTTCCCAGTAAAAAGAATTTTACATGTGATTCCTCATATGTGATTTACAGTACTTCATCAAGTGCCCTTGCAGTCTCGGATATGTTGGTAAAACCACCCAACATAAATCCACTATCTCCCAACACAAATCCACCAGCAGATGTAAGCAACTCATGTTACCCATTCTAGCACATTTTTCCACGGCAGGACATAATGTATCTCAACTTAAATACCAGATAATAGAAAGTGTACCTTTACCTAGAAGGGAAGGCAATAGGATCAAGAGGCTGAATCTCAGAGAAGCCTATTGGATCTTCACATTACAAACACTGGAACCTAGGGTATGAATAGAGAAAACGAAATAGCCTACCAGTGATGTTCATATTTTTCTATGTTTCTATTCTGAATCGAATGTTGGTTTCATATGATCTGAAACTTTTTTTTCATTCCCTTTTAGGTTATATAACAAACCTGGTATCTGACTAATATCGTCCTCCTTTTTGTGTCCATTAACCCCTCTTACCCTCTCCTCTGTCCCCTTTAATTCTCCTTTTTATTTTACTTTACTCCATTCTTCTGCCTACATCATTGATGTCCTTCTTTGTACAGTCTTCCTTTCCCTGTTTTCCTTTTTCTTTCCCTCTTATTTAATATTTCCCTTTTATAGATCAATACATACACTATTCTCCTTCCCCTTGTCCCTTTCTCCACGAGTCACTATCCCTTTTCACCATATCCCTTTCGTTCTTTATCTCCTGACTTAAGCGTCGTGCGGTCTCCACACATGCGCACACACTTTCGCTTTTCCACACATTTATTTTTCCTCTCTCCTCCTTAGCACCCTCTTACAGGTAAAATGAGATCAGCTCTTTTTTGCTTTTTATTTCTTATCACTTATATTCTTACATGTGACTTGTGACTGTTGTTTCTTTCCTCTATGTACATTCACCATGACGTCAATTACTGATGTACCGCATTGATCTATGATTGATATATACTTTATGAATACCTTTGACCTTTCTTCTCCATTGGGTTATGTAAGGTCTCCCACATTAAAGTACTTATATTATAAAGATTAATATTATTATTCATGTCTGAGCCTTTGCTAGAGAAAACACCTTCTCGAACACTTACTGGCATTATTTCCCATATTGCCTGTGTTCGTTCTTTCCCTTTCCTTTTTTTGTTTTTTTCTTTTTAATTTTCTTCCAGGTCAATTCACATTAGTCGCCTTTATTGACTCAAAAATATACTGGATAACATGGATTATGTTTTTTGTAATTTTTGTCATATCTCTGTAATGAATATTTGATACATTTTTGTTTTTGTATAACAGTATATTTCATGTTTGTTTTTTTTGATACATATAAATCCTTGAAAAAGACCATAAAGGCAAAAACGGGTATTTACTTCTGTTCTTTCATATATCGGCTGTGAATTTCAAGAATTAAAATTTGATTATATGAATTGTAATGTCTTAAGTGCAAAAGGCTATCTACTTACATTGACTGTTGCAATTCCTTTTGAGCACCAACTATAACTACTAGGAGTGCAAAAACCTCTGATCTATTTCTTCATAAACACACTTAGGTCAGACTCAGTACAAATCTCTTGTTGTAATTACCTGGTCACTGCATGGGGCACCAACTTCAATGGATGTGGTTTAAGTGTCAACTCTTTCTCACATCCCCAGTTATAATTAGCTTCCCACTTCCCCAGTAAAAAGGTATTCCATATGTGAAGGCCTACTTCAACGGAGGATGAAGTGTTAGTTCTTTCTCACTTCCCCAGTTATAATTAAACTCACCTATTCAATGTGAGAGTGATACGTCCCCTCTCCAGAGATGCCTTCATTTTTTAAATTTTTTCTCAACGACAGTGAAAAACTTATAACCTTGGCACAATGCTTTTTATAGGGCAACCACTGCTGTATGGGAGGAGGCTGGGCCTCTCAGGTTAAAGAGGTGATCGGAAACCAAATTTGAATTCCATCACAAATGTCCATCTCTTTAAATTTAATCATCTAATCCATGTTTCTAATATACTCCAATTAGAAGTTTCATAGCCTTCCCTTTCTCCTTCTCTACTCCCATTTTTTTTTTAACCTGTGTTCCGATGATGTTTCATTTGAGAATCTTAAGTGCATGCTGGGATACTCAAATGGAACATCATCAGTGGGTTGGTGGCTGCGGTCACTGCCTCAGATGCTTTCTCCTACTGTGAAACGAAGCATCATCAGTGTCATCCATTTCAGGGCCTTCATTTTAAGGCTGTGTACACAAGTTGCATTTTTTTTGCCTTTTTTCTGCAATGGTTTATTGCGGAAAATACACAGCAGTTTACAGTACCAGCAAACTAAATGAGATTTCTGAAGTCTCCTGCCCATGTTGCTTATCTTTTCCATGTAGAAATGCGTCAGATACAAATCTGCAGCATGTCAATTCTTGCAGCGAATTTTACCCGTACTACTGAGTGTGGAAAAGTATGGAACAAAAACACGTGTCAAAAACGTGCCAAATACTTGTATTTTACACAGTGTTTTTCCTGACAATGCATTAGGATTTACAGCAGAATTTTCTGCTGCAAATCGTGAACGTGTGCATATAGCCTTAGTCCCTGTCCTCCTCCACAATTCTTTATAAGTTCCTGATTGCCTCATAATTAATGGGGAGGAGAGAGAAGTTATCAGGAATTTATAATGAATTGTGGGTTGGGGAGGATGCTAAGTATCTGAAAATACCCTCCCCCACCCCCCAGTTCATTACAAAAGGTCCTATCCCTTTTACCCCAGAATACTTCCCCCCTCCAATTCTTTGCAAAGTGTCTAATCCCCCTTTACTCCCTCCTTACCCACCCCCCAATTCATTACTATTTAGCAGAAGTGAGTAGACAGTTATCTGATTTTGTCGCTTATGTGAAACTTCAGAGAGATCCTGCCAATAGATATAAAAGCAAATTACGCTCTTTTCTCAGAAAGTATGTTGAGCTGGGAATGATTTCTAAGAAAAAAGCTGAGAAATTGCTACCGAGTTTCCCATAAAACCGAATTGGTATCATATCCCCGAAGTACATAAATCAATGTCAGCTCACCCCGGTCGACCCATTGTTTCTGGGATAGGGTCTCTTACTTCGCCCCTGTCCCAGTACATGTCCCAGCAAGAAGGACTATTTAACCACTGAATCAGATTTTAGCTTCAGTGAAGACCTACCGGTGCCAACAAATGTTACTGAAAGGCGATTGTCTGATACAGCGGAATCTTCAACTTCCAATTCCCTTTAGGCGCAGGACACACAGAGGGGGTAGGAAGAGACAATACCGGACAAAAATCGCAAAAGGAAACATGTCTCATGGAGACAGAAACATTAATGAGACCTGCTGTCTCCTTCCCCACCATCCTGTAGAATGTAAGCCCGAAAGGGCAGGGTCCTCTCCCCTCTGTATCAGTCTGTCATTGTTAGTTTGTTTACTGTAAGTGATACCTGTAATTTGTATGTAACCCTTTGTCATGTACAGCACCATGGAATCAATGGTGCTATAGAAATAAATAATAATAATAATAATATGTTCTCCTCTAAGAATCTGGTGATTAATGTGACTGACTATCCTTTAGACTCTTCACATATATCTTTGTTTAAGGGTTTGGGATATAGCATTTCAGAAGAATTTCGCATGGTTGATTTCAAAATAGATCTTTTTAAAGCAGTCAGGAAAATTCATCTCCAAAAATCTTTTCTATCATAATCCAACGATGTTAGTGGAGCGCCCCCAAAGGCCGTGGGGTACTCAGTACCGGGCCAGCAGTTCTTAAAGGGGAAGTGTCACGGCAGCAGTGACCTGGTCCGTGGCCCTGGGTGTCCAATAAAAATGATGAAGATGTAAAAATAAAAATTATGGGGGATGGGGGAGTAGTTCGTGACGCCACCCGTGGTATTTGGCAATAAAGGTGTTAGCCGACACTGCTTAAGAGACCTCTGGGGCTGTTGGTGATGCAGCATAGTTGTTACAGCTCTCCACGGGTAGAGCTAGGTCCCAGGGAAGTTATGGGTGTTAAAGATGATGATGGTGTTTGTAGTGCAGGGCAGATGATGCAGTAAATAAATCTGAGGTCACAGCGGGGTTGTAGTTTCCTTTACCTTTACTAGATGTATTGAGGTGCAGATCGGGGCACTGGTTACAGATGACAATGGAGGTCCTGACAATGGAGGTCCGGTCAGTCTGAAGCAACTTCGGATCCACTAAGCCAGGTGGGTTGGAGGCCTCCTTTCTGCGCTGCTCTGTCAGAGGTCCTTGCTGCCTAAAGCTATGTTCAGTCCTCTGCTCCTTATTGTTCCTCAGTACTTGCCTTCTAATCAATTGAATAAGAGAGTAAAAATGACAGAAAGATTTACGGGATATGTCAGCAGGTGAGAGCCAGTAGTTACCATAATATCTGCCCCGGGGCATGCAATGCATTGTAAATGGAAAGAAACATGCCATGAATACAGGGATCACCATAGAAATGTACAATATTTTATTGAGACACAATTAGCCAGAAAAAGTGAAAGATATTTAAAAAGTCACAAAATTACATATGAACATAAAGCTGTAATATACTTGCACATACTACAGCTTATTGTCACACTAATGAATACTAAAACATTGAATGCAATATTAAAAGACAAAGAATTCACCGAACGTGATGATAACAAAGAAGGTATATATGATCAGCACCATTCAAGAGAAAATAAATGTAATTTGACTATAATCAAAAATAAAGTGCAAGTATATTGATAAAGTTTCCCATACATCTGCAGATTTTGATGTAATGGTCTGCGGGTGTCAAGTCACGTTTGGAGAACTTGATGTGCCTAAACAGTGGAAAACCCCCACAAATGACCCCACTTTGGAATGAATCTAGATGTGTTTTGAGCACCTTGAACTCACAGCTGCTTTGCAGAATTTTACAACTCTGATGTGTGAAAATTAAAAAAAATATTTTTCCCACAAAAATGTTGTTTTACCTCCAAATGTTTTCATTTTCACAAGGAAAGCAGAAGAAAATGGATCCGAAAATTTGTGCCATTTCTCCCAAGTACATCGACATCCCATGTGTGGTCGAAAACTACTTTTGAAGCACAGTACAAGGCTCAGCCGGGCCATAGAACGTAATGGCGTATGCCGGTGCATGCGCAATAATGATTTTATGCTTTGCCCACAGTTGGGCAAAGCATACTGCGCACGCGTGGGAGGACATCTGAATGCGCACGCGTGGCAACTCTACGGGATCTGTGATAATCACAGATCACAATACGTACAGCAAGCTGAGGAGGGGGGGAGAAAAGGAGAATAAGCCCCGCCCACCGGACCGTGGAGATTTACATACACCGCAGGAGAGCTAAAAACGGTATTTATGCATCAAAGATGGGGAGTCAGGGGTATCAAAAGTACTGCTATAATGCTTATGTGACACTAAATTGAATGATATCTTTACATCATATCACAGAAAATGGGTGACAGATTGCCTTTATGTATATGATTGCTAGTCCAGGAGTGCGATGTGTTGTAAAGATGATAAATTTAAAATCTCTTCAGTCTATTGAGTGATGTAAAAACATACATTTATTTACTTTAAATAAATAACAACTGAATTTTTTTCTTTAGACCATAGGAATAAAACACTAAAAATTGTTAAGTTGTTGCTACTTGATTAAAAGGCTCACTAGTAGTCACTATTGTGAAGGGTTTGTAGGTCTCCTCATAGGGCCTGTTTCACAATCACCTTACAAATGGTTAAATGCCATGAGTCTAAAATGTAGAGACAGTGTTATGAGGACGGTCTTATATACTGCTGACAGGGGTTTTAATAGGTGATTTAAAATAATATCTATTAGTAAGGATAATATCTATTATAAAAAATAATATTAGGAAAGTTTCTATAAAGAAAGCGTCAGCTTTTTACCTCAGTCGTTGTAACTGATTAGTTGACTCAGTGGCTATAATAGTTGCGTGCACCGGAAAAATGTGGTCTACAATGACCGGGCGGTGAGCTGGATGTTACTGTTCAATTGTAGGAGGAAGGATTAGAGTGGTGTTAAGTCTTATAATCGCGGTGTGGTTTGGGTGGCGCAAGCAGCCTGCGGTGTAAGTAGAGCCAGTAAGCAGCGTTCATGCATCGGCCGCCGGATAGAGGATGAGGTTTACAGTGATACTGAATTTAAAACAGAGAGGGGCATAGTATGTAAGAAAGTGCTATATGAGCGTGACTTTATGTTCAATGATAATTATCGGTATTGGTAGTGCCTGTTGTTGCCCAGGTATGTAATGAGTACAGAGAGCAGCAGTCAAATCTTGCAATCGGCGGTATAGTGTCCTGCAGTGCACGTGGTGCAGGTGATCAGCGTTCAGGCACCGGATAGGGCATGAAGTTTACAATATTCCCCTGCTTTGAACAGAAAGAGGCACGATGTGTCAGAGTGTGCTATATGAACGTGATTTCTTGCTTAGTAATAATAAACGATAATGATAGTATCTGCTGATGTAATAGATGCAGAGTGGAAGATTCACAAAAGGTCCGGACGGACTTGATGAGAACACTGCTGGTAGGAGATCTTGCAGTCGGCGTTTGCGCGTGATTTGGATTACACAAGGTGCACCACAGGTGGTCAGTAGTGTTGAGCGATACTGCTCGATATCTAAAAATATCGGATCGGAATGGCATCGCCGATATCACTAAATATCGGCGATATCCGATTCCGATACCGGAAGTCCCATGTAAGTCTATGGGAACAAAATATCGCAACTAAAAAAACACTTTCTTTCCTTGTAAACACAAAATATACACACTTAGAATACATATATATATATATATATATATATATACATGTCATTGTGACATATATATATATATATATACATATATTTATAGTTTATTCACTTCTACATAGTAAAATAGCCTCTGATTCAATTGCCGGGTAAAGCCGGCATTTGTGAAAAGACAGAAGCACCCGAGGGTCCAGTCGCCACAGAGATGTTGCATCGCACCCAGCGGTGTGACAACTTACTCTCAGGTAAGGAGGAAACACCCCATTGACTCCAACCACTGCATTCAACAGTACACTATGCCAGCTGAGTGTAGGCGGACCCAATGGGATGGTCTAGCTCAGACTGGTTAGAACAGGGTGTAGCTAGTTGGATGGGAGGGGTTGAGGCAGCCTTATGCTGCATGTCTTTGTAGTAAGAATTGTTTCCTTTCCTGCTTTCTTACTACGTCGCATACTCCACTCTGCTACATCACTCTGCACCATTGCTCTATCTCACATCTATCTGCCCTGGAAGGATACCGTCTTACCTGTACAAGACTTATCACCTAGCTGCACTACACCATCCCTGCCAGAGGACCTGCACAGCAGCGCTGGTCACCCTGACCAGGTACTACAGGTGGCGTCACGACAAACTACACAAACATTCTATCATCCCCTGGAAATATCCCACATTCCAGTGAGCGACCAGGGCACGGACATAGCTGTGCTACCCGTCACATCCCCCATAGAAGTCGACGGGCTTGGTGCCGAGTACCCCCAAAACCTGTGGCTCTGTGCGACTCAACTTTGGCGTCACGAACAGGATTCAGAAGCTCGCTATAAGCGAGTCCTGTGTGCCTTAATTGAACTGTTTTTTTGCTTGAGAATTGCAAAAATCATCATAGACTGTATTTGCCATTTTTTCCGTCATATCTGCGCCACGAGGCACAGGTGAAGAATAAGGGCATGCTCTCGTGGGCGTACACTCACTCCGTGGCGCGAAAACGATGTCCGCACACTCTAAATGTTACTGCAATGTAAGATCGTGCCCCACAGCTCTGGAGTTCCGCCTCCTCATCCTCCTCAGTGGGCGGAAACGAACGCCTCCCTACAAAAGATGTCGCCTCTCCTGATGCTAATGACACATGTGACTTGGCAGAGATGGCGAATGGACGTGAGCAGAAGTGGGAAGGGATGGAGAAGTCAGAGCTCTCCCCCCACGGAAGCGACCCGATCGCCACGGAGCCACCGTTTGGCACCCGGCCTGGAAACCCTCCTACGCTGGAAGAAGCGGAGGATACCCTGAGAGACCTGGCCCGGCACCGGGAGGAGGTCGCCAGGATGGAAGCGAGCTGGCGGGCCCTAAAACTACAATTGGAGCGGCGCCAATCCCTCTTACCCCCTGAAGTGTCTGTACCGGAAGGTGAGGCACCCGTTCCAGTAGAGGAGGCCATGCGGGCATCCCAGCCCTTGCAATCTGAACCGGTTGCCAGTATCTCAGTGGAGGCACCCGTTCCAGTAGAGGAGGCCGTGCGGGCATCCCAGCCCTTGCAATCTGAACCGGTTGCCAGTATCACAGTGGAGGCACCCGTTCCTGCTGAAAACGCCGCACCAGCACCCCAGATCCCGCTGTCTGCCCCCGTCGCTGAGGCAGAAGAAGCGACACCCGTCCTCATGGAGGAGGCCGCGCAGGCACCAGAGCTCTACCTGCCTGTACCGGAGCCCCGACCGTCATCTGTTCCAGAGCCGGCTGCTTCCGCCACAGGTGAGCGCCGCCAGGACTGGCGGGCGCCAGGAGAGCTGCCGCAAACCGGACATCGTAAGCTGGCGTTTGATGTTGGAGACATGGAGCTGCTGGTGGAGGAGAATTACAAGCGGCGTCAGGAGGAAGAGTGGAGACGTCGGGAGCGGGAAGCAGAGCGACAAAGGGAGCAGCGAGAATCCCAAAAGCTTCGGCAACGTCACCTGGAGAAGGACCTGGCAGAGAAGGCGCGTATGAGAAAGGATAAAAGTACGGTGAGGGAGCCACAGCGTAAGGGTGCAGTACGGAACTTTAAGTTAAAAGGTGGTTGGGGCTTCATCCAGGAGCCTGGACTTTATTTAGAAGTTTTTGTAACCCGGCGGGACGTGGAGGCTCACCTCCCAGAAGGACACCCGGGGAGGGACCTGTTGCCAGGAGACTTGGTGACTTACACCCGACACTGGGGTTACAATGGATGGTACGCCCTAAATGTTACCAGGTGCGACCCCTACTCCCCAGAGTGTCAGGAAACTGACAGACCCTACGAGCCTTCAGCCTCCCCCAACCAGGCCTCTGCACAAGTGCCCACCCCATGCCGTAAATCTCCCAGCCTCCCTCAGTGGTCTCCTCAGCAGCCCCAGCTATGGACATGATAATGATAGCTGGCCCGTACCCGGCGCCTGTTAGGCCCCCTGGGGTTCGTACAGTCCGGGACATAGGGTTCCAGACCCGGAGGGAGACGAAAGAGGTGGCCACACAGACCCAGATAGCGGGTCACGACGTCACTGTACAGGCCACACGACGTCATCAGGTCTGGGTGGACCCTCCTGTCAGGATGTTTGGCAAGCTCCAGAACAGTACCAGGTGGTACCTGTAAGAGGCCAGCCAAAGAAGTCTAAATAACCCGGACAGGGTCTCTGTATGTAAATAGTTAAATTATTGATGTACCCGGACGGGTGAATGTTCATAAAAAGAAGTTTATTGTTGCCTTAATATACCCAGGTTGGGTAATGGTTTGATGTACCCGGACGGGTGAATGTTCAGAAGAACAAGTTTATTGTTGCCTTAATATACCCAGGTTGGGTAATGGTGTTTCACTGTAATGAAAATGTTGAACTTTGAAGCCATGAACTGTACTGGCTCACAAACTTTTCTGTAAATAGTTGGCACTTCGGTGCTCCATCTTGGTTTTACAAAAAACTTTACTGTGCACTATTTTCAACTACCTCAGAAACTAAAAACCCGTTTGGTGTGGCCGAAAGTGAGGTCTGCTCAAGGAAAGTCTTGCAGCCCACCCAAGACCACAGTTGGAGGTTTGGAGCGGGTCCTCCACAAGCACAAGTAAAGGATACTGTGAAGTTACCCCGGTGGGGTTGTAGTCCTAAGAAGTCTCCACGAACTTCGGCACTAATGCTATTTGCACTTTTGTTGAATATGTATTTGTGTCGACCCGCCACCACAATTGTGGGTTACCAGGGCAATGGGGTACTCAGAGCCGAGCCCATGGAAGTCTATGGGGTTTGTCACAGGTAGCGGTGGCTCGGTCTGTGGCCCTAGCGGTCTGGCGTATGTTGGGGGAATATTTACAGGGGATAGATATATTTACAGTTCGTGACGCCACCTGTAGTCTTCTGGTAATTTATACCAGCGCTGCTGTAGAGCTCTGAGGGGATGGTGAGGCAGCTAGATGTCGGGTCCCCTACAGGTAGGACTCTTCCCTCAGGTCGATGGTTAAGGCAGGGTTGTGCAGGCATGCAAGTAAATAACTCAGTCTCACACGGTCAGCGTCTTTCCATACCTTTACTTGTAAGATGGTAAGGCAGGTCCCAGGGAGGCTGATCCAAGGAGAATGTATTTCGAGATAGCAGCTGGACAAGTTAGGGGCCTCCTTTACTTTCACAACGATGAGTACAACCAGCATGAAGCGTAGTTCCCTCTATAACTCCAGCTATTCCAAAGCTGTACTGCCCAGTCAGTTTTGTGGTCGGAGCCTTCCTGTGAGAGAGCTGAGTTCCTATTCTTGCTGATCAGGCTCAAGGTTCTCACTCCCCCTGACCCCAGTTACGTACCGACTATTTAGGGGCTGCTTTCCGCTACCTAAGGTCCGGTAAGCCTCTGGGTTTCCTACCACCATGCATGAAGCTATGGTGATGCTTCGGTCTCCAGTGACCGGTAACAACGTGCAGGACTTCTCCAATCCTATTGCACTCAGAATTTCTACCACTGTGCCTTTCGCCTTGTCCTCGCTGGTAGCATAAGCATTTCTCACTTCACAGGTTAACAAAGTCAGTCCCTTACTTAATTCCTTTCTTGAGCTTGTTGCCAGACTCTCAGTAATCTTCCAGGCAGGAGCACGTCTCTGAACCTTCACCGTCCTTGGGACAGGAGACTGAAGTATATCTGCAACTCACTTCTTTCTTCTTAATAAATGTCTCAGTCTGTCTTCTAGTGGGGCACAGCTCTGACCAGGCTGAGGTGATCTGGCTCACCTGTACTGGCCTCCACTTGCTGAACTGCACACAGACTGCACTTAGCTCTGCTGCTGTCTGACTCACTGAATGACTGAACTCGACTCCCCTCCTCACACTGCACACTCCCTGACTGTGACTAGACTTTTATATACCTGTGGGCGTGTCTAAGTGTGTGTGTTGAAATGAATGTTCATTGAGCATTAAACTGCTATCTCTCCACACATCCTCCAGGGTACTGCGTGTGCCTTACACCAGGGCTACACATATTTATTAACACACATGTATAACACATATCAAGGGTATGAACAGTAACAAAACATGTCACATAATATAAGCCATTTGCACTTTTGTAATGTTATTATTAAAAATTTTATTATGCAACGTTTAACTTGAAGTGTTTCCTGCTTTCTTACTACGTCGCATAGTCCACTCTGCTACATCACTTTGCACCATTGCTCTATCTCACATCTATCTGCCCTGGAAGGATAGCGTGTTACCTGTAGAAGACTTTTCACCTACCTGCACTACACCATCCCTTCCAGAGGACCTGCACAGCAGCGCTGGACACCCTGACCAGGTACTACAGGTGGCGTCACGACAAACTACACGAACATTCTATCATCCCCTGGAAATATCCCACATTCCAGTGATCGCCCAGGTCACGGACCGAGCTGTGCTACTCGTGACATCCCCCATAGAAGTCGACGTGATCGGTGCCGAGTACCACCAAAACCCCTGTCTCTGTGCGACTCAACTTCCCTCACTGTGCTGGCACTTTACATTTACAATGCCTCTGGGTTTCTTTTTTGGGGGGGTGGGGAACATTCAGACTTTTGCTATGGGGCCCCATGATTTATATGTATGCCCCTGCTGCTGAGGCATGGTATTTAAGGCTGTTAAGGAGCCAATATCCATGGACCTTGCCAGCAGCGTCGGACTGGAGTACCTTGGGCCCACCAGAGAAAAATTATTCTTGGGGCCCACCATCATACTTCCCAACCTTTGAAGAAGGGAAAGAGGGACAAAGGCTGTGGCACGCTGTGCCTGCTGCAGCAAATTTTAGGCCATGCCACGTTGCACCACAGACTGTCCAGGAGTTGGTGGATGCTTTAGTCCAGGTGTGGGAGGAGATCCCTCACGAGACCATCCGTCGCGCTCATCAGGAGCATGGCCAGAAGTTGTAGGGAGGTCATACAGCATACCTCCCAAATTTGGAAGACAGGAAAGAGGATTAAAGGCTGCGGCGCGTGTTGCGCGCCCCTGAAAATTTTAGGCCACGCCCCGACAACACCCATTTCATAGCTAATCACACCCATATCCTCGCCCCAAGCGTAACCATTTAGCACTGCTGATCACACTGACTGGTAATGAGGGCACAGTGGCTGGTACTGAGGAAAAGAAAGAAAGAGCAGCGAGAGAGAAAGAACAAACAGAGAAATAAAGAGAGGAAAGAAAGAAAAGAGAGAAAGAAAGAACAGAGAGAAAAAAGAACAAAGAGCGAGAAGGAAAGAACAGAGAGCGAGAAAGAAAGACTAGAGAGAGAGCCATAGGCGTAGCTAGGGTTTTGGTTTAGTGGGGGCAAAACTTCTGAGTGGGCCCATCATCAGAGAACCTCAGCAAATGACCGCGCTGTTGGCCAAAATAATCTCTATATAAAAAGACCAATATTGATATTACCGCCATATGGTCTGTGTTAAATAATACCAGTCCTACAGAACATATAATAGATTACAGCACAGGTACAGATAATGACTTACCGCTGATGTTCTTTCTAATGGAATTGTTCACTTTTCATGTCTTTTCCATCTGGCCCACACCGACATGACGACTTCTCCAGCCAGGACTCGACTGCACCCCCATTAAAAAAAAAATCAAAAAAAAACTCACCTCCCGGCTCCTGTGCTGCTCACTGTTCTCCCTCTCAGCGTCTGACAGCGGGCGCCGGCAGGTGATGTTATTGCGCCCGCTGTCATACGCTGAGAGGGGGATTATGGGAGAGAAGGAGCGCTCGCTCCTTCTCTCTCCATGCGGTCAGCTTTATCGGCTGGATGCCGATACAGCTGACCCTCCGATGACGGGTGGGGGGCCCACTGCTGGCACCGGGCCCCCCCAACGCCTGTTCAGGCCCCATAGCTTCCGGGCGGCAGAGCAGGGAGAGCGATTCTCCCTGCTCTGCCGCAGAATGTAACTGTATCGTAGCTCCGGGTGGGCCCCCTCAGAGCGCGGGCCCCGGGGCCACCACCCCCTCTGCCCCGCGACCTATCCTTTCAAATCAGGGCCCACCACGCAGGAGCTGGGGCCCACCGTAGGTTTCTCCGGTGTCCCGGTGCCTCAGTCCGACCCTGCTTGCCAGCCTGATAATACCAGGCCACAGCAGTCTGCATATCTTGGCTGGTTAACAAAAATAGGGGATCCCCTCGAAAAAAAAACGGCGTAGGGGTCCCCCTATTTTTGTTAACCAGCCAAGTAAAATGCAGACTGCTGCGGCCTGGTATTAAAAGACTGTCAAGGCCCATGGATTTTGGCCCTCAACAGCCTGATAATACCAGGCTACGCAGCCCCACATTTGGCGCATCAAAAGATGTGCCAATTGTGGCACTTTACCCGGCTCTTCCCACTGCCCTGTAGCGGTGGCAAGTGGGGTAATAAGGGGTTAATGTCACCGTTGATTGCACAGTGAGAATAAGCCCGGTTAATAATGGAGAGGTGTCAATAAGACACCGATCCATTATTAATCCCAAAGTTTTTAAATGTATAAAAAAAAAGACACAGCAAGAAAAAAGTATTTTAATGAAATAAAAGAGACAACACAGTTTTCATTAATTTTATTATACTCTCATTCCTGCGACGCCATCGATCTCCTGTAAAAAAAGAAAAAAAAACAAACAACAGTATACCACCTGTCCGACGCAGTCCATAGTAACGAGTGTCCCACGACGATCCAGCTCTGCTACATCGCAATGACAGGCAGAGCCTGTCATCGCGACGCAGCACAGCTGATTACCTGCTTCCCCGGCGGTGACGTCATCGGACTGACTGCTTTACGGCCGGGATTACCCAGCAGTCACTGCAGTTATCGCGAGAAACTGCATGTGACCGCCGGGGAAAGATGATGGCGGCCATCAAGCAGTCCAGCCCATGACCGCCGGAGATCTTCTGCCAGGTAAGTGCTGCTGACTCCTGACAGACCCGACCGACGGACACTGACTGTAAGGTTCTATGTATATATTCCTAAAACTCAGTTTGTTCGTCATCCATTTTACTTTCTGTCTTGCTGCAGCTATCTTGCCCTCAGTCAAAATGGAGTTTCCAGCTTGCATGTTCCTGCCCTGATTTCTCCTTTGCTTCTTAAGCAGCCACAGCTGAGCAATCAGTGCTTCAGAATCTAGCCTGCAGTGAACCTGTGACTTGACTCCTGTAAGCCTTGGACCTTGTACTCCAGCTATTCCTACTGAGGAACTCTGAAGCACTTGTGGACTCTGAACCCTGCTCTTTGAAAGACCCACGTTTGCATGGACTTACGGTAACAGAGAAGAAGATCCTGAATCTGTATTGGAGAGTGATTGCTGAGCTTGGATTACTCTAGCCTGCTGCGTCTCCTGTTTCTGTGTCTGCAAACTGTGTGACTATTTCTGCCAACTTGTATGAAGTAATACAGGACTTTTCTATATCAAACCTGTGACTCCTGTGTTTTCATCGCACCCAAGCACAAGACGCTATATGAACTGTACTACATACATTACAAGATTCTGAAGCCAAAACGTTAGTGTCTGCTGGGTCTGGAAGGCTGTGTCTGCTGTACTGTGGATATCAGACGTCCGGTTGTACTTTCTGTGATGACAGTGGTTGTGACTTTTCACAACCATTCCAGGTGAGCAATTCCCTTAAGTTTTTTCTTTTTGCAGTGTTACCACAGGTAAACACTATTGTTTTTTTTGTTTTTTTTTCTCCTTTCTTTCTCTTTTTTGTCTGCTGTAACTCTGGATATCAGATGTCTGGTTGAAACTTTCTGTGATGATAGTGGTTGTGACTTCTCACAACCATTCCAGGTGAGCAGTTCCCTTAATTTTTTTTTCTCTCTGCAGTGTTGCCACAGGTGAACACTATTGTTTTTTTTCTCTCCTCTTCTTCCAGTAATCCTGTCTTAAAAGATCTGGAAAATGGAGGCCCGCATAAAGGAACTTTGCGGAGTGACTGATAATATCCTTGCAGATTTGCAGAATATAAAGACCCGTTTTACAAATCTACAGGACCTCAATAATCACAATTTGCAAGTGGTTGGACAGACTACCCAGGATTTGCGAGCCAGGATTGAGGTTCTAGAGGGGCGAGTCCAGGCTCCTGCCGTAGCCCCGAGTGCTGGGATTCCCAAGTTGCCCCCTTTTCGTTTTGGCGGTGAACGTGAGAAATTCAGGGGATTTATTAATCAATGCAATCTTTTTTTTTCTGCACATGCTTCACAATTTCCCACTGAACGATCTAAGGTGCTTACTATAATTATGTTGCTTACCAACAAGGCTTTAATGTGGGCAAACCCTCTGATTGAGACTGAGGATGATTGTTTGAATTACCTTGATGATTTTATTTCAGCCATGGGGCAGGTGTTTGATGACCCCAATCGAGGTGCAACAGCTGAAGCAGCCATGTTAGCTTTGCGCCAAGGTAAGCACTCGGCAGCTGAATATGCCTTGGATTTCAGGAGATGGGCCCTTGATACCACCTGGGACAGTTCCGCCAAAAAATCTATTTTTCGAAAGGGGTTATCTCCACTGATTAAGGATGAACTTGCTCGTGCCGACCCTCCCACTGCGTTAGGTGACTTTATTAACTACTGCATCCGTATTGATACTCGTCTGACTGAACGCAGGCAAGAGAGATGGTTCGAAAGCAATCGTACTAACCTTTTCCTACCTTCCTCTCCAGCTAAGAAACCTTTGAGTAGGATTACACGGGAACCTGAACCTGAACCCATGCAGGTAGACTCTTTACAACGACGGGTTAGGAACATCGTTTTAAGGAGAATCTATGTTTCTATTGGGTAAGTCAGGGCACTTCATTATAAACTGCCCCAGCCGTTCTCGTAAGACTACTGCAGCACTCATTCATTGTGAGTGTTGCGAGAGGGGATCTGTCAGGTCCGAGCCTCAGGCTCCAGAGAGATCTGCAGCAACAGATCTTGATTTCTCGGACTTAAACTCCGTTACCTCTGAGGACGTTGACTGTGTAAACGCTGCCATTTTTCAAGTTTCCTCAGCGGTGTCCCAGCTGAGTTGTAAGAAAAACAATTCTCATTGCTTTCTTTCCATCAAACTCTGGGTTGACTCAGCTTGGGTGTCTAGCTCTGCTATGATCGACTCAGGGGCAAGTGGAAATTTTATGGATGTCTCCTTTGCTCTGAAACAGGGAATACGTTCAGTGAAGAAGGGTACTCCAGTACAGATGGAAACTGTGGATGGCTCCCTGCTGACCTCTGGACCAGTGGATCAGGAAACAGAGCCTTTGAGGGTTCTTATGGGTAAAGATCATCAAGAGAAACTGTCCTTTATGCTTATCTCTTCTCCCCACTTTCCCATTATTCTAGGGCTACCATGGCTGCAGGCTCAGAATCCTACCATTAACTGGGAGACCAAGGAATTACACTTTCCAGAGAAACAGATGAGTCCAAAAGTTTCAGCTTGCTCTGTTCCTAAAGGAATCATGTCAGTCCCTGAACTACCAGCTGTATACCAGGACTATGTGGATTTATGTGACAAGAAGAACGCTGACCAGCTTCCTCCTCACCGTCCATATGATTGTCCAATTGAATTATTGCCTGGAGCAGAGATACCTTTTGGTAAGATCTACCCCCTGGCGGGGCCCGAGCTAAAGGCTTTAAAGGATTACATAGATGAAAATCTAGCCAAGGGCTTCATACGCCCCTCTTCATCTCCTGCAGGTGCACCCATCTTCTTTGTAAAGAAGAAAGATGGATCTCTGAGACCATGCGTAGACTATAGGGAACTCAATAAGGTTACTATTAGAAACCGTTATCCATTGCCTTTAATCCCTGAGTTATTGGAGAGAGTGCGACATGCCAAAATTTTTTCTAAACTAGATCTTCGTGGGGCCTATAACTATTATAGACCTCGGGATGAATGGAAGACTGCATTCAGGTCACGCTATGGACACTTTGAATATCTAGTTATGCCTTTTGGTCTGAGTACCACCCCAGCCACTTTCCAACACTTGGTGAATGACATCTTCAGGGATCTCCTAGATACATTCGTGGTAATTTATTTGGATGATATTCTAATTTTTTCTAACTCCACAGAGGAACATCATGGACATGTGAGAATGGTCTTGGAACGTCTAAGACAAAATCATCTTTACATCAAACTTGAAAAGTGTGAATTCCATAGGACCGAAATTCAATTTCTGGGGTATGTACTGTCTACACAAGGAATTAGTATGGATGGAAGCAAAACCCAAGCCATCAAGGATTGGCCAAGTCCTAGAAATGTGAAGGAGGTACAGCGCTTCATGGGTTTGCCAACTTCTATAGACGTTTCATTAGAAATTTCTCTGAGGTAGTGTCACCTATCACTCAACTTACCCGGAAAGAGTCTAGGTTTTCCTGGACTCCCCAAGCCCAGGAAGCATTTTCCCGTCTAAAAGATAAATTTACCACTGCACCTATCCTAGTACATCCCAACCCCGAGCTTGCCTTCATAATAGAGGTGGATGCTTCAGACTGTGCCGTTGGAGCTATACTCTCTCAGAGAACAGGTGAGAAGAATGTCTTGCATCCCTGTGCCTTCTTTTCCCAGCAGTTGTCTTCGGCTGAGAGGAACTACGATGTGGGCAATAGAGAGTTGTTGGCCATTATTGCCGCCTTCAAAGAATGGAGACACCTTCTTCAGGAGCTGCACAGCAAATAGTCGTCCTGACAGACCATCGTAACCTTGAGTTTATCAGGTCGGCTAAGTGCCTGACTCCTCGCCAGGCTCGCTGGAATCTTTTCTTAAACCAATTTAATTTTATCATCTCTTATAGACCAGGATCGCGCAATGGAAAGGCTGATGCACTCTCTAGGATTTACTCAGCAGAGACACGTCCAATTACTCCTCCTAAGACTATTCTTCCTGACTCTAGATTCCTAGGAGTAATTCATAATCAAGACCTACTTAAGGACATCAAGGAAGCATACCATGCGGATTCCTTTTTGGCACAACCCCCAAGGGACGTAAGTCTTGTCTTTAAGAATGGTGTGTGGATTCAGGACAACGTCTGTATATTCCTGAAACAGTCAGATTAAGAGTATTGCAACTCATTCACGATTCCAAGATAGCTGGGCATAGAGGAATTCTAAAGACACAGGAATTTCTTTCTCGTTTCTTTTGGTGGCCCACTTGCAGGAAGGATGTTTTGAATTATGTCACTTCATGTGAGGTCTGTGCAAGATGCAAAACACCTCGCTCCTCACCAACTGGTCTGTTACAGCCTCTTCACACCCCGTCCCGCCCGTGGGGATCAATTTCTATGGACTTCATTGTGGAGTTACCAACCTCTCAGGGGAAGAACACCATTCTAGTGGTGGTTGACCGTCTAACAAAGGCAGCTCATTTTATCCCTTGTGTCGGCTTACCCACTGCAAAACAGACATCAGATTTGATGATTAAAGATGTGTTTCGCTTACATGGAGTACCGGATGAGGTTATTTCGGATCGAGGGGTGCAATTCACTTCTAGGTTTTGGCAAAATTTCTGTGCAGCATTGGACATTAAAGTAAACCTTTCTTCTGCTTTTCATCCCCCGACTAATGGACAGACCGAACGAACCAATCAAACCCTGGAGCAGTATCTCCGCTGCTTTATCTGCCACCTACAGGATGATTGGGTGGATCTACTTCCATTAGCTGAGTTCTCGTATAACAACTCTCAGAGTGCCTCCACTAAACAGTCTCCTTTTTACTCTAATCTAGGTTATCATCCTAACATTCTACCACGATTTCCCATAGAAACGCCTTTACCAGCAGTGGCTGAAAGAATCACTTCTTTACAGAAGAATATGGATCTTCTAAAGGAAAATCTGGAATCGGCTCAAGAAAGGTACAAGAAAGCAGCAGATAAATTTCGTAAACCTGCACCAGCTTTCAAGGTAGGAGACTTGGTCTGGCTGTCAACCAGAAATCTTAAGTTAAGGATTCCATCGTCTAAGTTGGGACATAAGTACATTGGACCCTATAAAATCAGTAAAATTATAAGTGCCGTTGCTTGTCGTCTTCAACTGCCCAGAACTATGAGAATCCACCCTGTCTTTCATGTATCCCTACTAAAGGCTGCGACACCCAATACGTTTCCTGGACGTTCCTCTCCTTGCCCTGACCCAGTGCTAGTCGATGGTCAGGAAGAATTTGTGGTGGAAAGGATTTTAGATTCCAGGTTGTATAGAAATCAGTTACAATATCTGATTAAATGGCAGGGCTACCCAGTGGAGGACAACTCATGGGAACCGGTCAATAACGTTAATGCTCCTCGCTTGCTCCGTCAGTTTCATCAGAGGTACCCACACAAGCCTGGTCTGAGGTCATCCGGAGGTTGTCCTTAAGGGGGGAGTAATGTAAGGTTCTATGTATATATTCCTGAAACTCAGTTTGTTCGTCAGCCATTTTACTTTCTGTCTTGCTGCAGCTATCTTGCCCTCAGTCAAAATGGAGTTTCCAGCTTGCATGTTCCCGCCCTGATTCTCTCCTTTGCTTCTTAAGCAGCCACAGCTGAGCAATCAGTGCTTCAGAATCTAGCCTGCAGTGAACCTGTGACTTGACTCCTGTAAGCCTTGGACCTTGTACTCCAGCTATTCCTACTGAGGAACTCTGAAGCACTTGTGGACTCTGAACCCTGCTCTTTGAAAGACCCACGTTTGCATGGACTTACGGTAACAGAGAAGAAGATCCTGAATCTGTATTGGAGAGTGATTGCTGAGCTTGGATTACTCTGGCCTGCTGCGTCTCCTGTTTCTGTGTCTGCAAACTGTGTGACTATTTCTGCCAACTTGTATGAAGTAATACAGGACTTTTCTATATCAAACCTGTGACTCCTGTGTTTTCATCGCACCCAAGCACAAGACGCTATATGAACTGTACTACATACATTACACTGACAGTGACAGTGACAAATCCGATTCCGGTATCCGATAAGACGAAAATATCGGAATTAAGTATCGAAAGTCCGATAGAGCTAATATCGGCCTTTACCCGATACTTGCGGTATTGTATCGCTCAACACTAGTGGTCAGTTGATTAAGCTTGAAGCAATCATACACTGCAGAGAGGTAAAATCTAAGAGGGGTATTGAACTCACCAGGTACTGCACGCACTGCACTGTCGCTGATGTAGTGTATCTATTTAGCAGGTATGAGGTGAAAGTTCAGATATGCACCATAACTAAAAAAGCACCGTAATTAAAAAGTGGGCAGAATCAGATGCTGCCCCGGCCGGTGGCTAGCGTGATAAAAAACTGCGATAGTTCTGGGCGGATTGCTGCTTCAGAGGATGGGGTAGTGACGTCACTCCCAGACCAAAAGACGGGTCTGTGGGGATAATAGAGTCTAAATCCAACCTGTTTTGGGAGCTAAAATGGCTTCCTTCATCAGGGATGGTAGGACTCTACTCAAATGAACTCTTAAATACCCTCTCAAGGATTCAGGACAGTCATGTGATCCATGTTCTAATTAGTGATTAAGTGTGTGTGCTCAATTAGTTATTTAGTAGCAAATCACCTGTTTAAGTAGAAGTTGCATTGATCTTTTAAATAGTAGGGTTCATTGGAAAATCAGTATGGTGTAAACAAAAGTTACAGATACTAGAGTAAGCAAAAAAAAGGTTCTTTAACCCCTTTCTACCATTTGACGTACTATCCCGTCCATGTGCCCTAATTCCCAAGGACGGAATAGTACGTCATAGTCGATTGGCCGCGCTCTCGGTGGGATCGCGGCCGATCGCTAACGGGTAGTGTTGAGCGATACGATACCGCAAGTATCGGGTATCGGCCGATATTAGCTCTATCGGCCTTTCGATACTTTGTTTCGATATTTTCCATATATCGTATACCGGAATCGGAAGTTCCCATAATTCTTTGAGAGGCAATGTGATTTTAGTCAGCCAATGAGGAATCCTAAGAAGTGTGGGCACATCCTGTACTGCTGCGGTCATGTTAACTAATGGCATGGCTGTGATTGGATGCTGAAATGATGTCAGAATGCACTATAAAAGGCGCCGCCGCCATTTTAGCGTCACTGTGCTGTGAATTCAGTAAGGGACAGAACGCTGCTGTGCTGACTCTGAGGGACAGTTAGAGATTGCGATTTAGTGTAGTGTGCTTTAGGCAGGCTAGCACCAACGCTGTGTAAAGCTTCCTTTTGCCTGCGTGTTGTTTTAACAGCTCTGCAAGGTGTGTGTGAGTGCAGGTGACGCTGCAGTTTGCTCTGCATGCACGCTGTCTGTAGGCATCTGCACGTTTCACTTACAGACTCTTTTTTTTTTCTTCAGTGTAATTCTTGCTGCTCCATGCAATTTAAATTTTAGTGTGACGCGCTTCCATCCGTATCCAATACATTGGTTGCAAACACTATAGAAGTAGACAAAGGAGTAGCCTTTCACAGATTGTGAACAGTTGTGTTTCAGTGTTCACTTCATCTGTGTTTTTTATTTTTTGAGTGCAATCACGCTCCAGTTACTTGTTCAAGCACTGCTGCTTGTACTCTGCGAGCGTGTCTCAGTGCCTCATCCTTTTCATTTATCTCCAATTGGTTCTGCTCCATTCCATTTTAAATAAAATATAATCTATTAGTGTGACGCGCTTCCATCCGTATCCAATACATTGGTTGCAAACACTATAGAAGTAGAAAAAAGGAGTAGCCTTTCACAGATTGTGAACAGTTGTGTTTCAGTGTTCACTTCAGTCTGTTTTTTATTTTTTGAGTGCACATCACGCTCCAGTTACTTGTTCAAGCACTGCTGCTTGTATTCTGCTGAGCGTTGTTCAGTGCCTCATCCTTTTCATTTCTCTCCAATTGGTTCTGCTCCATTCCATTTAAAATAAATATAATTATTAGTGTGACGCGCTTCCATCCGTATCCAATAATTGGTTGCAAACACTATAGAAGTAGACAAAGGAGTAGCCTTTCAACAGATTGTGAACAGTTGTGTTTCAGTGTTCACTTCAGTCTGTGTTTTTTATTTTTTGAGTGCACATCACGCTCCAGTTACTTGTTCAAGCACTGCTGCTTGTACTCTGCTGAGCGTGGTCTCAGTGCCTCATCCTTTTCATTTCTCTCCAATTGTGTTTCTGCTCCTTCCATTTTAAAATAAATATAATCTATTAGTGTGACGCGCTTCCATCCGTATCCAATACATTGGTTGCAAACACTATAGAAGTAGACAAAGGAGTAGCCTTTCACAGATTGTGAACAGTTGTGTTTCAGTGTTCATTCAGTCTCTGCGTAATAACCACACTTAGGCCTTATAACTTTTCTGACTTTCTTTTCAATCTACCAAGATGAAGAAGTCAGTGGAGTAAGGCACGGGTCGTGGCCGTGGAGTTTCAGAGGGCGAGGACGTGGGGATTCTGTGGCTGCTGCCGCCCTCAGTGACACAGCATCCACCATTTATCCCAGTGAGCGTTCCTTTATGCGCACTTTGGTAGGAGCTCGGCGTGCCTCCCTGCTGCGGGAAGAACAAATTGAAGCCGTTGTTGGTTGGATGGCAGCCAATGCATCGACTTCAATTCCTTCCACCTCCTCTCAGGAACAAACACTGTTGAGCAACCATCTGTCTGTTCACCGCCTGTCAAATTGGCCAGGCAGTCAGAGAGTTCTGTACAGGAGCCAGCTGAGTCTCTGCTTCTGTTCTCAGAATCTGTTGGCTCGCAAACACGGGCACAGGCAAGCAGCATTTGCAATTTGAGAAGAGGGAGTATGCAGTGATGCGCAACAGCTGTGTCTCTCTCAATCTGAAGAGGCGGGTGAGCCAGTGCCGATGGACAGCACACCGCAGAACGCATCTCATGATGATGATGAGACTCAGGTGCCAGGTTTTGTGGAGCATGGTGCTGCCCCACATCCAACAGCAGCAGGTGTTGGAAGAGGGTAGTGGAGATGAGGAAGTCCGAGACCCAACATGGCGTGAGCAACAGGAAGGTGGTGGGAGCAGCTCTGAGGAAGAGATTGGCCCAACGGTACAAAGAGGAGGGAGAGGTAGGCTGCAGACTCGCTTGCCTGTAGCCTCCAGTTTGGCACGTTTTTGGGAGCAGTTCTCTTACAAATGTCAAAATTGGCGCTCCATGACTTGCACCCGTGTGGTCCTTTTTTGACAGACTTGTAGATGATATTGCTATGTTCAATGCAAGCTGTGTAAGCAAAAAGTTAAAAGAGGTAAAAATATCAGTAACCTGAAAACCACAAATTTGTGGAACATTTTACAGACAAAGCACGTAGCTGGGGTTACAAAGACACACTGGAGATGTAGGCCAACCTACAGCAGCACCTACATCTTCAGGTTTGTGGTGGAGCCTCTACCTCCAGCTCACACACACCTGGTTCGGCTTCCTCACAGGTCTCCATGGAAGAACCTCGGTCACTGTTGTCCATAGACAAACTGTTATTCCACCCACAGCAGCAAGTTCACAGTCATCGTCACACTCCCAGACCACAAACAGCTATCGGTACAAGGCATGGGATAAAAGACGGCCATACTCGGCAAACCATCCACGAGCACAGGCTCTGAATGCTGGCATTGCAAAAAATCCTGTCCTTGAAATGCTGTCATTCAGGCTGGTGGAGATGACAGTTTCAGGAACTTAATGGCATTGGCAGTCCCACATATAATGTGCCAAGCCGATTTTATTTCAGCAGGCAAGCCGTCCCTGCTCTGCAAAAACATGTCGAGGGAAACATTAAACATGCGCTACTAAACGCCGTCAGTAGCAGGGTCCACCTGACCACCGATGCGTGGACCAGTACCCATGGCCAGGGACGATACCTTTCCCTCACTGCCCATTGGGTCAATGTTGTGGAGCCGGGTACAGATCTGCCAGTGGCGCTGTACGTGTTCTGCCAACTCCAAGGATTGCAGGAATCCAGTCTGTACAAATGATTCATCCTCCTACTCCAGTTCTCAGAATCATCGCTGCACGAGCCGTCACGGTATACCTCCACATGGACCCGTGAACGCTTACCTGTTGCGACCGATATGAGCCAGCCGTGGCCAAACGTCAACAGGCCGTCCTGAAATTAATTTCCATGGGGAATCGAAGCCACACAGGCAGGAGCTCTGGGATGCCATCAAGCAGGAGAGCGACGTGTGGTTTTTGTCAGCTAATCTCCCGCCAGGCTTGCTAGTGTGTGACAATGGCCGAAATCTGGTGGCAGCTCTGGGTCTTGGCAACAATCACTCACATACCATGCTGGCACATGTGCTCAACTTGGTCGTGCAGAGTTTTTTTGAGGGACTATCCGGATCTTGATGCATGCTGCACAAGGTCCCCCTAGAGGCCCCATTTCGACTTCCAGCAT
>JARQOD010000004.1:102444994-102494594 GCA_033576555.1 Oophaga sylvatica | reverse complement strand
AGGGGGATTATGGGAGAGAAGGAGCGCTCGCTCCTTCTCTCTCCATGCGGTCAGCTTTATCGGCTGGATGCCGATACAGCTGACCCTCCGATGACGGGTGGGGGGCCCACTGCTGGCACCGGGCCCCCCCAACGCCTGTTCAGGCCCCATAGCTTCCGGGCGGCAGAGCAGGGAGAGCGATTCTCCCTGCTCTGCCGCAGAATGTAACTGTATCGTAGCTCCGGGTGGGCCCCTCAGAGCGCGGGCCCCGGGGCCACCACCCCCTCTGCCCCGCGACCTATCCTTTCAAATCAGGGCCCACCACGCAGGAGCTGGGGCCCACCGTAGGTTTCTCCGGTGTCCCGGTGCCTCAGTCCGACCCTGCTTGCCAGCCTGATAATACCAGGCCACAGCAGTCTGCATATCTTGGCTGGTTAACAAAAATAGGGGATCCCCTCGAAAAAAAAACGGCGTAGGGGTCCCCCTATTTTTGTTAACCAGCCAAGTAAAATGCAGACTGCTGCGGCCTGGTATTAAAAGACTGTCAAGGCCCATGGATTTTGGCCCTCAACAGCCTGATAATACCAGGCTACGCAGCCCCACATTTGGCGCATCAAAAGATGTGCCAATTGTGGCACTTTACCCGGCTCTTCCCACTGCCCTGTAGCGGTGGCAAGTGGGGTAATAAGGGGTTAATGTCACCGTTGATTGCACAGTGAGAATAAGCCCGGTTAATAATGGAGAGGTGTCAATAAGACACCGATCCATTATTAATCCCAAAGTTTTTAAATGTATAAAAAAAAAGACACAGCAAGAAAAAAGTATTTTAATGAAATAAAAGAGACAACACAGTTTTCATTAATTTTATTATACTCTCATTCCTGCGACGCCATCGATCTCCTGTAAAAAAAGAAAAAAAACAAACAACAGTATACCACCTGTCCGACGCAGTCCATAGTAACGAGTGTCCCACGACGATCCAGCTCTGCTACATCGCAATGACAGGCAGAGCCTGTCATCGCGACGCAGCACAGCTGATTACCTGCTTCCCCGGCGGTGACGTCATCGGACTGACTGCTTTACGGCCGGGATTACCCAGCAGTCACTGCAGTTATCGCGAGAAACTGCATGTGACCGCCGGGGAAAGATGATGGCGGCCATCAAGCAGTCCAGCCCATGACCGCCGGAGATCTTCTGCCAGGTAAGTGCTGCTGACTCCTGACAGACCCGACCGACGGACACTGACTGTAAGGTTCTATGTATATATTCCTAAAACTCAGTTTGTTCGTCATCCATTTTACTTTCTGTCTTGCTGCAGCTATCTTGCCCTCAGTCAAAATGGAGTTTCCAGCTTGCATGTTCCTGCCCTGATTCTCTCCTTTGCTTCTTAAGCAGCCACAGCTGAGCAATCAGTGCTTCAGAATCTAGCCTGCAGTGAACCTGTGACTTGACTCCTGTAAGCCTTGGACCTTGTACTCCAGCTATTCCTACTGAGGAACTCTGAAGCACTTGTGGACTCTGAACCCTGCTCTTTGAAAGACCCACGTTTGCATGGACTTAGGGTAACAGAGAAGAAGATCCTGAATCTGTATTGGAGAGTGATTGCTGAGCTTGGATTACTCTAGCCTGCTGCGTCTCCTGTTTCTGTGTCTGCAAACTGTGTGACTATTTCTGCCAACTTGTATGAAGTAATACAGGACTTTTCTATATCAAACCTGTGACTCCTGTGTTTTCATCGCACCCAAGCACAAGAGCTATATGAACTGTACTACATACATTACAAGATTCTGAAGCCAAAACGTTAGTGTCTGCTGGGTCTGGAAGGCTGTGTCTGCTGTACTGTGGATATCAGACGTCCGGTTGTACTTTCTGTGATGACAGTGGTTGTGACTTTTCACAACCATTCCAGGTGAGCAATTCCCTTAAGTTTTTTCTTTTTGCAGTGTTACCACAGGTAAACACTATTGTTTTTTTTGTTTTTTTTTCTCCTTTCTTTTCTCTTTTTTGTCTGCTGTAACTCTGGATATCAGATGTCTGGTTGAAACTTTCTGTGATGATAGTGGTTGTGACTTCTCACAACCATTCCAGGTGAGCAGTTCCCTTAATTTTTTTTTCTCTCTGCAGTGTTGCCACAGGTGAACACTATTGTTTTTTTTCTCTCCTCTTCTTCCAGTAATCCTGTCTTAAAAGATCTGGAAAATGGAGGCCCGCATAAAGGAACTTTGCGGAGTGACTGATAATATCCTTGCAGATTTGCAGAATATAAAGACCCGTTTTACAAATCTACAGGACCTCAATAATCACAATTTGCAAGTGGTTGGACAGACTACCCAGGATTTGCGAGCCAGGATTGAGGTTCTAGAGGGGCGAGTCCAGGCTCCTGCCGTAGCCCCGAGTGCTGGGATTCCCAAGTTGCCCCCTTTTCGTTTTGGCGGTGAACGTGAGAAATTCAGGGGATTTATTAATCAATGCAATCTTTTTTTTCTGCACATGCTTCACAATTTCCCACTGAACGATCTAAGGTGCTTACTATAATTATGTTGCTTACCAACAAGGCTTTAATGTGGGCAAACCCTCTGATTGAGACTGAGGATGATTGTTTGAATTACCTTGATGATTTTATTTCAGCCATGGGGCAGGTGTTTGATGACCCCAATCGAGGTGCAACAGCTGAAGCAGCCATGTTAGCTTTGCGCCAAGGTAAGCACTCGGCAGCTGAATATGCCTTGGATTTCAGGAGATGGGCCCTTGATACCACCTGGGACAGTTCCGCCAAAAAATCTATTTTTCGAAAGGGGTTATCTCCACTGATTAAGGATGAACTTGCTCGTGCCGACCCTCCCACTGCGTTAGGTGACTTTATTAACTACTGCATCCGTATTGATACTCGTCTGACTGAACGCAGGCAAGAGAGATGGTTCGAAATCAATCGTACTAACCTTTTCCTACCTTCCTCTCCAGCTAAGAAACCTTTGAGTAGGATTACACGGGAACCTGAACCTGAACCCATGCAGGTAGACTCTTTACAACGACGGGTTAGGAACATCGTTTTAAGGAGAATCTATGTTTCTATTGGGGTAAGTCAGGGCACTTCATTATAAACTGCCCCAGCCGTTCTCGTAAGACTACTGCAGCACTCATTCATTGTGAGTGTTGCGAGAGGGGATCTGTCAGGTCCGAGCCTCAGGCTCCAGAGAGATCTGCAGCAACAGATCTTGATTTCTCGGACTTAAACTCCGTTACCTCTGAGGACGTTGACTGTGTAAACGCTGCCATTTTTCAAGTTTCCTCAGCGGTGTCCCAGCTGAGTTGTAAGAAAAACAATTCTCATTGCTTTCTTTCCATCAAACTCTGGGTTGACTCAGCTTGGGTGTCTAGCTCTGCTATGATCGACTCAGGGGCAAGTGGAAATTTTATGGATGTCTCCTTTGCTCTGAAACAGGGAATACGTTCAGTGAAGAAGGTACTCCAGTACAGATGGAAACTGTGGATGGCTCCCTGCTGACCTCTGGACCAGTGGATCAGGAAACAGAGCCTTTGAGGGTTCTTATGGGTAAAGATCATCAAGAGAAACTGTCCTTTATGCTTATCTCTTCTCCCCACTTTCCCATTATTCTAGGGCTACCATGGCTGCAGGCTCAGAATCCTACCATTAACTGGGAGACCAAGGAATTACACTTTCCAGAGAAACAGATGAGTCCAAAAGTTTCAGCTTGCTCTGTTCCTAAAGGAATCATGTCAGTCCCTGAACTACCAGCTGTATACCAGGACTATGTGGATTTATGTGACAAGAAGAACGCTGACCAGCTTCCTCCTCACCGTCCATATGATTGTCCAATTGAATTATTGCCTGGAGCAGAGATACCTTTTGGTAAGATCTACCCCCTGGCGGGGCCCGAGCTAAAGGCTTTAAAGGATTACATAGATGAAAATCTAGCCAAGGGCTTCATACGCCCCTCTTCATCTCCTGCAGGTGCACCCATCTTCTTTGTAAAGAAGAAAGATGGATCTCTGAGACCATGCGTAGACTATAGGGAACTCAATAAGGTTACTATTAGAAACCGTTATCCATTGCCTTTAATCCCTGAGTTATTGGAGAGAGTGCGACATGCCAAAATTTTTTCTAAACTAGATCTTCGTGGGGCCTATACTAGTCCGTATTAGACCTGGGGATGAATGGAAGACTGCATTCAGGTCACGCTATGGACACTTTGAATATCTAGTTATGCCTTTTGGTCTGAGTACCCCCCAGCCACTTTCCAACACTTGGTGAATGACATCTTCAGGGATCTCCTAGATACATTCGTGGTAATTTATTTGGATGATATTCTAATTTTTTCTAACTCCACAGAGGAACATCATGGACATGTGAGAATGGTCTTGGAACGTCTAAGACAAAATCATCTTTACATCAAACTTGAAAAGTGTGAATTCCATAGGACCGAAATTCAATTTCTGGGGTATGTACTGTCTACACAAGGAATTAGTATGGATGGAAGCAAAACCCAAGCCATCAAGGATTGGCCAAGTCCTAGAAATGTGAAGGAGGTACAGCGCTTCATCGGGTTTGCCAACTTCTATAGACGTTTCATTAGAAATTTCTCTGAGGTAGTGTCACCTATCACTCAACTTACCCGGAAAGAGTCTAGGTTTTCCTGGACTCCCCAAGCCCAGGAAGCATTTTCCCGTCTAAAAGATAAATTTACCACTGCACCTATCCTAGTACATCCCAACCCCGAGCTTGCCTTCATAATAGAGGTGGATGCTTCAGACTGTGCCGTTGGAGCTATACTCTCTCAGAGAACAGGTGAGAAGAATGTCTTGCATCCCTGTGCCTTCTTTTCCCAGCAGTTGTCTTCGGCTGAGAGGAACTACGATGTGGGCAATAGAGAGTTGTTGGCCATTATTGCCGCCTTCAAAGAATGGAGACACCTTCTTCAGGGAGCTGCACAGCAAATAGTCGTCCTGACAGACCATCGTAACCTTGAGTTTATCAGGTCGGCTAAGTGCCTGACTCCTCGCCAGGCTCGCTGGAATCTTTTCTTAAACCAATTTAATTTTATCATCTCTTATAGACCAGGATCGCGCAATGGAAAGGCTGATGCACTCTCTAGGATTTACTCAGCAGAGACACGTCCAATTACTCCTCCTAAGACTATTCTTCCTGACTCTAGATTCCTAGGAGTAATTCATAATCAAGACCTACTTAAGGACATCAAGGAAGCATACCATGCGGATTCCTTTTTGGCACAACCCCCAAGGGACGTAAGTCTTGTCTTTAAGAATGGTGTGTGGATTCAGGGACAACGTCTGTATATTCCTGAAACAGTCAGATTAAGAGTATTGCAACTCATTCACGATTCCAAGATAGCTGGGCATAGAGGAATTCTAAAGACACAGGAATTTCTTTCTCGTTTCTTTTGGTGGCCCACTTGCAGGAAGGATGTTTTGAATTATGTCACTTCATGTGAGGTCTGTGCAAGATGCAAAACACCTCGCTCCTCACCAACTGGTCTGTTACAGCCTCTTCCACCCCGTCCCGCCCGTGGGGATCATTTCTATGGACTTCATTGTGGAGTTACCAACCTCTCAGGGGAAGAACACCATTCTAGTGGTGGTTGACCGTCTAACAAAGGCAGCTCATTTTATCCCTTGTGTCGGCTTACCCACTGCAAAACAGACATCAGATTTGATGATTAAAGATGTGTTTCGCTTACATGGAGTACCGGATGAGGTTATTTCGGATCGAGGGGTGCAATTCACTTCTAGGTTTTGGCAAAATTTCTGTGCAGCATTGGACATTAAAGTAAACCTTTCTTCTGCTTTTCATCCCCAGACTAATGGACAGACCGAACGAACCAATCAAACCCTGGAGCAGTATCTCCGCTGCTTTATCTGCCACCTACAGGATGATTGGGTGGATCTACTTCCATTAGCTGAGTTCTCGTATAACAACTCTCAGAGTGCCTCCACTAAACAGTCTCCTTTTTACTCTAATCTAGGTTATCATCCTAACATTCTACCACGATTTCCCATAGAAACGCCTTTACCAGCAGTGGCTGAAAGAATCACGTCTTTACAGAAGAATATGGATCTTCTAAAGGAAAATCTGGAATCGGCTCAAGAAAGGTACAAGAAAGCAGCAGATAAATTTCGTAAACCTGCACCAGCTTTCAAGGTAGGAGACTTGGTCTGGCTGTCAACCAGAAATCTTAAGTTAAGGATTCCATCGTCTAAGTTGGGACATAAGTACATTGGACCCTATAAAATCAGTAAAATTATAAGTGCCGTTGCTTGTCGTCTTCAACTGCCCAGAACTATGAGAATCCACCCTGTCTTTCATGTATCCCTACTAAAGGCTGCGACACCCAATACGTTTCCTGGACGTTCCTCTCCTTGCCCTGACCCAGTGCTAGTCGATGGTCAGGAAGAATTTGTGGTGGAAAGGATTTTAGATTCCAGGTTGTATAGAAATCAGTTACAATATCTGATTAAATGGCAGGGCTACCCAGTGGAGGACAACTCATGGGAACCGGTCAATAACGTTAATGCTCCTCGCTTGCTCCGTCAGTTTCATCAGAGGTACCCACACAAGCCTGGTCTGAGGTCATCCGGAGGTTGTCCTTAAGGGGGGAGTAATGTAAGGTTCTATGTATATATTCCTGAAACTCAGTTTGTTCGTCAGCCATTTTACTTTCTGTCTTGCTGCAGCTATCTTGCCCTCAGTCAAAATGGAGTTTCCAGCTTGCATGTTCCCGCCCTGATTCTCTCCTTTGCTTCTTAAGCAGCCACAGCTGAGCAATCAGTGCTTCAGAATCTAGCCTGCAGTGAACCTGTGACTTGACTCCTGTAAGCCTTGGACCTTGTACTCCAGCTATTCCTACTGAGGAACTCTGAAGCACTTGTGGACTCTGAACCCTGCTCTTTGAAAGACCCACGTTTGCATGGACTTACGGTAACAGAGAAGAAGATCCTGAATCTGTATTGGAGAGTGATTGCTGAGCTTGGATTACTCTGGCCTGCTGCGTCTCCTGTTTCTGTGTCTGCAAACTGTGTGACTATTTCTGCCAACTTGTATGAAGTAATACAGGACTTTTCTATATCAAACCTGTGACTCCTGTGTTTTCATCGCACCCAAGCACAAGACGCTATATGAACTGTACTACATACATTACACTGACAGTGACAGTGACAAATCCGATTCCGGTATCCGATAAGACGAAAATATCGGAATTAAGTATCGAAAGTCCGATAGAGCTAATATCGGCCTTTACCCGATACTTGCGGTATTGTATCGCTCAACACTAGTGGTCAGTTGATTAAGCTTGAAGCAATCATACACTGCAGAGAGGTAAAATCTAAGAGGGGTATTGAACTCACCAGGTACTGCACGCACTGCACTGTCGCTGATGTAGTGTATCTATTTAGCAGGTATGAGGTGAAAGTTCAGATATGCACCATAACTAAAAAAGCACCGTAATTAAAAAGTGGGCAGAATCAGATGCTGCCCCGGCCGGTGGCTAGCGTGATAAAAAACTGCCGATAGTTCTGGGCGGATTGCTGCTTCAGAGGATGGGGTAGTGACGTCACTCCCAGACCAAAAGACGGGTCTGTGGGGATAATAGAGTCTAAATCCAACCTGTTTTGGGAGCTAAAATGGCTTCCTTCATCAGGGATGGTAGGACTCTACTCAAATGAACTCTTAAATACCCTCTCAAGGATTCAGGACAGTCATGTGATCCATGTTCTAATTAGTGATTAAGTGTGTGTGCTCAATTAGTTATTTAGTAGCAAATCACCTGTTTAAGTAGAAGTTGCATTGATCTTTTAAATAGTAGGGTTCATTGGAAAATCAGTATGGTGTAAACAAAAGTTACAGATACTAGAGTAAGCAAAAAAAAGGTTCTTTAACCCCTTTCTACCATTTGACGTACTATCCCGTCCATGTGCCCTAATTCCCAAGGACGGAATAGTACGTCATAGTCGATTGGCCGCGCTCTCGGTGGGATCGCGGCCGATCGCTAACGGGTAGTGTTGAGCGATACGATACCGCAAGTATCGGGTATCGGCCGATATTAGCTCTATCGGCCTTTCGATACTTTGTTTCGATATTTTCCATATATCGTATACCGGAATCGGAAGTTCCCATAATTCTTTGAGAGGCAATGTGATTTTAGTCAGCCAATGAGGAATCCTAAGAAGTGTGGGCACATCCTGTACTGCTGCGGTCATGTTAACTAATGGCATGGCTGTGATTGGATGCTGAAATGATGTCAGAATGCACTATAAAAGGCGCCGCCGCCATTTTAGCGTCACTGTGCTGTGAATTCAGTAAGGGACAGAACGCTGCTGTGCTGACTCTGAGGGACAGTTAGAGATTGCGATTTAGTGTAGTGTGCTTTAGGCAGGCTAGCACCAACCGCTGTGTAAAGCTTCCTTTTGCCTGCAGTGTTGTTTTAACAGCTCTGCAAGGTGTGTGTGAGTGCAGGTGACGCTGCAGTTTGCTCTGCATGCAACGCTGTCTGTAGGCATCTGCACGTGTCACTTACAGACTCTTTTTTTTTTCTTCAGTGTAATTCTTGCTGCTCCATGCAATTTAAATTTTAGTGTGACGCGCTTCCATCCGTATCCAATACATTGGTTGCAAACACTATAGAAGTAGACAAAGGAGTAGCCTTTCACAGATTGTGAACAGTTGTGTTTCAGTGTTCACTTCAGTCTGTGTTTTTTATTTTTTGAGTGCACATCACGCTCCAGTTACTTGTTCAAGCACTGCTGCTTGTACTCTGCTGAGCGTGTCTCAGTGCCTCATCCTTTTCATTTATCTCCAATTGGTTCTGCTCCATTCCATTTAAAATAAATATAATCTATTAGTGTGACGCGCTTCCATCCGTATCCAATACATTGGTTGCAAACACTATAGAAGTAGACAAAGGAGTAGCCTTTCACAGATTGTGAACAGTTGTGTTTCAGTGTTCACTTCAGTCTGTTTTTTATTTTTTGAGTGCACATCACGCTCCAGTTACTTGTTCAAGCACTGCTGCTTGTATTCTGCTGAGCGTGTCTCAGTGCCTCATCCTTTTCATTTCTCTCCAATTGGTTCTGCTCCATTCCATTTAAAATAAATATAATCTATTAGTGTGACGCGCTTCCATCCGTATCCAATACATTGGTTGCAAACACTATAGAAGTAGACAAAGGAGTAGCCTTTCACAGATTGTGAACAGTTGTGTTTCAGTGTTCACTTCAGTCTGTGTTTTTTATTTTTTGAGTGCACATCACGCTCCAGTTACTTGTTCAAGCACTGCTGCTTGTACTCTGCTGAGCGTGTCTCAGTGCCTCATCCTTTTCATTTCTCTCCAATTGGTTCTGCTCCATTCCATTTAAAATAAATATAATCTATTAGTGTGACGCGCTTCCATCCGTATCCAATACATTGGTTGCAAACACTATAGAAGTAGACAAAGGAGTAGCCTTTCACAGATTGTGAACAGTTGTGTTTCAGTGTTCACTTCAGTCTCTGCGTAATAACCACACTTAGGCCTTATAACTTTTCTGACTTTCTTTATCAATCTACCAAGATGAAGAAGTCAGTGAGTAAGGCACGTGGTCGTGGCCGTGGAGTTTCAGCAGGGCGAGGACGTGGGGATTCTGTGGCTGCTGCCGCCCTCAGTGACACAGCATCCACCATTTATCCCCGTGAGCGTTCCTTTATGCGCACTTTGGTAGGAGCTCGGCGTGCCTCCCTGCTGCGGGAAGAACAAATTGAAGCCGTTGTTGGTTGGATGGCAGCCAATGCATCGACTTCAATTCCTTCCACCTCCTCTCAGGAACACAACACTGTTGAGCAACCATCTGTCTGTTCACCGCCTGTCAAATTGGCCAGGCAGTCAGAGAGTTCTGTACAGGAGCCAGCTGAGTCTCTGCTTCTGTTCTCAGAATCTGTTGGCTCGCAAACACGGGCACAGGCAAGCAGCATTCTGCAATTTGAAGAAGAGGGAGTATGCAGTGATGCGCAACAGCTGTGTCTCTCTCAATCTGAAGAGGCGGGTGAGCCAGTGCCGATGGACAGCACACCGCAGAACGCATCTCATGATGATGATGAGACTCAGGTGCCAGGTTTTGTGGAGCATGGTGCTGCCCAGACCATCCAACAGCAGCAGGTGTTGGAAGAGGGTAGTGGAGATGATGAAGTCCGAGACCCAACATGGCGTGAGCAACAGGAAGGTGGTGGGAGCAGCTCTGAGGAAGAGATTGGCCCAACGGTACAAAGAGGAGGGAGAGGTAGGCTGCAGACTCGCTTGCCTGTAGCCTCCAGTTTGGCACGTGTTGGGAGCAGTTCTCTTACAAATGTCAAAATTGGCGCTCCCATGACTTGCACTGTGTGGTCCTTTTTTGACAGACTTGTAGATGATATTTGCTATGTTCAATGCAAGCTGTGTAAGCAAAAAGTTAAAAGAGGTAAAAATATCAGTAACCTGAATACCACAAATATGTGGAAACATGTACAGACAAAGCACGTAGCTGAGTTACAAAGACACACTGGAGATGTAGGCCAACCTACAGCAGCACCTACATCTTCAGGTCGTGTTGGAGCCTCTACCTCCAGCTCACACACACCTGGTTCGGCTTCCTCACAGGATCTCCATGGAAGAACCTCGGTCACTGTTGTCCATAGACAAACTGTTATTCCACCCACAGCAGCAAGTTCACAGTCATCGTCACACTCCCAGACCACAAAACAGCTATCGGTACCACAGGCATGGGATAAAAGACGGCCATACTCGGCAAACCATCCACGAGCACAGGCTCTGAATGCTGGCATTGCAAAACTCCTGTCCCTTGAAATGCTGTCATTCAGGCTGGTGGAGACTGACAGTTTCAGGAACTTAATGGCATTGGCAGTCCCACAATATAATGTGCCAAGCCGATTTTATATTCAGCAGGCAAGCCGTCCCTGCTCTGCAAAAACATGTCGAGGGAAACATTAAACATGCGCTACTAAACGCCGTCAGTAGCAGGGTCCACCTGACCACCGATGCGTGGACCAGTACCCATGGCCAGGGACGATACCTTTCCCTCACTGCCCATTGGGTCAATGTTGTGGAGCCGGGTACAGATCTTGCCAGTGGCGCTGTACGTGTTCTGCCAACTCCAAGGATTGCAGGAATCCAGTCTGTACAAATTGATTCATCCTCCTACTCCAGTTCCTCAGAATCATCGCTGCACGAGCCGTCACGGTATACCTCCACATGGACCCGTGAACGCTTACCTGTTGCGACCGATATGAGCACAGCCGTGGCCAAACGTCAACAGGCCGTCCTGAAATTAATTTCCATGGGGAATCGAAGCCACACAGCGCAGGAGCTCTGGGATGCCATCAAGCAGGAGAGCGACGTGTGGTTTTTGTCAGCTAATCTCCAGCCAGGCTTGCTAGTGTGTGACAATGGCCGAAATCTGGTGGCAGCTCTGGGTCTTGGCAACATCACTCACATACCATGTCTGGCACATGTGCTCAACTTGGTCGTGCAGAGTTTTTTGAGGGACTATCCGGATCTTGATGCACTGCTGCACAAGGTCCGCCTAGAGTGCGCTCACTTGCGACGTTCCAGCATGGCCAGATCACGCATTGCAGCTCTGCAAGTCAGATTTCGCCTTCCTGAACATCGCATCATATGTGACGTACCCACCAGGTGGAATTCCACGTTACATATGTTGGAGCGGTTGTGTGAGCAGCAGCCAGCAGTAATGGAGTATCAGCTGCAACAGGCGCAATCAACTCGCAATTTGCGCCGTTCACACTTCACCACTACTGAGTGGGCCTCTATGAAGGACATCTGCGACGTTTTGCGTGCGTTTGATGTCTCAACGCGGATGGCTGTGCAGATGATGCACTAGTCAGCATGACTGTCCCCCTTATCTGCCTGCTTCAGAAATCACTGAAAGCACTAAAGGAAGAGGTTTTGGAAGAGGTGGAGGATGAGGAGTCACAAATTCAATTACCTTCAGGACAGTCAGCGCAACGTGGTTCCTCACAAAGGGCTGGGCAGGGCTCACTTTGTGAGGAGGATGAGGAGGAGAAGTCAATGGAGGAGGAAGAAATCCCTACAGAGGGAGGTACACAACGCTCTAGTCAGTATGTAGAGCGAGGGTGGGGTGATGCAGAGGAGGCAGAGATGACGCCTCTTCCAGAGGACAGCCTTTGTTGGCCAGTTGGGAGTCTGCAGCACATGGTTGATTTCATGCTTCAGTGCCTGAGAAACGACCGCCGCATCGCCCACATTCTCACCACGTCAGATTATTGGGTGTACACCCTCCTAGACCCTCGCTACCGGGACAACTTACAAACCCTCATCACACCGGTGAACCGGGACCGTAAAATGCAGGAGTACCAAGACACACTGGTGCAATCCATACTGTTGTACATTCCAGCCGAGAGAGCTGCTGCTGCTACTGCTTTACAAAGCAGCTCTGTGCGTCGAGGCAGTGTAGACACCTCTACAACAAGAGGGAGCACAAGCAGCGCCTCTGCACAGGGCAAGAGCTGTATGTTACAAATGTGGCGAAGTTTTGTGACAGCGCCAGCAAGGTCTACACCATCCGAGACGGCTCCAGTCACCAGGAAGAAACGTTTCCGTAAGATGGTGACAGACTACTTGGCTTTCCCTCTAAGTGTACTCCCAGATGCCTCTTCCCCTTTCAAATTTTGGGTCTCTAAGTTGGATACATGGCCAGAGCTTAGCCAGTATGCATTGGAGGTGCTGGCTTGCCCTGCTGCCAGTGTATTATCTGAGCGCGTCTTTAGTGCTGCAGGTGGTGTAGTAACAGACCGTCGCATGCGACTATCCTCAGAGAATGTAGACCGGCTTACTTTTCTGAAAATGAACAAGGCATGGATCTCACCTGAATTTGCCTGTCCGTTTTCAGATTAAATAACTGTTTGGCAACGTTTTCCATGTCTCCTGTTATGTTCATCTTTCTACCACCTGAACTCTACTCCCTGGGCTACAACACCGCCATTTGTTGCTCGTAAGTAATTGGCAGGGGTACTGACTCCTGGCCAGCCTGGTTACAGCACGACAGCTGTTTCCTGGCAGTGTGAACGTCAATTATCCTCCAATAAGTTGTGCTGTCGTGTTGCATTCGGGTTAGCCGACTCTATGGTGCCTGCAGTTTAGGTGATTCCTATGTGTGCTGTGGGATATGTAAATAAAGGCTGTTTCCATTGTGACAATAGGACAAGCACCCACTGTAGGACTGTGTGATTCGGTAACTGCGGACGGCTTGCGTCCTGTCAACTTACATTTTCATGGGTGCGTTCTGCTACCCGTCCGGGTCCAGTACCGTCAACTGGTTCTCCCCAGTGCCTTTGGCCTAGGTGCCTCCATCTCCGTATCCGAGTTCCACCAACGTCTGCTGGTCCTTGGTAGTGCTTTGGAGCACAGGTACCTCCTGCTTAGTAACCGTGTCACAGTAACGTCAGCTGGTACTCGGTTGTGACATTGCCTCTTTTCCTTCTGCTACCCGTCCGGGGTCCAGTACCGTCAACTGGTTCTCCCCAGTGCCTTTGGCCTAGGTGCCTCCATCTCCGTATCCGAGTTCCACCAACGTCTGCTGGTCCTTGGTAGTGCTTTGGAGCACAGGTACCTCCTGCTTAGTAACCGTGTCACAGTAACGTCAGCTGGTACTCGGTTGTGACATTGCCTCTTTTCCTTCTGCTACCCTCCGGGTCCAGTACCGTCAACTGGTTCTCCCCAGTGCCTTTGGCCTAGGTGCCTCCATCTCCGTATCCGAGTTCCACCAACGTCTGCTGGTCCTTGGTAGTGCTTTGGAGCACAGGTACCTCTGCTTAGTAACCGTGTCACAGTAACGTCAGCTGGTACTCGGTTGTGACATTGCCTCTTTTCCTTCTGCTACCCGTCCGGGGTCCAGTACCGTCAACTGGTTCTCCCCAGTGCCTTTGGCCTAGGTGCCTCCATCTCCGTATCCGAGTTCCACCAACGTCTGCTGGTCCTTGGTAGTGCTTTGGAGCACAGGTACCTCCTGCTTAGTAACCGTGTCACAGTAACGTCAGCTGGTACTCGGTTGTGACATTGCCTCTTTTCCTTCTGCTACCCGTCCGGGGTCCAGTACCGTCAACTGGTTCTCCCCAGTGCCTTTGGCCTAGGTGCCTCCATCTCCGTATCCGAGTTCCACCAACGTCTGCTGGTCCTTGGTAGTGCTTTGGAGCACAGGTACCTCCTGCTTAGTAACCGTGTCACAGTAACGTCAGCTGGTACTCGGTTGTGACATTGCCTCTTTTCCTTCTGCTACCCGTCCGGGGTCCAGTACCGTCAACTGGTTCTCCCCAGTGCCTTTGGCCTAGGTGCCTCCATCTCCGTATCCGAGTTCCACCAACGTCTGCTGGTCCTTGGTAGTGCTTTGGAGCACAGGTACCTCCTGCTTAGTAACCGTGTCACAGTAACGTCAGCTGGTACTCGGTTGTGACATTGCCTCTTTTCCTTCTGCTACCCGTCCGGGGTCCAGTACCGTCAACTGGTTCTCCCCAGTGCCTTTGGCCTAGGTGCCTCCATCTCCGTATCCGAGTTCCACCAACGTCTGCTGGTCCTTGGTAGTGCTTTGGAGCACAGGTACCTCCTGCTTAGTAACCGTGTCACAGTAACGTCAGCTGGTACTCGGTTGTGACATTGCCTCTTTTCCTTCTGCTACCCGTCCGGGGTCCAGTACCGTCAACTGGTTCTCCCCAGTGCCTTTGGCCTAGGTGCCTCCATCTCCGTATCCGAGTTCCACCAACGTCTGCTGGTCCTTGGTAGTGCTTTGGAGCACAGGTACCTCCTGCTTAGTAACCGTGTCACAGTAACGTCAGCTGGTACTCGGTTGTGACATTGCCTCTTTTCCTTCTGCTACCCGTCCGGGGTCCAGTACCGTCAACTGGTTCTCCCCAGTGCCTTTGGCCTAGGTGCCTCCATCTCCGTATCCGAGTTCCACCAACGTCTGCTGGTCCTTGGTAGTGCTTTGGAGCACAGGTACCTCCTGCTTAGTAACCGTGTCACAGTAACGTCAGCTGGTACTCGGTTGTGACATTGCCTCTTTTCCTTCTGCTACCCATCCGGGGTCCAGTACCGTCAACTGGTTCTCCCCAGTGCCTTTGGCCTAGGTGCCTCCATCTCCGTATCCGAGTTCACCAACGTCTGCTGGTCCTTAGTAGTGCTTTGGAGCACAGGTACCTCCTGCTTAGTAACCGTGTCACAGTAACGTCAGCTGGTACTCGGTTGTGACATTGCCTCTTTTCCTTCTGCTACCCGTCCGGGGTCCAGTACCGTCAACTGGTTCTCCCCAGTGCCTTTGGCCTAGGTGCCTCCATCTCCGTATCCGAGTTCCACCAACGTCTGCTGGTCCTTGGTAGTGCTTTGGAGCACAGGTACCTCCTGCTTAGTAACCGTGTCACAGTAACGTCAGCTGGTACTCGGTTGTGACATTGCCTCTTTTCCTTCTGCTACCCGTCCGGGGTCCAGTACCGTCAACTGGTTCTCCCCAGTGCCTTTGGCCTAGGTGCCTCCATCTCCGTATCCGAGTTCCACCAACGTCTGCTGGTCCTTGGTAGTGCTTTGGAGCACAGGTACCTCCTGCTTAGTAACCGTGTCACAGTAACGTCAGCTGGTACTCGGTTGTGACATTGCCTCTTTTCCTTCTGCTGCCCCTCCGGGTTCCAGCACAGTCAGCTCGCCTCGTTACTTCCATTGTCTCTTGCTCCATCTGATACCCGTCCGGGTTCCAGTAACGTCAGCTGGTTCTCGGAAATTAGACGACCTTAAAGACCACCCATAAGAAGATGACGACAACAAGGACGACGAGCATGAAGCCAACCAGCCTGAACACCATCACAAAGAAAAAATAAAAGATTACCCAGAAGAAGATCACCAACAGGACAAAGAAGGTTAAGACAAACTACAAGATACAGGACAAGAGACAGAAGAACAATAAGCAGAAGATCAAAAAGCAGAAGAACATGAAGTATAAGACCAAAATGAAGAGCAAAATATATGCTCTAAATTCTAAGCAGAAGAAGACTAAGCAGTGTATGGGGGTGAGTCCGTTCCTCCTCGTGGTGCCCCTGGAAAATGCCTGCTGCTGCAGGCTAAACTGAACACGGACAAATACTGTTGTAATTTAAATCTTTTGTGACAGCAAGAACGGAAGAATGAAAAATTCATACTTTTACAGATTACAAGTACAGGAATCTCTGTCACAAATAAGAATATGATGAAGAAGATGAAGAGGAAGAAGATGAAGAATTTGAATATGAAGAAGATTAATAGTTTAATAGTAACAATATGAGTAATGTAAACAAAAACATGAATAGCAAGAAGTTTAAGAAGAAGATTAAGAAGGTGAAGATGAAGAATAATTTGATGAGAAAGATGATGCTGCTGAAGATTATGAAGGAGAAAGTGTGTCAAAAGTTAAAAAGGTGAAGAGCATGGAAGTTGTGAAACATACATATTTGCCAAAATAGAAAAAAGGTTAACAACATTGTCAATTTGTTCATCAATCCAAACGTATTTCCAAAAAAAAATATATTAATGCTATTCCAATGCATTGGGTTAAACATGTATGCCTTTATTGTCTCCTCAACCTCCCCCAATACATTCTACATTACTCTTTGTTGTTTTCCTTCATGTACAATTAACCAACAAGGCAAGAATGGGTTTTTTTTATGTCGATATTTGGTTCCCATAGACTTACATGGGACTTCCGGTATCGGTATCGGGTATCGCCGATATTTTAGTGATATCAGCGATACCATTCCGATCCGATATTTTTAGATATCGAGCAGTATCGCTCAACACTACTAACGGGTGTCAGCTGATTTTCACAGCTGGCACCAGGCACAAAATGCCAGGAGCAGTCACGGACTGCTCCTGGCACTTTAACCCCCGGCACACTGCGATCAAAGATTATCGCAGTGTTCCGGCGGCTGCAGAGGGGCTGACAATCCCTCTGCTTTTGGATTAGAGACCCCGCAGCATGCCGCGGGGTCCTGATCGTTCCCATGGAGACCGGGATGTCGTCACGACAACATTTGGGTCTCCAGGTCAAAGAGACTTCCTGACATGCGCAGTGCATGTCAGGAAGTCTCAGGTTAGTGCACGGAGAAGCTGCAGAGCTCCAAGCTTCTATAGCATGCAGATGCTGCTTCATCAGAATGATATAGAAGCGATCAGCCTGCAGAAAATGAGTGTCCCATAGTGTGACATGGTGTAAAAATATGAATTAAATAAAAAAAATAATAATTGTAAAAATATTTTTTAAAAAGATAATAAAAAAATCAATATTTATTATATCAATATCTAAATATTTTAGTGAAAAAAATCAAAAAAATAAAAGTAAACATATTTGGTATCCCTGCGTCCGTAACGATCTGCCCTATAAAACTGTCCCACTAGTTAACCACTTTAGTGAACACCATAAAAAAAACCAAGGCAAAAAAATAATGCTTTCTCATAATACCGCCGAACAAAAAGTGGAATAACACACGATCAAAAAGACAGATATAAATAAACGTGGTACCGCTGAAAATGTCATCTTGTCCTGCAAAAAACAAGCCACTATACAGCGTCATCAGTGAAAAAATAAAAAAGTTATAGCTCTCAGAATAAAGCGATGCAAAAATAATTATTTTTTATATAAAATAGTTTTTATTGTATAAAAGCGCCAAAACCTAAAAAAAATATAAATGAGGTACCGCTGTCATCGTACTGACTCGAAGAATAAAACTACTTTATCAATTTTACCACACGGGGAATGGTATAAGCACCTTCCCCAAAAGAAATTCATGAATTGCTGGTTTTTGTTCATTCTGCCTCCCAAAAACCGGAATAAAAAGCGATCAAAAATGTCATGTGCCTGAAAATGGTTCCAATAAAAACGTCAACTCATCCCACAAAAAACAAGACCTCACATGACTCTGTGGGCCAAAATATGGAAAAATTATAGCTCTCAAATTATGATGATGCAAAAACGTTTTTGCAATAAAAAGCATCTGACATGCGTCCAGTGGTTTACCCCGACATATGGGGTATCAGCGTGCTCAGAACACATTGCACAACAACTTTTGTGGTCCAATTTCTCCTATTACCCTTGGGAAATTAAAAAATTGGGGGCGAGAAGATCATTTTTGTGGAAAAAATATGATTTTTTATTTTTACGGCTCTAGGTTATAAACTTCTGTGAAGCACTTGGGGGTTCAAAGTGCTCACCACACATCTAGATAAGTTCCTTGGGGGGTCTACCTTCCAAAATGATGTCACATGTGTGGGGTTTCCACTGTTTAGGCACATCAAGGGCTCTCCAAACGCGACATGGAGTCCGATCTCAATTCAAGCCAATTCTGGGTTGAAAAAGTCAGTGCGCACAAACAGTGGCTCACTCCAACATATGGGGTATCAGCGTGCTCAGAACACATTGCACAACAACTTTTGTGGTCCAATTTCTCCTGTTACCCTTGGTAAAATAAAAAAATTGTAACTGAAGTAAATATTTTGTGAAAAAAAGTTTCAAAAATTCCTGTGAAGCACGTGAAAGGGTTAATAAACTTCTTGAATGTGGTTTTGAGCACCTTTACGGGTGCCGTTTTAGAATGGTGTCACTTTTGGGTATTTTCTATCACGTAGACCCCTCAAAGTAACTTCAAATGTGATGTGGTCTCTAAAAATAAAATGGTTTGTAAAAATGAGAAATCGCTGGTCAACTTTTAACCCTTATAACTTCCTAATGAAAAAAAATTTTGTGTGATATAACTCTGATCTAAGGGCATAAAAATTCAAAGTTTGAAAATTGCTAAATTTTCAGAATATTTCCATTTTGTCATTTAAAAACGCAAGTTAATCGCCGTTATTAATTAACGGATTTTCTCCGGGGTCTCGGCTACCAGGGGTAGCCGAGACCCCAGAGAACATAATTAGGGTCCCCCCCAGGCGCCCTGCTTTTGCGATCACGGCTATTAACCCTATAACGGCGATCGCAAAAGAAAAAAAAAAGACGCGATCCTGCCTGCAATTTCTCTCCCCTCTGATGTGATCGCACATCAGAGGGGAGAGAAATAGGGTCCCCAGGACCCCCGATCCCTCCCCGGTACCTGAAGGTAGTCCCTCATGGACCCTCTGCGCTCCTGCAGCGCCCCCTGTCCTCCGATCCTCTTTCCTCTTCATCCTGTAAAAAAATATGGCGGGCGCATGCGCAGTGCGCCCGCCGACTCTGCCTGGCAGCAGATTCAAAAAATGAATGACTCCATTCATTCTCTAAAAGTACATTTTGATCACTGTGATAAACTATCACAGTGATCAAAATAAAAAAACAGTACATAACCCCCCTTTATCACCCCCTTTGTTAGGGACATATAATAAAATAAAGAAATTTTATTTATTTTTATTTTTCCATTAGGGTTAGGGTTATAATTAGGGTTAGGGTTACAATTAGGGTTAGGGTTAGGCTGGGTTCATACTGCGTTATGGCAGTCCGTTAGACGGACTGCGTCACACAACGGTATAACGCGGTGTAACGTAGTCCGTTAACGCTGCCATTCACCCCCATTTGAGGGTGCATCGCGACACATGCCGTAAAGCGGCATGCATTCGCGACATGCCGTCATTCAGTGACGGAGCCTCGGACGCGGGCTGCAGCGCCTGGGACTCCGTCACCGCTAGAGCAGATGAATCATCTGCTGATTCCTCTGCGCTAGCGGTATAGCATAACGCGATCGCGTTATGCTATACCGTTACCAGTCCGTCAACGCTATGTGTTGAACGGGCTGGTAAAACGCAATATGATCCTAGCCTTAGTGTTAGGGTTTTAATTAGGGTTAGGGTTGGAATTAGGGTTAGGGTTACAATTAGGGTTAGGGTTACAATTAGGGCTAGGGTTACAATTAGGGTTAGGGTTACAATTAGGGTTGGGATTAGGGTTAGGGTTGATATTAGGGTTAGGGGTGTGTTGGGGTTAGGGTTGGAGCTAGAATTGAGGGGTTTCCACTATTTAGGCACATCAGGGGGTCTCCAAACACGACCTGGTGTTCAAAAAGTCAAATGGCGCTCCCTCCCTTCCGAGCCCTGCCGTGCGCCCAAGCAGTGGTTTATCCCAACATATGGGGTATCAGCGCACTTAGGATAAATTGCACACTAATTTTGGGGTTTTAATTTCTCCTGTTACCCTTGGGAAAATAAAAAAATAGCTGGCTAAAAAATCATTTTTGATGAAAAAATTATTTTTTATTTTCACGGCTCTGCGTTTATAAATTTCTGTGAAACACTTGGGGGTTCAAAGTGCTCACCTCACATCTAGATAAGTTCCTTAAGGGGTCTAGTTTCCAAAATGGGGTCACTTGTGGGGGGTTTCCACTGTTTAGACACATCAGGGGGTCTCCAAACACGACGTGGCGTTCAAAAAGTCAAATGGCGCTCCCTCCCTTCCGAGCCCTGACATGCGCCCAAACAGTGGTTTACCCCAACATATGGGGTAGCAGCGCACTCAGGACAAATTGAACACCAATTTTGGCATTCTAATTTCTTCTGTTACCCTTGGGAAAATAAAAAATAGCTGGCTAAAAAAATCATTTTTGAGGAAAAAAATTATTTTTTTATTTTCACGGCTCTGCGTTTATAAATTTCTGTGAAGCACTTGGGGGTTCAAAGTGCTCACCACACATCTAGATAAGCTCCTTGGGGGGTCTAGTTTCCAAAATGGTGTCACTTGCAGGGGGTTTCTACTGTTTAGGCACATCAAGGGCTCTGCAAACACAACATGACGCCTGCAGAACATTCAATCAAAGTCTGCATTACAAAATGGCGCTCCTTCCCTTCCAAGCTCTCCTATGCGCCAAAACAGTGGTTTCACTCCACATATGGGGTATCAGCGCACTCAGGAAAAATTGCACAACAACTTTTGGGGTCCAATTACTCCTGTTACCCTTGGGAAAATAAAAAAATAGCAGGCTAAAGAATCATTTTTGAGGAAAAAATGATTTTTATTTTCACGGCTCTACGTTATAAACTTCTGTGAAGCACTTGGGGGTTCAAATTGCTCACCACACATCTAGATAAGTTCCTTAAGGGGTCTAGTTTCCAAAATGGTGTCATTTGTGGGGGTTTCCACTGTTTAGGCGTATCAGGGGCTCTCCAAATGCAACATGGCGTCCAATTTCAATTCCAGCCAATTTTGGTTTGAAAAAGTCAAACGGCGCTCCTTCCCTTCCAAGCCCTGCTTTGCACCCAAACAGTGGTCCCCCCCACATATGGGGTATCAAGCGTACTCAGGACAAATTGGACAACAACTTTTGTGGTCTAATTTCTCCTGTTACCCTTGGGAAAATACAAAATTGGGGACTAAACGATCAGGTTTGTGGAAAAAATATGATTTTTTATTTTCACGCCCGGGCGTTATAAACTTCTGTGAAGCACTTTGGGGTTCAAAGTGCTCACCACACATCTATATAAGTTCCATAGGGGGTCTAGTTTCCAAAATGGGGTCACTTATGGGGGGTTTCCACTGTTTAGACAAATCAGGGCCTCTACAAACGCGACATGGCTTCCAGCCAATTCTGCATTGAAAAAGTCAAACGGTGCTCCTTCCCTTCCAAGCTCTGCCATGCAGCCAAACAGTGGTTTACCCCCACATATGGGGTATCAGTATGCTCAGGACAAATTGAACAAAAACTTTTGGGGTCTTGTTACCCTTGGGAAAATAAAAATTGGAGTGAAAATATCATTTTTGTGGAAAAAATATGATTTTTTATTTTCACGGTTCTATGTTATAAACTTCTGTGAAGCACTTGGAGGTTCAAAGTGCTCACCACACATCTAGATAAGTTCCTTAGGGGGTCTAGTTTCCAAAATGGGGTCACTTGTGGGGGGGTTTCCACTGTTTAGACACATCAGGGCCTCTACAAACGCGACATGGCGTCCAGCCAATTCTGCGTTGAAAAAGTCAAACGGTGCTCCTTCCCTTGCAACCTTTGCCGTGCGCCCAAAAAGTGGTTTACCCCCACATATGGGGTATCGGCGTATTCAGGAGAAATTCCACAACAAATTTTGTGGTTCATTTTTTCTTTTAACACTTGTGAAAATAAAAAAAATTGGTTCCGAAGTAAAGTTTTTGCAAAAAAAGTTAAATGTTAATTTTTTCCTTCCACATTGCTTCAGTTCCTGTGAAGCATCAGGGGCTCTTTAAACGCAACATGACGTCCGATCTCAATTCCAGCCAATTTTGCATTGAAATGTCAAACGGCGCTCCTTCCCTTCAGAGCTCTGCCGTGCGCTCAAACAGTGATTTTCACCCACATATAGGGTATCAGCGTACTCAGGACAAATTGCACAACAACTTTTGTGGTCCATTTTCTCCTGTTACCCTTGGTAAAATAAAAAAATTGGATCTAAAGTAAATATTTTGTGAAATAAAGTTAAATGTTCATTTTTTAAAACATTCCAAATGTTCCTGTGAAGCACCTGAAGGGTTAATAAACTTCTTGAATGTGGTTTTGAGCACCTCGAGGGTGCAGTTTTTAGAATGGTGTCACTTTTGGGTATTTTCTATCATATAGACCCCTCAAAGTGACTTCAAATGTGATATGGTCCCTAAAAAAAAAATGGTGTTGTAAAAATGAGAAATCGCTGGTTAACTTTTAACCCTTATAACTTCGTAACAAAAAAAAAAATTTGTCCCAAAATTGTGCTGATGCAAAGTAGACACGTGGGAAATGTTATTTATTAAGAAATTTGTGTGACATAACTCTCTGATTTAGGGGCATAAAAATTCAAAGTTTGAAAATTGCAAAATTTTCAAAATTTTCACCATATTTCCGTTTTTTTCATAAATAGACACAAGTCATATCAAAGAAATTTTACCACTAACGTGAAGTACAATATGTCACGAAAAAACAGTCTCAGAATCAGCGAGATTCGTTAAAGCGTTCCAGAGTTATAGCCTCATAAAGTGACAGTGGTCAGAATTGTAAAAATTGGCCCTGTCATTAAGCTGCAAAATGGCTCTGTCACTAAGGGGTTAACAGATAGTAAACAATAGTGAGGAGTGGATGTGAAATTGAAAACCAAACAGTTCTATGTCATTATTAAGGCTATACGGTCTTAGAGTGTTTAAGTTAAAAATCCATTCAGTTTTTTTACGAGACATTTTTTTAATGAAATATCCTCCCCCCCAGTCTTTCTTCACGGTCTCTATCCCCCATATTTGTGTGCCTTTTATTTCACCTCCTTGTTTGTCTATGTAGTGTTTGGATAGGGGATGATCAAAAATTTTCTTATTGAAGTTGTTGATGTGTTCACTAATCCTTTTTGATAATTTTCTTTTTGTGCGTCCTATATACTTTTTGTTACATGGGCACTCTATACAATAGATGACGCCCTCCGTATGGCAAGAGGTAAAGTCTTTTATTGGAATGATTTTATTGCCTTGGTGGATAAAGGTTTTCCTACATGGAGTTATCAAACAGCATACTAGGGATCTCTTACATGGAAAAAAACCCTTCAAGTTAAGGTATGGGGTGATGAGGCCATTTCTATTTGTTTTTGTTTGTACAGTGGGGGCTATAATGTTACCAAAATTTCCGGTTTTCCTATATATAAATTTAGGTTTACTGGGTAATAGTTCCCCCAAGATTTTTTCTCGTTGTAGCGTTTTCCAGTGTTTCTTTATAATGTTTCTTAAGAGATGGTTCTGAGGATTGTATTGTAAAATAATTGCGGTGTTGAAGAAGGCCTTATCCTTGGTTGTTTTGTTTCTACCGGTATTGTCCAACATCAATTGATCTCTCGACGTTTGGCGTACTTTTTTTTGGATATCCTCCAAAATTTCAATGTCGTACCCGTTCTCAATGATCTTGTCTTTCAGATTATTTGCTTCTTCCTCAAAATGTCTGTCCTGTGTGCAATTTCTGTGCAAAGGAATAAATTGTCCCTTGGGGATGTTTAGTAGCCACTGTGGTAAATGGCAACTATTTAGAGGAATGTAGCTGTTACTGTCTGTGGGTTTTGTGAAAGAACGTGTACAGATTTTATTTTCTTGGACAAAAATAGTCAGGTCTAAAAATTTGACCAACTCCCTACTAATGGTGGATGTAAAATGTAAATAAAAGTCATTTTTATTAATACGTTCTAAAAACTGGGTTAAAATAGGGAATCTCTGGATCAAATAAAAAATACATCATCTATTAAGCGTTTCCATAGGACCAGGCCCTCGCACAGCTCGGCCGGAGGGTATATTTGTATATTTAATTTTAAATTTATCATCTTTACAACACATCGCACGCCTGGACTAGCAATCATATACATACTGTATTTTTTGTTTTATTGGTTTTAAAGCACCACTTGGATTCCTATTAATTTCTTCCCAGTGCTGCTGTTTTGGCTTTATTGAGAAGTGCAGCTATTAATGTGTGGTTATTTCGAGATTGCTAGGAGCCAGCACTGATGATATGGCTGTTTATCCATCTGGAAAAAACAGTACGGCATTGACATTGCTAATTGACTGCTAACGACAGATTTACAGGGCTTTTCCTAGCAACAGTTCTACTAACTTATACATGAGGCCTGACATACCTGCTGCCCGATGTGGGATCATGGCAGAGAATCCATCCCACACGCAATCTCTCTGACAATATCTGAGTCTTGAGAAGTACATCAGGAGAATATTACGTGACTGCAGAACTTTTATCATTCCGTATGGATGTCAGGGAGAAGGCAATAATGGCATGTTTTAGGATAATCAGTATTTTATTAAGAGCTTAATGGGAATGGAGTTCAGAATAAGGAAAGTTCAGTTTTGCCCCCTGCAATATTTTCAGTGAGGAGGGCACGACATATACATGTAATATTCACATATTAGGGCATTTTTGGCCTTCAAGGAAGACAAGGAATGAGATGCAGACATAGGACCCCTCTAAGGAAGAACATTATTTTGTAACCATTCAACTAAAGTTAAAATGGCACTTCCATGGAAATGGTTCTTCTCCAAAGGAACTGTACACATTTTGGAAGCCATACTTGGATTCCAAGTGGTTGTGATAACCTATCACTCCCATTACATATTATCTCTGTTGCTGTAGCTATCTGGACTTCAGTGGTCACTGGATCAATGCTCCAAGGGCTCCAGTCACTCAGCTGTACCGGCCACTTCTGACAGTTGTCCTGGCTTTTTTTTCACTTATATCCACACTTTCTTGACAGGCCTACACCTTGGCAAGAGCTTGATGTAAAATGCATACATTATAGCTCTTAACTTTTTCTACCCCACATAAGATGTAGGACATCTCTAAACCTATGTGTTCCATTAAGTTTTGGCAAAGACACCGTAACCCGTCATATGGCATGGCATCCTGGGACAAATTACATTTTTGACATCCTCAATAACATTCAGTCACCACCACCTGCCTACTAAAATACAACAATTAAATGATAAAGGGGTTGGTAAGGACTAAGATATTGATCTATGAACCTTAGAATATTCATTAATATCAGATCAATGGAGGTCCAACATTTGGCACCTACCCCAGTTATCTGATACCTAGAACTGCAACAAATGGACGATGAAAGTGTATGGAGCTGGAACCCTGAAGTCCCATACACTGTGCAGTGACCATTCTCAGGTACTGCAGCTCAGATCACATTCATTTACATGGGCAATTTCCAATTAGAGGTTTTTGACTAATTATTTGCTTGTAAGTTCACATGAGGGTATAAATACTGTAGTTCAGAGTTGCATCCAGAAAAGTGGGACAATTTTTTTTCTCACTTGTCATCCATGTACAATCTGTGTGCAGTCTGTATACAATCCATTTTTTACAGCAGGTATTAATAATTTACAAGATCATTCACAGTTTCCTATGTTACAGAACTGCAATGTATCCATAAAAGTCGGATGCTATTCTGTGGATCTGTATGGCATCCGATTTTTTTTCCATGCACCCACAAACTTGAATAACTGAGTCTCATCCGACTCATGAAAGAAACTAGTGCATGCTGCAGTTTTTGTTCACATGCAGATTCAGTCCGTCAAATAAAAAGTCTTTTCTGCCCTGCCCTGTTGAATAACATTTGTCCAAATGCAATCTATTTTTTTCATGGAAGTCACTCAGAACAAAAATACGGTCATGTGACTGAGCTCTATATCTTACTCTTTTGATTTGAACTCTGGAAATTGATTTAAATAATCAATTCAAACACTGATATCTCAGTAACGGATGAACAGATGACTGACCATGTAACGGTATTTCAGGACTTGGTTTTAAAAGAGCTATATACAGTACAAGTGCTTCTCACAAAATTAGAATATCATCAAAAAGTTAATTTATTTCAGTTCTTCAATACAAAAAGTGAAACTCATATTATATAGAATCATTACAAACATTTCAAGTCATTTCAAGTATTTAGTTCTGTTAATGTTGATGCTTATGGCTTACAGACAATGAAAACCAAAAAGTCATTATCTCAGTAAATTAGAATACCTTATATACTCGAGTATAAGCCGATCCGAGAATAAGCCGACCCCCCTAATTTTGCCACAAAAAACTGGGAAAACTTATCAACTCGAGTATAAGCCTAGGGTGGAAAATGAGATTATGCCTCATATGCTGCCCCATGTATTATGCCCCACAAGATGCTCTATGTATTGTGCCCCATGTATTATGCCCCACAAGATGCTCCATAGATTGTGCCCCATATGCTGCCCATGTATTATGCCCCCATAGATGCTCCATAGATTGTGCCCCCATAAATGCTCCATAGATGGTGCCCCATAGATGCTCCATAGATTGTGCCCCCATAGATGCTCCATAGATTGTGCCCCCATAGATGCTCCATAGATTATGCCCCCATAGATGCTCCATAGATTATGCCCCCATAGATGCTCCATAGATTATGCCCCCATAGATGCTCCATAGATTGTGCCCCCATAAATGCTCCATAGATGGTGCCCCATAGATGCTCCATAGATTATACCCCATAGATGCTCCATAGATTATGCTCCTATAGATGCTCCATAGATTATGCCCCCATAGATTATGCCCCTATAAATGCTCCATAGATTATGCCCCCATAGATTATGCCCCTATAAATGCTCCATAGATTATGCCCCCATAGATTATGCCCCTATAGATGCTCCATAGTATAGGTCCCTTATGCTGCCGCACCTGCTGCCACCAAAAAAAAAATACATACTCACCTCTCGTCGCTGGGGGCCAGGTGCCGGTGTCCTGAGCAGGCGGGGACATCGGTGCGCTATGGGGGACAGGTGCCGGTGTCACCGCTCGCTCAGGGCCCCGGCATCTGAGATATTTACCTGTCACCCGGTCCACCGCTGAGCGCCGCTGTCTTCCAGGTCTCCAGCAGTGAATGCTCAGGCAGAGGGCGCGGCATGCACAAACTACATCATCGCGCCCTCTGCCTGAACATTCACAGCTAGAGAGAACGCGAGGACACAGCAGCGAGCAGTGGTGGAACGGGACAGGTGAATATCCCTTATACTCACCCTCCCACCGGCGCGATCTTTGCAGCCCCTGCTCTTCTCCCGTAGTCTCCGGCGCCAGTGTTCAGAGGTCACGTGGTACCGCTCATTAAAGTCATGAATATGTGCACTTGACCACTGAACACAGGCGCTGGAGACTGTGGGAGAAAAGCAGGGGGGCTGCAGAGACCGTGCCAGGAGGAGGTGAGTATATAGCACAGCTGCGCTCTGCCTCCCCCGCCGACCCCCTGGTATATGACTCGAGTATAAGCCGAGAGGGGGACTTTCAGACCAAAAAAATGGGCTGAAAATCTCGGCTTATACTTGAGTATATGCGGTACTTTATAACACCAGCTTGAAAAATGATTTTAAAATCCGAAATGTTGACCTATTGAAATGTATGTTCAGTAAATGCACTCAATACTTGGTCGGGGCTCCTTTTGTATCAATTACTGCGTCAATGTGGCGTGCCATGGAGGCGATCAACCTGTGGCACTGCTGAAGTGTTATGGAAGCCCAGGTTGCTTTGATGCTCGTCTGCATTGTTGGGTCTGGTGTCTCTCATCTTCCTCTTGACAATAAGGTCAGGCAAATTTGCTGGCCAATCAAGCACAGTGATACTGTTGTTTTTAAACCAGGTATTGGTACTTTTGGCAGTGTGGACAGGTGCTAAGTCCGGCTGGAGAATGAAATTTCCATCTCCAAAAAGCTTGTTGGCAGAGGGAAGCATGAAGAGCTCTAAAATCTCCTGGTAGACGGCTGCGCTGACTTTGGTCTTGATAAGACACAGTAGACCTACACCAGCAGATGACATGGCTCCCCAAACCATCACTGATTGTGGAAACTACACACTAGACCCCGAGCAGCTTGAATTGTGTGCCTCTCCACTCTTCCTCCAGACTCTGGGACATTGAATTCCAAATGAAATGCAAAATTTACTTTCATCTGAATAGAACACCTTGGACCACTGAGCAACAGTCCAGTTCTTTTTCTCCTTGGCCCAGGTAAGACGCTTCTGGCGTTGTTTATTGGTCATGAGTGGCTTGACACAAGTAATGTGACACTTGTATCATATGTCCTGGATACGTCTGTGTGTGGTGGCTCTTAAAGCAATGACTCCAGCAGCAGTCCACTCCTTGTGAATCTCCCCCAAATTTTTGAATGGCCTTTTCGTTACAATCCTTTCAAGACTGTGGTTATCCCGGTTGCTTGTGCACCTTTTGCTACCACACTTTTTTCTTCCACTCAAGTTTCCATTAATATGCTTGGATACAGCTCTTCGTGAGCAGACAGCTTCTTAAACAATGACCTTTTGTGGCTTACCCTCCTTGTTTAGTGTGTCTAGGACTGCCTTCTGGAAATCTATCAAGTCAGCAGTCTTCCCCATGATTGTGGAGCCTACTGAAACAGACTAAGGGGCCTTTTTAAATGCTTAGGAAGCCTTTGCAGGTGTTTTTTGTTAATTTTTTTAAATTTACTGAGATAACGACTTTTGGGTTTTCATTGGCTGTAATCCATAATCATCAACATTAAGAGAAATAAACACTTGAAATAGATCACTCTGTTTGTAATGACTCTATATAATATATGAGTTTCACGCTTTGTATTTCATAACTGAAATAAATTAACATTTTGATATTCTAATTTTGTGAGAAGCAGCTGTACATATGTAAATATTTTGGGTTCTGAAATCCTGCTGACAGATTACCTTTAAGTCACATAATGGACTTGATTCCTGAATAAAGTTCAAAATGATGAAACAATTACAAAAGTGAGTGCATTGATATATGAATCCTATAGTAATAATGTGACCTCTGTTCCACTGAAACTTAGGCACCACAATTTGTGATAAAGTTGGAACTGAACAGCCACACATACTTTATTCCACTTTTTGCTCTACCTTTGTGCCATCTGTATTCATCATGAATTGAGCAGAATAGATTACTTGGTCATGCCATACTTTAATAATATTCAGTCTGAACATTGTCAAAAGTTAAACGATGAGCCATTTCTCACTATCTTCCAAATTGAATAATTATCTTTATCATTATGGAGCAATACCCGCTCCAGATCATCGACGACTATTCTCATATTGAATTCTGCTGTAGCCTTCATAAGTAGCACCAAGCGAAAGCCATAGAGAGTGGTACATCCATTTCTATTAGAGAAGATGAAAATCCATATACAACCCATTACAGTTATATAACAGTGCTGCTAGATGGGCCTTTGTGTTTATTTGTATAGCCAGGCTATCTGATGGCTTCTTATGTGACAATCTCTATGCTGGACCGTTCTGTATTACTCTTCATGAAATGCCTTCCGCTCACATTCCAGCTCAGTGGTGCAGAGCAAGAGATAAGAAGCAGAAGATGGAATGATAAATATTAATAGGTCTTTTCAATTCTCGATACAGCAGACGCAGTCTCAAATCTAAACACAAAATAACAAGGTACATTGCTTTATTGTGAAAGAGACAATTCAGGAGTATAACCATAGTAGGCAACATGTATTATCTGCCAGCATTTGTTATAATAAGAAGTAATAGATATAAAAGCTTATTTGGGACTGAGTTATTTTTGGTGTTTATGGCCATATTACAGTCATGGCCAAAAGTTTTGAGAATGGCACAAATATTAATTTTTACAAAGTCTACTGCTTCACTTTTTCTAATGGCAATTTGCATATACTCCAGAATGTTATAAAGAGTGATCAGCTTAACAGCAATTATTGCAAAGTCAATATTTGGCTAGAAAATGAACTTTATCCCCCAAAACACATTTCAACATCATTGCAGCCCTACCTTAAAAGGACCAGCTAACCTCTTTTCAGTGATTGCTCCATTAACACAGGTGTGGGTGTTGATGAGGACATGGCTGGAGATCAATCTGTCATGATTAAGTAAGAATGACACCACTGGACACTTTAAAAGGAGGCTGGTGCTTGGCATCATTGTTTCTCTTCTGTTAACCATGGTTATCTCTAAAGAAACACGTGCAGTCATCATTGCAATGTACAAAACTGGCCTAACAGGGAAGAGTATCGCAGCTAGAAAGATTGCACCTCAGTCAACAATCTATCGCATCATTAAGAACTTCAAGGAGAGAGGTTCCATTGTTGCCAAAGAGGCTTCAGGGCGCCCAAGAAAGACCAGCAAGCGCCAGGACCGTCTCTTAAAGCAGTGCAGAGCTTGCTCAGGAATGGCAGCAGGCAGGTGTGAGTGCATCTGCACGCACTGTGAGGCGGAGACTCTTGGAGCAAGTCCTGGTCTCAAGGAGGGCAGCAAAGAATCCACTTCTCTCCAGAAAAAACATCATGGACAGACTGATATTCTGAAAAAGGTACAGGCAGTGGACTACTGAGGACTGGGGTAAAGTTATTTTCTCTGATGAATCCCCTTTTCGATTGTTTGGGACATCAGGAAAACGCCTCATTCGGAGAAAACAAGGTGAGCGCTACCACCAGTCTTGTCTCATGCCAACTGTTAAGCATCCTGAAACCATTCATGTGTGGGGTTGCTTCTCAGCCAAGGGAATCGGCTCTCTCACAGTCTTGCCTAAAAACACAGCCATGAATAAAGAATGGTACCAGAATGTCCTCCAAGAGCAACTTCTTCCAACCCTCCAAGAGCAGTTTGGCGATCAACAATGCCTTTTCCAGCATGATGGAGCACCTTGCCATAAAGCAAAGGTGATAACTAAATGGCTCAGGGAACAAAACATAGAGATTTTGGGTCCATGGCCTGGAAACTCCCCAGATTTTAATCCCATTGAGAACTTGTGGTCAATCATCAAGAGACGGGTGGACAAACAAAAACCTAAAAATTCTGACAAAATGAAAGCATTGATTGTGCAAGAATGGACTGCTATCAGTCAGGATTTGGTCCAGAAGTTGATTGAGAGCATGCCAGGGAGAATTGCAGAGGTCCTGAAGAAGAAGGGTCAACACTGCAAATATTGACTTGCTGCATTAACTCATTCTAACTGTCAATATAAGCTTTTGCTACTCATATGTTTCCCTAAAAATGGTTTTGTAAATTTTGTTGAAAAAATGAGAAATTACAGGCCAATAGAGTTGAGTGAAACAGTTTGGTCAGATTCAAAAAAGACCGACTTTCGCCAAAGTCGGATTTCGCTCGGCGAAACCCGACCATAGCGTGAGGTCGGCCATGCGTTCGGCGACCCGAGCGCCAAAGTCGATTTTCCCATAATGCTTGAAGGGCCTTTTCTCAGCCAATGAGCAAGGACGCAGACTATGGGCAATGTGATGACATGGGCAGCGGCCAGCACCATCTTAGAGAAGGGCATTGCAGTGATTTGCTTGCTTTCTGTGGCGTCACAGTGCCTATAAAAGCCCTCACCGCCAACCACCATTTTACTTCTGCCGATCTTAGCGTAGGTTGCTGACGCTGGTTCTCAGTAAGGAGAGCGTTAGGCAGGAAAAAAACAATAATTCTGTGCTTGTGCTGATAGCGATTAGCTGTACATTTAGTGTGCCGCAATTATATTTCTGTCTGTGATAAAAACATCTGTCAAACACACACATAAAAACCAGAGGGCAGCAGATCATGTGAAAATATAATATTTGTGTCATTCTCAAAACTTTTGGCCATGACTGTACTATTTTAGTAATATTTTTTTTAACATTTATTTCTTCGGTGCTGCTATGCGAGTTCTTACACTGGACAAGTTATACTTTTATATAAGTTGCATTTTAATAATGTATACATCTGCATCCAATGTTTATGAATTTGGGTTCAACAAAGAAAAAATTATCATTCTGTCATGTGGTTTTAACCTGAACTAACTACATGTAACATAGTAACATAGTTAGCAAAGCCGAAAAAAGACATTTGTCCATCCAGTTCAGCCTATATTCCATCAGAATAAATCCCCAGATCTACGTCCTTCTAATGAACCTAATAACTGTAAGATACAATATTGTTATGCTCCAGGAAGACATCCAGGCCTCTCTTGAACCCCTCGACTGAATTCGCCATCACCACCTCCTCAGGCAAGGAATTACAGATTCTCACTGCCCTAACAGTAAAGAATCCTCTTCTATGTTGGTGGAAAAACCTTCTCTCCTCCAGACGCAGAGAAGGCCCCCTTGTTACCGTCACCTTCCTTGGTATAAACATATCCTCGGAGAGATAGTTGTATTGTCCCCTTATATACTTATACATGGTTATTAGATCGCCCCTCAGTCGTCTTTTTTCTAGACTAAATAATCCTAATTTTGCTAATCTCTCTGGGTATTGTAGTTCCCCCATCCCCTTTATTAATTTTGTTGCCCTCCTTTGTACTCTCTCTAGTTCCATTATATCCTTCCAGAGCATCGTACGCCCCAAAACTCTATACAGTACTCCATGTGCAGTCTAACCAGGGATTTGTACAGAGGCAGTATAATGCTCTCATCATGTGTATCCAGACCTCTTTTAATGCACCCCATGATCCTGTTTCCCTTGGCAGCTGCTGCCTGGCACTGGCTGCTCCAGGTAAGTTTATCATTAACTAGGATCCCCAAGTCCTTCTCCATGTCAGATTTACCCAGTGGTTTCCCATTCAGTGTGTAATGGGGATATTGATTCCTTCTTCCCATGTGTATAACCTTACATTTATCATTGTTAAACCCCATCTGCCACCTTATGGCCCAAGTTTCCAACTTATCCAGATCCATCTGTAGCAGTATCTGTACATGTGTTTATAGTACATGTTTTACTGTTAGGGTATGTTTCCACATTCAGGAAATGCTGCGTGTTTAACGCTGTGTACAGCTGCAGCGTCAAACACTCAGCGTCCAGGTGTTACAGCATAGTGGAGGGGATTTCATTAAATCCCGTCTCCACAATGCATTAAAACATGCAGGCTTCAGACCTGCGTAACCGGACATGCGGCGCGTCTTTTCAGATCGCAGCATGTCCTTTTACCTTGTGGCGACGCGCCGTCGCTGAAAGGTAAATAACACAGTCCTATGTAGGGCTGCGGTGATTCCGGATGTGTTCAATGAACACATCTGGATTCACTGCGCGTTCAGAAGGGGGCGGGGCTTTGGGCGGAGCGGGGTTTCCGCTCCGTCCAAAACGCCTGCCATCCTGAACGTGAAAACATATCCTTATAGGGAAACCAAAGACCATACTTTGGGGTATTTTAGAGACGAGTGAATGTTTTGAAATTCGAATTCGATAGCTTTGGCAAATTTTTTCATAAAATTTGATTTCTAGCTAATTGATTCACCACAAATCATAAGCACTGCAAAGCCTTTGAGTGCCTTGAAAGTACAGTACATGTATAAAACTGTGAGGCCTCCTAGGACTGTATCCAACCCTTTTAGTGATCTTTAATGGTAACGCACAGCCTTAGTAATGTCAAAGTAATCTCATCATATATGACTATTTGGTGGCAAGAATCAGATCACAAATAGTTCAAATTCACCGGGTTCAGAGAATTTCTAAAAATGTAAACCAAATTCGATTTGCATTGAATCAATTCACTCCACTCATCTCTTTAATATTTTACTTTACACACGTTCAAAAAATTATATATATACTTTAATTAAAATAATATTTTGTGTAATGCATTTAGCCTTTTTTTCTGTCCAATAACGGCTATTAAACTTTTCATCTTAATTCTTAACTTTCCATAAATATGCTTTTATTCTTATGTAGGCCAGAAAAATGTGCATTGTGCATAGCCATATACACAGGAACCTCTTAAGGCTATGCTCTAATAGTTGGTCACCTCCTACAGTTGCATGATCAGTTTTAGGGCTCATACTTACTGGCGCCGAAGACGGATGATATTCAGGCGAAAAAAAATCGGATTCAAATCTGACTAATGTTATTCAATAGGTGAGTTCTCATTTGCAATTTTTTTCTCATCAGAAATTGGTGTGAGAAAAAAATTGCAGCATGCTGCGATTTGATGCGATTTTGGCATGATAATCGCCAATGCAAGTCAATGGGTGTGAGAAATCATCGCACAGCACTCGCACCATGCGAGTGCTGTCCGATTTATACGCACCAGTCTCCTTTGAAAAGCCGGCAATTCATCCCCGGCTACTGTAAAATCACACTGACAGCTCACAAAACACTAGATACATACACATAGAATACATATATATAATATATATATATATATACGTCATTGTGACACATACATATATATATATATTTATAGTTCATGCACTTCTACATACTGTAAAAGCCGCTAATTCAATTGCCGGCTTTTGTGAAATCACAGAAGCCGACATGAAATGATACATTGTTTACACACAGTTAACCATGTCATTTCATGTATTTTGATATATGGTTTTAACTTACAATTACATGAGTGTATGTGTGCAAAATTGCTGACATGTAGGGGTTAATTAAAGGTGTAAATTCGTTGAAAAAAAATGCGTGGGCTCCCGCTGTATTTTCTCCACCAGACAGACAAAGCAAGCGAGTGGGAGCAGATAATAATAGCCTAGGGAGGGTACATTTTTTTGTGCCCCCCCGGCTACTAACATCTGCCCCCAGACACCCCAGAAAGGGCAAATCTCTAATTAGATTAGCCCTTTCTGGCACTTTGCCCGTCTATTCCCATTGCCCTGTAGCGGTGGCGAATGGGTTAATAAGGGTTAAAACCACCTTGCAATTGAAAGGTGACTTTAAGCCAGGTTAATAATTGAGAGCTGTCAATTAGACAACTATCAATTATTAATCCTATTGTATGAAAGAAAAATCAAACACACACACTTTAATAAAAAAGAAGTTTAATGAAATAATGAAACAGTTTTTGACCATATTTTATTTTCCTGCTAAAACCATTTCCTGTAATAAAAATAAAATAAAAAAGCAAAATTATTCTTACCAATCCGATGCACAGTCAGGTCCCACGCTGTAATCCATCAGAAAGGGTTAACAGTAGTGTTGAGCGATACGATACTGCAAATATCGGGTATCGGCCGATATTAGCTGTATCGGGCTTTCGATTCCGAGTACCGATATTTTCGTCATATCGGATACCGGAATCGGGATTGTCACTGTCACTGTCAGTGTCCGTCGGTCGGGTCTGTCAGGAGTCAGCGGCACTTACCTTGCAGAAGATCTCCGGCGGTCACGGGCTGGACTGCTTCATGGCCGCCATCATCTTTCCCCGGCGGTCACATGCAGTTTCTCGCGATAACTGCAGTGACTGCTGGGTAATCCCGGCCGTAAAGCAGTCAGTCCGATGACGTCACCGCCGGGGAAGCAGGTAATCAGCTGTGCTGCGTTGCGATGACAGGCTCTGCCTGTCATTGCGATGTAGCAGAGCTGGATCGTCGTGGGACTGTCGTTACTATGGACTGCGTCGGACAGGTGGTATACTGTTGTTTTGTTTTTTTTCTTTTTTTACAGGAGATCGATGGCGTCGCAGGAATGAGTGTATAATAAAATTAATGAAAACTGTGTTGTCTCTTTTATTTCATTAAAAGACTTTTTTCTTGCTTTGTCTTTTTTTTATACATTTAATAACTTTGGGATTAATAATGGATCGGTGTCTTATTGACACCTCTCCATTATTAACCGGGCTTATTGTCACCGTGCAATCAACGGTGAAATTAACCCCTTATTACCCCACTTGCCACCGCTACAGGGCAGTGGGAAGAGCCGGGTAAAGTGCAACAATTGGCACATCTTTTGATGCGCCAAATGTGGGGCTGCTGTAGCCTGGTATTATCAGGCTGTTGAGGGCCAAAATCCATGGGCCTTGACAGTCTTTTAATACCAGGCCGCAGCAGTCTGCATTTTACTTGGCTGGTTAACAAAAATAGGGGGACCCCTACGCCGTTTTTTTTTCGAGGGGATCCCCTATTTTTGTTAACCAGCCAAGCTAAGCAGACTGCTGTGGCCTGGTATTATCAGGCTTGCAAGGTCCATGGATATTGGATCCTTACCAGCCTGAAAAACCAGGCCTCAGCGGTCTGCTTCATCTGGCTGGTTAACAAAAATAGGGGGGACCCCACGCCAATTTTTTTCGAGGGGATCCCTATTTTTGTTAATCAGCCAAGATATGCAGACTGCTGTGGCCTGGTATTATCAGGCTGGCAAGGTCCATGGATCTTGGCTCCTTAACAGCCTGAAAATCCAGGCCTCAGCGGTCTGCTTCATCTGGCTGGTTAACAAAAATAGGGGGGACCCCACGCCAATTTTTTCGAGGGGATCCCCTATTTTTGTTAATCAGCCAAGATATGCAGACTGCTGTGGCCTGGTATTATCAGGCTGGCAAGGTCCATGGATCTTGGCTCCTTAACAGCCTGAAAATCCAGGCCTCAGCGGTCTGCTTCATCAGGCTGGTTAACAAAAATAGGGGGGACCCGACGCCATTTTTTATTCGAAGGGAACCCCTATTTTTGTTAATCAGTTCCCTCTGACGTCACTGATTGTGTCCCTGGCTGACCTGAAGTGAAAGTGGAAAGCAATCAATTAAGCTTTCCACTTCCTCTCCTGTCAGCCAGGAGAGGAACTCATTCATTTGGGGGTTTACTGTGAGGCTGCAGCATTAGCTGCGGTCCCTGCAGTAAACATTAACCCTTTCTGAAGGATTACACCGTGGGACCTGACTGTGCATGGGATAGGTAAGAATAATTTTGCTTTTTTATTTTATTTTTATTACAGGAAATGGTTTTTGCAGTCAAATAAAAGATGGTCAAAAACATGTGTCTTTATTTCATTAAAATGATTTTTAATTAAAGTGTGTGTGTTTTATTTTTATTTCATGCAATAGGATTAATAATTGATAGTTGTCTAATTGACAGCTCTCAATTATTAACCTGGCTTAAGGTCACCTTTCAATTGCAATGTGGCTTTAACCCCATATTAACCCATTCGCCACCGCTACAGGGCAATGGGAATAGACGGGCAAAGTGCCAGAAAGAGCGAATCTAATTATAGATTTGTCTTTTCTGGGGTCTGGGGGCAGATGTTAGTAGCCAGGGGGGGCCAAAAATAATGGTTCCTCTCTGGGCTATTATTATCTGCCCCCATTCGCTGGCTTTGTCTGTCTGGTTGCAAAAATAGGGCGGGAGCCCACGCATTTTTTTTAAACAATTTTACACCTCATATATATATATATATATATATTATATATACATGTCATTGAATTTGTGACACATATATATATTTATATTTATAGTTCATACACTTCTACATAGTATAATAGCCGCTAATTCAATTGACGGCTTTTGTGAAAATGCAGAACCCGACATGAAATGACACTTGGTGTACATAGGGTTAACCATGTCTTTTCATGTCCTTTGCTATCTGATTTGCACAAACAATTACATCAGTCTATGTGTGCAAAATTTCACACCTGTAGGGGTTAATTAAAGGTGTAAATTCGTAGCAAAAAAGTCCGTTTTTTTTACAACGAATTTACACCTTTAATTAACCCCTACAGGTGTGAAATTTTGCACACATAGACTGATGTAATTGTTTGTGCAAATCAGATTGCAAACCACATGAAAAGACATGGTTAACCCTATGTACACCAAGTGTCATTTCATGTCGGGTGCTTCTGTCTTTTCACAGAAGCCGGCTTTACCCGGCAATTGAATCAGAGGATATTTTACTATGTAGAAGTGTATAAACTATACATATATGTATATATATATGTCACAATGACATGTATATATATATATATATATATGTATTCTATGTGTGTATATTTAGTGTTTACAAGGAAATAAAGGGTTTTTTTAGTTGCAATATTTTGTTCCCATAGACTTACATGGGACTTCCGGTATCGGAATCGGATATCGCCGATATTTAGTGATATCGGCGATACCATTCCGATCCGATATTTTTAGATATCGAACAGTATCGCTCAACACTAGTTAACAGGTTACAGTTAGCAGGGAGCTAATGTTGCCTGCTGAGCTGTTACCCCCCCGAATGAATAACTTCCTCTCCCAGCGAAAGGAGAGGAAGTGATTAATGAATGAAGCTTAATTGATTTATTGCCACTTTTACTTCAGGTCAGGTCACCCTGACATGACCTCAAGTGAAAGTGGGATGCAATCAATTAAGCTTCATTCATTAATCACATCCTCTCCTGTCGGCAGGAGATAAGCTCATTCATTCAGGAGCTTTCAGCTGAGCGGCAAGCATTACTTGCACTGCTTGGCTCAAAGCTAGTTAACCCTTTGTGAAGGATTACAGCGTGGGACGTGACAGATCGTCGGTTAGGTAAGAATAATGTTGTTTTATTATTTTTTCTTTATTATAGGAGATCAAGGGCTTCGAGGGATTAAGAGTTAAATAAAAGATGGTCAAAAAAATGCGTTTTTATTTCATTAAAATTATTTATTCTTAAAGTGTGTGTGTTTTTTTTATTTACTTCAATAGGATTAATAATTGATAGTTGTCTAATTGACAGATCTCAATTATTAACCTGGCTTAAAGTGACCTTTCAATTGCAAGGTGGCTTTAACCCCTTATTAACCCATTCGCCACCGCTACAGGGCAATGGGAATAGACGGGCAAAGTGCCAGAAAGGGCGAATCTAATTAGAGATTTGCCCTTTCTGGGGTGTCTGGGGGCAGATGTTAGTAGCCAAGGGGGGCACAAAAAAAATGTACCCTCCCTAGGCTATTATTATCTGCCCCCACTCGCTTGCTTTGTCTGTCTGGTGGAGAAAATACAGCGGGAGCCCACGCATTTTTTTTCAACAAATTTACACCTTTAATTAACCCCTACATGTCTGAAATTTTGCACACATACACTTATGTAATTGTAAGTTAAAACCACATATCAAAATACATGAAATGACATGGTTAACTGCGTGTAAACAATGTATCATTTCATGTCGGCTTCTGTGATTTCACAAAAGCCGGCAATTGAATTAGCGGCTTTTACAGTATGTAGAAGTGTATGAACTATAAATATATATATATATATATATATATATATATATATATGTCACAATTACATTATATATATATATGTATTCTATGTGTGTATATGTATTGTTTCTATTCTTTATTAAAGCTGTCAGTGTGATTTTACAGTATAGCCGGGGATGAATTAGTGGCTATTATACTATGTAGAAGTGTATGACCTATATATATATATATATATATAATTATTTGCTTTTTGTGTACATTTTTTTTTACAATGTGATTTTTACATGACTTTTTACATAGAGGTAACTGCTCTATGTAAAACTTCATGTTAAAATCGCATTGCATACAGATGGAAAACTGATGGAAAACTGATGGAAAATGCATGGTGCGATTTAAAATCGCATGCAAATCGCATGCCTTTTTACAACAATTGTACCGTTTTTTCCCTGCAGAAAACGGACCGATTTTTTTCCAGCCAGTGAGTATGAGCCCTTAAAGGGGTTTTCCTACCGAACAACGTTAATTTTAAAGTACATTTTAATCAAGAGATCTTGGATTATTAATAATTTACACAATTTGATATGATTAAAAAAATGTTCCTGTGCTGAGATAATCTTATAAATGCTGTGTATTGTATAATGGCCATGTCTGACCGTACAGGAACATGGTCTGATCACACCACAGCTCCAGGGCAGGGGAGAAAGCAAGAGAGTATACAAACAGGATAGCAGGGGATCACAGCTGATTCATTTTGTGAGATAAAACCTTTCCTTGCCTGTTTTTAAAAAATGTTGTACCTTAAAGAAAAAAATGATTTGTGATTCCATGCTGTAATTTCTGTATACTCTTATGTTTCCTCCCCTTCCTGGGACCTGTGCGATGATCAGATAATTTTCCTGCACGATCAGACACGGCCATTACACAGTACACACCAGGGGAACATTTATAACATCATCTGAGCACAGGAACATTTTTTTAAACACATCCAATTGTGGAAGTTATTATTCCAAGATCTATTGATGACAACACCTTTAAGATACTGCACTTGTATTGAAGAATTTAACTGTAGTTGCCTAACATACTGTAGTTCATTTGATATTTCTACATGGAAAAGTCTCTGGAAGCTTTCATGTTCAGATATTGCAGATCTCTACTGGGGACTAGGAGTGCTATCATTTTTGAAGGCTTCAAACCAGGTGACGGCTAGCTTCCATGGTGATAACTGTTTACTTTATTATTTGCGTGTCTCTGTTATGAAGCCTACACATTGTATAAGGATTCATTTACTATTTCATAGACCTGGTATGGGTTGTATAGGGTTTGATCATCCTCAGAATTGTTACTGAGCAAAATGGAGACATCTTCCCCAGAGTCCCATAGAAGGCTGCGATCTGCAGAAAGCCCTGGTGAGAAAGATTCAGGATGAGTGTTTGGGATTGTGTATGGATTCTCGGGACAGTCTTCTTTTCCATTTGGAATGCAAATAATGACAAATGTCAGTATATTTAGAATCAATTCTAGAAACTCAGCAACTGTGCAAACTGAGACCCCAATCCAAAGTCCAACTAGTCCTCCGATACTTGAAAACAGGTCTACTAGCTGCAATAAGAAATAAAGTATACATTTTACATATTGTTTTTGGAAAACAGTAGTAGATTACTTTGCTTTAGACAGAAACCAATCAGTTCAATTATCAAAGTTTTGTAAATATAATTAGACAGCAAATTATTATTATTATTATTATGCTTACTTAAAGGGGTATTCCCATCTCCAAGATCATATCCCAATATGTAGTAGGTGTAATAATAATATATTAGAAATGCAGTACAGTTATTCTGATTAGCTATGTCTCTTTCCTCATGTGCAGGCTTTGCAGGACCTTAGGTATCCATGGTTATGACCACTGATACAGTGACAGTTAGTTACCTACTGTGACACTAGTCACGACCCACGGACAGGCCGTGAGACAGCAAAGTCAAGAATTCTGGGGTCAATACCAAAAGAGCATGTAGTAGACCAAGAGAAAATGCAAAGTCGTAAGTCAGGTCACATGCCAGGGTCAGAATACTAGAGAAATAGTGGATAAGCAAAGGGGCAATAACAAATGGGTAGTCAGAACACAGTACAGAGGTCAGCAGGAGAAGATCAGAACTTACAGCACAGGGAACAGGCGAACACACACCAGAGCGCACAAGCTTAGAACAAGCTTTTGACTGGCAGTGATCTGGGCCAGACAGCGCACCTAAATAGCAGGGCAATTACCAAGAACAGGAAACACATGTGGAAAAATCTCTGCACTTTCCAGTCAGATAGGTCAACCGAGCTGTCAATCAAAGCTCTAACAGCTCAGCACGCCCCAGCACAGGATACAATGATGGAGCTTTCCATCACTGAGTCCTAGACACTGTGAGCAGAAGGAATAGTGACACTGAGTTGATAGTAGTCGTAACCATAGATCCCTAAGGTCCTGAAATGCCTGTGTAAGTAGGTTGCGGGAAGCAGTGACGCAAGGCAGACAGAGCAAGGGTTAACAACTTAACAGTTTAATTAACAGGGAGAAAGATGATTAAGGGGTTAATGCAAAAAGAAGCAAATGCAGAATAGTAGCAGACCAATTATCAACTTATCGTGTCCTTTATGTTCCTCCTTCGCAGATGATCCTGCAGATGGGGTCCTTTAAACGATGGTCCGTCTTCTGGCGGCAGCGGTCGGTCTCCGGTACCTTCCGCTGAGCCCTGAGTCCGTTTAACTGCGTAGCAAATGAGTAAAGCTCTCATGGCATATGTCTCTCTGAGCACCTGCCGTCACCTGAATGGCTGCTCTGCACGGCTCTGCTTGGAGAGCGCTCCTCTATATGCCATCTGAAGTGAGGATCGCTGCAGTAGCCTCTGTCCCACATAGGTGCGGCTGTGTGTCTATCAGCAATGGAGGACGCACCTCAGGGTTCTGCATCAGGCCCTCGTTCCTCCACGCAAGCACTGCACTCTGCTTAGCCGGGCGCTCGGCTCCCTCACTGTCTCAAGGGCCCATACGCAAAAGCTCTGCTGCAGTTCCACCCCGTGCTGTCTCTCATACTGCAGAGCACGCCACATGCCTGCCTCTGCACTCGCTGCTGGCAGGAAACTCACTATCCCTTGGAGCGCTTTCATCTCTGCTTCCTCACTGCCTGGCTTAGTCACGCCCCCTCTTCCCGGGTCATGGGGCTTGTCCTGTCCGCTATTCTTTCCCCCAGGCAACATGAGACACAGCCTCAGCATTTCTGGACCCAGCATGATGCAGGCACCTGCAGCCCGGTCTTCCTCCTTACACCTGCACATGAGGAAAGAGACTATTCTACACTTCTAATTGTATGTATTTGCTATTATTATTAACACACCTACTACATATTGGGATAGGGTCATGGAGATGAGAATACCCCTTTAAATAGCAGCATCATATTCTGCAGTGCTTTACAGACATGCCTTTACTTACACACAAAAATTGTAAGGCTCGTCAAAAGACATGTGTGAGACTCCCCAAATGTATGGAGGAAGGTGTTGTGGTCAGATGAGACAAAAATTAAACTTTTTGGGTACCAAGGTAAACGCTTTGTCTAGCGCCAAACCAACACAGCTCATCTACCTAAGAACACCATCCTCACAGTGAAACATGGTGCTGGCAGCATCAGGTGTGGGGATGATTTTCGGCAGCAGGGAAAAATGGTCCGAGTTGAGGGGAAGATTTTGCAAAACCTGTTTCAGTCTGTCATTGATTTGAGGCTGGGACAGAGGTTCACTTTCCAACAAGACAATGGCCCAAAGCATACTGCTAAAGCAACACTCAAGTGGTTTAAGTGGTTTAAGGGGAAATGTGTAAATGTTTTGGAGTGGCCTATTCAAAGCCCAGACCTTAATCCAATTGAGAATCTGTGGTCAGACTTGAAGATTGCTGTTCACCAGAAGAAACAATCTAAAGCCCGGGTCTCACATAGCGATACACCAGCGATCTCGACAACGATCAGGATCGCTGGTGTGTCGCTACATGATCGCGGCTGAGCTGCCAAACAGGTAGCTCAGGCAGCGATCAGCACAACGACACTGCGGGTAACATCGCTAAGTTACCCGCAGTGTACGTTGGATACCAGCGCCCTGATGCAGGGAGCTGGTAACCAAGGTACACGTCGGGTTTCCAGGTGCTGCGCGGTGCCTGGAAACCTGCTGTGTACCTTGGTTACCAGCTCCCTGCATCAGGGCGCTGGTATCCAAGGTACACAGCGGCTTTCCAGGCACAGCCCCGCACCTGGAAACCCGCTGTGTACCTTGGTTACCAGCGGATCGCTGGTCTCCCGCCTGTCACACGCAGCGATGCGTGCTGGCCAGCAGGAGACCAACGAGCAAAAAAATGTCCAGGACATTCAGCGACGATCAGCGATACCCAGCAGGGGGGTTGATCGTCGCTGAATGTCACACACAGCGAAATCGCTGGGGAGATCGCTGTTGCGTCACAAAACTAGTGACTAAGCAGCGATCTCGCTAGCGAGATCGCTGTGTGAGACGGGGGCTTAACTTGAATGAGCTGGAGCAGTTTTGCCTTGAGGAATGGGCAAAAATGCCAGTGGATAGCTCATAGAGACTTATCCAAAATTACTTGCAGCTGTAATTGACACAAAAGTAGGCTCTACAAAGTATTGATTTGTTGTTTGCTTCACATAAAAAGAAAACCAAATGTTCACAGTAGGTATGTTCTTTACATGAACTGATGAAAACCCTCAACAATAGTGAAATTCCAGGTTGTGAGATAGAAAAACAGGAAAAAAAGCCAAGGGGTGTTAATACTTTTGCAAGCCACTGTATGTATGTATATTTGCTGTACTTTCAGGATACATACAGTATATATACAGTATATATATACATATATATATACATATATATATATATATACAGTATAATATATATATATATATATATATATATATATATATATATTATATATACATATAGAGCACTGCAGCTGGTTTTCTGAAACAGAAGATCTTAGATAAACTAAATACCACCAATACCAGAGATCGATTGTGAAGGCTCAGCAAAGAAACACCACCAGACAGTATGCTAGAAGATGCCAATAGAGCACCTGCATCAATACCTACCACCACCATAACTCAAACCAATAAACTGATCTATGCTACTGCCTCAGCAATAATGGAAATGCTTGGCTATACAACCAGCAAGAACAACAGAAGTATGTGCCCCCCTTGGAAAAGAAGGCTGGAGACAAAAATCAAGGTGACATGAAGGGAAGTCAGCCAACTAACAGAAATACAGATGGGTTTAAAGATCAAGAGTAAGCAATGAGTGCGATGAGTGGCAATCAGGTGCTACTGACTGGGGAGATATAAGTGAGCAACCTTACCATAATCCTTGCCAGTGATTTGTTTCTTCCTGGTCCCTTTTGGAAGTCAGCTTGCTTCCTGCTTTCTCCTGCAACCTTCAGATAAGTTATTTGCTGTTTATTTCTGTGGCATTTGTTTTTCCTTTTGTCTATCTCAGTTTACTGCCCTTTTGGATTTGGTACAGCCAGGTTCCCCTGCGGGGGCCTGCGCTGGACACTGTTTCTCATTTGCCACTGTTAATATATTTTCAGTTCGCTGTTGTTTCAGTATCTGCTGATTTGCTACCAGTTCACACCAGAGACAGTTTATATATTTCCAGTTCCCTGTTTTTTCAGTGTCTGCTGGTTTGCTACCAGTTCACACCAGAGTTCTGATCTAGTGGGGGAGAGATCGTGTGGTCTCAGTATTTTTGCATATCAGAAGTGTTGGAATTTCTCTTAGTACTTTTGCTGGATTGCAGACAGTATTCTTTCCTGTCCTTTCTATCTAGACAGTTTGCTCTATTTTCTGCCTGGGTTTGTATTTCTACTTGTCTCACCGCCAATATATGTTTGGGGGCTGCCTATTCCTTTGGGGGTCTACTCCGGGGCAGTTAGCTTTCCCCTTTCTCTCTTTAGGCTTAGCTTAACTCTCCGGCTGTGTCGAGGTGTTTAGGGCTCCGTAGTCACGTCCCACAGCTACTTCTAGTTGTGCTGTCAGTTTAGGGGTCTGCAATCCGCTAGTTACCAACCTCTCTGGGTGTCTGGTTGCTTTGCCTATTTTGGCTGCTGTCCTCCTCGGCTACCAAATCATAACAGAATCACCGGCCAGACTGTAATTCAAGGGTATTCAAAAGAAGGAAAGAATAGTAAAAAAAAAAAAAAAAAGGTTTCAGAATTTTTTATATATTTTTTCCTCTTTTTCTTTGGGGGACGGAATTTTTCTTCAATGGAAATTAAGCAATTGTCTGATCGTGTTGAGAAGCTCGCTGCTGCAGTTCGGAAAAATTTCCATCTCGCTCAGTTGTCTACTGCAGAACCTAAGATCCCTATTCCTGATTTGTTTTTTGGGGATCGGTCTAAATTTTCGAATTTTAGGAATAATTGTAAATTGTTTTTTGCCTTGAAACCTAATTCCTCGGGGGGACTCTGTACAGCAGGTTAAAATTGTCATCTCCCTGTTGCGCAGCGACCCTCAGGACTGGGCCTTTTCCCTGACACCTGGGGACCCTGTTTTGGCTAATGTTGATGCATTTTTTCAGGCTCTGGGATTGTTGTATGATGAACCTAATGTTTTTGATCAAGCTGAGAAAACCTTGTTGCCATTGAACCAGGATCAGGAAGCGGCAGCGTTATATTGTCAGAAATTCCGAAAGTGGGCAGTCCTTACTAAATGGAATGATGATGCCTTAGTGGTTCTTTTTCGGAAGGGTCTGGCAGAGACCGTAAAAAGATGTTATGGTGGGATTTCCTGTCCCTTCTGGTCTCAACGACTCTATGTCATTAGCCATTCAAATTGACACGTTTACGTGAACGTAGAAATATGCGAGCGGTGGTGATGCCTTTCGAACGAACCTCTGAGCCCATGCAGTGTGATAGGGTTGTTTCTGGGGCTCAGCGTCGAGAATATCGAAAGCGTAATAAGTTGTGCTTCTATTGTGGGGACGCTTCTCATACTATTTCCGTCTGCCCTAGGTGGGGAAGATGTTTTGCGCGCTCATTCGTTTTGGGCAATGTACAGCCTAAATTTCTCTTGACTGTTACCTTGATCTGCTTATCCTCATTTTCTGCTCAGGCTTTTGTCGATTCAGGAGCAGCCCTGAACCTGATAGATTTTGACTTTGCCAAATGTTGTAGTTTTCCCATGGTACCCCTGCGGACTCCTATTCCTTTGCTCGGTATTGATTCTACCCCTTTGGCTGAGAATAAACCCCAGTTTTGGACCCAGGTGATAATGCGGGTAGCCCCGGACCACCAAGAGAATTGTAAATTTTTGGTGTTGCATAATTTGCATGACATTATTGTACTGGGTTTTCCTTGGTTGCAGACCCATAATCCTGTTTTGGATTGGAAGTCTGTGTCTGTGGTCAGTTGAGGTTGTCAATGTGTTTATGGTGACACTCCTGTTTTTTCTACCTCTCTCCGGTCTCAGGATGTCCTTGACTATTTGACTGATTTTTCTGATGTGTTTAGTGAGAGTAAGTCTGCGTCCTTGCCTCCTCACAGGAGTTATGATTGCGCGATTGAGTTAGTGCCCAGTTGTAAATTTCCCAAGGGTCGGCTCTTCAATTTGTCTGTACCTGAGCATCAGGCTATGCGATCTTATATCAAAGAGTCATTGGAGAAGGGTCATATTAGACCATCCTCTTCACCTTTAGGTGCCGGCTTTTTCTTTGTGGCCAAGAAGGATGGTTCTTTGAGGCCATGTATTGACTATCGTCTCCTTAATAAGATCACTGTTAAATATCAGTATCCATTACCTCTGATTTCCGATTTATTCTCCAGAGTGAAAGGTGCTAGTTGGTTTACCAAGCTTGACCTTAGGGGGGCGTATAATCTTATTCGCATTAAGAACGGGGATGAATGGAAGACGGCGTTTAATACTCCTGAGGGGCATTTTGAGTACCTAGTGATGCCTTTTGGGCTTACTAATGCCCCTTCCGTCTTTGAATCCTTCATGAGCGATATTTTCTGGGATTTTGTGGATAAGTTTCTGAACGTTTATTTGGATGATATTTTGATTTTTTCCAATGACTGGGATTCTCATGTGGAACATGTTCGGATGGTATTCCGGATTTTGAGAGAAAATGCTTTGTATATTAAGGGATCAAAATGTCTCTCTGGCGTACAGAAGGTTTCGTTTTTGGGATTCATTTTGTCTCCGTCCGCTATAGAAATGAACCCGGTCAAGGTTCAGGCCATTTGTGATTGGTTTCAGCCCACTTCCTTGAAGGCTCTTCAGAGATTTTTGGGTTTTGCTAATTTTTACCGTAAATTTATAAGTAATTTTTCTGGTATTGTGAAACCACTGACGGATTTGACCAAGAAGGCCTCTGATGTGGTGAATTGGTCTCCAGAGGCAGTTTCGGCATTTCAGGAGCTTAAGCTGGGATTCACTTCTGCTCCTGTTCTGCAGCAACCTGATGTTTCTCTCCTATTTCAGGTGGAAATAGATGCTTCTGAGATTGGTGCAGGAGACTTTTTGTCCCAAAGGGATCCTGTAACCTTTGATATTAACCCGTGTGCCTTCTTCTCTCGAAAGTTTTCCCCAGCTGAACGTAATTGTGATGTTTGGAATCGGGAATTATTGACTATGAAGTGGGCATTTGAAGAGTGGAGACATTGGTTGGAGGGAGCCAAACATCAAGTTGTGGTCCTCACTGACCACAAGAATCTGATCTATCTCGAATCAGCCTAGCGATTAAATACTAGGCAGGCCAGGTGGGCCTTGTTTTTGACACGTTTTAATTTTGTGGTCTCCTTTCTTCCGGGCACTAAGAATGTTAAGGCGGATGCCCTCTATAGGAGTTTCTTTGCAGATTCTCTTGATGTGACTGAGCCTACTACCATTCTGAAGGAGGGTGTGGTTCTTTCCGGTATCTCACCCGATTTGAGACTGGCCCTGGAGGAATTTCAGGGGATAAACCTGAATGTTCTCCTGTGGGGAAATTGTATGTCCCCGACCAATGGAGGAAGAAAGTAATGTCTGAAATTCATTGCTCCTCGTTGGCTGGTCATCCCAATATTTTTGGTACCAGACATTTGGTGAGTTGGTACTTTTGGTGGCCTACTTTATCTCTTGATGTCAGGAATTTTGTGCTGTCCTGTGGGACTTGTTCTCGTTCCAAACCCTGCTCTAGCTCTAGTGGATTGTTATTGCCACTGCCTGTGCCCAGGAGGCCATGGACCCATATCTCTATGGATTTTATTTCCAACCTCCCTGTCTCTCAGAGAATTACTGTTATCTGGGTGATCTGTGATAGATTTTCCAAGATGGTCCATCTTGTGCCACTACCGAAGTTGCCATCCTCTTCCGAGTTGGTGCCCTTGTTTTTTCAGCAGGTGGTTCGTTTGCACGGCATTCCGGAGAACATTGTGTCTGACAGAGGAGTCCAATTTGTTTCCAGATTTTGAAGAGCCTTTTGTGCTAAACCGGGAATTCAGTTGTCTTTCTCCTCTGCGTTTCACCATCAGACCAATGGGGAGAATGAAAGAACAAACCAGACTTTGGAAACTTATTTGAGATGTTTTGTATCTGCTGATCAAGATGACTGGGTTTCTTTTTTGCCCTTGGCTGAATTCGCTCTAAATAATAGGGCTAGTTCTGCCACTTTGATGTCCCCTTTTTTCTGCAATTTCGGGTTTCATCCTCGGTTTTCTTCAGGGCAGGTGGAGGCTTCTATCTGTCCGGGTGTTGACTCTATGGTAGAGAGAATGCAGCAGATTTGGAACCAAGTAGTGGATAAGTTGTCTCTCTCTCAGGAGAGGGCCCAACGGTTTGCCAACCGGCATAGGACTGATGGTCCCCAGTTTAAAGTAGGTGACTTTGTTTGGTTGTCCTCAAAAAATATCCCTATGAAGGTTGCATCTCCAAAATTTAAGCCAAGGCTCATTGGACCTTATAAGATTTTGGAAATACTTTATCCCGTTTCTTTCCATTTGGCTCTTCCAGGACGTTTAAGATTTACAACGTCTTCCATAAATCTTTATTGAAAAGGTTTGTTGAGCCAGTAGTTCCTATGGCTACGCCCCCTGAGCCTGTTTTGGTTGAGGGCAATCTGGAGTATGAAGTGAAGAAGGTATTGGATTCTTGTGTGGCTAGACGGAGACTCCAGTACTTGGTCAAGTGGAAAGGTTATGGTCAGGATGACAATTCTTGGGTGTTTGCGTCTGACATTCATGC
>JARQOD010000004.1:102261992-102444894 GCA_033576555.1 Oophaga sylvatica | reverse complement strand
GTTTTGTATCTGCTGATCAAGATGACTGGGTTTCTTTTTTGCCCTTGGCTGAATTCGCTCTAAATAATAGGGCTAGTTCTGCCACTTTGATGTCCCCTTTTTCTGCAATTTCGGGTTTCATCCTCGGTTTTCTTCAGGGCAGGTGGAGGCTTCTATCTGTCCGGGTGTTGACTCTATGGTAGAGAGAATGCAGCAGATTTGGAACCAAGTAGTGGATAAGTTGTCTCTCTCTCAGGAGAGGGCCCAACGGTTTGCCAACCGCATAGGACTGATGGTCCCCAGTTTAAAGTAGGTGACTTTGTTTGGTTGTCCTCAAAAAATATCCCTATGAAGGTTGCATCTCCAAAATTTAAGCCAAGGCTCATTGGACCTTATAAGATTTTGGAAATACTTTATCCCGTTTCTTTCCATTTGGCTCTTCCAGGGACGTTTAAGATTTACAACGTCTTCCATAAATCTTTATTGAAAAGGTTTGTTGAGCCAGTAGTTCCTATGGCTACGCCCCCTGAGCCTGTTTTGGTTGAGGGCAATCTGGAGTATGAAGTGAAGAAGGTATTGGATTCTTGTGTGGCTAGACGGAGACTCCAGTACTTGGTCAAGTGGAAAGGTTATGGTCAGGATGACAATTCTTGGGTGTTTGCGTCTGACATTCATGCTGAGAGATTGGTTCGCGCCTTTCACCAGGCTCATCCTGATCGACCTGGTGGCGCAGGTGAGGGTTCGGTGACCCCTCCTCAAGGGGGGAGTACTGTTGTGAACACTCTTAATCTGACTTCTGAGTTTGGGCTCCCTCTGGTGGCTGCTAATAGTAGTGAAGCTGCTTTGGCTAACAGAAGTCTTTCACCTGGGGGCGATGAGTGGCAATCAGGTGCTACTGACTGGGGAGATATAAGTGAGCAACCTTATCATAATCCTTGCCGGTGATTTGTTTCTTCCTGGTCCCTTTTGGAAGTCAGCTTGCTTCCTGCTTTCTCCTGCAACCTTCAGATAAGTTATTTGCTGTTTATTTCTGTGGCATTTGTTTTTCCTTTTGTCTATCTCAGTTTACTGCCCTTTTGGATTTGGTACAGCCAGGTTCCCCTGCGGGGGCCTACGCTGGACACTGTTTCTCATTTGCCACTGTTTATGTATTTTCAGTTCCCTGTTGTTTCAGTATCTGCTGATTTGCTACCAGTTCACACCAGAGACAGCTTATGTATTTCCAGTTCCCTGTTTTTTCAGTGTCTGATGGTTTACTACCAGTTCACACCAGAGTTCTGATCTAGGGGGAGAGATCGTGTGGTCTCAGTATTTTTGCATATCAGACGTGTTGGAATTTTTCTTAGTGTTTTTTGCTGGATTGCAGACAGTATTCTTTCCTGTCCTTTCTATCTAGACAGTTTGGGCCCCAGCATTTGCTTGCTCTATTTTCTGCCTGGGTTTGTATTTCTTCTTGTCCCACCGCCAATATATGTTTGGGGGCTGCATATTCCTTTGGGGGTCTACTACGGGGCAGTTAGCTTTCCTCTTTCTCTCTTTAGGCTTAGCTTAACTCTCCGGCTGTGTTGAGGCGTCTAGGGCTCCGTAGGCACGTCCCACGGCTACTTCTAGTTGTGCTATCAGTTTAGGGGTCTGCAATCCACTAGTTACCAACCTCTCTGGGTGTCTGGTTGCTTTGCCTATTTTGGCTGCTGTCCTCCTCAGCTACCAAATCATAACAGTCACCATTACAGAAGCAGACATCCAACAGCGGGTCAAGAACATGAAGAGCTGGACAGCACCTGGTCCAGACATGATCCACACCTACTGGCTGAAGAAATTAACAGCGGTACATGAACATATGGCAAAGCAGATGAACCAACTGCTTGAAGAAGGCCACCACCCAGCTTGGCTAACACAAGGTAGAACAGTGCTGATCTTGAAGGATCCTCATAAAGGAACAGTTCCATCGAACTATCGCCCGATAACCTGTCTTACAACAACATGGAAACTCCTGTCAGGCATCATAGCCACCAAGCTACAGAACCATACCATATGAACCAGTACATGAATCTAGCTCAGAAAGGCATTGGGACCAACACCAGAGGCTCTAAGCACCAGCTCCTAGTAGATAGAGCAGATCCAGACAGACCAATCTCAGCACAGTCTGAATTGACTACAGGTAAGCCTATGATTCAATGCCACACACATAGATCTGTGAATGCTTGGCTTTCTACAATGTCAGCAGGATATTAAGAACCTTCCTGAGAAACTCAATGGGGCTATGGAGAACAACATTAGAAGTCAACTCAAGACAACTAGCACAAGTATCCATCAAATGCGGCATATACCAAGGTGATGCTCTGTCCCGTTGCTGTTCTGCATAGGCTTGAACCCCCTCAGTCAGATAATTACAGAGTCTGGCTATGGATACAAGTTCAAGAGTGGAAGCACAATTAGCCACCTCCTCTACATGGATGACATCAAGCTGTATGTGAAAAACGAACGAGACATCGATTCACTGATCCACCTGACAAGGATCTACAGCGAAGACATCGGGATGTCCTTCGTACTGGAGAAGTGCGGCCGGTTGGTAATAAAGAGAGGCAAGGTAGTCAAGACCGATGGAGTGGAATTACCAGCAGATGTACAGACATGCTACAAGTACCTTGGAATCCCACAGGGATGAGGAGGCAAGGAAAGCAGCAACATCCAAATACCATCATAGGGTAAGACAGGTCCTGAAGAGCCAGCTCAATGAGAAGAATAAGATTTGTGCCATCAATACATATGCCCTGCTAGTTATCAGATACCCTGCTAGCATAGTGTGTTGTCCAAAAGAAGAGATGTGGAGACTCGAAAGCTCCTCACAATGCATAGAGGTCTCCACCCTAAGTCTAGCACCCAAAGATTGTATACCAACAGAAAGGAGGGTGGTCAAGGCTTGATAAGCATCCAAGCCACCATCACGGATGAAACAAGGAGTATCCAGGAATACATCAAAAGAATGGCGCCAAAAGATGAGATGCTGAGAGAAAGCCTAAGGCAGCAACAACAGATCTGGAAGGAAGAACAGGAACATGAAGCGCCATGGCAAGACAAGCCTCTGCATGGAATGTACCATCCACAGATAATGGAGGTGGCTAACATGGAGAAATCCTACCAATGGCTGGAGGAAGCTGGACTTCGACACAGAACCGAGGCACTAATCATAGCGGCACAACAGCAAGCACTAAGTACCAGATCCATAGAAGCAGGAATATACCACACAAGACAAGACATAAGGTGCAAACTATGCAAAGAAACCTCAGAAACGATCCAACACATAGTGGCTGGATGCAAAATGCAAGCAGGAACAGTGTAAACTGAACGCCACAATCAAGTAGCGGGAATTGTATACAGGAACATCTGCACAGCGTATGGGCTAAGTCCTCCTAAGTCCAGGTGGGAGACCCCAGAAAAAATGGTGGAGAATGAAAGGGCTAAAATCCAGTGGGATTTTAAGATACAGACGGATAAGCAGGTGCTGGCTAACCAACCAGACATTGTCACAGTAGACAAGGATGAGAAGACAGCAATGATAGATGTGGCAGTGCCAAGTGACAGCAACATCAGAAAGAAGGAACATGAGAAGTTGGAGAAATACAAGGGCCTCAAAGGAGAACTGGAGAAGATGTGGAAGGTGAAGGCAACAGTGATTCCAGTGGTGATAGGATCACTTGGAGCAGTGACCCCTAAGTTGGAAGAATGGCTACAACAGATCCCAGGAGCAACATCTGAGCTTTCTGTCCAGAAAAGCGCAATGCTGGGAACAGCTAAGATCCTGCGCAGAACCCTCAAACTCCCAGGCCTCTGGTAGAGGACCCGAGAATGAGAAAGGACAACAAAGACCACCCCCAGTTGGGGATGAGACGGAAGTTTTTATATATATTGTATTTAAATATACATACAGTGTACAACTGTTTATTCTGATAGACCTTTTGTAGAGATACAAGTTTTGCATGTATACTTAAAGGTTCACGATACACTTTAGTCTAATATCGGCCCAAACCCACCGACATTGGCCAACCATCTAATGCAGGGATCTCAAACTCGGCCGGGTAAATGGGTCGCATATGGAAAACATTTTAATTTGGGGGCCGCATTCCTTAACCCCTTCCCGACCCATGACGCCGACGTCGGCGTCATGAAAACCTGTGCCATCCCGACCCATGACGCCAACGTCGGCGTCATGCTATAAATCATGTTCCTGCGGGCCGGGAGACCGGGGTCACTGAAAGGTCACCCGACCCGCAGTAACAGGACCCTTACTGCATCACCACGGGGGGGTTGGCTTAACCCCCACGTGGCCACGATCGCTCTGATTGGCTGTTAAAAGTGAAACAGCCAATCAGAGCGATTTGTAATATTTCACCAATGAAACTGGTGAAATATTACAATCCAGCCATGGCCGATGCTGCAATAGCATCTGCCATGGCTGGACACTAAGATCTGACCCTCCCACACCAAGTCACGGCGGTGATCGCCCGCCGCCATCGAAAGATGGCAGCGATCGGTCACTGCCGTCACTGTCTGCTCCCCTGCTCCTGCGATCCGCTGCCCCACCTACCGATCCACCCCTCACCTTCCGACGCCCCATACTCACCTCTCCCGGTCCACCGATGTCCCTGGATCCGTCCCAGCGGCTGCCCGGGATGCTTCATGAGCGCCGCCATCTTGGAAAATGGCGGGCGCATGCGCAGTGCGCCCGCCGGCCGGCGCATGCGCAGTGCGCCCTCCATTGTACAAAAATTTATTTTGATCACTGTGATAAACTGTCACAGTGATCAAAATAAAAAAAAGTAAATGAACCCCCCCTGTCATAGGTAGGGACAAATAATAAAATAAATAATTTTTTTTTTTTTCCCTAGCGGATTTTGCTGCTGATCCGCAGTTGATTTTGCTGCGGATCCTCTGCGGATATCGCTGCTGATCCGCGGCGGATTTGGCTGCGGATCCGCGGCGGATTTGGATGCTGATCCGCGGCTGATTTCGCTGCGGATCCGCGGCGGATTTCGCTGCTGATCCGCGGCTGATTTCGCTGCGGATCCGCGGCGGATTTGGCTGCGGATCCGCGGCGGATTTCGCTGCTGATCCGCGGCTGATTTCGCTGCGGATCCTCGCGGATTTAGCTGCTCATCCGCGGCTGATTTCGCTGCGGATCCGCGGCTGATTTCGCTGCGGATCCGCGGCTGATTTCGCTGCGGATCCGCGGCGGATTTGGCTGCGGATCCGCGGCGGATTTGGATGCTGATCCGCGGCGGATTTGGCTGCTGATCCGCTGCGGATTTGGCTGCTGATCCCCGGCGGATTTCGCTGCGGATCCGCGGCGGATTTCGCTGCGGATCAGCGGCGGATTTGGCTGCTGATCCCCGGCGGATTTCGCTGCGGATCCGCGGCGGATTTCGCTGCGGATCAGCGGCGGATTTGGATGCTGATCCGCGGCGGATTTGGCTGCTGATCCGCGGCGGATTTGGCTGCTGATTCGCGGCGGATTTGGCTGCTGATCCGCGGCGGATTTGGCTGCTGATCCGCGGCGGATTTCTCTGCGGATCCGCGGCGGATTTGGCTGCGATCCGCGGCGGATTTGCTGCGTCCGCGGCGGATTTCGCTGCGATCCGCGGCGGATTTGCTGCGGATCGCGGCGGATTTGGTGCTGTCCGCGGCGGATTTGGCTGCGGATCCGCGGCGGATTTCGCTGCTGATCCGCGGCGGATTTGGTGCTGATCCGCGGCGGATTTCGCTGCGGATCCGCGGGGCGGATTTGGTGCTGATCCGCGGCGGATTTGGCTGCTGATCCGCGGCGATTTGCTGCTGATCCGCGCGGATTTCGCTGCTGATCCGCGGCTGATTTCGCTGCGGATCCGCGGCGGATTTGCTGCGATCCGCGGCGGATTTGGCTGCGATCCGCGCGATTTGGCTGCGATCCGCGGCGATTTGGCTGCGATCCGCTGCGGATTTGGCTGCGATCCGCGGCGGATTTGGCTGCTGATCCGGGCGATTTCGCTGCGATCCGCGGCGGATTTGGCTGCTGATCCCGGCGTTTCGCTGCGGATCCGCGGCGATTTCGCTGCGGATCCGCGGCGGATTTGGTGCGGATCCGGCGGATTGGATGCTGATCCGCGGCGGATTTGGCTGCTGATCCGCGGCGGATTTGGCTGCTGATCCGCGGCGGATTTGGCTGCTGATCCGCGGCGGATTTCGCTGCGGATCCGCGGCGGATTTGCTGCTGATCCGCGGCGGATTTCGCGCTGATCCGCGGCTGATTTGCTGCGATCCGCGGCGGATTTGGCTGCGGATCCGCGGCGGATTTGGATGCTGATTCCGCGGCGGATTGGCTGCTGATCCTGCGGATTTGGCTGCTGATCCGCGGCGGATTTGGCTGCTGATCCGCGCGGATTTCGCTGCGGATCCGCGGCGGATTTCGCTGCGGATCAGCGGCGGATTTGGATGCTGATCCGCGGCGGATTTGGATGCTGATCCGCGGCGGATTTGGCTGCTGATCCGCGGCGGATTTGGCTGCTGATCCGCGGTGGATTTGGCTGCTGATCCGCGGCGGATTTGGCTGCTGATCCGCGGGATCCGCGGCGGATTTGGCTGCTGATCCGCGGCGGATTTCGCCGCTGATCCGCGGCTGATTTCGCTGCGGATCCGCGGCGGATTTGGCTGCGGATCCGCGGCGGATTTGGATGCTGTTCCGCGGCGGATTTGGCTGCTGATCCGCGGCGGATATGGTGCTGATCCGCGGCGATTTGGCTGCTGATCCGCGGCGGATTTCGCTGCTGATCCGCGGCGGATTTCGCTGCGATCCGCGGCGGATTTGGCTGCGATCCGCGGCGATTTGGATGCTGATCCGCGGCGGATTTGGCTGCTGATCCCGGCGGATTTCGCTGCTGATCCGCGGTGGATTTGGCTGCGGATCCGCGGCGGATTTGGATGCTGATCCGCGGCGGATTTGGCTGCGGATCCGCGGCGGATTTCGCTGCGGATCCGCGGCGGATTTGCTGCTGATCCGCGGCTGATTTGCTGCGGATCCGCGGCGGATTTGCTGCGGATCCGCGGCGGATTTGGCTGCGATCCGCGGCGGATTTGGCATGCTGATTCGCGGCGGATTTGGCTGCGATCCGCGGCGGATTTGGCTGCTGATCCCGGCGGATTTGCTGCTGATCCGCGGCGGATTTGGCTGCGGATCCGCGGCGGATTTGATTGTCCGCGGCTGATTTCGCTGCGTGATCCGCGGCGGATTTCGCTGCTGATCCGCGGCTGATTTCGCTGCGGATCCGCGGCGGATTTGGCTGCGGATCCGCGGCGGATTTGGATGCTGTTCCGCGGCGGATTTGGCTGCTGATCCGCTGCGGATTTCGCTGCGGATCCGCGGCGGATTTCGCTGCTGATCCGCGGCTGATTTCGCTGCGGATCCGCGGCGGATTTAGCTGCTATCCGCGGGCGATTTGCTGTGATCGCGGCTGATTTGGCTGCGATCCGCGGCGGATTTGTGATGCTGCGGATCCGCGCGGATTTGCTGCTGATCCGCGGCGGATTTGGCTGCTGATCCGCTGCGGATTTGCTGCGATCCCGGCGGATTTCGCTGCGGATCCGCGGCGGATTTCGCTGCTGATCCGCGGCGGATTTGGCTGCTGATCCGCGGCGGATTTGCTGCGATCCGCGGCTGGATTTAGGCTGCTGATCCGCGGCGGATTTGGCTGCTGATCCGCGGCGGATTTGGCTGCTGATCCGCGGCGGATTCTTCTGATTTGCTGCGGATCCGCGGCGGATTTCGCTGCTGATCCGCGGCGGATTTCGCTGCTGATCCGCGGCTGATTTCGCTGCGGATCCGCGGCGGATTTGGCTGCGGATCCGCGGCGGATTTGGATGCTGATCCGCGCGGATTTGGCTGCTGATCCGCGGCGGATTTCGCTGCGGATCCGCGGCGGATTTCGCTGCTGATCCGCGGCGGATTTCGCTGCTGATCCGCGGCTGATTTCGCTGCGGATCCGCGGCTGATTTAGCTGCGGATCCGCTGCGGATTTCGCTGCGGATCCGCGGCGGATTTCGCTGCTGATCCCGGCTGATTTCGCTGCGGATCCGCGGCGGATTTGCTGCGGATCCGCGGCGGATTTGGATGCTGTTCCGCGGCGGATTTGGCTGCTGATCCGCTGCGGATTTCGCTGCGGATCCGCGGCGGATTTGGCTATGCTGATCCGGCGGGCGATTTCGCTGCGATCCGCGGCGGATTTCGCTGCTGATCCGCGGCTGATTTGCTGGATCCGCGCGGATTGCTGCGATCGGCGGATTTCGCTGCGGATCCGCGGCGGATTTCGCTGCGGATCCGCGGCGGATTTCGCTGCGGATCCGCGGGTGATTTCGCTGCGGATCCGCGGCTGATTTCGCTGCGGATCCGCGGCGGATTTGGCTGCGGATCCGCGGCGGATTTGGATGCTGTTCCGCGGCGGATTTGGCTGCTGATCCGCTGCGGATTTCGCTGCGGATCCGCGGCGGATTTGGATGCTGATCCGCGGCTGATTTCGCTGCGGATCCGCGCGGATTTAGCTGCTGATCCGCGGCTGATTTCGCTGCGGATCCGCGGCTGATTTAGCTGCGATCCGCGGCGGATTTCGCTGCGGATCCGCGGCGGATTTCGCTGCTGATCCGCGGCTGATTTGGCTGCGGTTCCGCGGCGTGATTTGGCTGCTGATCCGCGGCGGATTTGGCTGCGGATCCGCGGCGGATTTGGATGCTGATCCGCGGCGATTTCGCTGCTGATCCGCGCGGATTTCGCTGCTGATCCGCGGCGATTTCGCTGCTGATCCGCGGCGGATTTCGCTGCGGATCCGCGGCGGATTTGGCTGCGGATCCCGGCGGATTGGATGCTGATCCGCGGCGGATTTCGGGTGCTGATCCGCGGCGGATTTGCTGCTGATCCGCGGGGGATTTCGCTGCGGATCCGCGGCGATTTGCTGCGGATCCGCGGCGGATTAGTGCTGATCCGCGGCGGATTTCGCTGCTGATCCGCGGCCGATTTGGCTGCGGATCCGCGCGATTTGGCTGCGGATCCGCGGCGGATTTCGTGCTGATCCGCGCGGATTTCGTGCCTGGCGGATGTCACCGCTGCGGATTTAGGGTGCTCATCCCGGCGTTTTCGCTGCGGATCCGCGGCTGATTTCGCTGCGGATCAGTGCGGATTTGGATGCGGATCCGTGGCGGATTTGGATGCTGATCCGCGGGGATTTGGCTGCTGATCCGCGGCGGATTTGGCTGCTGATCCCAGCGGATTTGCGCTGCTGCTCCGCGGCGGATTTGGCCTGGCCGGATCCGCGGCGGATTTGTCTGCTGATCCGCGGCGGATTTCGCCGCTGATCCGCGGCTGATTTCGCTGCTGATTTCGCCGGCGGATTTGGTGCTGTTCCGCGGCGGATTTGGCTGCTGATCCGCGGCTGGATGCTGTCGGCGATTTGCTGCTGGATCCCCGGCGGATTTCGCTGCGGATCCGCGGCGGATTTCGCTGCTGATCAGCGGCGATTTGGATGCGGATCCGCGGCGGATTTGGATGCGTGATCCGCGGCGGATTTGGCTGCTGATCCGCGGCGGATTTGGCTGCGATCCGCGGCGGATTTGGATGCTGCTCCGCGGCGGATTTGGCTGCTGATCCGCGAGCGGCGGATTTGCTGCGGATCCGCGGCGGATTTCGCCGCTGATCCGCGGCGATTTCGCTGCGGATCCGCGGCTGATTTCGCTGCGGATCCGCGCGGGGATTTGCGCGGATGCTGTGATCCGCGGCGGATTTGGATGCTGTTCCGCGGCGGATTTGGCTGCTGATCCCGGGGATTTGCTGCTGATCCGCGGCGGATTTGGCTGCTGACCGGCGGACCGCGGATTTCGCTGCTGATCCGCGGTTTGCCGTGATTTCGCTGCGGATCCGCGGCGGATTTGGCTGCGGATCCGCGGCGGATTTGGATGCTGTTCCGCGGCGGATTTGGCTGCTGATCCGCGCGGATTTCGCTGCGGATCCGCGGCGGATTTGGCTGCGGATCCGCGGCGATTTAGATGCGGATCCGCGGCGGTTTGGCTGCGATCCGCGGCGGATTTGCTGCGGATCCGCGGCTGATTTAGCTGCTGATCCGCGGCTGATTTCGCTGCGGATCCGCGGCGGATTTGCTGCGGATCCACGGCGGATTTGGCTGCGGATCCTGCGCGGATTTGGATGCTGGGGTCCGCGGCGGATTTGGCTGCTGATCCGCGGCGGATTTGCTGCTGATCCCGCGCTGATTTCGCTGCGGATCCGCGGCGGATTTGGCTGCGGATCCGCGGCGGATTTGGATGCTGTTCCGCGGCTGATTTCGCTGATCGCTGCGGATCCGCGGATCCCGGGGGATTTCTGCTGATCCGCGGCTGATTTAGCTGCGGATCCGCGGCTGATTTGAGCTGCGGATCCGCGGCGGATTGGATGCTGATCCGCGGCGGATTTGGCTGCTGATCCGCGCGGATTTCTGCGACTGCGGATCCGCGGGGATTTCGCTGCTGATCCGCGGCTGGATTTCGCTGCGGATCCACTGCGGATTTCGCTGCATCCGCGGCTGATTTAGCTGCGGATCCGCGGCTGGTTTGGCTGCGATCCGCGGCGGATTTGGCTGCGATCCGTGGCTGGATTTGATGCTGATCCGCGGCGATTTGGCTGCTGATCCGCGCGGATTTGGCTGCTGATCCCCGGCGGATTTGGCTGGCCGCGGATCCGGCGATTTGCTGCGGATCGCGGCGGATTTCGGTGCTGATCCGCGGCGGATTTCGCTGCTGATCCGCGGCTGATTTGGCTGCGGATCCGCGGCGGATTTGGCTGCGGATCCGCGGCGGATTTGGATGCTGATCCGCTGCGGATTTGGCTGCTGATCCGCGGCGGATTTTGCTGCGGATCTGCGGCGGATTTCGCTGCTGATCCGCGGCGGATTTCGCTGCTGATCCGCGGCTGATTTCGCTGCGGATCCGCGCCTGATTTTGGCTGCTGATCCGCGGCGGATTTCTCTGCTGATTCGCTGCGGATCCGCGGCTGATTTCGCTGCTGATCCGCGGCGGATTTCGCTGCTGATCCGCGGCGGATTTCGCTGCTGATCCGCTGGTGATTTCTCTGCGGATCCGCAGCTGATTTCGCTGCCACGGCGGATTTGGCTGCTGATCCGCGGCGGATTTGGCTGCTGATCCGTGGCGGATTTCGCTGCTGATCCGCGGTGGATTTGGCTGCTGATCCGCGGCGGATTTGGCTGCTGACCGCGGCGGATTTGGCTGGTGATCCGCGGTGGATTTCTCTGCTGATTCGCTGCTGATCCGCGGCTGATTTCGCTGCTGATCCGCGGCGGATTTCGCTGCGGATCCGCGGCGGAGTTCGCTGCGGATCCGCGGCTGATTTCACTGCGGATCCGCGGCGGATTTGGCTGCTGATCCGCGGCGGATTTGGCCGCTGATCCCCGTCGGATTTAGCTGCGGATCCCCGGCGGTTTCGCTGGGGATCCGCGGCGGATTTCGCTGCTGATCCGCGGTGGATTTCGCGGCGGATTTCGCGGCGGACTTCGCTGATCCGCGGGGATTTTGCTGCTGATCCGCGGCGGATTTTGCTGCTGATCCGCGGCGAATTTTGCTGCTGATCCGCGACTGATTTTGCTGCGAATCCGCGGCTGATTTTGCTGCTGATCCGCGGCAGATTTTGCTGCTGATACAGGCCGGATTTTGCTGCTGATCCGCGGCGAATTTTGCTGCGGATCCGCGGCTGATTTTGCTGCTGATCCGCAGCGGATTTTGCTGCTGATCCGCGGCGGATTTTGCTGCTGATCCGCGACTAATTTTGCTGCGGATCCGCGGCTGATTATCTGCTGATTCATCTGCGCTAGCGGGTATAGCATAACGCGATCGCGTTATGCTATACCGTTACCAGCCAGTCAACGCTACGTGTTGAACGGGCTGGTAAAACGCAATATGAACCCAGCCTTAGGGTTAGAACTAGGGTTAGGGTTAGCATTAGGGTTAAGGTTAGAATTACGGTCAGGGTTGGAATTTAGGTTAGGGTTGGAATTAGGGTTAGGGTTGGAATTAGGGTTAGGCTTGTGGTTAGGTTTATGGTTAGAGTTGGGATTAGGGTTAGGGGTTGTTGGGGTTAGGGTTATGATTAGGGTTTGTATTAGGGTTAGGTGTGTGTAGGGGTTAGGGTTGGGGTTAGGGGTGTGTTGGGGTTAGGGTTGGAGTTAGAATTGAGGGGCTTCCACTATTTAGGCACATCAGGGGGTCTCCATACGCGACATGGCGCCACCATTGATTCCTGCAAATTTTGCGTTCAAAAAGTCAAACAGTGCTCCCTTTATTCCAAGCCCCGACGTATGCCCAAACAGTGGTTTATCCCCACATATGGGGTATCAGCGTACTCGGGAAAAATTGTACAACAACTTTGGGGGTTCTAATTTCTCCTTGTTAACATTGGGAAAAAAAATTGGGGACTAAAAATTATTTTTGTGGAAAAAAAAATGATTTTATATTTTCACGGCTCTGCGTTATAAACTTCTGTGAAGGACTTGGAGATTCAAAGTGCTTATCACACATCTATAGGAGTTCCTTGGGGGATCTAGTTTCCAAAATGGGGTCACTTGTGGGGAGTTTCTACTGTTTAGGCACATCAGGGACTCTGCAAACGTAACATGATGCCCGAAGACCATTCCATCAAGTGGGCATTTCAAAACGTCACTACTTCCCATCCGAGCCCCGACGTGTGCCCATACAGTAGTTTTCTCCCACATATGGGATATCAGCGTACTCAGGACAAATTGGACAACAACTTTTGGGGTCTAATTTCTCCTGTTACCCTTGGGAAAATAAAAAATTGGGGACTAAAAGATCATGTTTGTGGAAAAAATATGATTTTTTTATTTTCATGCCCGGGCGTTATAAACTTCTGTGTAGCCCTTGGGGGTTCAAAGTGCTCACCACACATCTAGATAAGTTCTTTGCGGGGTCTAGTTTCCAAAATGGGGTCACTTGTGGGGGTTTCTACTGTTTAGGCACATCAGGGGCTCTGCAAACGTAACAAGATGCCCGCAGACCATTCCATCAAGTCGGCATTTCAAAGCGTCACTACATCCCTTCCGAGCCATGACGTGTGCCCAAACAGTGGTTCCCCCCCACATATGGGGTACTAGCGTACTCAGGACAAACTGGACAACAACTTTTGGGGTACAATTTCTCCTGTAACCATTGTGAAAATAAAAAATAGTGGGCTAAAAAATCATTTTTTGAGAAAAAAAAAATGATTTTTTTATTTTCACGGCTCTGCGTTATAAACTTCTGTGAAGCACCTGGGGGTTCAAAGTGCTCACTATGCATCTAGATAAGTTCCTTAGGGCGTCTAGTTTCCAAAATGGGGTCACTTGTGGGGGAGCTCCAATGTTTAGGCACACAGGAACTCTCCAAATGCGACATGGCAACCGCTAAATATTCCAGCATATTTTCCATTCAAAAAGTCAAATGGCGCTCCTAACCTTCTGAGCCCTGCCGTGCGCCCAAACAGTGGTTTATGACCACATATGAGGTATCTGTGTACTCAGGAGAAATTGCCCAACAAATTTTAGGATCCAATTTATACTGTTGCCCATGTGAAAATGAAAAAACTGAGGCTAAAAGAAAATTTTTGTGAAAAAAAGTACTTTATTTTTTTTACAGATCAATTTGTGAAGCACCTGGGGGTTTAAAGTGATCACTATGCATCTAGATAACTTCCTTAGGGGGTCTAGTTTTCAAAATAGGGTCACTTGTGGGGGAGCTCCAATGTTTAGGCACACAGGGACTCTCCAAATGTGACATGGCAACCGCTAAATATTCCAGCATATTTTCCATTCAAAAAGTCAAATGGCGCTCCTTCCCTTCTGAGCCCTGCCATGCGCCCATACAGTGGTTTATGACCACATATGAGGTATCTGTGTACTCAGGAGAAATTGCCCAACAAATTTTAGGATCCATTTTATCCTGATGCCATGTAAAAATGAAAAAATTGATGCTAAAAGAAAATTTTTGTTGGAAAAATTAAAATGTCCATTTTTTCCTTCCACGTTGCTTTAGTTCCTGTGAAGCACCTGAACGGTTAATAATCTTCTTGAATGTAGTTTTGAGTAGCTTGAGGGGTGCAGTTTTTATAAAGGTGTCACTTTTGGGTATTTTCTGCCATATAGACCCTCAAAGTGACTTCAAATGTGAGGTGGTCCCTAAAAAAAATGGTTTTGTAAATTTTGCTGTAAAAATGAGAAATCGCTGGTCAACTTTTAACCCTTATAACTTCCTAACAAAAAAAAATGTTGTTCCCAAAATTGTGCTAATGTAAAGTAGACATGTGGGAAATGTTATTTATTAACTATTTTGTGCCACATAACTCTCTGGTTTAACAGAATAAAAATTAAAAATTTGAAAATTACAAAATTTTCAAGATTTTCGCCAAATTTCCATTTTTTTCACAAATAAACGCAAAAATTATCAACCTAAATTTACCACTAACATGAAGCCCAATATGTCATGAAGCCCAATATGTCGCTAGGATCCGTTGAAGCGTTCCTGAGTTATTACCTCATAAAGGGACACTGGTCAGAATTGCAAAAAATGGCAAGGTCTTTAAGGTCAAAATAGGCTGGGTCATGAAGGGGTTAAAGGGTAAAGTGACATTTTTAGTGATGCCATTTTTTTCTGTATACTTTTTGAACATTTTTTCCGTGTTTTTTTACATTTTTTTAGAGCTTGAGTCATTATGGATATGGTAATAACAAATGTGCACTCATATTGTAGTTATATCCCCATATTGTAGTTACAGTGCCTTGCGAAAGTATTTGGCTCCCTGGAACTTTTCAACCTTTTTCCCACATGTCATGCTTCAAACAGAAAGATACCAAATGTAAATTTTGGTGAAGAATCAACAACAAGTGGGACACAATTGTGAAGTTGAACGAAATTTATTGGTTATTTTAAATTTTTGAAGAAATACAAAAACTGAAAAGTGGGGCGTGCAATATTATTCAGCCCCTTTAACTTAATACTTTGTTGTGCCACCATTTGCTGCGATTACAGCTGCAAGTCGCTTGGGGTATGTCTCTATCAGTTTTGTACATCGAGAGACTGAAATTCTTGCCCATTTTTCCTTGGCAAACAGCTCGAGCTCAGTGAGGTTGGATGGAGATCGTTTGTGAACAGCACTTTTCAGCTCTTTCCACAGATTCTCAATTGGATTCAGGTCTGTACTTTGACTTGGCCATTCTAACACCTGGATACGTTTATTTGTGAACCATTCCATTGTAGATTTTGCTTTATGTTTGGGATCATGGTCTTGTTGGAAGACAAATCTCCATCCCAGTCTCAGGTCTTTTGCAGACTCCAACAGATTTTCTTCAAGAATGGTCCTGTAATTGGCTCCATCCATCTTCCTATCAATTTTAACCATCTTCCCTGTCCCTGAAGAAAAGCAGGCCCAAACCATGATGCTGCCACCACCATGTTTGACAGTGGGGATGGTGTGTTCAGGGTGATGAGCTGTGTTGCCTTTACGCCAAACAAATCATTTGGCATTGTTGCCAAAAAGTCCGATTTTGGTTTTATCTGACTGGAGCACCTTCTTCCACGTTTGGTGTGTCTCCCAGATGGCTTGTTGCAAACTTTAAACGACACTTTTTATGGATATCTTTGAGAAATTCCTTTCTTCTTGCCACTCTTCCATAAAGGCCAGATTTGTGCAGTGTACGACTGATTGCTGTCCTATGGCAGACTGTCCCACCTCAGCTGTAGATCTCTGCAGTTCATCCAGAGTGATCATAGGCCTCTTGGCTGCATCTCTGATCAGTCTTCTCCTTGTTTGAGATGAAAGTTTAGAGGGACGGCCGTGTCTTGGTAGATTTGCAGTGGTATGATACTCCTTCCATTTCAATATGATCGCTTGCACAGTGCTCCTTGGGATGTTTAAAGTTTTGGAAATCATTTTGTTTCCAAATCCGGCTTTAAACTTCTCCACAATAGTATCATGGACCTGCCTGTTGTGTTCCTTGGTCTTCATGATGCTCTCTGTGCTTCAAACAGAACCTGAGACTACCACAGAGCAGGTGCATTTATAGCGAGACTTGATTACACAGGTAGATTAGATTTATCATCATTAGTCATTTAGGACAACATTGGATCTTTCAGAGATCCACAATGAACTTTTGGAGTGAGTTTGCTGCACTGAAAGTAAAGGGCCGAATAATATTGCACGCACCACTTTTCAGTTTTGGTATTTCCACAAAAATTTAAAATAACCAATAAATTTTGTTCAACTTCACAATTGTGTCCCACTTGTTGTTGATTCTTCACCAAAAATTTATATTTGGTATCTTTATGTTTGAAGCATGATATGTGGGAACAGGTTAAAAAGTTCCAGGGAGCCAAATACTTTCGCAAGGCACTATATGTCCCTTTATCAAGGTCCCCATATAGTAATTATATATCCCCACCCAGGTTCTCTCATATTGTAGCCATGTCCCTATATCCAGGTCCTTATATTCTAGTTATGTCACCATCCAGGTTCTCATATTGTAGTTATGTCCCCATATTGTAGTTATGTCCCCATCCAAGTCCTCATATTGTACTTATGTCCCCATCCAGGTTCTCATATTGTAGTCATGTCCCTATATACAGGTCCACATATTGTAGTTATGTCCCTATCCAGGTTCTCATTTTGTAGTCATGTCCCCATATCCATGTCCCCATATTGTAGTCATGGTCTCATCCAAGTCCCCATATTCTAGCCATGTCCCCATATCCAGGTCCCATATTGTAAATTATGTTCCTAGGTTTTAGAAAGGAAAATAAAAAAAGTAAAGCAAAAAATGTGGTCAATTCTGTACTATATCCCCCATCCTGGTATATACATGTCCCCAATCCAGGTATGGCCCCGTCACCCCTATCCTGGTCTTTATGGCCTCCTCATCCCTATCCTGGTATGCTTGGCCTCCTCATCCCTATCCAGGTCTTTATGGCCTCCTCATCCCTATCCTGGTATGCATGGCACCCTCATCCCTATCCTGGTATGCATGGCCCCCTCATCCTTATCCTGATATGCACGGCTCCCTCATCCCTATCCTTGTATGCATGGTCCACTCATCCTTATCCTGGTTTGCATGGCACCCATCCCTATCCTGGTATGATGATGCCCATCCCCATCCCTATCCTGCTCTGCATGGCACCAATCCCCATCCTCATATGCATGGCCCCCTCAGGCGGAGCACGATGAAATGGAGCAAGGAACCATACAGGGTGATTACACACAGCCCAGCGTCACCTCATCTCAACGTGGATTGGGTGACAATGAGGAAGAGGAGGAGGAAAAACAGGAGTTAGTTTCATGCGCTATAGACGGTACTACCTGCACAACTGTCATACCGTCTTTTCAGCATGATTGGCCTGAGAACAGGGAGGAGGAGGAGGATGAGGAGAGCATGATCAGTCGTCCTCTTCGTGAAGACACGGAAGTCTTGCCTATTAGCAATCTGGCACGCATGACTGAGTTTATGTTACGCTGCCTTGACTGTGACCCTCGCGTTCTCCAAATTTTGGGTGACAGTCATTACTGGTTGGTGACACTTCTAGACTCATGCTACAAGGAGAACTTTCTATCTCTTATTCCCGAGGCGGACAGGTCTACTAAAATGGGGCAGTACCAGAAGGCCCTTGTTGCAGAATCATTAAAAAAAATTCCCTTCTGAAAACCCTGGTGGCAGAGGTCACAGTTCCTTAGACAACCAAGAAGTACAGGCAAGAGAGACACAACTCCAATACAGCAGAGGCAGTGGAACACTGTCAAAGTTCTGGGAGAGTTTTCTCGGTCTCTCTCATTACACAGACCCTGAGGCGCGGGGTCCTCTCACGAGGAGTGCAAAGTTTGGGAAGATGCTGAGGGAATCACGTCCTCTGTGATTCATCTGTGCCTTATAATTATTGAGTACCTAAGCTGGACATGTGGCATCAACTGTCTCTCTATGCCTTGTAGATCCTGGCCAGCCCTGGCGCTAGCGTTTTTTCAGAGCGGGTTTTTAGTGCCGCTGTTGGAATTATAATTAATAAGCGCGTCCGCCTGGCAACTGAAAATGCTGACAGGCTGACTCTTATAAAAATGAACAGGGGCTGGATTGGGCCAGACTTCTCAACACCACTGAATGATAGCAGCGTAACATAAACTCAAATCCAGTGTCTTTTTTTGGGAGTTCTATTCCCATGCACCTCTTCACACCCACACATGGGTATACGCTTCCTGATTTTGGCTATTTGCTGTTGTCCTCCTCCTTCTCCTCATCCTTATCCTCCACCACCATATCACCAGGGTGACCGTGGTCCGTGATGCAACACCCACATAATTTTTTTAAAATGTGTTTATGATGCCCATAAAATAAAAATTGTTTGACAGTATGTTCATGTATACCCCCCAGGGGTAAATGTTTGTCAGCCCATACACTTGTGCATGGGCATTACAAGTATAGGAGACCCGATCCTTTCTAATGGGAAAAATATTTTATGAGGCCCTCCTCCACGTCTCTTCCAAAGGGCATTGGAGTGCCTCCAAATTTTTGGCAGCCCTTGCATTCACTGCATATGCAAATACTAAGGGAGACCCGCTCCTTTCTAATGGGAGCATTTTTTTATGAGGCCCTCTTCCAAGTCTCTTCAAAAGGGCATTGGAGTGCCTCCAAATTTTTGGCAGCGCTTGCATTCACTGCATAAGCAAACATTATGGGAGACCCGCTTCCTTATAATGAGAACATTGTTTTCAGGAGGCCCTCCTCTATGTCTCTTCAAAGGAGTATTATGGTGCATCCAAATTTTTGGCAGCCCTTGCATTCACTGCTTAGGCAAACAGTATGGGAGACCCACTTCCTAATAATGGGAACATTGTTTTCATGAGGCCCTCCTCTACGTCTCTTCAAAGGGGTATTATGGTGCGTCCAAATTTTTGGCAGTTCTTGGCAAACAGTTTGGGAGAAACACTTCCTAATAATGGGAACAGTGTTTTTAGTAGGCCCTCCTGTATGTCTCTTCAAAGAGGTATTGGAGTGCGTCCAAATTTCGGGCATGCCTTACATTCACTGCATAGGCAAACAGTATGGGAGTACCAACTTCCTAATAATGGGAACATTTCTTTCAGGATGCCTCCTGTACGTCTCTTCCAAGGGTTATTGGGGTGTGTCCAAATTTTGGGCATGCCTGCAACTCACTACATATGCAATAACAGTATAGGATACCCACTGTTTAATAATGGGAACAAAGCATACCCGGGTGATGGCTCTCTAAGAATAGTGAGGGATGACTGCTGGCCCTTTAAGAATAGTAAAGCCGCCTGATGGACCTATATAAATAGGCTTTGTGACTTTCAGTGTCCCTCTTTCATAAATGAAACAGGATAGGCCAGATAAGTTTGTAAAACGTTAAAATGACATTTCCCAGTGAATGCATTTGTCTTGGTTGAAAGCAATGCTAAAGTTGAAAAACGCATCAAAAACGTTACATAGGAACATAGCCCAAGTGATGGAGGAACATTTTTGTCTTTGGTTATTTATTTTGCCTTACATACAAGTCATTACCCTGGAAAGGATGTTCCTTAACATATTTCCCAGGAAAATCCATTTTGCTTTCGTTTTTGTATGTTTTATTGTGAGTCTGTAAAAATGGCGTAAGACTCTGACAACATTGTTCACAGCAGTGACCTGGGAGTCAGAAATGCTTCCAGGGGTCTTCACCATGATGTTCCTGTGTCATTTGAGCACTGTTCCCATCGATTTCTGCAATTTTTAGTCCATCTGCAGACTGCTGGAGGTGGGGGGCGACGGGAAAATGCTCAAGTTTCCCATAGACCAGGGGTCTCAAACTGCATTCCTCGAGGGCCGCAAACCGTGCATGTTTTCAGGATTTCCTTAGAATTGCACTAGGTGCTGGAATCATTATCTGTGCAGGTGATTAAATTATCACCTGTGCAATACAAGGAAATCCTGAAAACATGACCTGTTTGGCGGCCCTTGAGGAATGCAGTTTGAGACCTCTGCCATAGACTTACATTGGACTTGTTGCTCGGGTCGATTATTCCAATCTGCTCGACCTGAGCAATGAGCACCCGAACATTTTAGTGCTCACCTATCACTAATCACATGTTTACCTTCTATTATTGGTGATGCCACCTTTATACCACGTGGCTAACTTTATTGGTTGTTACATAATCTTGTAAAGATCGATATTATATACTTAGGTGGCATTACCTCCTTTTTTGCCCTTTTTGTTGCATTTTCAGGTGCTACATAGAAGAGACAAGGCTTTCTATGACCCCAATACACATTGTGATCAACTCACTTATATATTTTTATTACATTTTTCAATCCTTGAAATATTGTGAGGCAGTACAGCTGTGGAAGAATAAAAAGGATTTAATAACCGCACAATCTGCAGAGTAAGCAGATATCTTCAGTCTTACCTGCATGGAAGGAACTTCTTCTATCAGTTCATAATTTAGCTGCTGATAATACACCACAACCTTTACTACGTTGTCTCTAAAAAAAAGAAAGCACAATAATTTTAGACTTCCCTTTTTCACGTACCATTTGAGCAGAAACTGATCATAACATCTGAAAAGTGCATTCTCCTTAAGATAGTGTCATATCAGTGGTGACCTCAGCAATACATTTCTAGAGTAGTTGCTATATTGGAAACACTCAGTTTCTTTTTGAATTGTCTGTCTAGAGCACAAATGTCAAACTCTGACCCATGGGCTAAATCTGGCCCGCAAGGTGAGTATATTTGGCACGCATTGCCAGGCGGGTCCCCCAAATATACTTGGCCACCATGCCAGGCATATCTCTTGCCCGTCATCAGACTTAACTATATCAGCATGATAAATACCGATACAGTTGAAAGCAATGATAGAGGAGGGAGAGTCAGTTGGCGCTCCCTCTCCCATCATTCCCCCTCTACATCTGACATCTCAGTGCAAAGGGCGCTATGATGTCATTACAGTGCTCCCACTGTACCGAGAAGTGTAGAGGATCTGAAGACATCATGAAGAGACCGAATCAGCGGAGGAACAGGCCAGGGTGAATATTTTTTTATATGGGGCCTATTATATTGTATGGAGCACTATGTGTGGCCATTATACTGTAAGGAGCACTATGTAGGGGTCATCATACTGTAAGGAGTACTATGTGGGTTCATTATACTGTATGGAGTGCTATGTGGGCCCATTATACTCTATGGAGCACTATGTGAGATCATTATACTGTATGGAGAACTATGTGGGCCCATTATATTGTATGGAGCACTATGTGGTGCACATTATACTGTATGGAATATTATGTGGGGCCATTATACTGTATGGAGCATTATGTGGGACCATATACTGTATGGAGCACCATGTGGGGCCATTCTACTGTATGAAGTATTTTGTGGGCTCATTATATTGTATGGAGTATGTTGTGCACATTGTACTGTATGCAGCACAATATGGGGCCCTTTATACTGTATTGAGTACTATGTGAGGCCATTATGATGGATGGAGCACTATTTGAGGTCATTATACTGTACAGAGGACTATGTGGGGCTATTTTACTGTATTGGGCACTATGTGGGGCCATTATACTGTATGGAGCACTTTATATGGCCATTATACTGTATGGAGCACTTCTTGTAGACAATAAACTGCATGGAGCATTATGTCGAGCCATAATACTGTACAGAAGGTAATACAGGGCACCGTATGGAGTGCTGCATGGAGGGCTGTGTGGGGATTACACTTGGAGAATAATTCTGTGATGGGGTCATCATTCTTTGTCGTATGATTGATGGAGGGTACAGTAGGGCCATCATAGTGTACATGTGGAAGGTACTGTGTTGAAATTCACTGTGAGAGTATCATATCCACAACAAGTGACCCCATTTTGGAAACTACACTCCTCAAGAATTTTATCCAGGGGTATATTGAGGATTTTTAACCCACAGGTACTACACAGAATTTGATAACATTAGGTCATCATATTGAATATTTTGTCAATAGGGTTGAGCACAAGTGTCCATTATTTGAGTTTGCATCTAGTGTTTGGGTATGCATGGAGCATGTAGGCTGCTGAAGTGAAATGTTTGAGTCCCCACAACACATGTTTAATGGCTGTTAGAGAGCCAGAAAACATGCTGGGATTGCTCGTGTATGGCAGGCGATACTGAATACACTCCTGAGCACCTGATGCAAATTCAAGTAGCGACACTTATGCTTAACACTAGTCGTCATATCATAATTTTTTTTTTAAAAACCTAACCGTAAGCCCGACCCTAATCCCTAGCCCAGCCTTAACCCTTTGCTCAACACTAACCCTTATCCCAACACTATCCCTTAGCCCAACCCTAACCCCAAACCTAACCCTTAGCCCAACATGAACCCCAACCCTAACCTTAAGTCCAACCCTAACCCTAATCCTAATGGCAAAAAAATGAAAAAAAATGAAAATGATAAAATAAAAAATAATTATTCTGACTAAAGGGATGACAGAGGAAAGGAATGATTTATTAACTATTGGCATTTGATTACTGTGATAGGGTGTATCACAGTGATCAAAAGGAACCAATAAGAAAATCTCTGCTGTTGCTGGGTGACGGCTGGCAGTTCTCGGCGGGTGCATGCGCTCAACACTAGTCATCATATATATATATATTTTTTAACTTTTGATAAAAAACTAAACCCTTAGCCCAACCCTAACTCTTAGTCCAATCCTAGCCCCCTTAGTCTAACCCTAACCCCAACCCTAACCTTTATCCCAACAATAACCCTTAGCCCAGTGCTAACCTTTAGCCCAACCCTAACCCTAACCTCAATCCTTACCTTAACCCTAATGACAGAGAATTAAAAAAATAAAAATGCTCTCTCAAAAGATAAGAAACCCTTCGTACACTGAGAACATAAGCCCAATGTGCATGTGTATTGTGGAGTTGAGGGGAATAGATGTTGGTTGGGCAAGGTTCCTCTACTATAATTGATTATCAAAACCTGCCAACAGAAAAGTATAGTCATCAACAAATCCTTTGCCCTTCAGTGATATAGGATGATCAGCTAATAATGTCCTAGTCTACACAGTAAAGGTGGCAAGTGATCTTCAAAAACAGTAACATTTCAAACAGTGCATAGTCACATAAAATAGATTATAACAAAACTTATATAAATAGTAAAATACATACAAATTCAGGTTTTTTTTACAGATACTGTGGATCAGTGTTTCTCAACTCCAGCCCTCAGAACCCACCAAAAGATCAGTTATTAGGATTTCTTGATCAGCAGATCCTGTTTTCTGGATTTCCTTAGTATTGCATAATTCTATAAATTCTGAAAACATGATCTGTTGCTCCATTCCACTCTGCACATTCTTTATTATGGGAACTACATAGGAATTTTTTTCCCCAATGTGAAGCTTACTGTTTGCCACTTGGGTTTTTTTTGCCTTCCTCTGGATCAACATGTTAGGTTAGGATAGGATGTGGGTTGAACTAGATGGGCTCTCTATCTGAAACTTAACCTCTCCAAGACTGAACTGCTTCTGCTCCCGCCGTCTAATAACCTCCCTAAATCTGACATTTCCCTCTCTGTGGGCGGCACCATAATAACACCCCGGCAGCAGGCTCGCTGTCTGGGTGTTATGTTTGACACCAATCTCTCCTTCACCTCCCATATACAATCTCTTGCCCGCTCTTGCCGTCTACACCTAAAGAACATCTCTAGAATCCGCCCTTTCCTCACAATGGAAACAACAAAAACCCTCACTGTAGCATTGATCCACTCCCGCCTGGACTACTGCAACGCACTATTACTTGGCCTCCCCATTACTCGACTATCCCCTCTCCAGTCCATCCTTAATGCAGCAGCCAGGGTCATCCATCTGGCTAATCGGTACTCGGACGCGTCCGCTCTTCGCCAGTCCTTACACTGGCTGCCCATTCATTATAGGATCCAATTCAAAGTACTGGTTCTCACCCACAAACCTCTCCACAGTGCAGCACCCCCCTACATCTCCTCCCTCATTTCTATCTATCGGCCCAACCGACTGCTGCGCTCTGCAAACGACGTTCGACTAACCTCTGCACTAATCCGTACCTCCCACTCCCGACTCCAAGACTTCTCCCGTGCTGCGCCAATCCTCTGGAATGCTCTACCCCAAGAAATTAGGACTATCCACAATTTGCATGGTTTCAGGCGCTCCCTCAAAACACATTTGTTCAGAGCGGCCTATCACATTCACTAACCAAAGTCATTCTATGTGTAAGTGTGTGTGTGTAGCCCATTCACTATCTCCATCCATCCCCCACTCCCTCAAGATGGCTGGACCATCATTGTAAATGCACCATTGTATATATACACCTGTACTTTGTAGCTCCCCCACCTCATTGTAGATTGTAAGCTCTCACGAGCAGGGTCGGCTTATTTTGCTTTAATTATTGTATTGTTAACGTTGTTACCTATGACTTGTGTTTTGAAATTGTTAAACTGTAAAGCGCTGCGGAATATGTTGGCGCTATATAAATAAAGATTATTATTATTATTATGGACTTAAAGTCTTCCTTCAACCTTAATAACTATGTTACTAATAACTATGTATGTTACATTGAGAAGAACTTACTAAGTTTAATGGAATAAGTCATAGTTGTTTTAGGACTCCTGGTACAGTAAATAGACGTATACAGAAGTTTTAATATATTTCTTCTAGAAAAAATAAGTGCATACACTTTTGACATTTACTGTCATAATATTGACAACTATTTTAGTGTATGTAAAGTTCATGATATCCTTTGAGTATGTCACAGTATCCAAACATATCCATCTAACATAGCCAATAAATATGATAAAGGCCAAAGTTAATTAAAATTTTCTGTATGAATAGATGATTTCATAGAGGGATAGGCACATAGTTAACAAAGTGTGGAGTAACTTTATATTTTCCTTTCTTCCAACAGCCCATCTAGCTCTCAAAAGTGCAACCCAGTATGTGTGAGTGAAAACATCTTCCCTATCGTATAAATGACTAAAGAATAATAGAGATGATTAATGTTTGCTGACTCCAATAAGTATCTGTTTTGAAAACAACCTTTTGCTACTCTACCCTTGCCAGATGTTTATATTAATAAATTGTATTTAGTCTTAACATTTCATAGTGAGACAGCTTATAAATCTATCAGTAGTCATGCTGTTCTGTATTTTTCAACCCAATTTACTTCTTGATTTTATGTCTATTATTGCATATTCTTATATTATATGGGAAACATAGGTCAGAGAGTAATACAATCTGGACAGAGCCACTTATTTTAGGAAAATAGAGTTTTATTACAATCAGGTTTACATGGTTTGCCAAGGTTAATGTTTGAAAATATGGTATCTGTTTTAGTGTTAAGACACCCTATGACTGAGGGGATAGAGAATAAATATAGAAGAATGTACCATTTGCGTTCTTGTATTACATAAGGAAATTAGAAGACACAATGGCCAGTTGGGTCATCAGCAAAAATTGTGTTCTGCCAAATCTCAACTCTGAATTCACACAGCTTTATTCCGTAGAAAAAATGTAAGACACCACAAAGCTGCTACATCAGCAAAGGGTTCTTCTAGCATGAATTTGTCATCAACTGTTGAAAAACTTGCAGTCTTACCTACCGTATACAGTGGACATTGTAACAGGGGATATTGCAACGAGTGTAAAATAACACTGTTAAAATGCCAGGCTTTTGACATGTAAAAAAAACAATACAAAGAAGAATCATTTCAGAATTTTGTTCACCTTTAATCTCACCCAATCTGTACTATTGAATTGAAAAACACTCTGACTTTTTTTGGTATAGAAAATTAAAATAATGTGGTTGCATAAATACGCACACCCTTTATCTAATACTTTGTTGAAGTAACCTTTGAATTTGTGACAGCTCTTCAAGTCAACCCATAGATTTTCAATTGTCTGGACTCTTTGCTGACCATTCCAAAACTTTGATCTGGCAAATCTACTCTTTTGTTGATTTAGAGGTCATTGTGGGGCTGAATGGAGAAATTCTTCTTCATCTTCAGGTTTCTAGCAAAGGCCTGAAGGTTTATTGCAAAACTGACTGATATTTTGAATTGTTCATAATTATTATTATTTGTTATTATAGCGCCATTTATTCCATGGCACTTAACATGTAAAAATGGTATACATAACAAAAAAACAAGTAGAATAATCTTGAACAAAACAAGTCATCGACCGGTACAGGAGGAGAGAGAACCCTGTCCACAATGGAATACAGTCTACAAGGGATGGGTGAGGATACAGTAGGTGTGAGTAGAGGTGGTCATGCAGCAGTATGGTGGAATGATGATTACTGCAAGTTGTAGGCTTGTTGGACGAGGTAGGTCTTCAGGTTCCTTTTGAAGATTTCCACAGTAGGTAAGATTCTCCTATGTTGGTGTAGAGAGTTCCAGAGTAGGGGGATGTGCAGGAGAAATCTTGTATGCAATTGTGGGAAGAGGAGATAAGAGGGGAGAAGAGAAGGAGATCTTGTGAGGATCGGAGGTTGTATGCAGGTAAGTGCCGGGAGGAGAAATGTGTGGAGGAGACAGGTTGTGGATAGCTTTGTATGCCATGGTTAGGGTTTTAATTTGGAGTCTATGTTCAATGGGGAGCCATTGAAGAGATTGACAGAGAGGAGAGGCCGGAGAATAGTGTGGGTATAAGTAGATTAGTCAGGAAGCAGAATTTAGGATAGATTGGAGGGGTGCAAGAGTGTTAGAGGGGAGGCCACAGAGCCGGATGTAACAGTAGTCGAGGCGGGAGATGATAAGGGTATGTACTAGTGTTTTTGCAGATTCTTGATTTAGGAATGTGCAGATCCAGGAAATATTTTTTGAGTTGGAGTCGGCAGGAAGTGGAAAGGGCTTGAATATGTGGTTTGAAGGAGAGATCAGAGGGTTACCCCAAGGCAGCGAGCTAGCGGGACTGGAGAGTGGGAGCGACCATTGATGGATAGGTCTGTTGGGGGGATTGAGTGAGATGGGGAAAAGATGATGAATTTTTTTTTAGCCATGTTAAGTTTTAAAAATTTAGTAGAGAAGAAGGATGGCATAGTGGACAGATCTTATGGGATTTGGGTTTCCGAGTCCTGAGAGGTAGATCTGTGTGAGATGGTACTGAAAGCCGTGGTACTCTATGAGCTGTCCCAGGCCATAGGTGTAATTCCATCCACCTTGAATAAAACTCCTGTCCTAGCTGCCAAAAAACAGCCACAGAGCAAAATGTTGCTTTCACCATGCTTTACTGTGGGTATCGTATTATTCTGGTGATGCGAAGTTTTGACTTTGTGCCAAACATACCCTTTGGAATTATGGTCACAAAGTTGAATCTTGGTTTCATAAGACTATAACACGATGTAAATGTTGGCAAAATATAGCCAGCCTTAGATGCTGTTCTTTGAAAGGAAAGACTTCCGTCTTGCCGCTCTAGCCAACAGACCAGACATTTGAAGAATATGGGAGATTGTTATATGTAGTACACAACCAATACTTTGTTACATGTAGTATACAACCAATACTTGCTAGAAATTCTAGCAGCTCCTTTAATGTTGCTGTAGGCCTCTGGGCAGCCTCCCAGACCAATTTATCTCTTGTTTTTTCATAAATTTTTGAGGAATATCCAATTTTACTGTTGTGACAAGTTTAAGCCACTTTTTCATAACCGTCTTCACAATATTCAATGGTACATCTAATGACTTGGAAAAAAATATGTACCATTATTTTGATTCATAACTTTTAGCAATGGGATCCCTTTGACTTTTGTAAGCTGTTTATGGACCATAAGCTTTTGCTGTAAAATGCAACTAAGAAATTGTCAGGAAAATCCTAATGAACAGCTAAAATTTATATGGAAATAATCAGAATCACTTTAAATTGTCAGCTGTATGCTGACTATTATTTAAATGACTGACTAATTCTGAACACAACCACATGCCCAGTTATAAGAGGGTGTTCACAATTATGCAACCACATTATTTTAGTTTTTTTTGTTTTGTTATTTATTTTTACCCTCAAAATTATTTCATTTTGTTTCTCATTGGATTTGTACCAATTATGGGTGACATTAAACATAGTTCTGAAATTATTCTTCTTGGTATGATTGTTTTCATGACAAAAACCTGGCATTTCAACATGGACTTGTAGACTTTTTATATCCACTGTATGTAGGTGTAGTATTTATAAACAGAACAATATATTAAAGGATGTTTTTCAGGCTTACCGTATAGTTTGCATGTTTTGGTATCCTCTTTCACTTTCTAGACGCTTTGACAAGGGGTCCTAATAAAATATTAAGCTACATTTTACATATATATAGCAGATGTTATGACAAATACAAATGCAAAAGTAGGTAGTTCTTATAAACTATAATATTTTAAACCATATTAAGGATAAAGAGATATTTACCAGACCTGCTGTCTATGTCTTTATAAGAACTAACCCACAATGTCTCAGGATATAATTAAAGGGGTTGTCCACTACTAGGACAACCCCTTCATAAACGAAATGTTATGGCCTGATAACACAATAAAGCCTACACTCACCTTCCATGCCTGTGCCGTTCCCGTAGTGTCAGTACTCGCTCTCCCTGGGGCTGTGATGAGGTTTTGAGACATGTGATGCTTGCGCCCAGTCAGCGCTTGCGTCACTGTCTTCGCCTTTTGACAAACTAAACATGAGCCAGGGTTCCAGCTGTTCCAGCTCCCACTTTTAAATTTCATTTCATCTTCAACTTGCTGAACTGTTCACAATAACAGTAATTTTGACCAGTGGCCCCCAAATTTTATCATGCCACTGTAACTATATATTTTGCCATATTGTCATGCTGACGTTTCAACCCCTTCATGACATGTATATATACGTCATAGGTCGTGTCCCTGCATTCCATGCGGGTTCCGGTGCTGAACCCACATGTTTTACGACGGTACATGACAGCTGACATGTACCCCTAACAGCCACGGGAGGAATGGCGATCCCCACATGGCTGTTAACATGTTAAATGCCGCTATCAAGCTCCAACAGCAGAATTTAACATGGCCGCACTAGAAGTGCGGCACTAATCCCGACCTTGGACGCCCGTCACATGATCGCGGGGCACCGATGCATCTGAAGGAGACCCCTGTGGTTGGCATTGCCAAACTGCTATGAGCAGAGTATCGCAGCTTCAAGTCTCCTATGGAGACTATTGAAGCAAGTACATAGCAGAAAAAAAGGTTTTTTAAAAATATAAAAGTTCATATCCCCCCCTTGGCGCCATTCAAAATAAAACCATAAAAAAATACACAAATACTCAAATTTGGTATTGGCATTTTCAGAAACTCCCGATCTATCCAAATATGAAAAGAATTAATCCGATTGGTAAACGACGTAAAAATGTAAAGTTGTAAAAATCAAAACGTCAGAATTACGCTTTTTTGTTTGAAGCTACATTGCAATAAAATGCAGTAACGGGTGATCAAAATATCATATCTACAACAAAATGGGATCAATAAAAACGTCAGCTCGACATGCAAAAAATATGCCCTCACCCTAGCCCTAGCCACCGAAAAATGAAGATGCTACGGGTCTCGGAAAACGACGCTTTTTTTTTTTTTTTTTTACAAACTTTGGATTTCTTTTCACCACTTAAATAAAAAAGAACCTAGACATGTTTGGTAGCTGTGAACACGTAATGACCTTGAGAATCATAATGGCAGGTCAGTTCTAGCATTTAGTGAACAAGTTTAAAAAAAGCAAAAATCTATTGTGGAACTTTTTTTTGCAATTTCATCGCACTTAGAATTTTTTTTCCATTTTACCGTAAGCTATATGGTAAAACCAATGGTCTTATTCAAAAATACAACTCGTCCTACAAAAACAAGCCCTCACATGGCCATATTGACCAAAAAATAAAAAGTTATGGCTCTGTGAAGAAGGAGTGCCAAAAACGAAATTGCAAAAACGGAAAAAGTTTTTTTTTTATTCGTATTTAGGCTACACTTTTCTATGTTTTTTCTCTGCTATTTGTTCAATCCCATGCAAAAATCCTTTAAGAAAATGGCAGAAAACAAATTCAACTTAGAGCAGACTATATTTTGAAAAAAACAAAAAGCAAAATGTTACGATTCCTAATACATACTACAAAACTAGCAAAACACATGACTGAAGCTTATTTTACCCACAAAAAACCTTAATTAAAAAACTTATTAAAAAATCACAAAAAATGTAGCAAAACCCTTTTTCTGAATCCAGTCTTTTTATGATTGCACTTAAATAGGTTTGTACAATGTTTCTATCTCATTGTGCTGGTTTGCCAGATGAGCTTATAAAATGTCAGTATACTTTACAATATTTTTTGTACTGAATCATTTTGTATTAGATTACTAAATTATTGATACTTATTGTTCTTGGTGACTGTAAAATATATATTATAAAGTACTGTATATATCTGGAAGCACCTAAACAGATTTGTTATAAGTAAATATGACACTCTATAGCACAACTGGCACTCTTTACAACTTGAGCAGCCAAAGAGGTCAGGCCATGAAAGCACTTATGAGTTTTTGGACTCTGCTGTATATCTTGTGCCCTTTCTGCCTTCCGTGACTATTAATGATCAATCTGTACTCCGCTTTCAACTTCTCTGTTGTCTACAGTAATCACAAACTACAGCCAAAACTTTGACAGAAGATATGTTCCCTCAGGTGCTGGGCCACACATCACCTGCTATGTCCTCTACCCTGCTGGTTATGCCAATGAACCTATTTTCTAAATTAATTACCTTATTTCCAGTTTTATGCCATGAACTTACTGTATTTTATATATGGCTTATCATATTTCCAGTGATTTTTACCTCTTGTGTCTTATAGAGAAGAACTACTCAATTCGAAGTTGATCAAATTCGATTTGAATCTCATAAAAAATGTGGGTTCCCCAGAATCCCTTTTGCATTTTCCATTTGTATTCACTGAAATCCAACAATATGGTTGCAATCTGGCTGTCACTTTGCTGGATTTGTCTTAGGGCAAGGAGGTGGCTAAAAACGTTATACTCATCTTGCCCGGTCCCTCACCTGACCCACATGCAGCTCCCTGCCCAGTCTTCGGCACAGCTACAGTTGGGTCTTCCTTTTTCACAATGCCTTCAGTGGTGCCTCCAATGCTCTCTAGACCCCATGTGATGTCATGACATTGCCTGAGGCCTAGTCTGTCAGATTCAAGCACATCTTTGGCAGATTCATCCATCTGTAGTGTGTTAGCTCACCTTACTCAGAGGTCCCTTGAATGACACTTACCAAGTAGGTATTGCTGGGCCATTGTGATGAAGACAAAGTAAGCTCATAAATCTCCTCGCTATAAACAGAAATGAAAGACACCATTATTTTGATAATGACCATCTCAGTCTGTTATAGCACAGACTAAATATCACTGGGCAAAGTAGCAATGTCTGATTCTCACGTTCTAAAAGGAATTATCATGCTTTCTGTCCTAGAAATGCCTTCATCTTGCCTTTAACATTATTTTTTCTGTACATATTATATACTAAATATCTAGAAAATGACAAAGATGTGAAAACTGTAAATGATATATGGGAAGTTTCTTGTTGTAGATAATACTTACTCACACTGGAGAGGACAGTGACATTTTAGCTGGTCGTGGGAGAGTTTATATTCATACAGTTCCACACAATTATCTGGTAAGAGAAAGCCCCATCTCAGGTCACTGGGTGGTCTTCAGCATGTAATCTAGTGGGAATATGTACTTACTCACGGAGAGCTCACTGATGTTACAAAGAGGTACATCCAAGTCAGGTGGTGCTGGGAACTCCCACATTCTACAGCCACAGTTCTTGATCATTTTGGTTTGAGCACAGCTCTTCTTGCAAGCCTGGGGGCAAGTGCAAATGTACACAACTGTTTGACGCATTATGTACACAAGTAGACATAAAATGTATAAATATGCTCTTAGCTGGATTAATAGCTTCCTTCTTCCTTAGTCTGTACAATGACTTTAGCTTGTTTCAAGATATTCCCGGTTTAACCATGAAGGTAAAAGTACTTTCCTTGTCTTGGGTCATTTCTGACAATGCCAGGAGGTTAGGTAGAAAGTCTAGTTTACACACAGAATTGCCTGTTTTTTGGTTAATTAAATATTTCCACGAATTGTTTAAATGTTATTTCATGCTTAAAAGGAACCTACCATTCTACAAGCTCTTCCGGGTTGTAATGCTGTTGAGCTTATTGGCCATCATCTACAGTTGTGCTTAAAAGTTTACATACCCCAGCAGAATTTTTGCTCTCTTGGCCTTTTTTTCAGAGAATATGAATGATTCCTCTCCACTTTTTCTCCACTCATGGTTAGTGGTTGGGTGAAGCCATTTATTTTCAAACTACTGTGATTTTTCTTTTTAAATCATAATGACAACTGTGAAGCAGTGACTCATGTCACAGGGAGGGGTCGTAGTTTGTACTCCCCAGGATGTGCACGGAGGCGTATTGAGGCCATGGGGGGCCATTGCAGTCACAGGCGTAGCCGTGATTGCATGGTGAAGCAGTGACCAGTGTCACAGGTAAGGGTCACTGTGTGTTCTCCCCGAGATGTGCAGGGAGGCGTATGAAGGCCATAGGAGTTCATGGAAGTCACAGGTGTAGCTGTGGCTGCAATGCAGACTAAAAATAAATAAAATAAATAAAAATAAGTGTTAGTCTTGGACATGCAAGTGTCCAAGGCAGATGTAGGGAACACCTGCTCTGGGATGTTGTGTTGTGAAACAGACTGCAGGATGGTAGTCATGCAGTCCATTTCATTCCAGGCCCGGGTTTTCCATGTGGCTGAAGGCCACAGGTTCCTTTGTTAAAATCCCAGCAGGAAAAGGTTTTTGGGTGTGTCAGGGTCAGTGTCAGTCTGGTGTGTGCTATTGTGCAGAGTAGTCTGCTTTGCAGAGCTATATCTGTATGAGGTAACACAGGCCAGTGGAGTTAGGGCCTCGTCTCACATAGCGACACACCAGCGATCCCGAAAACGATCAGGATCACTGGTGTGTCGCTACATGATCACTGCAGAGCTGCCAAACAGGCAGCTCAGGCAGCGATCAGGAAAGTGACACTGCGGGTAACGTCACCTAGTGTTTAGTGGCGTGTTTAGTGACTGCGATCTAAAGTATGTCGTGTACTGTGTAAAAGCTGTGAGTAAACACGGCGCTGCAGTTGCCCACGGCTACTGGTCAAAGGGAAGTCCAGTGTGTTTAGTGACTGTGTAAACGGAAAGATGCTGTGTAGTATGTAGTGCGGTGAAATGGACACTGATACTATGCACTACTATAATATGCACTTGTGTGAAGTGGACACTGATATTATATGCACTTGTGTGAACTGGACTTTAATGCTGTGAAGAAACACATTAAAGGAGTTTTGTGTTTGAACTTTGTGGGTCACTGCCCCATCACTGCACTACATATGGCTGGAGAATGCGGGCAGTGTGAAATGAGGCATACCCAAAAGCGTGCTGCATATCCATGAGCAAGCCAGCATTGCTACAGCTCAGGCCTGCTGGAAAATGGAGGAGATTTTGAAAATGGTGGTCCACACTCATTGATCCACACTCAGCAGCTGCAGCAGGAGCTACTGGGCCAGCAGCAGCAAGAGGCGCTGCAGTTCCAGTGGCAGCAGCAAGAGGTACTGCAGCAACTACAGTTACAGCAGTAACCAGATGATCAGCGGTGTAAAGAAGAGACCCCTAAGGTAAAGGGCGATCATTGGGATTACCAGTGGTCCTATGTAGAGTTCCAGCCCGCCAGGTCTCAGGCAAATGACTTGTTGCAGTTGGTGGAGGAGTGGCTCCAGCCTAAGTTTTTGACCCCGACCGATATGGTAGACAGAGTGGTGGCCAACCGGCTGGTGAGGGCTCTGCCGGTCGCCATGCAGTGTTGGGTGGGGCAAAGGGACCTGGGGACTCTGGACCTGCTGATAGGATGGAATGAGCGGTATAAACCCACTCAGTACCAGAGCAAGGGAAAAGTCCACAAATCACTGTTGGGGCTAACCAGGACCAAGCCTGTGATGAGGAGGTAACCCAAAGTGAGGGTGACACAACTCCCATTTCCCCTAAAACGACTTCAAGGTCTAGTAAGGCTGCAGTTGTTGAGTGTTGGCAGAGTCAAGAGCCCGGGCATGGGGCTATTAACTGTTCTGTGACATCTGAGCTCATGGACTGCGGGTATACTTGCCAGGTATCTATGTATGCCCAGCCAGTCTGTACCACAACTACGGGCACTGCCGGCGGCAAACCGTGATTGTGCCAGGTACTTGTGAATGGGTGCTGAACAGAGGCCCTAATAGACATGGGGAGTAAAGTGACTTTGGTCCATAGGTCTCTTGTTGCCGGTGACAAGCCCAAAAGACAAAAAGTGAAGGTGATGGATATCGATGGTCAAATCTGTAAATATCCAAATGCGGAGGTTAAATTTTCCACACCATGTGGGGACTTTGAACATGTGGTGGGAGTGGCGAAGACCCTTCCATATGGGACTGTGTTGGGGACAGACTTGCCCCTGTTTTGGTCCCTGTGGGAGACCAGTGTCAACTCTCTCATGGTAAAGGTTAAGCCGGGCATAGAAAGCGAAGATGTTGGGATACCTGCCATAGGGGTCGCCAACCTAGGGAAAGAGTGTAATCCCGATAGATTCCCCCTAGAGGTGTTGGCAGGAGAGATGAAGGATGTTGTTTCGGGCATAGAACCCGAAGATGTCGAGTCAGAGATACATGCCATAGGGGTCACCAACCTAGAGACAGAGTGTAATTTCGATAGGCTCCCCCTAGAGGTATTGGCAGGAGAAACTGAAAATGTTGTTTTGGGCGCAGAGCCCGAAGATCTCGAATCAGGAATATCTGCCACAGGGGTCGCCAACTTAGGGACAGAGTGTAACCATGATAGGCTTCCCCTAGAGGTTGTGGAAGTAGAGGTCATGGAGGCTCCACTGAACCCTGAGCTGGAAATGTCCCCTGTTAAGTTTGGAACCGCTCAGTTCCAGGGTCCCTCGCTGAGACACAGAAATAAAAATTGCAGGTATGAGAAGAACGCCAGTAAAAAAACAGAGTGTGTGGTCGTGGAGGCAACTGGAGAGGTATGCATGAGCAACCCTCTGGCACCGGCCAAGGATGTGGTCGGGGCTCAGCGTAAAATAGATGGAGCGCTCGCTAGACAGTGTCGGGAGGTTCAGGTTTTAGGTGCAACTTAATATGGACGTATGCTCGGAGTTGCGGGGCGGACGATGGTGTTTCAGAGTGACATAGTCACCTTGGCACGGGTAAAGGTAAGGAGGAAATAGTACCAAGGGCCCAAAGGCAGGTACTTAGGTGACAGGATGAGCTGCCGGGTTAGTAAACTCAAAATAAACAAGGTCGAGACCACCCAAAACTGGCCCAAATCTATGGATAACCAGAAAAATGGGCGTGCGTGTCGTCTGCGACAGAGAACGGGGTAGTAGGTGGTCCTGTAGTGAAGTATGGAGGAGAGAATCGCAAAGGGGAGGGATGCATACATTGATCGGTGGTTCCAGTCCCTACTTTGGTTTCTTAATACAGTGTCGGGTGGGGATCTCACAGGGTCATGCGGATGCCCTGTATCACGCCCATATGGGGTGACAAGTGTTCAACCCCACAGGTATGAATGGGGGATATATGTGAGGTAGTGACCTGTGTCACAGGTAGAAGTCACTGTTTGTTCTCCCCAGGATGCGCACGAAGGCGTATTGAGGCCATGGGGGGCCATTGCAGTCGCAGGCATAGCTGTGATTGAAATGCTGAAGCAGTGACCGGTGTCACAGGTAGGGGTCACTATGTGTTCTCCCCGGGATGTGCATGGAGGTGTATGAAGGCCATAGGAGTGCATGGAAGTCACGGGCATAACTGTGACTGCAATGCAGACTAAAAATAAGTGTTAGTCTTGGACATAATATTATCCAAGGCAGATGTAGAGATAACCTGCTCTGTGATGTTGTGTTGTGAAACAGACTGCAGGGTGATAGTCGTGCAGTCTGTTTCATTCCAGGCCCGGGTTTTCCATGTGGTTCCTTTGTTAAAAGCCCTGCAGGAAAGGGTTTTTGGGTGTGTCTGGGTCAGTGTCAGTCTGATGTGTGCTATTGTGCAGAGCAGTCGGCTTTGCAGAGCTATACCTGTGTGAGGTAACACAGGCCAGCAGACCCAGCAGACAGGGCAGCTGAATAGCCTGGCACCCGCAGCATGCACAGCGCTGCAGTCGCCCACGGAAACTGGCCTCAGATGTGGACGGTCTTGTGCCCGGAGGTGAACCGGAGGTAGACTGTCCTGACTAGCATGTTTAATGGCTGCAAACTAAAAGATATCATGGACTGTGTAAAGCTGTAAGAGAAATTAACATAGTGGTGTGGTCGCCCACAGTAACTGATCAGAGGAAGACTGGCTTGTTTAGTGACTGCGATCTAAAGTATATTGTGTACTGTGTAAAAACTGTGAGTAAAGAAACTTTAACATGGCGCTACAGTCGCCCACGGCTACTGGTCAAAGGGAAGTCCAGTGTGATTAGTGACTGTGTAAATGGAAAGATGCTGTGTAGTATGTAGTGCGGTGAAATGGACACTGATACTATGTACTACTATTATATGCACTTGTGTGAAGTGGACACTGATATTATATGCACTTGTGTGAATTGGACTTCAATGCTGTGAAGAAGCACATTAAAGGAGTTTTGTGTTTGAACTTTGTGGGTCACTGCCTCATCACTGCACAAGTGTGCTACCGGTGCACTACACAATCCAAAACATCCAAATGACCCTGATCAAAAGTTTACATATGATAACATGCACAGAAGTGGACACAAATAGGTTTGAATGGCTACTAAAGGTAACATCCTCACCTGAGACCTGTTTGCTTGTAATCAGTGTGTGTGTGCATAAAAGCTGAGCGAGTTTCTGGGATCTAGATAGACTTTTGCATCTTTCATCCAGCCACTGACATTTCTGGATTGGGAGTCATGGGGAAAGCAAAAGAATTTTCAACGGATCTACGGGAAAAGGTAGTTGAATTGTATAAAACAGGAAAGGGATACAAAAAGATATCCACGGAATTGATAATGCGAGTCAGTAGCGTTCAAACTGTGATTAACAAGTGGAAAATCAGGGGCTCTGTAAAAACAAAACCACAGTCAGGTAGACCAACAAAAATTTCATTCACAACTGCCAGGAAAATTGTTCGGGATCCAAAGAAAAACCTACAAATAAATCAGCAGAAATACTGGACTTTCTCAAAACTAGTTGTGTGGCTGTTTCAAGATGCACAATAAGTTGGCACTTGAAGAAAAATTTGCTGCATGGTTAAGTCGCCAGAAGAAAGCCATTACTGCGCAAATACGCAAAACAGCACAGAGACAAGCCTCAAAACTTCTGGAATAAGGTAATTTGGAGTGATGAGACCAAAATTTTAATTTTTGGTCACAACCTTTCATTTGGAGAGGTCAATAAGGCCTATGATGAAAGGTATACCATTCCTACTGTAAAGCACAGAGGTGGATCGCTGATATTTTGGGAATGTGTGAGCTTCAAAGGCACAGGAAACTTGGTCAAAGTTGAGGGAAAGATGAATGCAGCACGTTATCAGCAAATTTGCAATCATCAACTCTGAAGCTGCGCATGGGATGTACTTAGATGTTCCAACATGACAACGATCCAAAACACAAGGCCAAATCGACCTGTCATTGGCTGCAGCAGAACAAAGTGAAGGTTCTGGAGTGGCCATCTCAGTCTCCTGACCTCAATATCATTGAGCCACTCTGGGAAGATCTCAAGCGCGCAGTTATGCTAGACAGCCCAGAAATGTACAGGAACTGGAGGCTTTTTGCCAAGAAGAGTGGGCAGCTTTACCATCTGAGAAAATAAAGAAAAGCATCCACAACTACCACAAAAGACTTCAAGCTGTCATTGATGTTAGAGGGGGCAATACACAGTATTAAGAAATGGGGTATGTAAACTTTTGATCAGGGTCATTTGGATGTTTTGGGTTGCCATTATGATTTAAAAAGAGAAAACACAGTAGTTTGACAATAAATGGCTTCACTCAACCACTAACCATGAGTGGAGAAAAAGTTTTGGTGTTATCATTCATAGTTTTTGAAAAAAGGCCAAGAAAGTAAAAATTCTGCCGGGGTATGTAAACTTTTGAGCACAACTGTATAGTAAGCATTATATCTCTAGTATGCTTTTAGATACAATTTCTGGTTAATCTGTGTATATTTTGTGACTAAGGGGTACCCTAAGTCTGAAACGTGTTAGAGGTTTTTTTTTTTTGAACAGGTTGTCAGAATTGCCAACATAGATTTATTTTAAGAAGATGTGAATAAGGTTACAAGGAATTTTAATTCCCAAGCAACATGAAAATTACATTTTACCCACTTATCATACTGCTGGACTATCAAAGGTGCCTTGATCCAAAGAAATGTTGAAACAACCATTTAATAGCTGAATGAACAAATAATATGAATTATATAAAATATGATTGTACATTATATTCCTTAAAACAGAACATACCCTACAATGTTCACAAAATTGTCCACAAGCTACTCATTATATTCTACTGATATATTTGTACTGTACAAATATAACGCCTCACATGTCCTCAAGAAATCCAGTATAAATCAATATTAGCAATTCCAACCAACAATTGAACCAAGAAAAAAAGAGAAAATAAGGTATTGTGCAAAAAGTATATTTATTTAATTGAATGGCAAGCTGAATCATCTACATTCATTGTAGATGCAGTGAATGTTATACAGCTAACACATCCATCTAAAAACAGAAATTCAATCATTTTTTCACCCCTTTGGTACCAGTGTCAAATTTCAAATTGTGAACAGCAGCATTTAAGTGGCTAGACCATTGTTAAAAGGAAGTGTGATCAGAAAATGACGTATTGTTTATATCAGGTTTTTACGTTAAAATGTAATTTTTTCACATATTTAAAAAAAAAAATTATTCTCAAGTTTCTATATCCACTAACCCTAATACAAGACTTGCTGTTCTTATTCTGTGCAGCAGGACAGTGATATCAATTATATATTTAAAAGTAATAGCCCAAGGAAAAATATGTGACATCAAGGTATGATCAACATTATAAATAAATAATGTGTACATATAAAAAATGTGCAAAAACATCCTGAGGGGCCAAATACAGTGACATAACATAGAGACAGTAATATAAATACAGATCAAAATATATTGCATGTGTTTAATGGTTACGAATAGTGCAAGTTTACATAAACCCAAAATTTGTTCGTCCCACCCTATCTTCAATGCCGCCTTTAAGGCATGGAAACAACTGCTCAAGCCGACCTGTCTTGAACTTAACAAAGCTGAACAAGTAAAAAAGTTCCATTATCTTTTGTGTCAAAAATTTATAATATCCCACTCATGCCCGGTTGGTCAGAAAAAGGATTAAAAATAGTAGGTGATTTGTTTACGAGCTCAGGGATTATGTTATATAGTGAGTTAAGACAAAAATTTGCTTTTGCTTACAGGGATCTAATTCCCTTCCTTATGTTTAAGGAACACATCAAAAAATTAATGAATAACCATACAGTAAATTATTACAAATTAAGCCTGCTACTGGATAATATCCATAATGACTCAATGTGGAGTCTGAACAACTTATACAAAACGTTTAATAAAGATATTGTTGCCAATAAAAATCAATATATGAGAAGGTGGGAAGATGAATTGCATCTTAATTACTCTGTGGAACAATGGGACGACGCTACAAAATACACTTCTCATTCTACTATTTCTGCCACTTTGCAAGAGTCTTATTTCAAAATGTTATGCAGGTGGTATTACACACCTACGAGACTCGCTCACATAAAGAACATTCCCCGCTTTGCTGGAGGGAATGTGGTCAAAAGGGTAATTTATACCATCTGTTTTGGAGTTGCCCTAAGGTTAAAGCCCTTTGGCTAGAGGCAACAAAACACATCATCACATTTGAAAAAGATTTCGCTATCACTCCACAAAGAGCCCTGCTTTCCTTGGATATGGAGGATTTTTCACCCACCACAAGGTATATCATAATTCATATTTTTTTAGTAATTAAAAATGAGATTGCTTTTTGATGGAAAAAACAAACCTCACCCAAGTTTGCTGATATCTTAGAAAAAATCCACACCCACAATAACATAGAGTGGAGATTTGCTGTCAACAATAACGGAATAAACAAAAATTCCAAAAAGTGGAAAGTGTGGAATGAGCAATTCCAAACCGGTTAAACCTCCTAAATCTTTTGATAAAGTAATAGAATAGAATTGAAACCGATTACTTCTTTCTAAGGATATTATCTCTCTCCAACTTGAAAAATGTTTATATAAAACCTATATATAGTTTTTAATTTGCTTTTGATTAACAGGTCTGTTTTGAAACGTTTTGTAATGTTTTTTCTCTAAGTTCTGTCCTTTTTTCCTCTCCCCATATCTCAACCTTCCCTCCCTACCCCCCCTTCCTTTTGTCTTTCCACCCAATTAAAATATTTAAAACCCTAATAAAACTATTTGAAAAACGATTAGTGCAAGTAGACTGCTTAGGATCACTAAAATGAATGAGGCTGGAGAGTTCGCACCCAATAGATGGTGTTGAGACTGAATCACAATGAGTGCTACTGGAATACAACTGGTAGAATGTAAGTCCGCAAGGACAGGGTCCTCTCCCCTCTGTACCAGTCTGTCATTGTAAATTTGTTTGCTGTAAATGTTATCTATAACTTTGTATGTAACCCCTTCTTATGTACAGCACCATGGAATTAACCCCTTCACCCCCAAGGGTGGTTTGCACGTTAATGACCGGGCCAATTTTTACAATTCTGACCACTGTCTCTTTATGAGGTTATAACTCTGGAACGCTTCAACGGATCTTCGCGATTCTGAGAATGTTTTCTCGTGACATATTGTACTTCATGTAAGTGGTAAAATTTGTTCGATATACCTTGCGTTTATTTTTGAAAAAAACGCAAATATGGCGAAAATTTTGAAAATTTTGCAATTTTCAAACTTTGAATTTTTTATCCCATAAAACAGAGAAATATGTCACACAAAATAGTTAAGAAATAACATTTCCCACATGTCTACTTTACATCAGCACAATTTTGAAACCAAAATTTTTTTTTGTTAGGAAATTGTAAGGGTTAAAAGTTGACCAGTGATTTCTCATTTTTACAACAAAATTTACAAAGCCATTTTTTTAGGTACCACCTCACATTTGAAGTCACTTTGAGGGGTCTATATGGCAGAAAATACCCAAAAGTGACACCATTCTAAAAACTGCACCCCTCAAGGTACTCAAAACCACATTCAATAAGTTTATTAACCCTTCAGGTGCTTCACAGGAGCTGAAGCAACGTGGAAGGAAAAAATGAATATTTAACTTTTTAGCCACAAAAATGATCTTTTACAAACTTTTTTTTATTTTCACAAGGGTAAAAGGAGAAAATGGGCAGATAAAGTTGTTGTGCAATTTCTCCTGAGTACGCCAATACCCCATATGTGGGGGAAAACCACTGTTTGGGCACACGGCAGAGCTCGTAAGGGAAGGAGCGCCGTTTGACTTTTTCAAACTAAAATTGGCTGGAATTGAGATTGGACGCCATGTCGTGTTTGGAGAGCCCCTGATATGCCTAAACAGTGGAAACCCCCCACAAGTGACACCATTTTGGAAACTAGACTCCCTAAGGAACTTATCTAGATCTGTTGTGAGCACTTTGAACCCCAAAGTGTTTCACAGAAGTTTATAACGTACAGCCGTAAAATAAAAAAATCAAAAGTTTATAATGCCTGGGTGTGAAAAAAAAAAAAAAAAAAACAATTTTCCACAAAAATGATTTTTTAGTCCCAAATTTTTGATTTTTCCCAAGGAAATTGGACCCCAAAAGTTGTTGTCCAATTTGTCCTGAGTACGCTGATACCCCATATGTGGGGGGGGGAAACTGTTTGGGCGCATGGCAGGGCTTGAAAAGGAAGCAGTAACGTTTTGGAATGCAAACATTGATGGGGGTCATGTTCCGTTTGTAGTGCCCCAGATGAGCCTAAACAGTGGAAACCCCCCACAAGTGACCACATTTTGGAAGCTAGACCCCCCAAGGAACTTATCTAGATCTTTGGTGAGCACTTTGAACCCCCAAGTGCTTCACACAAGTTTATAATGCCCGGGCATGAAAATAAAAAATCCTATTTTTTTCCCACAAAAATTATCTCTTTATTTTCCCAAGGGTAACAGGAGAAATTGGACCACAAAATTTGTTGTCCAATTTGTCCTGAGTACGCTGATACCCCATATGTGGGGGGGAACCACTGTTTGGGCGCATGGCAGAGCTCAGAATGGAAGGAGCACCATTTGACTTTTTCCAACCAAAATTGGCTGGAATTGAGATTGGACGCCATGTTGCATTTGGAGAGCCCCTGCTGTGCCTAAACAGTGGAAACCCCCCACTAGTGACCCCATTTGGGAAACTAGACCCCGTAAGGAACTTATCTAGATCTTTGGTGAGCAATTTGAACCCCCAAGTGCTTCACACAAGTTTATAACGTAGAGCCGTAAAATTAAAAAATCATATTTTTTCCACAAAATTGATCTTTTCACCCCAATTTTTATTTTCCCAAGGGTAACAAGACTCCAAAAGTTATTGTGCAATTTGTCCTGAGTGCGCTGATACCCCATATGTGGGAGTAAACCACTGTTTGGGTGCATGGCAGAGTTTGGAAGGGAAGGAGCGCCGTTTGACTTTTTCAATGCAGAATTGGCTGGATGCCATGTCGTGTTTGGAGAGCTCCTGATCTGCCTAAACAGTGGAAACCCCCACAAATGACACCATTTTGGAAACTAGACCCCTCAAGGAACTTATCTAGATGTGTGGTGAGCACTTTGAACCCCAAAGTGCTTCACAGAAGTTTATAACGTACAGCCGTAAAATAAAAAAATCTCTTTTTTTTTTTACAAAAATGATTTTTTTGCCCCCAATATTTTATTTTCACAAGGGTAACAGGAGAAATTGGACCCCAAAAGTTGTTGTCCAATTTGTCCTGAGTACGCTGATACCCAATATGTGGGAGTAAACTACTGTATGGGGGCACGTCGGGGCTCTGAAGGGAAGTAGTGACGTTTTGGATTGCAGACTTTGATGGAATGGTCTGGGGGAGTCATGTCGCATTTGGAGAGCCCCTGATGCATCTAAACAGTGGAAACCCCCCACAAGTGACCCCATTCTGGAAAATAGACCCCTCAAGGAACTTATCTAGATGTGTGGTGAGCACTTTGAACCCCGAAGTGCTTCACAGAAGTTTATAACGTACAGCCGTAAAAATAAAAAATCCTTTTTTTTTTTACAAAAATGATTTTTTCGCCCCCAATATTTTATTTTCACAAGGGTAAATAGAGAAGTTGGACCCCAAAAGTTGTTGTCCAATTTGTCCTGAGTACGCTGATATCCAATATGTGGGAGTAAACTACTGTATGGGCGCACGTCGGGGCTCGGAAGGGAAGTAGTGACGTTTTGGATTGCAGACTTTGATGGAATGGTCTGGGGGCGTCATGTCGCATTTGGAGAGCCCCTGATGCACCTAAACAGTGGAAACCCCCCACAAGTGACCCCATTTTGGAAAATAGACCCCACAAGGAACTTATCTAGATGTGTGGTGAGCACTTTGAACCCCGAAGTGCTTCACAGAAGTTTATATCGTACAGCCGTAAAAATAAAAAATCCTTTTTTTTTTTACAAAAATGATTTTTTCGCCCACAATATTTTATTTTCACAAGGGTAACAGGAGAAATTGGACCCCAAAAGTTGTTGTCCAATTTGTCCTGAGTACGCTGATACCCAATATGTGGGAGAAAACGAGTGTATGGGTGCACGTCTGGGCTCGGAAGGGAAGTAGTGATGTTTTGGATTGCAGACTTTGATGGAATGGTCTGGGGGTGTCATGTCGCATTTGGAGAGCCCCTGATGCGCCTAGACAGTGGAAACCCCCCACAAGTGACCCCATTTTGGAAAATAGACCCCACAAGGAACTTATCTAGAAGTGTGGTGAGGGCTATGAAGCCCCAAGTGCTTCACAGAAGTTTTATAACATACAGCCGTAAAAACAAAAAAATCATTTTTTTTTTACAAAAATGATTTTGTCGCCCCCAGTTTTTTATTTTCCCAAGGTAACAGAAGAAATAGGACAAATTGCACAATAACTCTTGTGGTCCAGGGTACGCTGATACCCCATATGCGGGAGTAAACTACTGTTTGGGCGCATGGCAGAGCTCAGAAGTGAAGGAGCACCATTTGACTTTTTCAACGCAGAATTGGCTGGAATTGAGATCAGACGCCATGTCACATTTGGAGAGCCCCTGATGTGCCTAAACAGCAGAAACCCTCCAATTCTAACTCCAACCCTAACCCCAACACACCCCTAACCCTAGTCCCAACCCTAACCACAAACCTAACCCTAACACACCCCTAACCGTAATCCCAACTCTAATCCTAATCCTAACGTTAGCGCCAACCCTAACCCTAACTTTAGCCGCAACCCTAACCCTAACGGGAAAATGTAAATAAATACATTTTTTTAATTTTATTATTTTTCCCTAACTAAGGGGGTGATAAAGAGGGGGTTTGATTTACTATTTATAGCGGGTTTTTGTGATTGGCAGCTGTCACGCTAAAAGATGCTTTTTATTGCAAAAAATAGTTTTTTGCATCACCACATTTTGAGAGCTATAATTTTTGCATATTTTGGTACACAGAGTCATATGAGGTCTTATTTTTTGCGGGACGAGGTGACGTTTTTATTGGTACCATTTTTGAGCACGTGACATTTTTTGATCGCTTTTTATTTCGATTTTTGGGAGGTTAGAATGAACAAAAATCAGCAATTCATGAATTTCTTTTGGGGAGGCGTTTGTATCGTTCCGCGTGTGGTGAAATTGATAAAGCAGTTTTATTCATTCGGGTCAGTACGATTATGGCGATACCTCATTTATATCATTTTTTTTATGTTTTGGCGCTTTTATAGAATGAAAACAATTTTATATAAAAAATTATTATTTTTGCATCGCTTTATTCTGCGAGCTATAACTTTTTTATTTTTTCACTGATGATGCTGTGTGATGGCTCGTTTTTTGCGGGACAAGATGACGTTTTCAGCGGTACCATGGTTTTTATCTCTGTCTTTTTGGTCGCGTGTTATTCCACTTTTTGTTCAGCGGTATGATGATAAAGCATTGATTTTTTGCTTAGTTTTTTTTTTTTTTTTTAAGGGGTTCACTAAAGGGGTTAACTAGTGGGACAGTTTTATAGGGGGGGTCGTTACGGACGCGAAAATACCAAATATGTGTACTTTTATTGTTTTGTTTTTTTTTATTTACAGGAAAGAATGAATTTATTGGGGAATATTTTTTTTTTTTTTATGATTTTTTTTACCACTTTTATTTTTATTTTTTTAACTTTTTTACTTTGTCCCAGGGTGGGACATCACTGTATTTTAGCAGATCGCTGGTGTGACAGTGTGCACAGCACTCTGTCACACCAGCGATCGCTCTGGCAGTGCTGCAGGCTTCTCAGTGCCTGCTCTCAGCAGGCACTGAGGAAGCCGCCTCCCTGCAGGACCCCGGCGCCATCTTGGATCCGGGGACCTGGAGGGAGGACGGACCCTCGGAACAGCGCGACACATCGCGCTGCTCTGAGGGTCTCAGGGGAGCGCGCAGGGAGCCCCCTGCCTGCGCGATCCTCCCCTGTGCCCCGGGTACACCGCGATCATGTTTGATCGCGGTGTGCCAAGGGTTAATGTGCCGGGAGCGGTCCATGACCACTCCTGACACACAGTCACGGGAGTCAGCTGTGATAATCAGCTGACACCCGGCGGCGATCAGCTGCGCTCCCCCCGGGAGCGCTGCTGATCGCCCATGACATACTATTCCGTCCATGGGAATTAGGTCCAGGGTCACATGGACGGAATAGTACGTCTGATGGAATAAAGGGGTTAATGGTGCTATGTAAATAATTATTAATAATAATAATAATAATAATAGTATTAAAGGTCAAATAGTTCAGACAGTGCACTACTATGGCTACAACTATCTTAACTGATACTAATACACTAAGAAAGTCCACAGTAACTTCCCAGCACTAGAAATTTAAAATAAAAAGATTTCTTAAAGTCTAACTACTTTTAAGTTACTTTCCTGTTACTTGTGTGTCCTATGCCCTGTACTTGGCGAATAATAGTTTTATGGCCACTGTATCCTGAATTTTCACCAGTTTTCCCCTCTGTGGGCTTTATCTCTAAACTTGCAATTGACTCTGAGCTGGTAGAAGTAGACTACCTACTATTATCTATCCTATATACAGCACAGACCACAGAAATGGATTGACTCTGAACGAACCCATCTGGATGTGAATCAAGCTCTGGTGTAAAGTAAAAGACTTGATAAAAAGCTCAGCACAATCTTCTTTGTCATCCTCTGCTTGTTTCCTGTCCCTGCTTCTTACTTTATTTACCCCCCTCTCCAAAGAATATAATGGGCTTTGTAACCTGACCCCACAGTGAGTTTGCAGTTCATCTTGTGGGAACAAGAAAGAATTGAGCTTTGTGCTTTTCACTGTAAAATTCAAGAAGCAGGGAGTAGGAGAAGAAGCGTTTGATACATGGGAAATGAATCAGATTTCTCTGGATATATTACAAAGCTTCATATATTATATTTTCTACTATTGAATTATATTAAGTTTGTTAAAAGTATATTTGCTTTATAAATATGGTGAGAAGATGTCCTAGTTTCATACTCACCTCTCTACTATAGTCTGTGCCATACGCACTAGTATAATAGTTTCTTATGCCTTCGCCACCACTACAGCTACTACTGTACGGTTCTTGCAAACGTTTCACATGAACCTGTCATAAAGAGACATTTGATTGTCATTAATCCTTGTAGTGTACATTTACTACGTCTATTGGAGCAATGAAAACTATAAATTCAAGTTATAATTCAACAAGGCTTTATAAAAGTCGATTTATTAAAATACCTTAAAATTATATCAATTTCAGCATTAGTGCAGTATTTTACTTCTCAATGACTTCTTTACCTTTGTTTTTATATGTAGTTGTTGCTAGGATGTCTGCAGAACAAGTAAGGGTATGTGCCCATGATCAGTAAAAGCTGCGGGTTTGACAATGTGTACTTAAGCAGCGTCAAATCCGCAGCGGCCAGCTGTTACAGCATATTTGATGGGATTTGTAGAAATCCCATTCCCACTATGCGTCCATCGTTGCCTGTGGATCACCCACGAACACTGACATGTGGTGCGTCTTTCAGGACCGCAGTATGTTAATTTCTCTTGTGAAGACGCAAGAAATATATTGAATGCGATAAATATGCACGGTTCAGTGAACACATACTGATCTACCTGCGTTCAATATATGGCAGCGCTTTGGACGCAGCAAACATACACTGCGTCCAAAGTGCTGCTATTTCCTAATCGTGGGAACGTAGTGTAATTGTTCTTCAGGGATAGATGTACGTTTTGAGTAAAAAAAGGTTGAGAAAGGATTTGAAAATACTAATGAATGCTATTTTTTGCACAACTACGTTGTCTACACTGTTATCATTTACTTTCTTTATTAAATGATCAAGATCTACAGCTGGCAGATTATCTCCCTTTGCAGTTGCCATGACCAATGATCAATGACATCAGAAATGTGCTCAATGAAAGACCAAAGAAGCTGCAGGCCATGGCAACACATTTAGTGTTTAGTAACACAAGCACTATGCAGTCTGGCATGGTCATGTTGAAAAACATCTCCTGTGAAACTTTGAAGAAATGGCTGTGCATTGGTTGCACAATCAAATTAATGTAACGCCGAGCTGTTGTGTACCTGGCATGAAGATTAGAACGGTCCGACTACTTTATGCCACCCCATACCATACAGCCAGCAGTAGTACTAGTGTGTCCTCGTGAAGACCTCTTCATGGTATTGCTCATGTGGTCACTGACTAATCTGTGGCATAACCTCCAAGATGAAAATGGCTGAAGAAAATAGATCTCCACTAAAGCATCCATTGCTCCTTTCCGTTCCAGAAAACCCACACAGTATGATAATAATAGAAAGTGAAGCCCCATATATCATGCTAAAAAGAAGCAAAAATTGTTTGAATATCCGAATGGGAAAAAAATATAGTTCTTTAAACTTCAGGTACGGACAAACCCGAAAATGTGTTTCGTCAGGAAATGGGGTACATGACCTGGTTCTGCCATGGTTGACATGTCTATTAATCCTGTAATTTTGATAACACATGATTTTTCCTTTTTGTTATTATAACTTTAATATTAAGGAGTATATATAAAAAACAAATAAAAAATATTAAATCACAAAAGTGCAAGGGTCTTTGAATGTCGAGCACCAGCTTTTTTCTGTAACATAAGATCCTGCAATCAGCCCTCAACTGCACTGAGCAGACTCAGGGGTAACTCTGTTGAGTGTTTCCCACACAAACATTCACAGAGACCTAAGCCCCAGTAGGGACCCATTTTTTATAAATTCTCCAACATCCTTTTACCACATAGGGTTACCCATACCTGTGATGGATCGAAATGTTCACCCTCCTCTTTTCGACAACTGTGTGACAAATTAAAAATCCCCAAAGTTACATTCATAGCAATCAACAAGCAACAGGGTATTTGTGTGAAATGCTCCGGGCTCAATGGTCATCTGATAACCTCTCCTTTTTATATCCCTCCAACGATACTCACCTACTCACCAGTCAAGAAAGCCCACATACTCCTCAACACAACCCTAATCTTCACTCATTGTACTCCCACTTAAAGCTCTTGCATCTAGCAATTAATCCTTTCCACTTCAAAATTTGGGCCTAGTATCCCACCTACAGTACAGACCAAAAGTTTGGACACACCTTCCCATTCAAAGATTTTTCTGTATTTTCATGACTATGAAAATTGCAGAATCACACTGAAGGCATCAAAACTATGAATTAACACATGTGGAATTATACATTACACTTTACAAAAAAGTGTGAAACTACTGAAAATATGTCTTATATTCTAGGTTCTTCAAAGTAGCCACCTTTTGCTGTCATTACTGCTTTGCATGCAGAAAAGGTGAACGTCTGGACTGTACATGCCTAGTTCTCACCGTGAAGCATGGAGGAGGTGGTGTGATGGTGTGGGGGTGCTTTGCTGGTGACACTGTTGGGGATTTATTCAAAATTGAAGCGGTGAGCGGTCCAGCTCACCCCAAACCATCTCGATTGGGTTCAGTTCTGGTGACTGTGGAGGCCAGGTCATCTGGCGTAGCACCCCAACACTCTCCTTCTTGGTTAAATAGCCTTTACACAGTCTGGAGGTGTGTTTTGGGGTCATTGTCCTGTTGAAAAATAAATGATGGTCCAACTAAACGCAAGCCGGATGGAATAGCATGCCGCTGCAAGATGCTGTGGTAGCCATGCTGGTTCAGTATGCCTTCAATTTTGAATAAATCCCCAACAGTGTCACCAGCAAAGCACCCACACATCATCACACCACCTCCTCCATGCTTCACGGTGAGAACCAGGCATATAGAGTCTATCTGTTCACCTTTTCTGCGAGCAAAGCAGTAATCAAAGCAAAAGGTGGCTACTTTGAAGAACCTAGAATATAAGACATATTTTCAGTAGTTTCACACTTTTTTCTAAAGTGTAATGTATAAATCCACATGTGTTGTGAATGTGCTAGAAATGAATTCTGAGCAGAAACTCCCTCTGGTGGTTACAAACAGTACTGAACTATCCAATGAAGATTGTGAAGATTGGCGATCAGGTGTTACTGACTGGTCTTATATAAGGGAGGTTCCCCCCCATCAGGGTTGCCGGTGATCAATTGTTCTGGTCTCATCTTTGATTCCTGTTCACTTTGTAGCTTGCTGTTTCGTGCCTGCATCTTCTGCTAACAGATAAGACATTTTCTTCTTTTAGTTTTTTGTGCTTGCTTTTTGCATTTTGTCCTGCACTTCTGTGGGGGTCTGCCGGGTCCCCTCCGGGGGCTTGTGCTCATCTCAGTTTGGTTCAGCCACTGTTGTTTGTTCATTTGCCTTTTCCAGTTTTTTCAGTGGCTGCTATTTAGTTTTTGTTACACCAGAGAACTAATTTAGGTGGTAGAGGTCATGTGATCTCAGGTGTTTTTGTAATTAGTAGAGTTGGTACTTTTCAGGGTTTTTTGGGATTGCAGTAATTGACCTTCCTATCCTTTTCTATTTAGGAAGTTTGGGCCCCAACGTTTGCTCATACTATTTTCTGTCTGTGTCTGTATTTCCCCTTGTCTAACCGCCATTACATGTTTGGGGGCTTTCTATGTTCTTTGGGGATCTGCTCCGGGGCAGATAGTTTTCCTCTTTCTGTCTTTAGGTGTAGTTAGCTTCTCAGGCTGTGACGAGGCGTCTAGGACCAACGTAGGTACGCTCCACGGCTGCCTTTAGTTGTGGTGGTCAGTCAGGGTACTGCAATCCCATAGATTCCAACCTCTCTGGTGTATTTCCTTTTTTGCTTGCTCTCCTCAGCTACCAAATCATAACAGTATCACCGGCCCAAAAACTGATATTTGTATGGTATTCACAGAAGGGAAAAATAGTGTTAAAGAAAGAAGATTGTCAGAGTTGTCAGAGATTTTTTTTTTTTTCCCTCTGTATCTCTGGGTGCTGAGGAGGATTTTTTTTTCTCTCAATGGAGTTTGTACAGTTGTCTGGCCATGTGGATCAGCTTGCCACTGAAGTTCGGAGTATTGCTACCTATCTTGCGAGGTTGCCTGTTGTGGAACCTAGGATTCCCATGCCAGATTTGTTTTTAGGGGATCGAGCTAAATTTCTGAATTTCAAAAATAACTGTAAGTTGTTTTTTGCCTTGAAATCTAAGTCCTCAGGGAACGCAGCACGGCAGGTTCAAATTGTCATCTCTCCCCTGCGCTGCGATCCTCAGGATTGGGCTTTTTCCCTGACACCTGGGGATCCTGTTTTGAGTAATGTTGATGCATTTTTTCAGGCTCTGGGGTTATTGTACGATGAGCCTAATGTCACTGATCAAGCTGAAAAAGCCTTGTTGGCATTAAATCAGGGGCTTGAGGACGCTGAGTTATACTGTCAGAGATTCCGAAGGTGGGCAGTCCTGACCAAATGGAATGACGATGCTTTGGCAGCCCTTTTTCGGAAGGGTCTGTCAGAGAATGTAAAGGATGTTATGGTGGGATTCCCTGTCCCCTCTGGTCTCAATGATTCTATGTCATTAGCGATTCAAATCGACAGACGTTTGCGTGAGCGTAGAGGTATGCGTGGAATAGTGTTGTCTTGTGAACCAGCTTCTGAACCCATGCAGTGTGATAGAGTGGCTTCTGGGGCACAGCGTCATGAGTTTCGAAAATGCAATGGGTTATGTTTCTACTGTGGTGATGCCTCTCAAGCTATTTCAGTCTGCCCTAAGCGGGGAAGACGTTTTGCACGCTCAGTTGTTTTGGGTAGTGTTCAGACTAAATTTTTGTTGACTGTTACCCTGATTTGCTCCCTGTCCACATTTTCTGCTCAGACTTTCGTTGATTCGGGAGCAGCTATTAACCTGATGGATTTTGATTTTGCTAAACGTTGTGGGTTTCCCTTGATACCCCTACGGAAGTCTATTCCCCTACTGGGGATCGATTCTACCCCTTTGGCTGAGAATAAACCTCAGTTCTCTACTCAGGTGATAATGAGGGTTGAACCTGATCATCAGGAGAGTTGCAAATTTTTGGTGCTGTATAATCTGCATGACATTATCGTACTGGGTTTCCCTTGGTTACAGTCTCATAATCCTGTTTTGCATTGGAAATCTGTGTCTGTAACCAGTTGGGGCTGCCAATGTGTTAATACCAACACTCCTGTTTTTTCTGCCTCCCCCAGGCTCAGGATGTTCCTGACTTTTTGACTGATTTTTCTGATGTGTTTAGCGAAAGTAAATCTGCATCCTTGCCCCCCCATAGGAGCTATGACTGCGCTATTGAATTAGTGCCTGGTAGTAAATTCCCTAAAGGTCGCCTTTTTAACTTGTCTGTACCTGAACATGACGCTATGCGGTCTTATATCAAGGAGTCATTGGAGAAGGGTCATATCAGACCATCCTCTTCACCCTTGGGTGCCGGTTTTTTCTTTGTGGCCAAAAAGGATGGTTCATTAAGGCCGTGTATTGATTATCGTCTCTTGAACAATATCACTGTGAAATATCAATATCCGTTACCCTTGATTTCTGACCTGTTTTCCAGGGTGAAAAGTGCTACTTGGTTTACCAAGCTTGACCTCAGGGGGGCATATAACCTTATTCGCATTAAGCACGGGGATGAATGGAAGACGGCATTTAATACCCCAGAGGGGCATTTTGAGTACCTAGTGATGCCCTTTGGGCTCACTAATGCTCCTTCTGTCTTCCAGTCCTTCATGAATGACATTTTCAGGGATTTTGTGGATAAATTTCTGATTGTTTATTTGGATGATATCTTGATTTTTTCCAATGACTGGGACTCTCATGTGAAACATGTTCGGACTGTGTTCCAGATTTTGAGAGAGAATGCTCTGTATGTGAAGAGATCAAAGTGTCTTTTTGGCGTACAGAGGATCTAATTTCTGGGATTCATTTTGTCCCCATCTGTTATTGAAATGGACCCGGTCAAGGTTCAGACCATCTGTGATTGGGTCCAAACTACTTCATTAAAGGCTCTTCAAAGATTCTTGGGTTTTGCCAATTTTTATCGTAAATTTATTGGTAATTTCTCTGTTATTGTTAAACCATTGACTGATTTGACCAAAAAGGGTTCTGATGTGGTGAATTGGCCTCCTGAGGCAGTCTCTGCGTTTCAGGAACTTAAGCAGAGATTCACTTCTGCTCCTGTTCTACGGCAGCCTGATGCTTCTCTACAGTTTCAGGTGGAGGTTGATGCCTCTGAAATTGGGGCAGGTGCCGTTTTGTCCCAAAGAGATCCAGAGACCTCTAAAAGTAACCCTTGTGCCTTTTTCTCTCGAAAATTTTCTCCAACTGAACGTAATTATGACGTGGGTAATCGGGAGTTATTGGCCATGAAGTGGGCTTTTGAAGAGTGGAGACATTGGCTGGAGGGAACCAAACATCAGGTGGTGGTCCTCACGGACCATAAGAATCTGGTTTATCTGGAATCAGCCAAGCGACTTAATCCTAGACAGGCCAGGTGGGCCTTGTTTTTCACACGTTTTAATTTTGTGGTTTCCTTTCTTCCTGGCACTAAGAATGTTAAGGCGGATGCCCTCTCGAGGAGTTTCCTTGCGGACTCTCCTGAGTTATCTGATCCTGCTGTTATTTTGAAAGAGGGTGTAGTTCTTTCCGCCATCTCGCCCAATTTGAGACTGGCTCTGGAAGGGTGTCAGGAGGATAAACCCGAGCGCTGCCCTATTGGGAAATTGTTTGTCCCAGACCGATGGAAAAAGAGTGTGATGTCTGAGATTTATTGTTCAGCGTTGGCCGGTCATCCCGGAATTTTTGGTACCAGAGACTTGGTTAGTCGGTCCTTTTGGTGGCCTACTGTAATGTATGTAGTACAGTTCATATAGCGTCTTGTGCTTGGGTGCGATGAAGATACATGAGACACAGGTTTGATATAGAAAGTCTTGTATTACTTCATACAAGTTGGCAAAAATAGTCACACAGTTTGCAGACACAGAAGCAGGAGACACAGCAGGCCAGAGTAATCTAAGCTCAGCAATCACTCTCCACAACAGGTTCAGGATCTTCTTCTCTGTTACCGTAAGTCCATGCAAACGTGGGTCTTTCAAAGAGCAGGGTTCCAGAGTCCACAAGTGCTTCAGAGTTCCTCAGTAGGAATAGCTGGAGTACAAGGTCCAAGGCTTTAGGAGTCAGGTCACAGGTTCACTGCAGGCTAGATTCTGAAGCACTGATTGCTCAGCTGTGGCTGCTTAAGAAGCAAAAGGAGAGAATCAGGGCGGGAACATGCAAGCTGGAAACTCCATTTTGACTGAGGGCAAGATAGCTGCAGCAAGACAGAAAGTAAAATGGCTGACGAACAAACTGAGTTTCAGGAACATGTACACAGAACCTTACATTACTCCCCCCTTAGGGACAACCTCGGATGACCTCAGGCCAGGCTTGTGTGGGTACCTCTGATGAAACTGACGGAGCAAGCGAGGAGCATTAACGTTATTGACTGGTTCCCATGAGTTGTCCTCCACTGGGTAGCCCTGCCATTTAATCAGATATTGTAACTGATTTCTATACAACCTGGAATCTAAAATCCTTTCCACCACAAATTCTTCCTGACCATCGACTAGCACTGGGTCAGGGCAAGGAGAAGAACGTCCAGGAAACGTATTGGGTGTCGCAGCCTTTAGTAGGGATACATGAAAGACAGGGTGAATTCTCATAGTTCTGGGCAGTTGAAGACGACAAGCAACGGCACTTATAATTTTACTGATTTTATAGGGTCCAATGTACTTATGTCCCAACTTAGACGATGGAATCCTTAACTTAAGATTTCTGGTTGACAGCCAGACCAAGTCTCCTACCTTGAAAGCTGGTGCAGGTTTACGAAATTTATCTGCTGCTTTCTTGTACCTTTCCTGAGCCGATTCCAGATTCTCCTTTAGAAGATCCATATTCTTCTGTAAAGACGTGATTCTTTCAGCCACTGCTGGTAAAGGCGTTTCTATGGGAAATCGTGGTAGAATGTTAGGATGATAACCTAGATTAGAGTAAAAAGGAGACTGCTTAGTGGAGGCACTCTGAGAGTTGTTATACGAGAACTCAGCTAATGGAAGTAGATCCACCCAATCATCCTGTAGGTGGCAGATAAAGCAGCGGAGATACTGCTCCAGGGTTTGATTGGTTCGTTCGGTCTGTCCATTAGTCTGGGGATGAAAAGCAGAAGAAAGGTTTACTTTAATGTCCAATGCTGCACAGAAATTTTGCCAAAACCTAGAAGTGAATTGCACCCCTCGATCCGAAATAACCTCATCCGGTACTCCATGTAAGCGAAACACATTCTTAATCATCAAATCTGATGTCTGTTTTGCAGTGGGTAAGCCGACACAAGGGATAAAATGAGCTGCCTTTGTTAGACGGTCAACCACCACTAGAATGGTGTTCTTCCCTTGAGAGGTTGGTAACTCCACAATGAAGTCCATAGAAATGGATCCCCACGGGCGGGACGGGGTGGGAAGAGGCTGTAACAGACCAGTTGGTGAGGAGCGAGGTGTTTTGCATCTTGCACAGACTTCACATGAAGTGACATAGTTTAAAACATCCTTCCTGCAAGTGGGCCACCAAAAGAAACGAGAGAGAAATTCCTGTGTCTTTAGAATTCCTCTATGCCCAGCTATCTTGAAATCGTGAATGAGTTGCAATACTCTCAATCTGACTGTTTCAGGAATATACAGGCGTTGTCCCTAAATCCACACACCATTCTTAAAGACAAGACTTACGTCCCTTGGGGGTTGTGCCAAAAAGGAATCCGCATGGTATGCTTCCTTGATGTCCTTAAGTAGGTCTTGATTATGAATTACTCCTAGGAATCTAGAGTCAGGAAGAATAGTCTTAGGAGGAGTAATTGGACGTGTCTCTGCTGAGTAAATCCTAGAGAGTGCATCAGCCTTTCCATTGCGCAATCCTGGTCTATAAGAAATGATAAAATTAAATTGGTTTAAGAAAAGATTCCAGCGAGCCTGGCGAGGAGTCAGGCACTTAGCCGACCTGATAAACTCAAGGTTACGATGGTCTGTCAGGACGACTATTTGCTGTGCAGCTCCCTGAAGAAGGTGTCTCCATTCTTTGAAGGCGGCAATAATGGCCAACAACTCTCTATTGCCCACATCGTAGTTCCTCTCAGCCGAAGACAACTGCTGGGAAAAGAAGGCACAGGGATGCAAGACATTCTTCTCACCTGTTCTCTGAGAGAGTATAGCTCCAACGGCACAGTCTGAAGCATCCACCTCTATTATGAAGGCAAGCTCGGGGTTGGGATGTACTAGGATAGGTGCAGTGGTAAATTTATCTTTTAGACGGGAAAATGCTTCCTGGGCTTGGGGAGTCCAGGAGAACCTAGACTCTTTCCGGGTAAGTTGGGTGATAGGTGACACTACCTCAGAGAAATTTCTAATGAAACGTCTATAGAAGTTGGCAAACCCGATGAAGCGCTGTACCTCCTTCACATTTCTAGGACTTGGCCAATCCTTGATGGCTTGGGTTTTGCTTCCATCCATACTAATTCCTTGTGTAGACAGTACATACCCCAGAAATTGAATTTCGGTCCTATGGAATTCACACTTTTCAAGTTTGATGTAAAGATGATTTTGTCTTAGACGTTCCAAGACCATTCTCACATGTCCATGATGTTCCTCTGTGGAGTTAGAAAAAATTAGAATATCATCCAAATAAATTACCACGAATGTATCTAGGAGATCCCTGAAGATGTCATTCACCAAGTGTTGGAAAGTGGCTGGGGCGGTACTCAGACCAAAAGGCATAACTAGATATTCAAAGTGTCCATAGCGTGACCTGAATGCAGTCTTCCATTCATCCCCAGGTCTAATACGGACCAAGTTATAGGCCCCACGAAGATCTAGTTTAGAGAAAATTTTGGCATGTCGCACTCTCTCCAATAACTCAGGGATTAAAGGCAATGGATAACGGTTTCTAATAGTAACCTTATTGAGTTCCCTATAGTCTACGCATGGTCTCAGAGATCCATCTTTCTTCTTTACAAAGAAGATGGGTGCACCTGCAGGAGATGAAGAGGGGCGTATGAAGCCCTTGGCTAGATTTTCGTCTATGTAATCCTTTAAAGCCTTTAGCTTGGGCCCCGCCAGGGGGTAGATCTTACCAAAAGGTATCTCTGCTCCAGGCAATAATTCAATTGGACAATCATATGGACGGTGAGGAGGAAGCTGGTCAGCGTTCTTCTTGTCACATAAATCCACATAGTCCTGGTATACAGCTGGTAGTTCAGGGACTGACATGGTTCCTTTAGGAACAGAGCAAGCTGAAACTTTTGGACTCATCTGTTTCTCTGGAAAGTGTAATTCCTTGGTCTCCCAGTTAATGGTAGGATTCTGAGCCTGCAGCCATGGTAGCCCTAGAATAATGGGAAAGTGGGGAGAAGAGATAAGCATAAAGGACAGTTTCTCTTGATGATCTTTACCCATAAGAACCCTCAAAGGCTCTGTTTCCTGATCCACTGGTCCAGAGGTCAGCAGGGAGCCATCCACAGTTTCCATCTGTACTGGAGTAGCCTTCTTCACTGAACGTATCCCCTGTTTCAGAGCAAAGGAGACATCCATAAAATTTCCACTTGCCCCTGAGTCGATCATAGCAGAGCTAGACACCCAAGCTGAGTCAACCCAGAGTTTGATGGAAAGAAAGCAATGAGAATTGTTTTTCTTACAACTCAGCTGGGACACCGCTGAGGAAACTTGAAAAATGGCAGCGTTTACACAGTCAACGTCCTCAGAGGTAACGGAGTTTAAGTCCGAGAAATCAAGATCTGTTGCTGCAGATCTCTCTGGAGCCTGAGGCTCGGACCTGACAGATCCCCTCTCGCAACACTCACAATGAATGAGTGCTGCAGTAGTCTTACGAGAACGGCTGGGGCAGTTTATAATGAAGTGCCCTGACTTACCACAATAGAAACATAGATTCTCCTTAAAACGAAGTTCCTTGCGTGCATCACTAACCCGTCGTTGTAAAGAGTCTACCTGCATGGGTTCAGGTTCAGGTTCCCGTGTAATCCTACTCAAAGGTTCCTTAGCTGGAGAGGAAGGTAGGAAAAGGTTAGTGCGATTGCTTTCGAACCATCTCTCTTGCCTGCGTTCAGTCAGACGAGTATCAATACGGATGCAGTAGTTAATAAAGTCACCTAACGCAGTGGGAGGGTCGGCACGAGCAAGTTCATCCTTAATCAGTGGAGATAACCCTTTTCGAAAAATAGATTTTTTGGCGGAACTGTCCCAGGTGGTATCAAGGGCCCATCTCTTGAAATCCAAGGCATATTCAGCTACCGAGTGCTTACCTTGGCGCAAAGCTAACATGGCTGCTTCAGCTGTTGCACCTCGATTGGGGTCATCAAACACCTGCCCCATGGCTGAAATAAAAGCATCAAGGTGATTCAAACAATCATCCTCAGTCTCAATCAGAGGGTTAGCCCACATCAAAGCCTTGTTGGTAAGCAACATAATTATAGTAAGCACCTTAGATCGTTCAGTGGGAAATTGTGAAGCATGTGCAGAAAAAAAAAGATTGCATTGATTAATAAATCCCCTGAATTTCTCACGTTCACCGCCAAAACGAAAAGGGGGCAACTTGGGAATCCCAGAACTCGGGGCTACGGCTGGAGCCTGGACTCGCTCTTCTAGAACCTCAATCCTGGCTCGCAAATCCTGGGCAGTCTGTCCAAACACTTGCAAATTGTGATTAGTGAGGTCCTGTAGGCTTGAAAAACTGGTCTTTATATTCTGCAAATCTGCAAGGATAATATCAGTCACTCCGCAAAGTTCCTTTATGCGGGCCTCCATTTTCCAGATCTTTTAAGACAGGAGTACTGGAAGAAGAGGAGAGGAGAAAAAAAAAACAATAGTGTTTACCTGTGGTAACACTGCAGAGAGAAAAAAAAATTAAGGGAACTGCTCACCTGGAATGGTTGTGAGAAGTCACAACCACTATCATCACAGAAAGTTCACCCGGACATCTGATATCCACAGTTACAGCAGACAAAAAAGAGAAAAAAAAAAAAAAAAAAACAATAGTGTTTACCTGTGGTAACACTGCAGAAAAAAAAAACTTAAGGGAATTGCTCACCTGGAATGGTTGTGAGAAGTCACAACCACTGTCATCACAGAAAGTACAACCGGACATCTGATATCCACAGTTACAGCAGACACAGCCTTTCCAGACCCAGCAGACACTAACGTTTTGGCTTCAGAATCTTGTAATGTATGTAGTACAGTTCATATAGCGTCTTGTGCTTGGGTGTGATGAAGATACATGAGACACAGGTTTGATATAGAAAGTCTTGTATTACTTCATACAAGTTGGCAAAAATAGTCACACAGTTTGCAGACACAGAAGCAGGAGACACAGCAGGCCAGAGTAATCTAAGCTCAGCAATCACTCTCCACAACAGGTTCAGGATCTTCTTCTCTGTTACCGTAAGTCCATGCAAACGTGGGTCTTTCAAAGAGCAGGGTTCCAGAGTCCACAAGTGCTTCAGAGTTCCTCAGTAGGAATAGCTGGAGTACAAGGTCCAAGGCTTTAGGAGTCAGGTCACAGGTTCACTGCAGGCTAGATTCTGAAGCACTGATTGCTCAGCTGTGGCTGCTTAAGAAGCAAAAGGAGAGAATCAGGGCGGGAACATGCAAGCTGGAAACTCCATTTTGACTGAGGGCAAGATAGCTGCAGCAAGACAGAAAGTAAAATGGCTGACGAACAAACTGAGTTTCAGGAACATGTACACAGAACCTTACACCTACTTTGTCTCGTGACGTCAGGGAATTTGTGCAGTCCTGCGGGACTTGCTCTCGCTCCAAGCCTTGCTCTCGCTCTAGTGGTTTGTTTATACCATTGCCTGTGCCCAAGAGACCATGGACCCATATCTCTATGGATTTCATTTCCGACCTCCCTGTTTCTCAGAGAATGACCGTTATCTGGGTGATTTGTGATAGGTTTTCCAAAATGATACATCTTGTGCCATTACCTAAGTTGCCTTCCTCCTCTGAATTGGTGCCTTTGTTCCTTCAGCACGTGGTTCGGTTACACGGCATTCCTGAGAACATTTTGTCTGACAGAGGAGTCCAGTTTGTTTCCAGATTTTGGAGGACTTTTTGTTCTAAACTTGGTGTTCAATTGTCTTTCTCCTCGGCTTTTCATCCTCAGACCAATGGACAAACTGAGAGAACAAACCAGACATTGGAGACTTATCTGAGATGCTTTGTGTCTGCTGATCAGGATGACTGGGTCTCTTTTTTGCCTTTGGCTGAGTTTGCTCTTAATAATAGGGCTAGCTGTCATGTGTGCATCGCCACGAAGATCGTCGCGGTTGCACATTCTGACTTCTCACAGCTGAGTTGCTGTTTCTATGTGTTTGGCAGTTAGGGAGTTAATTCTGTCTGTGCTCAGTTCTGGGACTGGGTGCAGTTTCTCCCGGCTGCAATTAATTATTTGTTGATTGGTTTCCTTTAAATCTCTGGTTGTCTGTGTTGGGAGTTGCCAGTGAAATTCTTCATGCAGACCACAGATAGGATTGTATCTGTATAGACTTAAGTTAAAGAGCTCCTTAGTTGTTTTAAGCTCACCTTGCTTAGAGTTTAATATCCCAGATCATTTATGTTCCTTCTGTGTTTGAGTGTGTATGCAAGTCTGTGTTTTCTCCAGTCTGTCTTATATGTCTAATCTGTGTATTTAGCAGAGATCAGCCCATATCCCTTTGGTGGTAATCAGTATCCTTCTTAGGACTGATTACAGGGTTCAGGGACTGATAGGAGACAGGGTTAGGCTGGAGACTTGGACCTCTGAACCATTATCAGTACCTCCAAGGTGAGGGATTAGTTAGGACCCCAGTTTAGGGTCAGGTTAGACCCCCGGTCCTCCTCTTTCCTGTGACAGTGTATCAAGTCCTCAAGATTAACCCTGAGTTCAACGGATATCGTGTCAGGTAAATCTATTCTATATTTACATGCTGATGTTGCTAATCTATATGTTGTATAGAGTGTTGTTCTTTTAAGAATAGTTTACTGACATCGTACACATATCATAAGACCGCGTGACATTTTCACTGGCCCATAAAATTATTCCCAGTTGCCATGGATCCAGTAGCCCAGCTGGCTCTGCAGTTGCAGGGATTATCCATGGAGCTGACGGACATTAAGTCCAAAGTTTTGTCTCCCTCGGAGCAAACCAGATTTGAACCTAAAGTAGCTCTCCCGGACAGGTTCACTGGTGGGCGAGACAAATTTTTTACCTTCAGGGAAGCATGTAAATTGTATTTTCGGCTTCGGCCTCGATCATCAGGGAGTGAAGAGCAGAGAGTGGGAATTGTTATCTCGCTCCTACAAGGGGACCCTCAATCCTGGGCCTTCTCCCTTCCTCCGGGATCCCCGGCTCTACAGTCAGTAGATCGATTTTTTACTGCCCTGGGTTTGGTATATGATGACCCAGATCGGGTCTCTCTTGCTGAGACAAAATTACGTAAGATACAGCAGGGAGATCGTCCGGCGGAGGAATTTGCTTCTGAGTTCCGTAGATGGGCCACAGATACTCAGTGGAATGACCCAGCTCTTAGAAGCCAGTTTTGTCATGGGCTTTCTGACAAATTAAAGGACGTTTTGGCTCAGTATGATTCTCCTCCATCACTGGAGGCTGCTATGGCCCTAGCTATCCGTACTGATAGACGGCTCCGGGAGAGGTGCGAGGTAACTCCACCCCCTGTTGTTACTCCACCTACTACTAAAGTCCCTTATGTTGAGGTTCCCCTTGTCTGTTCGGAGGAGCCTATGCAGTTGGGAGGGACATAATTTCGTAGGAGGGGATTGGCGGTACGCCGCAGGACTAGAAGGTGTTTCTTCTGCGGGAAAGAGGGACATTTTGTTGGGGGATGTCCATCCCGTGCCTTGTTGAGCAAAAAGTCGCCGGAAAACTGTTAATCCCAGGTTGTGTGGTGGACGACAACCTGGGAGTATGTATTTCGTCCGCTAGTTCTTCTCAGTTCCTTGTACCAGTGGAGGTGGTGGTTGGTACGAGAGTGGAGAGATTTTCTGTTCTTCTTGATAGTGGGTCCGGGGCTAATCTGGTTGACGCTCAGTTTGCTCAGGCTCAAGGTATGCATCTGAGTGTATTGGTCAAACCGATCCCTATATTCTCCATTGACGCCAGGCCTCTCGGCCAAGGTAGCTTTGTTCATGAGGTTCATAACATTGACCTTCGGGTAGGGCAATACATAGGGAACTATTATCTTGTTATGTGTTGGAGGGTCTACCTACTCCTATTGTGTTGGGACTTCCTTGGTTGGTTAAACATAACCCTGTGATTAATTGGCAGTCCAGAGAATAAGCCAATGGGGGGAGTTTTGCAAAAGTAACTGCATGAACACAGTCATCAGTGCGGTCGTGCCTAGTACTTTGCCTCCTTTTTTGGAGGACTTTGGGGATGTGTTCTCTGAGGAGGGGTGTCAGGAGTTGCCTCCTCATCGCGTGTATGACTGCTCTATTAATTTACTTCCTGATGCTAAGTTACCTAAAGCTAGGTTATATAACCTTTCTGGTCCTGAGAGGCAGGCTATGAAAGATTATATTTCGGAAAGTCTGGCCAAAGGGCATATTAGACCTTCATCTTCCCCAGTGGCCGCGGGGTTCTTCTTTGTGAAGAAAAAAGATGGAGGCCTACGCCCTTGCTTGGATTTCCGCGAACTTAATCGGATTACTGTTCGAGATCCGTATCCACTCCCTCTGATTCCTGATCTCTTCAATCAAATTGTTGGCGCCAAATGGTTCTCTAAATTGGATCTCAGGGGGGCGTATAATCTGATTAGGATAAAAGAGGGGGATGAGTGGAAAACGGCGTTTAACACGCCGGAGGGACATTATGAGAACCTTGTCATGCCTTTTGGTCTGACTACTGCACCAGCAGTATTCCAACATTTTGTTAATGACATTTTTCGTCATCTGGTGGGGCTGTTTGTGGTCGTATATTTGGATGACATTTTAATTTACTCACCAGATCTTGTGTCTCACCAGGAGCATGTGAGACAGGTGTTGCAGATCTTGCGAGACAATAAACTATACGCCAAACTGGAAAAGTGTGTATTCGCCGTACAGGAACTTCAGTTTTTGGGTTTCTTGGTGTCAGCCTCCGGTTTCCGTATGGACCCTGAAAAGGTGAGAGCAGTGCTTGAATGGGATCAGCCAGAGGATCTTAAGGCTCTGCAGCGTTTTCTGGGGTTTGCTAACTACTACCGGAAATTTATTTGTAATTTCTCATCTGTTGTCAAACCTCTCACTGACATGACAAGAAAAGGGACGGATTTTTCTAAATGGTCGGACAAAGCTTGCCAAGCTTTTTCCTCTTTGAAAAAATGTTTTGCTTCGGCACCCGTTCTCATCCAACCAGATGCATCACAGCCGTTCGTTGTGGAGGTGGACGCGTCTGACGTAGGGGTGGGTGCAATATTGTCCCAGGGTCCGTCCCCTGGTAAATGGCATCCGTGCGCTTTCTTTTCTAAAAAATTGTCGTCCGCCGAAAGGAATTATGATATCGGCAATAGGGAACTTTTGGCCATTAAGTTGGCTTTTGAAGAATGGCGTCACTTTTTGGAGGGGGCAGTCCACCCGGTCACCGTCATTACTGATCACAAGAACCTGCTGTATTTGGAATCTGCTAAGCGTCTGAATTCCAGACAAGCTCGATGGTCGTTGTTTTTTACCAGGTTTAATTTTGTTGTCACTTATCGCCCTGGATCTAAGAATGTTAAGGCGGATGCCTTGTCTCGCAGTTTCCCAGGGGCCGGGAAAATGGATGACCCGATTCCTATCCTTCAGGAGGGGGTGGTAGTGTCGGCTGTATGTTCTGAGCTTGAGGAGGAGGTGTTAGAGGCTCAGGGGGACGCCCCTGCAGGACCTCCAGGGAGACTGTTTGTCCCAAATCAGTTGAGACAAAAGGTTATTGAGGCACATCAATATTCTGCTTTAGCAGGACATCCAGGGAGTAAGGCTACTTTAGATCTCCTTTCTCGCCGGTTTTGGTGGCCTAACGTTAATAAAGATGTTTTAACTTTTGTCGCGTCCTGTGGGGTTTGTGCTCGCTCTAAGACCCCTCATACCCGTCCGTCTGGGACCCTCTTACCCTTGAAACTTCCGGAGCGTCCATGGACTCATTTGTTTATGGACTTCATCACGGACCTTCCTCAGTCGTCAGGGAAGACTGTCATACTGGTGGTTGTTGACAGGTTCAGTAAGATGGCACATTTCATTGCTCTTCCTGCCCTCCCTAATGCTAAAACTCTGGCGCAGGTGTTCATTGGGGAGATTGTGAGACTTCATGGGTTGCCTTCTGATGTGGTGTCAGATAGGGGTCTCAGTTTGTGTCCAAGTTTTGGAGGGCATTTTGTTTACGTCAGGGGATGCAATTGTCATTTTCCTCGGCTTTTCATCCGCAGACCAATGGTCAGACAGAGCGTCTGAATCAAAGCCTAGAGACTTATCTTCGGTGTTTTGTCTCAGAGAACCAGGAGGACTGGTCTTCTTTCTTGCCTCTGGCAGAGTTCGCTCTTAACAACAGGCGGAGCGAGTCCACTGGTAAGTCCCCGTTTTTTGGGGCATATGGTTTTCATCCCCAGTTTTGTACATTCAATGGAGGGGGCCCTTCTGGGGTTCCTGAGGAGGAGCGTTTCTCGTCGTCACTTGCTTCAGTGTGGAGAGGTGTATTGAATAATCTGAGTGCTATGGGGAACCGTTATAAACGTATGGCTGATAGGAGGAGAGTTTCTGGTCCAGATCTTAATGTGAACGATCTGGTATGGTTGTCTACCAGGAATATAAAACTTAAAGTTCCCTCCTGGAAGCTGGGCCCCAGATTCATCGGGCCGTACAGGATCAGTTCCATAATTAATCCTGTGGCATTTCGTCTGGACCTCCCTCCTACGTTTAAAATCCACAATGTGTTCCACAAGTCATTACTTAAGAGGTACGTGGCACGAGTCATACCATCACCTCTACCTCCTCCTCCAGTGGTGGTCAATGGTAACTTGGAGTTTCAAGTGTCAAAGATCATTGACTCACGTCTGAATCGCCGGTCCCTTCAGTACTTGGTGCATTGGAAGGGGTATGGTCCAGAGGAGAGGACGTGGGTTCCTGCGTCTGACATTAACGCAGATCGTTTGGTGCGGACCTTCCACAGAACTCACCCGGGCAAACCTGGCCCTGAGGGTCCGGAGGCCCCTCGTAGAAGGGGGGGTACTGTCATGTGTGCATCGCCACGAAGATCGTCGCGGTTGCACATTCTGACTTCTCACAGCTGAGTTGCTGTTTCTTTGTGTTTGGCAGTTAGGAGTTAATTCTGTCTGTGCTCAGTTCTGGGACTGGGTGCAGTTTCTCCCGGCTGCAATTAATTATTTGTTGATTGGTTTCCTTTAAATCTCTGGTTGTCTGTGTTGGGAGTTGCCAGTGAAATTCTTCATGCAGACCACAGATAGGATTGTATCTGTATAGACTTAAGTTAAAGAGCTCCTTAGTTGTTTTAAGCTCACCTTGCTTAGAGTTTAATATCCCAGATCATTTATGTTCCTTCTGTGTTTGAGTGTGTATGCAAGTCTGTGTTTTCTCCAGTCTGTCTTATATGTCTAATCTGTGTATTTAGCAGAGATCAGCCCATATCCCTTTGGTGGTAATCAGTATCCTTCTTAGGACTGATTACAGGGTTCAGGGACTGATAGGAGACAGGGTTAGGCTGGAGACTTGGACCTCTGAACCATTATCAGTACCTCCAAGGTGAGGGATTAGTTAGGACCCCAGTTTAGGGTCAGGTTAGACCCCCGGTCCTCCTCTTTCCTGTGACAGTGTATCAAGTCCTCAAGATTAACCCTGAGTTCAACGGATATCGTGTCAGGTAAATCTATTCTATATTTACATGCTGATGTTGCTAATCTATATGTTGTATAGAGTGTTGTTCTTTTAAGAATAGTTTACTGACATCGTACACATATCATAAGACCGCGTGACACTAGCTCTGCCACTTTGATGTCTCCATTTTTCTGCAATTTTGGGTTTCACCCTCGATTTTCTTCAGGACAGACGGAGGCTTCTGTCTGTCCAGGTGTTGACTCTGTTGTGGAGCGTATGCAGCAGATTTGGGACCAGGTAGTGGAGAGGTTGTCCCTCTCTCAGGAGAGGCCCAGCAGTTTGCCAACCGGCATAGGACTGATGGTCCTCGGTTTGAAGTGGGGGACTTGGTCTGGTTGTCCTCAAGAAATATCCCTATGAGAGTTGCATCTCCTAAGTTTAAGCCTAGGTTCATTGGACCTTATAAGATCATGGAGATTCTTAATCCTGTTTCCTTTCGTTTACTTCTTCCAGGGACATTTAAGAGATCCATAACGTGTTCCACAAGTCCTTATTGAAGAGGTTTGTCGAGCCAGTGGTTCCTATGGCTGTGCCTCCTGACCCTGTTTTGGTTGAGGGCAATCTGGAGTATGTGGTTGAGAAAATATTGAATTCTCGTTTTTCTAGACGGAAACTCCAGTATTTGGTTAAGTGGAGAGGTTATGGTCAGGAGGACAATTCTTGGGTGTTTGCTTCGGACATCCATGCTAGGAGACTCATTCGTGCGTATCAGAGAGCTCATCCTGACCGACCTGGTTGCTCAAATGATGGTTCGGTGACCCTTCCTCAAGGGGGGGTACTGTTGTGAATGTGCTAGAAATGAATTCTGAGCAGAAGCTCCCTCTGGTGGTTACAAACAGTACTGAACTATCCAATGAAGATTGTGAAGATTGGCGATCAGGTGTTACTGACTGGTCTTATATAAGGGAGGTTCCCTCCCATCAGGGTTGCCGGTGATCAATTGTTCTGGTCTCATCTTTGATTCCTGTTCACTTTGTAGCTTGCTGTTTCGTGCCTGCATCTTCTGCTAACAGATAAGACATTTTCTTCTTTTAATTTTTTGTGCTTGCTTTTTGCATTTTGTCCTGCACTTCTGTGGTGGTCTGCCGGGTCCCCTCCGGGGGCTTGTGCTCCTCTCAGTTTGGTTCAGCCACTGTTGTTTGTTCATTTGCCTTTTCCAGTTTTTTCAGTGGCTGCTATTTAGTTTTTGTTACACCAGAGAACTAATTTAGGTGGTAGAGGTCGTGTGATCTCAGGTGTTTTTGTAATTAGTAGAGTTGGTACTTTTCAGAGTTTTTTGGGATTGCAGTAATTGACCTTCCTATCCTTTTCTATTTAGGAAGTTTGGGCCCCAACGTTTGCTCATACTATTTTCTGTCTGTGTCTGTATTTCCCCTTGTCTAACCGCCATTACATGTTTGGGGGCTTTCTATGTTCTTTGGGGATCTGCTCCGGGGCAGATAGTTTTCCTCTTTCTGTCTTTAGGTGTAGTTAGCTTCTCAGGCTGTGACGAGGCGTCTAGGACCAACGTAGGTACGCTCCACGGCTGCCTTTAGTTGTGGTGGTCAGTCAGGGTACTGCAATCCCATAGATTCCAACCTCTCTGGTGTATTTCCTTTTTTGCTTGCTCTCCTCAGCTACCAAATCATAACACACATGTGTTAATTCATAGTTTTGATGCCTTCAGTGTGATTCTACAATTTTCATAGCCATGAAAATACAGAAAAATCTTTGAATGAGAAGGTGTGTCCACACTTTTGGTCTGTACTGTATGTCATGGGGCCCCTCCTTTATACTTAGAGCACATAGTACAGACCGCTACTTTTTAGTTGAACCCCAACAGGTATGGCTATTTTTAATAACACATAATCCACGGAGGAAAATATCATCCATGGATATGAAGTGAAGGAGATAGAGAATTTTTACTAAAATTATTATTTTTATTTTAAAATATTTTTTAAAAAGGATAACATGAGAATACAGGAGTTTCCAAAAAATAATAAAAGAGATCTGGGATTAGAGATACTAAATATATTACAACAGTTCTAAGTATACAGATGCTTGAATTATATACAATTTTGATAGAATCTAAATGCACTTCAGCAGCTTGAGGTGCAGAAAAAGTAGGAAATGTTCTTTATAGGGATGTTTAACCCTTGCAAATGTCAGTATGTATAATAGGGAAATCAAAGAGGCATTAGTCAGCAGACTTGTGCCTTCATTAGATACATAGAACACATCTGAAACTTGCAAAGAAAACTCACAATGTTTCACCGCTGCTGAAGTGTTATAAGAACTGTCCCCCTGAATAGAAAGTGCATCAATAATGCAAGCATATCTTATTAGGGAGAAACGTTTAAACAGAGATTGCCTGCATGATACCCTAGACATACAAAAATATGCATATAAAAATACCCATGCCTGTCATGGAAACTTTTGAGTCCTCACGCTTTAAGGCAAGGAGAAACGTGGGTATAAATGTGTCAAAGTACTTACTTATAAGCCGACACCGTAATGGTGGAGGTACTAGAGGGACAGAATGCACGGCAAAAGTGTCTGCAGGGCTCTAATCCCAGCGCCCGACGGGCACCGTTTCGCTGAATAGCTTCTTCCGGGACGTGACCAATAAAAATTTCAATAAAAATAATAATTTTAGTAAAAATTCTCTATCTCCTTTACTTCATATCCATGGATGATATTTTCCTCCGTGGATTATGTGTTAATAATTTGATTGAAGTGTCAATTGCCTACAAGATTTAGGACTATGGGTTTAATGGCTATTTTTAAGTAAAGAATACACCAATATTTTAAAGAAATTCAAACATTTCGGACATTTAGAAATCAATTTGAAATACATTTTAGAGAATTGTTTACCAGATTATACCTTCACTATGCCAATGTCTGACTCCTGTCCAGGAGGGGCATTTACTCCCTCATCCTCAGGGAATGGCATCTTCCCCTGTCCATGTACGACCACTCTCAGTCCAGCAGCTGTGCTCATGCTACTGATATACTCCTGCTGCTCAATAAAAAGCTCCATTGTCAGACCTGTCAGTAAAGATGGTATAAATTAATATATATCAAACACACACTGTATAAAACTTAGCCCTCAAATCACATGTGATGCAAATCTAATAATTGCCTTAAATAAAGTGCATTCAGATGATCTTTCTGTAGTGGTATAATTAATAACTTATCTACTTGGAAAATATTTATTTCTTATATTTATACTGCTCAGAGCAAACTAAGATTGCATGAGCTGCAGTAGAGCTCTTCTTCAATAATGCAAAAGTAGAACATAGCATTACATTTATGCAGAAAAACTACAGAAAACTATATAAATTACAGGTACAATTTGCAAGATACATCTCCTATCACTCATGCCTCAGTCTTCTAATCTGACAATCATTAAAAAGTGATGAGGGAATCTCGTATGGCTCATAAGAGTTATAGGTTTAGGCTAGGGTCAGACATGCGAGAAACTCGCACGAGTCACTGCCGCCGGCACTCGAGACCGGAACGTGCGGCTGCATAGAAATACAGCTGTCCGAGTGCCGGCGGCAGTGAGGGTATTGACATGCAAGACTCGTGCGAGTTTCTCGCATGTCTGACCCCGGCTTTTGGGAAAAATGCTTAATATGACTTCACCATAACTGAAACCAGCCTTGGTGGCATTTAGGACTTCTACTTCTTTTCTTGAAGATTGATTTCTTGGTCCATTAAAGGTATAACAGTTCCCCAGCTTAGGATTCAGGAAAGGGGTGAAGAAGCTGAAAGAGAGAATGTATTAATTCATTTGTGTACACTGTTCAGTCAGAGTTGTGTATTTTTTCAAACCGACTCTGACAATCACATAAATATATACAGTCATGGCCAAAAGTGTTGACACCATGGAAATTGTTCCAGAAAATGAAATATTTCTCTCAGAAAATTATTGCAATTACACATGTTTTGTTATACACGTTTATTTCCTTTGTATGTATTGGAACAACACAAAAAAAACAGAGAAAAAAAGGCAAATTGGACATCATTTCACACAAAACTCCTATTATGTGTGGGACAAAATTGTTGGCAACTTTCAAAACTTGTGGGTAAAAGATTTTCAAACTCACCTGTGGCATGTAACCGGTGTGAGAAGTATAAAAATCACACCTTAAACCAGATAAAAAGGGAAGAAATTGACTCAGTCTTTACATTGTGTGTCTGTGTGTTTGCCACTTTAAGCATGGAGAACAGAAAGAGGAGAAGAGAACTGTGTGAGGAATTGAGAATCAAAATTCTTGAACAACGTCAACAACCTCAAGATTACAAGTCCATCTCCAGGGATCATGATGTCCCTTTGTCCATGGTGCACAATATAATCAAAAAGTTTTCAACTCATGACACTGAAGCTAATTTCCCTGGATGTGAACGTCAGAGACAAATTGATGGAAGGTTGCAAAGCAGGTGTTCCAAAGAAATTCAAACTGTTGTGCAGGCTCAGAGTGCATCAGTTTTTGCATGACCGTTGACATTTGAATGAAAAGAAATGTTGTGGCAGAATACCCAAGAGAACCCCACTGCTGACACAGAGACTAGAGATGGGCGGACACCTGGAGTTACAGAAAGTTCGAGTTCGGGTACCAGAATAGTACACGTGCCCAGGGGTGGGATTCAGCCGGTTCTCCCGGTTCGATGGAACCGCTTGTTAAAAAAGTAGGCAGTTCCCCGAACCGGGAGATTGAGAGGCGCAAACCGGTACCCCACTGCCTGGGTGGGCCGGCCGCACAGCAAATTGTGTGCGGTCGCCCGTGCCTGCTTTACTGTGTGATGTGATGCGGCCGGCAGCAGACACAGCCGCCCGCGTCACACAGTATCTGACCGGGAGCTGTGCACGCCGTCATCTTGACAGCTGCGCAGCTCCTTCTTCCTCCCTCTCTACTTCCGGTGTCGCGTTGGGCCTGCGCGATGACATCATAGTGCAGGCCTGACATGTACCGGACGCAGATGCTGGAAGCAGAGAGGATCTGCAGGGGAGCAGTGCAGCGGTGACTCTGAGGTAAGTATGGAAATTTTTTTTTTTTTTGTTCATAAAATGAATTGACCAGAGGCTGTATGGTGGAGGGGGCTGCACAGGGACTGTATGGTGGAGGGGCTGCACAGGGGCTGTATGGTGTAGGGGGCTGCACAGGGGCTGTATGGTGGAGGGGCTGCACAGGGGCTGTATGGTGGAGGGGGCTGCACAGGGACTGTATGGTGGAGGGTCTGTGCCTGAGCAAGGGCTGTATATGGTGGCTGTATGGTGGAGGGGGCTGCGCATGGTGGCAGGGGCTGTGGGGGCTGCACATGGTGGAGGGGGCTGTACATGTGGCGGGGGCTGTATTGTGGAGGGGGCTGCAGGCGGCCTGGGCACTGCACATGGGGAGCTGTATGGTGGAGTGGTCTGCGGCCTGGGGGCTGTACATGTGGCGGGGGCATTATTGTGGAGGGGGCTGTACAAGGGCTGTACATGGTGGTGGGGCTGTATGGTGGAGGGGGCTGCGGCCCGGGATCTGTACATGTGGCGGGGGCTGTATGGTGGAGGGGGCTGCGCAGGGGCTGTACATGTTGGTGGCCAGGAGCTGTATGGTGGAGGGGCTGTATGGTGGAGGGGCTGCGCCTGCGCAAGGGCTGTACATGGTGGCTGTATGGTGGAGGGGCTGCGCATGGTGGTGGGGGCTGTGGGGACTGCACATGGTGGAGGGGGCTGTACATGTGTCGGGGCTGTATTGTGGAGGGGGCTGCGGCCTGGGCACTGCACATGGTGGTGGGGGCTGCGGCCTGGGTACTGCACATGGTGGAAGGGGCTTCAGGGGGTTGTACATGTGGAGGGGTGGGATTCAGCCGGTTCTCCCCGGTTCGATGGAACCGCTTGTTAAAAAAGCAGCCGATTCCCCATATCGGGGAGTCCAGAGCCGCCATCCGGTTCAGTGACTACTCTCTCTTTTCCATGGACACAGGAGTACATGCTGGAGCCCCGAGGAGCACTTTAAAACTCGCACGTGATGTTCCACCAGAAGTGACATGCTGGAAGATGACCGGAAATTAGGTAATTTCGGGAGGAGATTGTGACGGAACTATGGAGGCACTTCAGGGAATGCTTCAGATCCATCACCGTGTCCTCGCCTTGGAATCGGTGATGTCGGCCATGTGAGCAGATCATGATATGTCCTGCACCGGGAGGCTCAGGTGGGCACTACAATGGGAGCCGAGCTGCTATAGTATCTTTATAGAATCTTTCTTTCTTTCTCCCTCTGTTTCTTTCTCTCTCTCTGTTCTTTCTTTCTCTCTCTGTTCTTTCTTTCCCCTTTTTGTCTTTCCCATCTTTCTTTCTCTCTCCCTCTCTTTTATTTCTTTCTTTCCCCTCTTTCTTTATTTCTCTGTTCTTTTTTCTGTCCACTCTTTCTCTCTCTGTTTTCTTTCTTTCTCTCTGTTCTTTTTCTTTCTTTCTTTCTCTCTGTTCTTTCTATCTCTCTGTTCTTTCTTTCCCCTCTTTGTTTTCTTCTTTCTCTGTTCTATCTTTCCCCTTTCTTTGTTTATTTATTTCGCTCTCTACTTTCTCTCTGTTCTTTCTTGCTTTCCCCTCTTTCTTTCTCTCTGTTTTCTTTTTTCTCTCTCTGTTCTTTCTTTTATTCAGTACCAGTGTGCCCACAGTACCAGTCACTGTGCCCTCAATAACAGTCAGTTTGATCACCAGTGCTAAATGAGTGTGGTTGGGGCGTGGACATAGGTATGACTAGTTGTGAAATGGGTATGGTTGGGGCGTGGCCTAAAAATTTGCCGCTGCGCGTGTTAGGGTCTGCAGAATGCACCTAATAGATATTGTAGAGAGGTGCGTTCGCAGCCCGGGGTCCACCGTGCAGGCGAAGCCCGCTGCTAGTAAGATGGCGAAAGTAGCGAACTCTGATATTCCGCACAGTCGCTAAAATAAACGCCGTAGCGCGCTGTGGCAGTAAGTGCGAACTCTGTTAATCCCCAGAGCCGCTAACGGGAATGCCACAGCGCTATATGGCGATAAGTGCGAACTCACTTAGTTTCAGTGAGCCGCAAAGTAAAACGCTAGGGCGCTGAACCAGCGTTATAAAGCGAACCCTGTTGCGTCACAGAGCCGCTGAGAAAAAGACTGTGTCCTGTTAGACTCACAGGGATACACAGATAACTGCTGTGCAGATAGCAGTCCGTGATCATGTAGACAGCAACGCAATCAAGCAATCTCCTCACCGGAGAAGCCGGTATTCTAGGGGCTTATTTCAGCCGAGCCCTAACCACATGCGTACATGATCACACTGGCGCATAGCACATAATGCAATTGATACTAGCGCATGGCGGCCCAGCCATGCCACCCTTTTATAGTAACAGCTACAGGACCTGCCAGAAACAAGGACCAATGAAACTGTTCCAGAAAACCAGTAGTCACAGGACCTTCCTGGCGGACCAATAGGAGCTGCTGCAGTACCTGAGCATGTGACCCCTCATCTCCAATGAGAGATCTCACCCTGAGCATGCTCAGAAGGGGAAAACAAGGACTTTGTCCTAAAGACGTCTGCTCGCCGCTAACCAGTACTGTCCACAATAGCAGAGCCTGGAGAGGCAGCAGTAATCCTCTGCACACTGTTAGACTGGGCGAGACGCTGGGACCGACGTCTAAGCTGAGCAGGATCCACTGCGACACAGATAGATGGGGGACCACAGCGGGACTGGTTCGAGACTCCCCTTGTGCAGCAGTGGGAACTCGAACCCTAACATTACCCCCTTCTCTGGGCCTCGCTGTGCTCAAAGGCAGCGATGAGCTGCGGAGCGTGAACATGCTTGGCAGGCTCCCAAGACCTATCCTCAGGCCCATAGCCCCTCCAGTCCACCAAATAAAACTTTTTGCCCCGTACCACCTTACACCCTACGATGGCGTTCACCTCATGGTCATCTGTAGACGAACCCGATGTCCCGGCAGATGACTCGGAAAACTGGGACATGAGCACGGGTTTCAGGAGGGATACGTGAAAGGTGTCGGAGATACCCAGACGTGGTGGAAGAGTCAAACGGTATACCACAGGGTTAACCTGCTCGAGGACCTTGAAAGGACCCAGGTAGCTTGGTGCCAACTTAGTGGACTCAACTCGCAGCCTAATGTTACGGGCGGAGAGCCACACCAAGTCCCCAGGAGCAAATGTTGGAGCGGGGCGCCGATGTGCGTCGGCAGAGGACCTCATCCTCTCCTTGGATGCCTGAATGGCATCCTGGGTACGGTCCCAAATGTCCCGTGCCTCCACAGCCCAGTCTGACACCCTGGAGTCGGCGGAAGACACGGGCATGGGCACCGGAACCCGCGGATGCTGACCGTAGTTTAGGAGGAATGGAGTCTGTCCGGTGGAATCAGCCACAGCATTGTTTAGTGCAAACTCAGCCAATGGTAGCAAGGATGCCCAGTCATCCTGCCTGGCTGAGACAAAATGTCGTAGATAGGTGACCAAGGTCTGGTTGGCCCTCTCTACCAACCCATTCGTCTCAGGATGGTACGCTGAAGAGAGATTTAACTCAATACTGAGTAGACGACAAAGCTCTCTCCAGAACCGAGACGCAAACTGGGGACCTCGGTCACTGACAATTTTGTCCTGCATGCCGTGTAGACGGAAGATGTGCCTAACAAACAACGCTGCCAGAGCCCGTGCAGAAGGTAACCGTGGTAGCGGCACCAGATGCACCATTTTGGAAAAATGGTCGGTGATTACCCAAATGATGGTGCAACCCCGAGACTTGGGCAAGCCCACCACAAAGTCCATCCCAACCATCTCCCAGGGCCTGTCTGCCACTGGCAAAGGGAAAAGTAACCCAGCTGGCCATTGTCGTTGAGACTTATTCTTGGCGCAGGAGACACACGCCCGAACATAGTCCCCAAAATCACGGACCATATGCGGCCACCAGTATGTCCTTGCCAGCAACTCAGATGTCCTCTTTGCTCCAAAGTGTCCACCCACCCTGGACGAATGTGCCCAAGAGAGTACCTCTGGTCGCAAATTGGTAGGCACAAAAGTCTTGCCCGGGGGCACAGACTCTAGCGAAACCGGGGCCACTGTTCTCAGGCTCTCTGTGGGGACAATAAGCCGAGGCTCCTCCACCTCCTACTCAGAGGACACCACAGAGCGAGAGAGACCGTCGGCACGAATGTTCTTCTCTCCCGAGAGGAAATGGAGTGTGAAATGAAACCGGGAGAAGAACAAGGACCATCTGGCCTGGCAAGAATTAAGCCGCTGGGCTGTTTGAAGATATACCAAATTCTTGTGGTCGGTGAAGACTTGGAAGGGAAAGCGAGCCCCCTCCAACAGATGTCTCCACTCAGAGAAAGCCAATTTCATTGCTAGCAACTCCCTGTCCCTGATGGAATAATTCCTCTCCGCTGGTGTGAAGGTCTTAGAGAAGAAGAAACAAGGATGCTTTCGACCTTGAGCATCCTTTTGAAAGAGGATTGCTCCAGCACCAACAGATGAGGCATCCACCTCCAATATGAATGGCTTATCAACATCAGAGAGGCGTAGAATGGGAGCGCTAGCAAACTGAGACTTAATTGAGATGAAAGCCTTGGAGACTTCCTCAGACCACAATTTGGGATTTGCTCCCTTCTTGGTGAGGGCTACCAAGGGAGCTACCAAAGTTGAGAAATGGGGAATGAACTGGTGATAATAATTAATGAACCCCATAAAGCGCTGCACCGCTTTAAGGGAATGGGGTTCTTGCCAGTCCATCACAGCTTGTAATTTGGCAGGATCCATAGCCAATCCCTGGGCGGAGATGATATAGCCCAGGAATGGTAAAGACTCCTGCTCAAACACGCATTTCTCCAACTTTGCATAAAAGGAATTTGCCCGCAAGAGGTCGAAGACTCTGCAGACATCTTTCCGGTGGGAGTCAATATCTGGAGAGAAGATGAGAATATCATCCAGATAGACCATGACTGAGGTGGAAAGCATATCCCGGAAGATGTCATTAACAAAGTCTTGGAAAACGGCTGGGGCATTACAGAGCCCGAAAGGCATCACCAGATATTCATAGTGCCCATCCCTGGTATTAAAAGCCGTCTTCCACTCGTCCCCCTCGCGGATGCGAATCAGGTTGTAAGCACCCCGCAGGTCTAATTTGGTAAATACTCTTGCTCCCTGGAGCCTATCAAAGAGCTCAGAAATTAAAGGCAGCGGGTATTTATTCTTAACGGTAATGGCGTAAAGACCCCTGTAATCTATGCAGGGACGTAATTCTCCGTTCTTCTTTTGCACAAAGAAAAACCCTGCCCCAGCAGGTGACACTGACTTCCTAATGAACCCTCTTGCCAGATTTTCCTGAATGTATTGGGACATAGCCTCCGTCTCCGGGAGAGAGAGAGGATAGACCCTTCCCGGGGAGGTTCTGCTCCAGGTAAGAGGTCAATAGGACAGTCATAGGGGCGGTGAGGCGGAAGCGTCTCCGCAGCCTTTTTGGAGAACACGTCTACATAGGACCAATAGCACTTGGGAAGGGAAGTGAGATCTGCGGGTATCCCTGTAGTAGCAACCTGAACACACTCCCTCACACATCTACCTCTACAAGACTCACTCCAACCCTGTATCTTCCCAGAGGACCACTCAATATGTGGGGAGTGATGACGAAGCCAGGGTACTCCCAGCAGAGCCTGATCTATACTCTCAGGAAGGACAAGGAAAGAAATAATCTCCTGATGGGAAGGAGACATAGCTAATGTGAGAGGGATTGTCTGATGTGTGATCCGTGAGGGCAGTATGGAGCCATTCACCACTTGAACAGTCACCAGTTTGGCGAGCATCACCTGAGGTATTGTGTGACGGAGAGCAAAAGCAGAGGACATAAAGTTCCCCTCTGCTCCAGAATCCACACAAAGCTCAACTGTTAGAGTGGATGGACCAAAAGAGATTGTCCCTTTAAAGGACAGCTTGGAGGCAAATGCTGCTGACTCTATTGGCATAATGTCCTAACTGCTGACAATTGTTACAAACCACGGGCCGAGTCTTAGGTCCCGTTCGAACAACCTCCATGACCTCCGGGGAGTCGGGCGCCTGAATGGGAGATTCTAGAGGTTTGGCAAAGGTAGGAGCTAGCCGAAACCTCCGTCTACACTGGGCCCGCTCCAACCTCCGCTCGTGAAAGTGAAGGTCGATGCGGGAAGATATGGAGATAAGCTTCTCCAGAGAGGTAGGAATCTCCCTGGTGGCCAAGGCGTCCTTTACATGGTCAGCCAGACCTCTCCAGTATACCGGTATAAGGACCTTATCCGGCCACTCTAACTCAGAGGCCAGAATTCGAAATTGGACTGAAAACTGACTGACCAAGCTCGAACCCTGTGACATTGCCAGCAGTCAGAGCGCTGAATCGTGGGTGACCTGAGGGCCTAAAAAGACCTTTTTAAGAGCCTCCAGAAACCGAGGAGCACTCCGCACCACGCGATCGTCACGCTCCCACAGCGGCGTTGCCCATTCCAAAGCTCTGCCCGACAGAAGTAACACTATGAAACCCACTTGTGACCGCTCTGTGGGAAAACGTGCGGCCAGAAGCTCGAGTTGTATAGAGCACTGACTCACGAATCCCCGACAATGTTTGCCGTCGCCAGAAAACTTGTCTGGAAGCGGAAGATGGGACAAGGTCGGAGCAGAGGTGTTGGAGGACAAACTGGCTGACGCTGTGCTAGCAGCCTGAACAGCGACTGCAGTCACATCCACAGCTGAGGTTGTGCGCTCGAGAGCCGCCAACCTACCCTCCACCTGCTGGATGAACTGCCGTAGGCGCTGGTCGTCCGCCATTTTACTAGCCAGACCCTGGCGCTAGTATCATGTTAGGGTCTGCGGAACACACCTAATAGATATTGTAGAGAGGTGCGTTTGCAGCCCGGGGTCCACCGTGCAGGCGAAGCCCGCTGCTAGTAAGATGGGGAAAGTAGTGAACTCTGTTATCCCGCAGAGTCGCTAAAATAAACGCCGTAGCACGCTGTGGCAGTAAGTGCGAACTCTGTTAATCCCCAGAACCGCTAACGGGAATGCCACAGCGCTATATGGCGATAAGTGCGAACTCACTTAGTTTCAGTGAGCCGCAAAGTAAAACGCTAGGGCGCTGAACCAGCATTATAAAGCGAACCCTGTTGCGTCACAGAGCCGCTGAGAAAAAGACTGTGTCCTGTTAGACTCACAGGGATACACAGATAACTGCTGTGCGGATAGCAGTCCGTGATCATGTAGACAGCAACGCAATCAAGCAATCTCCTCACCGGAGAAGCCGGTATTCTAGGGGCTTATTTCAGCCGAGCCCTAACCACATGCGTACATGATCACACTGGCGCATAGCACATAATGCAATTGATACTAGCGCATGGCGGCCCAGCCATGCCACCCTTTTATAGTAACAGCTACAGGACCTGCCAGAAACAAGGACCAATGAAACTGTTCCAGAAAACCAGTAGTCACAGGACCATCCTGGCGGACCAATAGGAGCTGCTGCAGTACCTGAGCATGTGACCCCTCATCTCCAATGAGAGATCTCACCCTGGGCATGCTCAGAAGGGAAAAACAAGGACTTAGTCATAAAGACGTCTGCTCGCCGCTAACCAGTACTGGCCACAATAGCAGAGACTGGAGAGGCAGCAGTAATCCTCTGCACACTGTTAGACTGGGCGAGACGCTGGGACCGACGTCTAAGCTGAGCAGGATCCACTGCGGACGGAGATGGATGGGGGACCGCAGCGGGACTGGTTTGAGACTCCCTTGAATGGGGAGCTTGAACATCCGGTGTTTGCCACACTGTCATATACGCTGCTGATTGGTGGTAAAATCATCACCGACAGTCAGACAGCCGCAGTTTCCACTCTGTCAAAAGTCGGTGTGAGCCAGTAGCTGTGATCGGAGGTATAAAGTTTACCTCCAGTTATTGGTGAATGAGCTGCTGCAAACTCAGCAGCGGTGATGTCATCGAAGTTACTGCCTGTCACTGTCACAGACCCCAGCTGTGAGTTTTTCCTGGCTGGTTATCAAAAATATAGGGGAACCTATGCCATTTTTTTCTTAAGTATTTACAGCACAATTCTGTCATCAGCCGCTCCTGCCCCTCACTGTTATTAGCGTCAGCAGGTGTCAGATGATGGGAGTTGTAGTTCCATCAGCTGACACCAGTCACCAGAGGTAAACTTTATACCTCCGATCACAGTTGAGCACTCACGCTTTCTTTTGACAGCGTGGGAACCGCGTCTGTCTGACCGGCAGGGATGATTTTTCCTCTGATCAGAAGCGATGTTTGCTGCAGTGTCATGCACATGACAGAGTGACAAACACCCGGTGTTCAGGGGGCCAAACCCGAACAGCAACACGGACTTCCTGGTGATGTCCATGTTCAGTGTCCGTGCCCGAACAGTAGATGTTTGGTACGGACGCCAAACTTTACTGTTGGGTTCTCCCATCTCTAACAGACACATAAAAACACTAGACTGCAGTTTGCCGAAATGTATGTGAGTAAGGAAAAATCCTTCTGAGAAAGCGTCTTGTGGACAGATGACACCAAGATAGACTTTTTTGTTAAAGCACATTACTGTTTACCGAAAACGGAATGACACCTACAAAAAAGAAAACATTACCAACAGTCAAATACGGTTATTGTTTTGCTGCCAGAATATCACATTGTATGATCTTTAAATAATTAAATTGCATTTTATTGCATGAAATAAGTATTTGATCAACTACCAATCAGTAAGAATTCTGGACCTCACAGAGATGTTATTTTTTCTTTAAGAAGCTGTCCTACTCTGCACTCATTACCTGTATTAATTGTATCTGTTTGAACTCATTACCTATATAAAAGACAACTGTCCAGTGTCCACACACTCATTCACACTCCAACCTCTCCAACATGGCCAAGACAAAAGAGCCATCTAAGGACACCAGGGACAAAATTGCAGACCTGCACAAGGCTGGGATGGGTTATATGACAACAGGCAAACAGCTTGGTGAGAAGGCAACAACTGTTTGCACATTAGAAAATGGAAGGAACACAGAATGAATGTCAATCTTCCTTGTTCTCCATGCAAGATCTCACCTTGTGGGGTAAGGATAATTCTGAGAAATGTCAGGAATCAGCCCAGCACTACACAGGAGAACCTGGTCAATGACCTGAAGAGAGCTGGTACCACAGTCTCAAACATTACAGTTAGTAACACACAACGCTGTCATGTATTAAAATCCTGCAGGGCAAGCAAGGTCCCCCTGCTCATGCTAGCACATGTCCAGGCCCATTTGAAGTTCGTCAATGACCATCTAGATGATCCAGAGGTGGCATGGGAGAAGATCATGTGGTTAGATGAGACCAAAACAGAACTTTTTGGTACCAACTCCACTCGCCATGTTTGGAGGAAGAAGAAGAATGAGTACAACCACAAGAACACCATCCCAAATGTGAAACATGATGGAGGAAACATCATTCTTTGGTTGCGCTTTTCTGAAAAGGGGACATGATGACTGCACTGTATTGAAGGGAGGATGGATGGGGTCATGTATCACAGGATTTTGGCCAACAACCTCCTTCTCTCAGTAAAAGCATTGAAGATAGGTCATGGCCGGGTCTCCCAGCATGACAATGACCCGAAACACAGAGCCACGGCAACTATGGAGTGGTTCCATAAGAAGCATTTCAAGGTCCTTGAGTGGCCTAATCAGTCTCCAGAACTGAACCAAATAGAAAATCTTTGTAGGGAACTGAAACTCAATATTGACCAGCTACAGCCTGGAAACCTGAAAGATCTGGAGAAGATTTGTATGGAGGAGTGGGTCAGTATCCCTACTGCAGTGTTTGCAAACTTGGTCAAGAACTACAAGAAACGTTTTACCTCTAATTGCAAACAAAGGTTTCTGTACCAAATATTAAGCTTTGTTTTTCTATTGTATCAAATACAAAAAGCAAATAAATTATGAAAAAATCATACAATGTCATTTTCTGGATTTTTTTTAAAGATCATGTCTCTCACAGTTGAAGTGTACCTACGATAAAAATTACAGACCTCTCTATTCTTTCTAGGTGGGAAAACTTGCAAAATCGGCAGTGTATCAAATTCTTTTTTTTTCCCCACGGTGTGTATATACGTATATATACTGTGTATATATACAGGTCCTTCTCAAAAAATTAGCATATAGTGCTAAATTTCATTATTTTCCATAATGTTATGATTACAATTAAACTTTCATATATTTTAGATTCATTACACACCAACTGAAATTTGTCTTGTCTTCTATTGTTTTAATACTGATGATTTTGGCATACAACTCCTGATAACCCAAAAAACCTGTCTCAAAAAATTAACATATTTCAACCGTCCAATAAAATAAAAGTGTTTTTTAAAAACAAACAAAAAAACCATCAAATAATAAAGTTCAGTTATGCACTCAATACTTGGTCGGGAATCCTTTTGCAGAAATGACTGCTTCAATGCGGCGTGGCATGGAGGCAATCAGCCTGTGACACTGCTGAGGTGTTATGGAGGCCCAGGATGCTTCGATAGCGGCCTTAAGCTCATCCAGAGTGTTGGGTCTTGCGTCTCTCAACTTTCTCTTCACAATATCCCACAGATTCTCTATGGGGTTCAGGTCAGGAGAGTTGGCAGGCCAATTGAGCACAGTAATACCATGGTCAGTAAACCATTTACCAGTGGTTTTGGCACTGTGAGCAGGTGCCAGGTCGTGCTGAAAAATGAAATCTTCATCTCCATAAAGCATTTCAGCCGATGGAAGCATGAAGTGCTCCAAAATCTCCTGATAGCTAGCTGCATTGACCCTGCCCTTGATGAAACACAGTGGACCAACACCAGCAGCTGACATGGCACCCCACACCATCACTGACTGTGGGTACTTGACACTGGACTTCAGGCATTTTGGCATTTCCTTCTCCCCAGTCTTCCTCCAGACTCTGGCACTTTGATTTCTGAATGACATGCAAAATTTGCTTTCATCAGAAAAAAGTACTTGGACCACTTAGCAACAGTCCAGTGCTGCTTCTCTGTAGCCCAGGTCAGGCGCTTCTGCCGCTGTTTATGGTTCAAAAGTGGCTTTACCTGGGGAATGCGGCACCTGTAGCCCATTTCCTGCACACGCCTGTGCACGGTGGCTCTGGATGTTTCTACACCAGACTCAGTCCACTGCTTCCTCAGGTCCCCCAAGGTCTGGAATCGGTCCTTCTCCACAATCTTCCTCAGGGTCCGGTCACCTCTTCTCGTTGTACAGCGTTTTCTGCCACATTGTTTCCTTCCAACAGACTTCCCATTGAGGTGCCTTGATACAGCACTCTGGGAACAGCCTATTTGTTGAGAAATTTCTTTCTGGGTCTTACCCTCTTGCTTGAGGGTGTCAATGATGACCTTCTTGACATCAGTCAGGTCGCTAGTCTTACCCATGATGGGGGTTTTGAGTAATGAACCAGGCAGGGAGTTTTTAAAAGCCTCAGGAATCTTTTGCATGTGTTTAGAGTTAATTAGTTGATTCAGAAGATTAGGGTAATAGGTCGTTTAGAGAACCTTTTCTTGATATGCTAATTTTTTGAGACAGGTTTTTTGGGTTATCAGGAGTTGTATGCCAAAATCATCAGTATTAAAACAATAAAAGACCTGACAAATTTCAGTTGGTGTGTAATGAATCTAAAATATATGAAAGTTTAATTGTAATCATTACATTATGGAAAATAATGAAATTTAGCACTATATGCTAATTTTTTGAGAAGGACCTGTATATATGTATATATACATATACAAATATATATAATATATATATATATATATATATATATATATATTACACACCGTTGGGAAAATAAGTTATTTGTATGTCCTTTGTATCCACTGCCAAAGGATCTGGCAGTGGATACAAAGTCACTAAGAAGTAAATCATCTGTGACATACTGTGCTATTTATCAATGCATGCCATGACATTTCCAGTCTTTGTAGAACGCTTCCTTGAACTCAAAACTATGAGTTACCCTAGCATATTCTAGCTCTTACTATGTTCATTCTATTTCTACAAGGACATTTACCTCAAATATTAAAGGATAACTAAACTTATAACACATTCACGACATACAGTGTGACGTAAACTTACGTCCCTGCCATTATGTCCCTGCCTTTGATGTGGGCTTGCAAGCCAAGCCCTCATCTTCTCTGCCCATGACGGCGACTTAATCAGCCATCACGTGCATCTTACAGCAACAAGTTCGGCCTGTGGCTGTTAACCTGCTAAATCCTGCTGTAAATCTCTGACAGGAGCATTTAACATGCGCCCATAGGGGCACATGCCGTTCCATGCTCCCATCGGCATGCCCATGACGTGATCTAGGGGCACCGATGGGTGGTCATGACATCTGGGGGTTTGCTGAAGACTCTGCGCCTGTCAATATGATTTTTCCGGGAAACCACCCTGAGGCTGGTATTCTATCAAGATTTTCTCTGTACATAGCAGTGCTGGAGCACTGCTATGTATAGCACAAATGATCGGATGGTCGCAGCTTCAAGTCCCCTAAAAGGTCTATTAAATCCAGGAAAATGTGAAAAAAACGTTTTCAAAAATATTAAAAAAATGTAAATAAACACAAAACTTCAAATCACCCCCCTTTTACACCATTAAAAAATAAAACAACTAAAAATGCCATATACACATATTTGGTATTGCTGCATTTGTAAAAGTTTGATCAATCAAAATATAAAATAAAATAATCCGATTAGTAAACGTTGTAGTGGGTAAAAAAATCAAAACACCAGAAATACGTGTTTTTGACCGCCAGAAAAAAATAAAATGCAATAAGAGGAGATCAAAACATTGTATCTACACGAAAAATTATATCAGTAAAAATGTAAGCTAAGGGCGCATTCCCATATTCCGAAAAATGAAAACCGTAGAGGTCTCAGAGAATGGCAACGGAAGTGAAAAAAAAATTCTTGCAAATTTCCACACTTTTTTTCACCACTTAAAACAAAATACATATTTGGCCACTGTATACTTGTATTGATCTGGAAAATTATATTGCCAGGTTAGTTTTATCATATAGTGAACATGGTAAATAAACCCCCCCAAGTAATTGTGAAATTGCACTTTTTTTTGCAATTTCAACACACCCGTTTTCCGGTCCATCACATGATAAAATGAATGATGTTACTCAAAAGTACAACTCGTCCAGGAAAAAATAAGATCTCATATGGATATATTTACAGAAGCATAAAAAAGTTATGGCTCTTGGAATAAGGGAAGGAAAGAACGAAAGAGAAAAAACAGAAAATGGCCACAGCATGAAGGGGTTATACATGGTTTGTTATGTAATAGCTACATTTTAGCAGCTTTGATCTGTCTAGGTCTTGAAACTCCAGTCAAGATATGCTCAGATTATTCTCAAGTATGAGCAGACTGGTGTGGTCAAGACTTTCTATTGAGCCTTTACACCGAAGCAGTTCTTGCCCCTTGCCTTTATCAGTGATAATGCCTTTTTAAAAAGTGTCTTCTTAGCAAAATTAGTAAAATATGGCATCTATACAAGTGAATGGCATTTTTATATAACACAAGGAGTGTTCAAGTCAAGCAAAGAGAGTGCTACTAGCATAAAGTGACTCTATTTCAGATCATATACAAGCTCCTTCACAACCTTTGTGGCTCTACTTTGGAGCAACATAAAAAGTATGTTAAGATTTTGCATTAATACCAAGCAACAAGGAAAAGTCAGTTATTGCAGTCACTTTAACATCATATTCAATATGGTTCCAAGAAGCTAAATTTAACCATGCTAACCTTTCATTGCAGGACATATCATGAAAGACACAGGAAATCAGCATGTCTTCTAGCTGGTGTCCTAACGTCATCTGTTCTTGGGTACTTAGCCGAGACATAGCAAAAGCAAATTTCCTTTCCCATGCATTACTGTTTAGACCATGTTCCTTTTCGTGATCTGACATCAGTGATAACTGGTCATTTAGAACCTTGTATCTTGATGAATTAAGATGGGATTTACGCGCCCGATTAAGATTGCAAAAAGTGATGGCTGGAAATGGAAGCCGAGCACTGTTCACCAGTATAACCTTCTCTTGTGTGGGATACTGAAGATAGGTAGCCGTTAACTGACTGCACTGCCATAACATGCAGCCTAATACTAGAAACACAAAAGCTGCCCAGCAACAGCTTCTCCATCGGTTCTGAGAATGTATGATGTTTGGCACTCCATGAGCACTAGTGTGACGAAGAGTATGGATGCAAATTGAACGTAAAGAAGTTCTCTGCTGAAATCCCATGATGGTGAAAAAATTAAAACATCAAGCATTCATCACTTATACGCAATAAGGTATTGAGGAAAAAATGATGATCGTTCCTTAATATGATACTTAGTGCTTTCAGGAGTTTACGAGTCCAGTAACCGGAATGATAAAATGTATAGCAAGGTAAGCTAAGGCTATGATTTATATATACCTGACTATGGTAATTAATGACAATGGCCTCCAAGGAGAGAATGTCCTACTGTTAATTAGCAGGCATGTAATTAAAACTAAAGAAAGCTGCTTTCAATAAGATTTTTGAAGTCCTAGCACAGGGATTTCAGATCTAGAAGCTTAGCGATTTTGTCAGCGCAGTCAATAATATTTAGCCTTTACAGTCGTGCTTTAATTAATTTTTGTTTATTATCTATGCTGTTACTTTTACTTGTAATATTAGATTATATTTTGTGGTGTATAATTTTAGATGCAGTATTAGTGAACAGTTATTTATATAATTCTCTAGTAAATACATTTTATTTTTCACTGTAATTATTCTTTGCATTGTTATGTGATTGCCGTAAGAGAAAGAAAGGTCTCTCTCAACTTTACAAGCCATATTTTGATAAAACTTGTGTTTATTAAAACAAAGATTGAAGTAAAGCACCAGAAGAAGAGATGATCCTCTAGTAGCTCAGATTTTATCTAAAAAACTAGGTCAATTTGCAATAGGATCCAATCCCAACAGACCACCATTTGAAGCTGCCGGTGGAGACAATCAATTAAACTATTTGTCACATTTTTTGTGTTATGAACTTGCCCATGGGAGTAGTTAAAACGTAGACTGCAATGTAATTATATTTGATTTGTCCTTGATCTGTATAGCACAAGTCTGGCAGGTCAAATAATTTTCTTTGTTGAGTTCAAGGCATCTCAATCCAGCACTGATCACAACCTTAAATAAACCATCATGTCAGGAAGATTTAACATCTACAATATAAGAAGCCATATGATAGAAGACCAATCTATCATAGATAGTCAACCCTACTGAGAAAGCAGAAATAGTAAAACAAAGTACAAATAAACAATGAAGAACATCACCATTAACTTAGTCAATAATGATAACCCAACGACAACTAACAAACACTTCACTTTATAAGGTAACATAAATTAGTTCTATTATATGCTATTAAAGTCATAGAATTAAGGAATTTTTTTAAAGTCCGATACATTTTTATTTTCATACATGTAACTTCTAATAACCAAACAAAGAAAAACAGTTAAATTATCCAAAAATGGTGCAAATATTATTAAGACAGACTAAGCATGCAATAAAAGGATATTCTCATGTTAATATATTAAAGGGAATCTGTCACGCCCTGGGACACTTTTAAGCTATTACTATGGGCATACAGGTAAAGAAATGTTAATCTAGTCTTACCTGTATGCTTCATTGTTGAGGTTTAGATGTGGAATTTTATTTCATTATGCTAATGATTTCTTCCAGGCTCCGGTGCGTGCAGTGTCTGGAAGAAATCCCTGCCTCCGCTCTGCATTATACTATCACCCCCCTCCAATGCATGTCACACTGACCTGTGACGTGCAGTTGTGGCTCCAGAATTCCGTGCATTCGCCCTGCACTCGCCCGACAATCTGTACATCTTCCTTCTCTCTATGGTCAGCGTATGCAGCATTTTGTGTGCCAGCCCACAAGAACCAGATCATAGAAAGAAGGAAGATGTACAGATTGTCGATGAAGTGCAGGGCGCATGCATGGAATTCAAGCACCACACCTTCTCGTCACAGGTCAGTGTGATGTGCATGTGAGGGTAGTGTAATGAAGAGCAGAGGCAGGGATTTCTTCCAGGCACAGCACGCCCAGGAGCCTGGAAGAAATCATTAACATAATTAAATTAAAACTTCTTTTCTCCACATCTAGAGAACAACTATGCGACATACAGGTAAGACTAGATTAACATTTCTATTACCTGTATGCCCATAGTAATGGTGAAAAGTGTCTCAAAGCGTGACAGATTTCCTTTAATTTAGACAGCATGAAAATAAGTTTACAGTTGACTTGCTTCTTCTACCTGCTTGTATCCTCCTAATCTGAAAACTTCTATCTTACATTAGTCTACAGCTTTTTGTCAAGAAGACCAACCACCAGAACCTGGCCAAGTGCGTGCAGTAGCTGCATTCCAACAGGAGACTCCTAAGATCCCAAGTACCTTGCCGGCGCCCGCCTGATGAAGTTTTTTTTTTTTTCAAACAGTATTCTATCCAGTATGTTAAATAGGGGGCAGGTCACTGAGGGATCAGTGACCTGTGATAAGCCCATACAGATGAATATGTAAGCAGAGCACCACATAAAGACCCCCACAGGCCTCCCTGAAGCATGAGAATCTCATTAACTGAAAACTACAAATACACAAGACGGAATTCATCAACCAAGGTATCACTGTAATCAGTATAATGGCGCCGACCTGACATTGTGTGTAGGTTACTGTGCACAATCCAGCTGACAGGTTCCCTTTAAGCTTCACTATATAAAGTCTTGCTTTTTTTTGTGAGTCGAGCTGTGGTTATTGCCAAACATATGCTGCATTCATTTCTGCTGCAGCTTTTGTTAAAAAATTCTTCTGCATTTAACTGTCCAAGCAAAGTGAATATGATTTCATGAAAACACATGCTCGCTGTGCATCTAAAGACATTTGTGAACTGTGTGTTTTTGTGTTTTCAGTGTTTTTTTTCCTGAATAAACTTTTCTGTACTGTAAAAACACATTAAAAATGCTTCTTCAAATTGCACCAAAAAAGCATCAAATAAGGAGGAACAGCAGCAAAAAGTGCAGCAAAAATGCAATATTCAGAGAACATTGTTATTACATCATGTGGCTGGACAACAGCAGAAAAATATGGATAAAAAGCAGCAGAACAATTGAAGGATGTACACTACGTGTGAATACAGCTTCAGTTTCATATTTTTCTTACATTTTTATGGATTTAATGAAGAAAAAAATCTATCATGTTATTTTTTTACACCATTTATCAATCAACATAAATTGTTCACTGTATTTTACGGGTATTTACAATTACAGGGATACCAAATTTGTCTGTTATTTGCTGATTTGTAATATTTACTTTTTAAAAGTGCATTATTAACGTCATAATTGCAATTGTTTTTCTTTTTTTTTAATTTTTTTATGTTTTATACCGAGAAAAAAATTTGTAACTTTTATTTTACCTCAATAATTCAGGTATAAGGAAATGCACTGGTGTATAGCAATCTAGCTCTAATGTATGTACTAGTACAATGTGTCTGTAATGAAGAATTAGAGAAGGTGATGACAGAATACACTACAGCGCTAGAGAAAAATAAGTGGATGACACTCTCCGTTTCTCTCTGTGTACATGGATGCCCCTCTCTGTGTCTGGCAGGAGGATGCTCCTGCAACAGACTTTCGCTCAACAGGACCTTGTCATTAGCACTACGCCGAGCTGAGAGCTGTATGACTGCTACTAATACGTACCCCACTTACAAGAGGCATTGCAACTAACTTTACTATATACACTGTATAGTGTCACATCTAAGCAGACTCGCTGTGGCTAATCAAGAGACACCTCGGGCACCGTGATCTCCTGAAATTTATGAATTTTATTCATTTTGGGCATATATTACTTGTTAATAATTAGTGGAGATATCTACAGCCACTGGATTGTGCTAAAATACGGCATAGAGATACTGAGCACACCCACGTCCTTTGGTGGCTCACCAGCTTGTGTGCATCACAACCATATGTGTTTTACCTACATGTCTGGTTTTAACCTCACTTTGCTTCATACCCTATGTACTCTATTTTTCGCTAGTAGCTTGGTAGTATATTCTGTCATCACCTTGACCACACTGCTGACAGGCTAGCACACAGAGCTATATTTTTACCAATACTTTGTGAGCGCCAGTGTGTTATTTTCTCTTTTAAGAGTTAGAGAAGTAGAGAAAATTCCCCTATACTTGGCATGCAAGAAGTTGCGTGTTTGTAACCTAGGAAAAACCAGAATTCAAGAAAATTGAAGAATGAGTTAATTAATTGAATGCAAGTATGTACAACGCATAGACAGATGGGAGCTTCTACTCCCTAGTAGGAAGAGGAGGAGGACCCACTACTGAGCAATGAACTCCTCAGCTACTTACGCTGTGAGCCTGAATGACAAGGATTTCAATTTTACACTCAGACCAAAATCAGACATGTCAATCATTTTTCCGCGGACTGCAAAATCACAATCAAAAAGTTTATTAACTCTTCAGGTGCTTCACGAGAACTAAAGAAATGTGGAAGGAAAAAATGAACATTTTAATTTTTTCACAAAAAATTTACTTTGGAACCAAATTTTTTTATTTTCACAAGGGTATCAGGAGAAAATGAACCACAAAATTTGTTGTGCAATTTCTCCTGAGTACAACAATACCCTGTATGTGGGGGAAAACCACTGGGTGCATAGCAGGGCTCAGAAGGGAGGAAGCACCATTTGACTTTTTGAACACAAAATTGACTGGAATCAATGGTGGTGCCATGTTGCGTTTGGAGACCCCCTGATGTACCTAAACAATGGAATCCCCCAATTCTAACTCCAACCCTAACCCCAACACACCCTAACCCTAATCCCAACCAATAACCATAACTATAACCACAAAACTAACTCTAACACACCCCTAGTCCTAATCCCAACCCTATCCGTAATCCCAGCCATAACCATAACCCTAACCCTAGCCCAACCCTAACTTTAGCCCAACCGTAACCCTAGCCCAACCCTAACCCTAACTTTAGCCCAACCCTAACTTTAGCCCAACCCTAATTTTAGCCCAACCCTAACTTTAGTCCAATCCTAACCCTAATGGAAAAATTAAAATAAATAATTTTTTAAAATTATTTTTACTTAACTAAGGGGGTGATAAAGGGGGTTTGATTTACTATTTTTCTATTTTGAACACTGTGATATGGTCTATAACAGTGATCAAAATGAACCAATAGGAAAAATATCCTATTGTTGCCGGGTGCCAGCCAGCAGATCCCAGCAGGCGCACTGCGCATGCGCCCGCCATTTTCTTCCGGCGGCCACGGGACAGGATCAGGGGATGCAGGAGAGTCCAGGGACACCAAAGGTACCAAGAGAGAATTGGGGAACCCGTTTCTCTCTCCTCTGATGTGCGATCACATCAGAGGAGAGAGAAATTAAATGCGATATTGGACTTTTTTTTTTGCGGTCCCCGTTATTTTGTTAATAATGGCAATCGCAACTCTGGGGTTGGTAAAAACCGACCCGAATCATGTTCTCTGGGTGGCTGAGACCCTGGAGAAATTCCGATTCTGAGAGGCGCTACACACTTATTTCTCAGAGCCGTTAAAAAGCGGCGCTGAGGCATAAGTACTCTTAACTGCCGCCGTTAAAAGGCGTATCGGGGTTAATAATTTGGACGATTTAAACAAGCAAAATATCTGATAGGGTACTTGACAACATGAGCACAAATTAAAGACTCACTGCCCAAGGGTCTAAAAACATATCTGATATATGAAAAAAATGAGTACATTTACAGTTCAACATCTCAGAATCACTTCACCTATAGGAGTTATCAGATCAGATGGAAATGTTGTTAGAAGATTATTGCTGCAGCCTCTGTCATATGTAAAAAAAACTACTTACAGAAACTGCTAAGATAAGTAGTAAATGAAGCTGCCATAAATTACAACTGATGGCCAAAAGAATTTAAAGGGATTGTACACCTCTGGGGACAAATAGTTTTTTACTTAAATGTTTATATTTGGGGACTATACATTCATTTTTTCAATTGGTTTACATTGTTTGGCTTTTATTTATCATTTATTTATTTATTATATTAATATTTATTATTTTTTATATTTATTATTTATTTATTATTTATTTCCCTGAGCATTTAATTTTTATTTGGTCTGTGTCATAAATCAGCTGGGGATACTCAGAGAAAGATGGATAGATGACACACTGAGTTCCCCACTGCCAGAAGAAAACTCATTTTATTCTCCACGGCAGCTTCACGCTTTCAGTCATAGGGATGGCACAGGCAAGGTTTTAGTGTCTGCTCTGCATAGCGAGCAGCAGCTGTAACCGCACACCAGTCACTGACTGACAGCCAGCTCATCATTAGATTGACTCCATATGTACAGGTTGATAGCGTAATTTTACACGATAGGTTCCCTTTAAAAATTGATCATAATGCAATTGATTAATATACAAACCAGAATATTTCAACTTGTGATATACGGTATATGTTTACAATAATTTCTGTTGCATTTAAATAGAGGAAATATCTATTAAACCTTTCATGGTATTCGAAATAAGGACATTATCAGATTTCCTGAAGATTCTCCTCTTTTGAATAGGATCTATGTATTAAGGGATAAAGAAGACAGAGGCCTCCTACATCTTTCCATCGCTTTCCTGACATACTGTAATTGGTATTTTCTAGCTCAGTTAATCCAGCTGAGACTGGTATTTCCCCCAAGGATTCAGTGGGTTCCTGTCCTAAGCCTTATACCTAGTGAATATTATGCAAATGGTGTTGTGTTTAATCTCTCTGGATTTTGAAGATCTCCAGAAAGTTTCACTTCTTTTGCTGAAAAATAAACAGAAGCCATTAATGAATTAAGTAACATGCTCTCAATTTATAGTATTTTACAAGATACAACTATCAGCTATGAAAATATAACCAATGACAGGTGAAGTGTATAACATCAACTGTCCCTTTACAGTGGCGCATGTTAAGATCTGGGATATATTAAGCAACAAGTGAACAGTCAGTTCATTAGGTTGATGTGTTGGAAGGTAAATTGGGCAAGAAGAGATCTGAGTGACTTACATAAGAGTAAATACAATATCACATAAAAAGTACAGGGAGATGTAGCAAGAGAAGTTCTATTGCACATAAGGGCTCATTCCCACTTGCAATGAAATCAGGCTAATTAATGCAATCCGATAAAAAATCAAATTGAATTCGGACCAATATTATTCTATGATTGTGTCTTCATTTGCGTTTTTTTTCCCAGCTTGGATCAGATCACGACCAGACTGGAAAAAAGTTGCAGCATGCTGCGATTGTAATTGGAAATCGGATTGCATCCCGCAATAGAAGTCAATGGGTACGAGAAAAAAAATCACAAAGCGCTTAGACCATGCGAGTGCTTCCGATTTTTGCACATGCTAACATCTTGCTTTGTGGGCTGGCTGCACCCTGTAGTGCATTTGTTCTAAGACCTGGGCATGTGAGTTTTGCTGCCCTTTTTGCTTGATGTTTCAATTGGATTTTTGGAGACTTTGAGTCTTTTTTAGTGGCTTTGCTAAATAGTTTAGTGTAGGTACTCGTTAGAGTGGTGACCTTTGGCGCAGGTTACGAGCTTACGTATTTTGGCCAAAATATCAACTAATACCTCACAAATTTTTGTGGTTTTTGCACTGTATTTTTCAGGGTGCAGTCAAGCCCAAACACGTCTGGTCTCGCATGAGGGGTGTTCACACTGTTATGCATTGAGAGTGTGCTGGCCAGCCCGCCTAGTCGAATAGTAAGGGCGTGACTGATAGGCTGTGAACCAGACACTATGCATTAACCTTGTGTGAACGGTACCCTATGTGGGCCTCTATTGTGCAATTGTATACTGGGCAGTCACCCCCTCCTTGAATGGGTATGTGGAGAGTGGCTGTTGATCTGGTATTTTGCACCTGTGTAGCTAACATCTTGCTTTATGGGCTGGCTGCACCCTGTAGTGCATTTGTTCTAAGACCTGGGCATTGAGTTTTGCTGCCTTTTTGCTTGCTGTTTCAATGAGAGTAGGATATAGCAGACAAAATTGTATTCCCAGATGAGGAAGAGCTTTAAAGAAAACCTGAGAGCTGATATATGCAGCATAATCCACGGGCAACGTGCATGAGACAGTGACTCAAGCCATATATGTTTAAGGCCGGCGTGACACTAAGTAGGAATACGGACGAGTGAGAGGCGTGAAAACCACGCATTACATACGGACCAATATTACTCTATGGGGTAGCTCTGATCATGCGTTTTTTTCTCGGCCGTATCTTACGGTGCGAAACACCCGCAGCATGCTGCGATTGTACGTGTATTGCGCTCATTGTGCGCCAATAAAAGTCACTGGGTGCAAGAAAACAACGGATTACACACAGACCAGGCGTGTGACTTGCGAGAAATCCGGAAGACTTCTGCAGCTCACAGGAGATGGTGCAACACATGCAGGAGGAAGCTGGCACATGCAAATTAGCTCAAAAAGAGCGCCAAACATCCCAGAAGAACTCCTCCACGGCGTCGGCCATGATGTCCACCCTCATCAATGTGGAGATGCTCATTGTATTGGTGCAGGAGAGGCCAGAAATATGGGACCAAAGAGATGCGCATTACGCTGACCATGCAAGGAAAGAGGCGGCATGGAGCCGTATATGTGGACAAATGTTTCCCCACTCTGGCGACAGCCCAGGCGAGGAGCAGCTGTGAATAAGTGACTTGATATTTGTCCAAACTTCTTAACTCTCACAGGGTATTTCTAACGCAGAATTTTGTTATAAAAATGTTTTTGTTTTGGTATTTGGGGTGCAAAAATCTGAGCATTGTAACATCCGACTAGTCCCCCATGAGTATATTAGGTGTATGTAAAAGAATTTTGGTTTGTGCAGCTAGCTAATTGCTTACATTATATGTCTCATTGCAGTGGATCATGTTATGAGAAGATGGAGAAGCATCCACGACCAATACAGGCGGGAACGCCAGCAGTGGAGCAAGAGCGGGTCAGCAGCACCCAGAAAACGAAAGTATGGTTACTTTGACAGGCTGGGTTTTCTTGCACCTATTCTGGATCTGAGACCGTAAGTACATATATCACACCACATAACACATATGCAGTTTAGGATCACCCCTCCTACATGTTCTAATCCCCTTTCATTTCCCCACAGAACCAAATCCAACCTCACTGAGAGGGAGACTGGCTCAGACTCAGAGGCCATTATTGACCCGGTTGGGGAAGGTGAAGAGGTGGCTGGCCCATCTTCTGAGCCTGCCTGCAGCATCCCCCAAGCATCACTACCACCAGGACCTGACCAAGCATCTGTAACGCAACCTGTACCTGACCCACCTACTGCAGCAGCAGGGCCCAGTGTAGCAGCAGCCCCACTGAACCTCTTGTGGGTTCCCCCCAGCCTGCTGCTATATCCCGCCGTGGGAGAAGACGGAGAGACATCACAGGGTCAGACACACGTAGGCATGTGGACACTGGGGTACTCAATTACCTTTCCAGGGCAGCTGTGGATGAGGGTGAGGAGGCCTATGCCCATAGCCTTGCCCGCTACCTTCGTCCCCTACCCCGAGAGGTCAGGCTCCATGTGCGAGGATCAATTCAGATCCTAATTGATGCATGCACACCCCCCAATACCTCATATGAGGTGTTTGAATTCCTGGAGAGGTGGCAGCTCTCACCCCACCTTGCGCCTTGCCCCTCCTCAAAATGTGCATGCTCAATTAGGATCTGATGATCCTCCTGCACGGGCGCCTACACCTCAACCCATTCCCCCACCCAACCAACCTTGGCAACAACAGGGTCAAATGGCAGGCGTGTTGGAGGCTAGTCCCAACCTGGATATGCTCAACATGGACATATTGGGGGGTATGAATCTCGTGGCTATCATCTTCCACAAGAATACAATGTACCTTATCTGAATGGCAATGTGCCCACACACCAACCTGACCGTGCCCAGATGTTAGGTCAGAACCCTGAAAATCAACCCCAACAGGGTGATGCTCAACCTTCTCATCATACCCAACCACACAGAGATGCTGGGAACCCGCCAACACCACCACCCACATACCACCAGCTCTGATTATTTTTTGAACTGTAATATTAGGAATTTAAAAGTATTTAGTCCTGTTTTCAAATTTACTTTACAGTCCTGTTGGGTCACAGAAATGTGCACCAATCTACATACATCTAGCCTACATATGGTAACTATATGCTATTGTGTATGGCTTCTCTACTTTAGTTATGTGCATTATGTTTTATGCTTGAAAATACGTCTACTTATTTGTAAACATTTCTTTCAACATAATTATGTGTAAAGCATATTTGCACTCATATGAATGGCTACAAACAACAAATGTTACTTAGCTGGTGGGATGTGGCCTAGGTGTCAATTTATTATTTAGTTTGATCTTATAATTTATACCAATGTTTGTTATTTTGTTCCCATCCATTTTAAAAATTGTTGGCTAATGCATAATAGCATTAGTCTAGTCTGAGAATCCAACCATATGGATCAGATATGGTGCTCACTAGTGCTAGTGAAAGTTTGTTATTTTCAGTATTTATTATAATTTATGGGCATTTTTGGCTAATTTTGTTTACATGCTGTCTATTGCATATTTGCAGTAGTGTAATCTTGTGACCCAAACATATGGCTAACATATGGTCTTCACTATACGTAGTGAAGGTATGTGCTTTTGTTATATTGAATTTAACTCACAGTTGTCAAATGCATCTTTGCACTTGTCTAATATGACCAAACACACATATTGGTCACATAAGATCAGCACTAGCCATATTGAGTATTCTATTTTTTCTTATATACTATTATGTAAAGAATCATTTGTAATTTTGTCATGCCTTATTTTGCTACTTGTGTAAGAATGCACACTTACACTATTACACTATGGTAGTCACTACCTCAAGTGACATTTTGCACATATAAATATATATTTTTCTAAAGAGTTTGGACTATTTTTTCATAAGTTGTTTGTACTCAAATACAAACACATGTGTTAAAACCATTAACAACAGACAGAGACTATGTGTAGAATAAAGAGTTTACTTAAATACACACACACAAACATTACTGCATAGATATAGCATCATCTTGCCATGTTGTAGTACCTTTAGGTGACATAAAATATTGTGTAAAGATATCACGGGTTTTGAGTCCGGAAAGTGGGCGACGTAATTGGATGACATGGGGCGTAGGCATATCCACACTTTCACCAACATCTGATGGGCCACAATCATGCATTCTGGTGAAATTATGTAGAACAACGCATGATTTGATGACCTCATTCAGGTTGGCTTCACCCAGCTGAATAGCAGACTGGAGGACACGCCATTTTGCACACAGAATGCCAAAGGCACACTCCACCAGACGCCTGGCCCGTGATATGCGCAAGTTGAAAATCCGACGACGGTGGTCAAGGTGTCGTCGTGGATATGGCCTCATCACATTCCTTGACAACTGGAAGGCCTCATCCCCAACTACAACATATGGGACAGGTTCCAGATTGGAGCCAGGAAGTTGTCGTGTTGGTGGTAGGTGCAACTTGTTATTGCGAAGCCGCCAACCTATAATGGAAGAATTGAAGACTCTAGAGTCTCCAGTTCTTCCATAGGCCCCAGTGTCTACAATTATAAACCTGTAGTTACTGTCAACCAAAGCCAACAGTACAAGAGAAAAATATTGTTTATAATTATAGAATTGGGACCCTGAGTTTGGCGGCTTTCGCACACGGATGTACTTCCCATCAAGGGCTCCTATACAATTTGGAAACTGACATTGCTCCTCAAATCCCCTGGCAATCCTCTTCCAGTCTTCCATCTTTGGCTCAGGCATCACCAGTTGATGAAGTCTGTCCCAGAGTTCAGAGTAGGTATGATGCACAATGCCACATATGGTGGACCTCCCAATCAAGAACTCCAGATGGAGTGCCGCATAAGAAATGCCAGTAGTTAGGAACCTACAAGTAAACAAATATAGGGAGACCAATCACTACACATGCAGAAAGGTAGAACAAACGCACTATACATAACCGTTACATGATGTCAGTTATAAACCATCCAAACTTACATTTACCAAAAGATAAATGTTTCTGAAATTTTTACATACATACAATATTTCTGGTAGTTGTAGGTGATATATGGGATATATTCTGAGGATATTTCAGCTACAGACATAAGGCTAAAGGGGCAGTTGTGGGAAAACACATCATCAACAGACAGTATGTAGGTGAGGAATACATACCGAGGCGTAAGGAGAAGTCACTCCTCTGCAGAGATAGCTTTGTGCATCCGGGTATCCTGGTAGGTGATCCCAGGGCGCACAATCTCCAACAAAACATCAAAGGTGGGAATGGTCATCCGACAAAACAGAAAAATCTTGTCTGGATGAGTCTGCAGAGATGCATACAGGCGGTGAAAATGGCCTTTAGTGAGGCGTTGCATCAAATGCGGATGCACCCACATTCGCCTCCTCCTGCGCGGATCAACGATTACTGGGTAAGGCTGGCCAAAGCGGCGGGACAAAACCCAGTTGTACAACACTCTATCATTTGGGGTGAACTGCAGACTCTCAGACATGTTGGCAAACAAGCACCAGCCCTCGAACACAAGCAGAGCACAAAAATGGCAAGATTGGGGGTTGCAACCGGATGCAGAGGCAATAAATAGCCTTGCTGATGATGATTTTAATGAGTTTCTGGCCTAAAAAACGTTAAATGTCCATTTTGCAAGGCTGCGAGAAAAATACGCTATACGGATGCCATACGGATTGCATGCGGATGCTTACATGCGCTAAATACGCAGCCGCACCCTGAAAATGCATGAAATACGGATTTTTGTGCCTGCAACATTTTGGCGTAATACGGCCGTAATATACGGTCCGTATTTTTGTACGGTGAGTGTGTCCCCGGCCTAACTCTGAAACACTGCAGTGTGTGCAGTGGGTACACCTGGTCAAAATTACTGTTACTGTGAACAGTTTATCAAGTTGAAGATTAAATGATCCCTAAAAGCCCTAAAGTTAAAGATGACTCATTTATCTGTATTTTAGGCACAAAAAAATATATTTTCATTTTTTACATTTCAAAAATTACAAAAAAGGAAAATGGGCATATGCAAAAGTTTGGGCTCCCATGGAGATTTGTGTGCTCAGATAACTTTCAAAAAGGTTTCAGACCTTAGTTAGCCTGTTAGGGTTATAGTTTGCTCACTATCATTGTTAAGGAAGGCCAGGTGATGCGAAATTGCCAACTTTATATAAACCCAGCCTCATCTAACCTTGTGTCAAAAAACAGTAGCCATGGGTTCTACTAACAAGCTGACTAGCACTCTGAAAATGAAAATGGTGGAGGCGCAAAAAAATAGAAGAAGGCTTTAAGAAGATAGCAAAGTGTTTTCAAGTTGCCCTTTCCTCTGTTTGAAATGTAATTAAGAAATGTCAGTTAACAGGAAAATGGAGGTCAAGATATGGTCTGGAAGACCAAGCTAAATTTTAGTGAGAACTGCTCACAGAATTGCTGGAGAGGCAAATCAGAACCCCAGCTTGACTGAAAAAGACCTAAAGAAGAAAGTAGCAGACACTGGAGTTGTGGTACATTGTTCTACTCTTCAGAGAACAAATATGGCTTGCGTGGAAGAGTCATCAAAAGAAAACCTTTCCTGATTCCTCACCATAAAATTCAACATCAGAAGTATACAAAAGAACATTTAAACAAGCCTCATGCATTTTGGAAACAAGTCCTGTGGACAGACGAGGTTAAAATAGTACTCTTTGGCCACAATGAACAAAGGTATATGTCGCGCCCGAGGGGCTGCGAGGTCTCGGTACCGGGCCCGTTAACTTCAATGGGAGATATCTTTCCCTGCCAGGACTCAGTGTATCCTCCTGCTAATCTAATCCCTTCTGGGACCGATGCTTTCTGGAGTTTAGAACTTCCACTATTGCTTTTACTCACCGTGCCTTTTGCCTTCAGCAACTTGCAGTTTCAGTCCTTTGTGACACAACTTGCACTGTCCTTCACTGACTCCTGGTCACTGCTGCAATTCTGAGGGAAAAACACCTTTCTGCTGATTGTGTTATCCCACTCAGTCTCTCAACTTATCACCAGCCCTGAAAGCATAGGTGATCTAGGGGCTGTCTCCCTGCCTGTTAGCTATCTCTCTGGGATCAGCCACATGTCATCATGGCATCCCAGCATTCTCCTTCTTCTACCCACACCGAGAACAACAACTACGCTCCTCCCCCCTCCCAGTTAGGGTATGTCTGTAATGCTCTCAGCTTCGGACAAGTAAGGGAGTGAGGCAAATTATGTGTGTATGTCCAGCAGAGAAGGCATAACTCCCATTGCTCACAAAACACATACAGAACAGTACATTTTTAACCATTTTGTGGCGAATAAGACGCTGGGCGCCACATTACCCCCTAGTTAAAGGTAGCACGTCCTCGGGCTACACCAGGAACAAAAGCATTTAACAAGTAACAACAGTGAACTTGAGTATAAGTAAACAGGCCTAGTAACTGAGTTGAAGTCGTGGATTACAGCCCCAAACCACTCCTGAATGTTTGGATCGTCCCTGAGTGCAGCTGCAGGGCTCACAGACCATAATAGAAAAATTCACTGCACTGGCTGTTTTAGATGGCTTCCTGCCAAGGCACGATGAACAGTCTTTTCCCTTTTTTTTTTTAGTTTAAAAGTCTTTATAAGAGTTCTTATAGCAGCAAAAAAACATTAACCACTAAAATCTCACATTAGTCCATGTGGGCACAATATCTTTAACACATTTTTTTTTTTACTTTAACGTTACCTAAGGCAAAGTTCAATGTTAGCATAATTCAAAGTATTAATAAATGAGAGAAAAGGAACAAGCCTAAAAATGGGAACACCACCAATAATGTAGAAAAGTATAACAAATTTTATTGTAGGCACACAAAAAACATGTACAAAGAAACACCACAAGAAATTAAAAACAATTAAAAACAAACAAAAGCGTTTGTCATGCCATATGGTAATGGTGCCATGACACTCCCAAAACCAACTCCCGCACAGCAAATGCTTATATATAAGGCATAAATATATACACTTACAACTACCTATATAATAACAATATAGTTACCATGACCATTTGCAGCACCATGAACATGAAAAAAATAATAAATGAAAATGCAATGTTCAGCCTGAAAATGAATCACCAGCCCTGAGTGCAAAATGCAGTCAGGCAAGCCTGTAAGTAAGAGGTTGAAACAGCCAAATAAGCTGTGAGGAGTGGGGAAGGGAGGGGGCACGACCCCACGCGTATCGCCACAAGCTGTGGCTTTCTCAAGGGCAAAATGCAGTGCTAAATCAGACATGCCCCTGGCGCCTATTTATGTGGTACATAACAAATCACATGTGTGAGATAATTTCAATTAATAGGACGACTCACCAATGCAGCCGAAGGAGAAACAGGCATAGTAGCGGCCATGTTGTTATGTGAAAACGCTATGATATAAATAAAGTTATACTGAGGAAATGAACCGCGCATGCGTCAGTTTCCCAGCGCAAGCGCATAGATGACAGTCGGACAAACTTAGGGTGAGTTTCCACGATCAGTAAACGCTGCGTGTTTGGCGCTGTGCGCTGGCGCAGCGCCAAACACGCAGCGTCCAGATGTTACAGCATAGTGGAGGGGATTTCAAGAAATCCCGTCTCCACTATGCGTAACAACACGCAGGTGGCAGACCTGCGTAAACGGACATGCGGAGCGTCTTTTCAGACCGCAGCATGTCCTCGCGTGTTGCGGCGACGGTGCGTCGCCGCAACAGAATTTAACACAGGGCTATGTAGCCCTGCGCTCTTTCCGGATGTGTTCCGGAGGTGTCCTGAACACCTCCGGAAAGAGCGGCGTCAGAAAGGGGCGGGGCTTAGGGCGGAGCGAATTTCCGCTCCGTCCAAAGCGCTGTGGTTCGGACCGTGGAACCACAGCTTAATGAAAAATGTAAAGAGACATAGAATACAACATGCAAACATCAAAAAGGCGATATAAGCGCATGCAAATTATGGGATATAGTTGGTAACGGTCTAACACTTGCCATTTAGTTGAACGATTCCACAAATGTGACCAAGGAAAAGTAAACATGGTTTGCGACCATGTTGTTGTTATAAAGACGCAATGGTGTGAATAAAGTTATACTGATGAATTAAACTGCGCGTGCGTCTGTTTCCCAGTGCGAATACATGATGATAGTCTGACGAACATAGTAAAAAATGTGTAGAATGACATAAGATACAAATGTACAAACGTCAAAAAAGCAATATGAGTGCATGCGCATCAGTGTATAGCAGTCGAACACTTGCCATGAAATCTTGCGCCTGAGTCAGAAATTGCGCACATAAATATTGACACCCAAGTCAAATATAAGATATCATTGGATGCAAACACCCATACATCACCACTAAAGCCAGCGCTTGCGCAATATGAAATGCATAACGTATGATAATTTAAAGGCACATAGCTGAAGATATTCAACTGGAAAATAGCATACATTTGTTAAACAATAATGCAACTCAGTTTATAATAATTGGAAAATATGCACATGGATGTTTTATTGCAGAGAACATATGGTAAGTATACACATGCCAATGATGGGCATATTCTATCAAGTAGAGGAATCTCATGTCATGTAAGTAAATATACAAACAGACCAAAATTTGTTTTGTTGAGTATAGAAAATATGCCGGATTCCATAGGCAGCAATCAGTTGATCAAATGCTCAATATGCCATAATCAAGGCCAAAAAACACATGGTGCTGAAAACGGTTCACAAAAAACAATCAAAGAAAAAAGAACCAAATATCAAATGGTGCTGCAAATGGATAAGAGCCAGTAAGAACAAAACATAGTAAAGCCAACCATATTTTGAAGTATCCAAGTCTCAGATATGACAAAAAACATCCAGTGAAAAAGAGTGTCCACTTGTTGTTTGAGATTAAGGACACCCAAATAATCCATAGGTTGAATGATTCCAAGATGAATTCCACAATAAATGAAAATAAGATCTTCATAAAATCTTCGTGAACGGACTGACTGGTCAAAAATGAGATATAATGTTGAGCTTGACCAATGTGATGAAGATCTACAAGGACGAAAAAAATGGGGGAGAAATGTCATATGTATGTAGTCGTAGATATTAAGAAAATTAACCATAGAAACCAGAAAAGAGTAACTCTTCATTGAGTCCATTGGGAGCCATACTATTGAATCCTCTGTGAGTGATTTTTTATCATCAGGCACAAGCGATCAAGAAAGCATACCAGGCAAGGCCGGCGGAAACAACTCACATTTCAGAAGGAGGGGGCAACTTTACAAGGCATGGTCCCCCATTCACAAGAGGGAGTTAAGACAACACAAGAAGAAATGAGGTCACAAGGGGCTGTCTCCATTGCACAAACAAGCATCGAGACAACACAGGAGGATATGAATACTTCTGAGTCCATGGGCAGTACAGGTAATTTACAGATCATTAACCTTTCTGATTATGTTTTATCGGACATGGAAAAAATCACTTTTGTCTAAAGGTCTTTCATTTGCTCCTATGGGAACATTAGATAAATTCACCTTGACTAAAGACCTTTATTTGTTTGTAGACAGTTGATTTTCAAGTTATTATATCATCAACCTTCAATGATTGAGTCAATGCCACAAGATGAGAGACAGGTCTTCAATGATCTTCTTGAATTATTTACAGGAAAACGATAATCCGGGTAAGAGATTTGATCATCTTTGACGTTTGCCTTCACAGGCCACACCTGCGCTTATCACTCTTTCCCACTATTCAAATCTTTTTTGATGTTGTCAGTAGGGAGATTTCCAAGCTGAACGTCAATAAGAACCAATGTTAAAATCTGGCCTCCAGAGAGAGACTAGCTTTGTCTACTCTCAGAAATAATCCATCTTTTATTATAAAGGAGGCTGATAAGGGAGGAAATATTGTGTTGTGGCCTATTGACATGTACATACAAGAAGCCAAACGCCAACTTAATGATGTGTCTTGTTATCAGATTCTGCCTTCGGATCCTACAGAAGTGTTCAAGAGGAAAATTGATTCTTTGCTCTTATCTGCTCGACAGAATGGAATCTTGAGCAAAAAGGAATTCACCTTTCTCACCACCAAACATCCTGTTGTTCCAACTTTGTATTTGCTTCCGAAGGTGCACAAGTCATTACAGCAGCCACCAGGTAGGCCCATTGTGGCAGGTATCGGTGGTCTTTTTTTTTTGAACGACCCTGCATTTATTTAGATCATTTTTTACAGCCCCTTGTTGGTTCATTGGGTTCATTCATTTAAGACACGTCTCATTTGATTCGGTTACTACAGGATTTAACGATACCACAAGAAACCATCCTTGTAACAATGGATGTTGAATCATTGTATACTTGTATTGGACACATGGAGGGTTTGGAAGCGGTGTCTTTTTTCTTAATCGTCAGATCATGGGTGATCGTAGACATCATTCTTTCTTATTGGACTTGTTACTTTTTGTCCTGTCCAATAGTTACTTCACATTTGATCGAGTTTTTTACAAACTACTGGCACCACTATGGGAGCTCGCTGTGCCCCCTCCTACGCCAACCTTTTTTTTAGGTTGGTGGGAGGAGACTCTAGTGTACACGTCATCTGTTTTCTGTGCCAGCGCATTTCGCTGGTACAGATACATAGACGACATTCTGTTGCTATGGACAGGATCGAAGGATGAATGTGTTTCATTCATAGCCCATCTCAATGACAATGCCTTGAACATTTCTTTGACAGCCTCTTTTTCGGATGAATCAGTCGATTTCCTTGAGCTAAAAATCTTCAAGAAGGGGACTAGCATCCAGACGAATCTACATCGGAAAATGACAGCAACCAATAATCTACTTCATTATTCCAGCTTCCACCCACATCATCTGCGGAATAACATCCCTAAAGGACAATTTTTAAGGGTAAGACGCAACTGTACCACCGATGTTGATTTTCATCAGGGAGCTAAAGAATTAACTTATCGGTTCAAAGATAGGGGTTATCCCCGCAGGGTCATTTCAAAGGCTTTTGAAGTTTCCCAGGTTAGTGATCGATCATCCTTTTGAAGCCCAAGGTTCGTAACACCTTTAGTAATGTCAACATAATTACGCCTTATAATAACCATTGGCGTGAAATACAGGGTATTTTAAATAAACATTGGGGAAACCTTGGTAGCGATTCTAAGCTAAAATCTTTCATTTCTGATAAACCTAAATTGATTGCCAAAAAGGCTAAAAATCTTAAGGAATATCTTATTTCAAGTCATTTTAAACGACCAACCACCAAGATTGGGACAGGCCACAGATTGATTGGCTCTTATCCTTGTGGAGGATGTACCATCTGCCCCTACATGATTGCCTCTGATCATATTACTCTTCCCATTCATCCTGGCCTGATTAAAACAAATTTTACTCTAATTGCAGGACAAGAAATGTGGTTTATCTATTAATCTGCTCTTGTCCAAAAATATATGTCGGACAGACGAGCCAAGAAATCCGACGTAGGGTCCAACAACATGTTTCTAATATTAGTAAGGCCAAAATCGACAGCGATAGGGGCAAGCCCATTTTCATCAGTGGCCTCACATTTTTTGGAGCATCTGTCACGCTGTATAGCAGATATATATATGTGATGTCAGTAATCTATATCAAAAGGGCAACATACTATATAACATGCGCATAGATATATGATAACATAGATTTTACCTGACAGAATGTCCAGAGGGTCAAAACGGAATCCGTTATACGCTGTCTCCGGCTAGAGGGTGACCGGGGTCTAAGCTGACCCTAAACTGGGGTCCTAACTAATCCCTCAACCTGGAGGTACTGTTAAAGGTACAGAGGTCCAGGCCACCAGCGTAAACCCTGTCTCCTATCAATCCCTGCCAACTGTATTCTAGTCCTAAGAAGGACCCTGAATACCACCAAAGGGAATGAACAGGTAACGGTTAATGAACAGAAAGACAAACAACAAAGACAAGAAATAAAGTAAATAAAGTCTTACATACAACACTCACACACAGTAGGAACACCTAAGGTCTCAGAGAAAAACTATAAGCTGTAAGAGTAAAAACAACTAAGGAGCTCTTAGCTTAAATATTCTCAGAACCGATCCAGTCTGCTAAACTACATGAATGCTTTCACCGGCGTCTAACACCCAGACTGGCAGAAATATAAAGGAAACTAATTAGAACATAATCAAAAGCAGCCGGGCGAGGCTGCACCTAGCCTTAGCAAAGAGCTAGGAAAAATTAACTCTCTCATTACCAAAAAACAAAGAAACAGCAGCTCAGCTGTGAGAAGTCAGAATGTGCAATCGCGACGATCTTCATGGCGATGCACCCATGACAGTACCCCCCCTTCTACGAGGGGCCTCCGGACCCTCATGACCAGGTCTGTCCGGGTGAGTTGTGTGAAAGGTCCGAACCAATCGATCTGCGTTAACATCAGACGCAGGGACCCACGTCCCCTCCTCAGGACAATACCCCCTCCACTGAACTAAGTACTGAAGGGATCGGCGACTGAGACGTGAGTCAATGATTTTCGACCCATGAATTTCCACGTTATCATTGACCACCACTGAAGGAGGTAGAGGTGACGGTATGACTGGTGCCACATACTTTTTAAGTAATGACTTGTGAAAACACATTATGATTTTTAAACGTAGGAGGGAGGTCCAGACGAAATGCCACAGGATTAATTATGGAACTGATCCTGTACGGCCCGATGAATCTGGGACCCAACCTCCAGGAGGAAACTTTACGTTTTATATTCCTGGTAGACAACCAAACCAGATCGTTCACCTTCAGATCTAGACCAGAAACTCTCCTCCTATCAGCCATCCGTTTGTAACGGTTCCCGGTAACCTTCAGTCTTAAGCGATCTGGAACTATCAGTCTCCCTGGAAGTCCCACAGGGGCATCCCCTGAGCCCCCAATACCTCCCCCTCAAGCTCAGAGCATACAGCTGACACTACAACTCCCTCCTGAGGAATAGGAACCGGATCATCCGTCTTCCCGGCCCTTGGGAAAGTACGAGATAAGGCATCAGGAAGCAACTTTATTGAGCAGTCATATGCGCGACAAGGAGGAAACTCTTTACACCCCTCCTCTGAGAACATCTCCCCAAAGTCCTCCAGAAAAGGAGACAAAGTCCTAGGCACAACCGCACCGATGACCGTGCTCATGCAGTTATTCTTGCAAAATTCACCCCACTGGCTTATCTTTCTGGATTGCCAATCAATCACTGGGTTATGTTTAGCCAACCAAGGAAGTCCCAACACAATAGGAGTAGGTAGACCCTCCAACACATAACAAGACAATTGCTCTTTATGTATTGCCCCTACTCGAAGATCTATGTTATGAACAGCTTGTACCAAGCTACCTTGACCAAGAGGTCTAGAATCAATAGAGAGTATAGGGACCGGTTTGGCCAATACACTCAGTTGCATACCATGCACCTGGGCAAACCGAGCGTCCACCAAATTAGCCCCGGACCCACTATCAAGAAAAACAGAAATCCTCTCAGTTCTAGTACCAATCACCACCTCCGCAGGCACGAGAAACTGAGAGGGATTTGGGGACGAAATACACACTCCCAGGTTAACTCCTTGGCTCAAAGAGGTCCGGGATGGACACCCCCCAACAAAATGTCCCTCTCTCCCGCAAAAGAAACACCTTCTAGTCTTGCGGCGCACCGCCGATTCCCTCCTACAAAATGATGTCCCTCCCAACTGCATGGGTTCCTCAGAACAGACCAGGGGAACCTCAGTATAAGGGACTTTAGTAGTAGGTGGAGTCATCATGGGGGGCGGAGTTACCTCGCGTCTTCCCCGAAGTCGTCTATCAATGCGAATAGCGAGGGCCATAGCAGCCTCCAGTGATGGAGGAGAATCATACTGAGCCAACACATCTTTTAATTTGTCAGACAACCCTTGACAAAACTGGCTCCTAAGAGCTGGGTCATTCCACTGAGTATCTGTTGCCCATCTACGGAACTCAGAAGAATATTCCTCCGCTGGACGATTTCCTTGCCGTATTTTACGTAACCTTGTTTCAGCAAGGGAGACTCGATCCGGATCATCATATACCAGACCCAGGGCAGTAAAAAATCGATCCACTGACTGGAGATCTTTGGAGCCTGGAGGAATAGAGAACGCCCAGATTGAGGGTCCCCTTGTAAGAGCGAGATAACAATTCCCACCCTCTGCTCTTCACTCCCAGATGACCGAGGCCGCAGCCGAAAGTACAATTTACATGCCTCCCGGAAAGTAAAAAATTTGTCCCGCCCACCAGTGAACCTGTCCGGGAGAGCAACCTTAGGTTCAGATCTGGTTTGCTCCGGGAGGGACAAAACCTTGGACTTAATGTCTGCAAATTCCATGGACAACCCCTGCAACTGCCGGGCCAGCTGGGCTACTGGATCCATGACAGCTGGGGAGAATCTTTAGTTGGGCCGGTGAAAATGTCACGCTGTATAGCAGATATATATATGTGATGTCAGTAATCTATATCAAAAGGGCAACATACTATATAACATGCGCATAGATATATGATAACATAGATTTTACCTGACAGAATGTCCAGAGGGTCAAAACGGAATCCGTTATACGCTGTCTCCGGCTAGAGGGTGACCGGGGTCTAAGCTGACCCTAAACTGGGGTCCTAACTAATCCCTCAACCTGGAGGTACTGTTAAAGGTACAGAGGTCCAGGCCACCAGCGTAAACCCTGTCTCCTATCAATCCCTGCCAACTGTATTCTAGTCCTAAGAAGGACCCTGAATACCACCAAAGGGAATGAACAGGTAACGGTTAATGAACAGAAAGACAAACAACAAAGACAAGAAATAAAGTAAATAAAGTCTTACATACAACACTCACACACAGTAGGAACACCTAAGGTCTCAGAGAAAAACTATAAGCTGTAAGAGTAAAAACAACTAAGGAGCTCTTAGCTTAAATATTCTCAGAACCGATCCAGTCTGCTAAACTACATGAATGCTTTCACGGCGTCTAACACCCAGACTGGCAGAAATATAAAGGAAACTAATTAGAACATAATCAAAAGCAGCCGGGCGAGGCGACTAGCCTAGCAAATGACTAGGAAAACATTATCTCTCATTACAAAAACAAAAAACAGAGCTCAGCTGTGAGAGTCAGAATGTGCAATCGCGCATCTTCATGCGATGCACCCATGACAGCATCACAAGTCTATTAATCGAGACATGCGTATCATGATAGTGGATTTCCTACAAGGGAGCATTCGGGGTGGAAACCCCACCAAGGAATTGCTTCGCAGAGAGGCACGCTGGATTTACAATCTCAATAGTATGGACTCAATGAAGAGTTACTCTTTTCTGGTTTCTATGGTTAATTTTCTTAATATCTACGACTACATATATATGACATTTCTCCCCCATTTTTTCGTCCTTGTATATCTTCATCACATTGGTCAAGCTCAACATTATATCTCATTTTTGACCAGTCAGTCCGTTTACGAAGATTTTATGAAGATCTTATTTTCATTCATTGTGGAATTCATCTTGGAATCATTCAACCTATGGATTATTTGGGTGTCCTTAATCTCAAACAACAAGTGGACACTCTTTTTCACTGGATGTTTTTTGTCATATCTGAGACTTGGATACTTCAAAATATGGTTGGCTTTACTATGTTTTGTTCTTACTGGCTCTTATCCATTTGCAGCACCATTTGATATTTGGTTCTTTTTTCTTTGATTGTTTTTTGTGAACCGTTTTCAGCACCATGTGTTTTTTGGCCTTGATTATGGCATATTGAGCATTCGATCAACTGATTGCTGCCCATGGAATCCGGCATATTTTCTATACTCAACAAAACAAATTTTGGTCTGTTTGTATATTTACTTACACGACATGAGATTCCTCTACTTGATAGAATATGCCCATCATTGGCATGTGTATACTTACCATATGTTCTCTGCAATAAAACATCCATGTGCATATTTTCCAATTATTATAAACTGAGTTGCATTATTGTTTAACAAATGTATGCTATTTTCCAGTTGAATATCTTCAGCTATGTGCCTTTAAATTATCATACATTATGCATTTCATATTGCGCAAGCGCTGGCTTTAGTGGTGATGTATGGGTGTTTGCATCCAATGATATCTTATATTTGACTTGGGTGTCAATATTTATGTGCGCAATTTCTGACTCAGGCGCAAGATTTCATGGCAAGTGTTCGACTGCTATACACTGATGCGCATGCACTCATATTGCTTTTTTGACGTTTGTACATTTGTATCTTATGTCATTCTACACATTTTTTACTATGTTCGTCCGACTATCATCATGTATTCGCGCTGGGAAACAGACGCACGCGCAGTTTAATTCATCAGTATAACTTTATTCACACCATTGTGTCTTTATAACAACAACATGGTCGCAAACCATGTTTACTTTTTCCTTGGTCACATTTGTGGAATCGTTCAACTAAATGGCAAGTGTTAGACCGTTACCAACTATATCCCATAATTTGCATGCGCTTATATCGCCTTTTTGATGTTTGCATGTTTGTATTCTATGTCTCTTTACATTTTTCATTAAGTTTGTCCGACTGTCATCTATGCGCTTGCGCTGGGAAACTGACGCATGCGCGGTTCACTTCCTCAGTATAACTTTATTTATATCATTGCGTTTTCACAATAGCAACATGGCCGCTACCATGCCTGTTTCTCCTTCGGCTGCATTGGTGAGTCGTCCTATTAATTGAAATTATCTCACACATGTGATTTGTTATGTACCACATAAATAGGCGTCAGGGGCATGTCTGATTTAGCACTAAATTTTGCCCTTGAGAAAGCCACAGCTTGTGGCGATACGCGTGGGGTCGTGCCTTCTCCCTTCCCCACTCCTCACAGCTTATTTGGCTGTTTCAACCTCTGACTTACAGGCTTGCCTGACTGCATTTTGCACTCAGGGCTGGTGATTCATTTTCAGGCTGAACATTGCATTTTCATTTATTAATTTTTTTAATTTTCATGGTGCTGCAAATGGTTATGGTAACTATATTGTTATTAAATAGGTAGTTGTAAGTGTATATATTTATGCCTTATATATAAGCATTTGCTGTGCGGGAGTTGGTTTTGGGAGTGTCATGGCACCATTACCATATGGCATGACAAACACTTTTGTTTGTTTTTAATTGTTTTTAATTTCTTGTGGTGTTTCTTTGTACATGTTTTTTGTGTGCCTACAATAAAAATTTGTTATAATTTTCTACATTATTGGTGGTGTTCCCATTTTTAGGCTTGTTCCTTTTCTCTTATTTATTAATGTCTGCTCAAACTTGCCTTTGGTGAACCCCCTCTCTTTTTGAGCATATAGTGGTGCCCTCCTATTTTCCGTTTTTGTTTCATAATTCAAAGTATTGTTACAAATTATTTCTATAATGAGAAGGGGTTTGACCCTGTGTGCTACGCTGTGATCTTCGCACGCTAGGAATACTTGATGGCTTCCTACAACTCTTTGAACCTACCATGGGTACAACAGGTCCACTGCTGACTGTGGGCAAGTTTTCTGATTCTTCCTCATGCACAGTGTTAGTGGTTGGCATTAGCGACTCATTGCTTCCAGAACAATTTGGTGTCTCTGGTAAAGACCTTTGTGGGAACACCATCACTGGAATTACCACTGCGTTTTTAGCTTGAAGCCAAGAACTAGGGAATTCACCTAGAACGGTGCGAATATTGGTATTCAGTCTTTTCTTTTTGCTGAGAGTCTTCCTTCTTCTCAACTCTTTCACGCAATTGTGCTAGACACACTTTCAGATTGTCTCTGGATACTGTGGTACACGTTTTTCCGCCATCTTTGGAGATGGTACACACCTTGCTGTTGTCATAGCTAGATGGTTGAATAGTGTAAGGCTGAGCCTCCCATTGGTCATCTAACTTGTGGGTTCTCATTTTCTTCAGCACTTTTCACCTGTTGGTAAGGGGGTTGCCACAGCATGTCTGTTAAAGTTCCCTTCTTGTTTTTGCCTAGCTTGCGCAAGACTTTCCCCCATACATTGTTGAATTTTTTGATACTGCAGTTGTCTTTCAGTATTCCAATCGGTGTCCATTTCGCTGGAGATGGTTTCAGGAGTTCGGACTACCATTTCCAAGTCGATAGGGAGTTTACCTGGCCGTGCACGCATCAAGTACGCTGGGGCATATCCTGTTGCACTGGTTGGGATATGGTTGTACATTTCTATCAAATGAGGCAATTTCTCAGGCCATTGGTTCCTTTTTTCTAGTGGTAGGATCTGCAATAAATTGATCACCAGATGATTTAGTTTTTCGCAAAGCCCATTGCCTTGTGGATAGTATGGTGTAGTTCTGATCTTTTTACATCCATAGAGGAAGCAAAATTCTTGAAAGACTTCTGCTTCGAAGGCTGTACCTATGTCTGTCAGTGCTTGATCTGGGTAGCCATGGGGTCTGCAGAAATATTCTTGAATGCCTTTGCGGCTGTTCTTGCTGTTTGGTCTTTCACCGGAGCGACCACTTGGAAACAGGAATAGTGATCCACAATTGTTAAAACATAGGTGTACCCTGCTCGGCTTGGGGTTAGTTGCACATGGTCTAAGGCCACCAGTTCCAAAGGTTGTTTAGTGATGATGGGCTTCAAGGGGGCCCTTTGATTGGCAGAATTCTTTCTTCTGAGATTACAGGGGCCGCATTCTCTACACAAAGTGTCCCGATTGATTGTGGTAAGCTTCTAAGACCATGGGCACGTCCTTTCTGGGACCACGATCTACCATACCAGTTCATGTGTACGTGGGTTAATAGCTCTTCGGATCAACTTGCCTTCATAAAGGAACAGCCTCTTCCTCTCTTTCCACAACTGCTGGACCTCTGCAGGTGCATCAGGAGCTGGAGATGAATCTGCTTCTCCAAGGAGTTCTTTGACCATACCTATAGCTGGGTCACTACTGTGCATCTCTGCCCAACCATGGTGAGGTAGCGGATTAAGGGAAACTTCATGAACGGCAAGACTTCTTCCTGTCACGTGGTTAAGTCTTGGGAGGCACCTTGGCGATGGAATGCTGGCATCTCTATTTCTTCCACGTCTTCTTGATCTTCTGCTGGATCAGGAGCATTTGGCATACTTGACAAAGCATCTGCATTGGCGTTTTTAGTGCCAGCTCGGTATTTAATGACAAACTCATAATTGGACAACCGAGCCATCCATCTTTGTTCCAAGGCGCCCAGCCTGGCGGTTTCCAGATGGGTTAACGGATTGTTGTCCGTATAGATGGTAAATTTGGATGAGGCCAAATAGTGCTTGAAACCTCTCGGTTACTGCCCAAACGATAGCCAAGAATTCTAGCTTGAAGGAACTATAGTTGGTAGGGTTCCTCTCAGTAGGACGAAGCTTTCGACTGGCATAAGCAATGACTTTCTCCTTACCCTGCTGCACTTCAGATAGGACAGCTCCTAACCCCACATTGCTGGCATCAGTATAAATGGCTGATCATAGTCTGGATATGCTAAGACCTCTTCTCCAGTAAGTGCTTGCTTAAGGCTGTTGAATGACTCATCCACACTAGCATTCCATTCGATCAGGGGACTCTTGCCTCTGGACTTTTTGGATTGGCCAACTAGGAGATCTTGAAGAGGGCTGACAATTTAGTAAAGTCTTTGATAAAACGTCTGTAGTACCCCACTAGGCCTAGGAATTGCCTGACCTCTTGGATGTTGGTGGGTACTTGCCAGTCCCTGATGACAGTCACCTTGTCTGGGTTGGGTGCTACTCCTTCTGAACTCACGACGTGGCCTAAATACTGTACTTTGGCTTTAGGAGATGACACTTAGATGGTTTCACCTTTAAGCCGAAGTTGGACAACGCCTCCAAGACTTCTGCTAGGTGTTGCAGATGTTCCTCATAGGTCCTGGAATATACAATCACATCATCCAAGTACAATAGCACGGTCTCAAAGTTCATATATCCCAGGCAACATACCATGATTCTCTGAAAGGTTCCAGGAGCAGTGCTCAATCCGAATGGCATGTAGTTAAATTCACATAACCCTAATCCGAATGGCATGTAGTTAAATTCACATAACCCTATAGGAGTAGTAAACGCAGTTTTTTCTTTGTCTGCCTCAGCAACAGGAACCTGCCAGTACCCGCTGGTTAAGTCCAAAGTGGAGAAATACCTAGCTGATTTTAATGCTGCTAGAGATTCCTCTACGCGCTGTAAGGGGTATGCATCTTTGTGAGTAATTTTGTTGCGTTGTCTGTAATCTACACACATGCGCATTGTACCGTCTTTCTTTTTGACTAACACCAGGGGAGCTGCCCAAGGACTGTAGCTATCTCTGATTACCCCTGCTTGTTTCATTTCTTTTAGCATACCTTTTGCACACTGATATTGAGCTGGAGGTACAGGACGATACCTTTCTTTGATAGGTGTGTGATCTCCTGTGGGGATGTTATGTTGACACCCTTTTACCTGACCAAAATCCAAAGGATGCTTACTGAAAACCCTCTTGTATTCTTGCACCACCCGGTGCACTCCGTTTTTCTGATGTACAGGAGTTGAGTCTGTGCCCACATGTATCTTTTGGAACCATTCCTCCGTCTGAACAGAAGAGCCATTGCTATCCGTCGCTCCTGACGGAGCCAAGGGTTCTACAGCCTGTATATCATTGTTACTGATTGTGAACAGTTTGGCTATGGTTGCATAACGGGGCAAGCAAACTTCCTCCTCTCCACAGTTCAGAACACGTACTGGAACCCGGCCCCTTTTAATATCAACAATTCCCCTGGCTGTCAGCACAGTAGGTCTGCTATCTGAATAGACTGGTTCAAGGAGAGCTTGGTAGTCATGTCCTCTGATGCCTATGGCTGCTCTGCACCAGATGAGGGTCTCACTCCTAGGAAGGAGCATAATGGAGTAGGGATCACTTACCCTTACGCTACCAATCTCTCCACCAGTTAACACCACCTGCTGTTGCTGCACAAGGGCCTTAATATCTTTTTTGAGGGCATATTTTTCTTTGTAGGGGGCTGATTCGGCTATGTCTTTCAAAATGGTTATGACCTCACTTAAACAGTTTTCAATCACATTTGTACCCAATGTTATGATAGGTGGACACTCTCCTCTTTCCACCTCTACCACTACAAGACCTTGAGCTTTGAGCTCCACCTTCCCCACTTTAATGACAACCTCTTTGTACCTTACCTGTGTCAGAGGTTGACCATTACTTGCTATTAAAGACAAGTTACCATCAGGAAGTTGGGTGAAATCAGTCTCAGTCCAGTATCTTTGGTACAGTGTGTGAGGCATTGTAGTTACCTGTGATCCAGTGTCCAGGAGGGCGGTGAAGGGGATATCATCCATTACCATGGGTATAAGCGGACGTCCCCCAACATACCTGTCTCTCCAGTTAGTTGGACCAGATTGTCTTACTCCTGGGGATCGGTCCTCGGCCCCAGGGGTCGCCCATTTAAAGGACATTCTCTTTCAATGTGATCCACCTTATTTCACCATCTGCAGATGGGTCTTCCAGAAGAATCAAATGGGTCCGCTGTTCTCCCGCCGGTGTGAGTCAGTCGTCGCTGATGGTGTGGCCTCCTCTTTGGCCGTCGCCATGGGAGATCATCCGGACTTGATGCTAGTTGGATCCTATCTGTGGGGGAATAAGTCTGGAGAGTCTGAACAGTTTTACATAGACCAGCCATATTTTTAGTCAGCTCCTGTACTTGCAGCCGTAAATCTGCAATAGAATCATCAACTGGAGTCTGCATGTGCTGTACTGCCGGCACCCGGGGTGAAGATACTGCCCCCTGGTGGTATGTAACTGCTGGATGTTTAACTGGCTCAGTGCAGACATAGGTAGATTCTCTTAAGATACGGATGGATCTGTCCTTAAACTGAACAAAGTCCATGTCAGGGTTCTGTAATGACATCATACGCAATTGTGCCTTACTAGAATCAGACAGAAGACTTTCAATAAACTGTTCTTTCAGCATTTTGTCCCCATCTGTTACACTGTCTGGATCAATTTGTTTAATGGCCTGCAGCGCCTCCTGCAGGTTAAGGGCATAGTCTCTGTAACGCTGGTATTGTCTGTACTTTGTTTTCCAGCGTTACTCTGCATGTTTTTTGCATTAACCCTTTTGCTCCTTTCCCCCTAACCAGCTGGGATACTGTTGTCTGTTACCTATATGGATGCTGCTCAGTTCCGGCTCTGCTGCGTACCCGTACTTGCGTGAGTGGCTCCGCTGCTTTGCATGACCGCCCGCATGTGCGGTTCCTGACTTGCTGTGAAAGCCGTCCGTAGCTTGCAAAGTCCTCTGCAGTGGTGCATGACTTACTGCGTGGTTGGCAGCAGCCATTGTTGGGTTCCCTCTGTGTTGTGCTGTCTGGCTCTGCATAGGGGGCGCGGCCCACACCTGTCCTGCTTTTATGTGGATTGGGTGTTTACTAGAATTACTGCTCCAGCCTATCGCTGTGAAGCAGCTCATATATAAAGTTCCCAGCCCTAGTGGGCGTTGCCAGAGCTTCACATTGAATCCACACTGAATCCCTGAACCTAGCCATATGTGGTTGTGTGTTCAGCTCCTGCTCTGAAGTTGATCAGCTCTGGAGAGCTGATTCCCTGTTCCTGTTGTGTCTTGTTCCTGATCCTGGATCAAACCCGGTACCTGAATGTCTGAATTGTGTCTTGTGTTTCCGCCTATGCTGGGGGCTGATTACCCAGATCGCCGTTCCTGGAGGCTGTATATCCAGGCCTGTTCCTGCTGTGTCTAATTACCTGAACCCTGATCTTGGATCGCATCCTGTACCTGACTGTCTGAACTGTGTCCTTTGTGTTATGTTCCTGAAATACTGCTGTGTCCAGAACCCTGAGCCAGTGACTGTGAATCCTTGCTATATAACCTGAGTTCATCTTGGAAGAAGGAGTCCGGTGTGTGCTGAGTTTCTGTTACTCTGTGCTCAGCCTCTGTGCAATCCCCGGCCAGCTCCCGTTGAGCCTGGCGGGGCTTGCACCAGACCGCTGGGGTTCCTTTTCAGGTCGCTGCCAGATGTCCGGATCCTATGCCTGATGACCATGGCCTGATGTCCGATGTCCGACGACCACTTCCAGATGTCCGGATCCTATCCTTCCTGCCTGATGTCCGGATCCTGCCGATCATTGCCAGATGTCCGGAGCCTGCTGATCGGTGCCAGATGTCCGGAGTCCGAGGCCTGTGTTCCAGTCCGTGTTCCTGTGATTCAATCCATGTTCCTGTCCGTGTTCCTGACTCCCTGAGACCCAATCCGTGTTCCTGATGTTCTTGTCCGTGTTCCTGACTCCCTGAGATCCAATCCGTGTCCCGGTTGTTCCTGTGCAGTCTAACTCTGTTTCAGCCATCAGCTCCTGATTCCAGTTACCTGCCTGTTACCTGTCGGCTTGCCTGTCTGCCATCCGTCTGCAGTTCCATCCAGAGGCTCGGACGTCATCTGCAGAGATCCCCGGCTCTTGCCTGCTCACCTAGGAGCGATCATCTGCCATCCGACTGCAGCTCATCCGGAAGTTCGGACATCATCTGCAGAGATCCCCGGCTCTTGCCTGCTCACCTGGGAGCGATCATCTGCCATCCGACTGCAGCCTACCTGGAGGCTTCACCATATCAGGTCGTATATACCTGCCTGTCTAGAGACTGCCTGGTCACTAGCCGTGACAACCTGCCTGTCCCAGAGACTGCCTGGTCACTTGCCGTGACAACCTGCCTGTCCCAGAGACTGCCTTGGTCACTTGTTGTGACAACCTGCCTGTCCCAGAGACTGCCCTGGTCACTAGCTGTGACAACCTGCCTGTCCCAGAGACTGCCTGGTCACTTGTTGTGACAACCTGCCTGTCCCAGAGACTGCCTGGTCACTTGCCGTGACAACCTGCCTGTCCCAGAGACTGCCCTGGTCACTAGCCGTGACAACCTGCCTGTCCCAGAGATTGCCTGGTCACTTGCCGTGACAACCTGCCTGTCCCAGAGACTGCCCTGGTCACTAGCCGTGACAACCTGCCTGTCCCAGAGACTGCCTGGTCACTTGCCGTGACAACCTGCCTGTCCCAGAGACTGCCTTGGTCACTTGCCGTGACAACCTGCCTGTCCTGCCGGTTCCTCCTTGGTCTACCCTGTGATGACGTCTGTCCTGGGTCGGTGTCTGATGTTCTCCTGCTGAGCCTGTGCTACGCCTGAGGCCTGAGAGAGAGGCCGTCCTAGTATGCCTGTGTCAGATGACCCTGGACTTCATCAACCCGTGATGACCCCGCCATCGTCTGACGTTCGTCCTGGGCCGGTGTCTGATGTTCTCCTGCTGAGCCTGTGCTACGCCCGAGGCCTGAGAGTGAGGCCATACTAGTATGCCCGTGCCAGATGATCCTGGACTTCATCAACCCGTGATGACCCCGCCATCGTCTGAAGTCTGTCTGAGGTCGGTGTCTGATGTTCTCCTGCTGAGCCTGTGCTACGCCTAAGGCCTGAGAGAGAGGCCGTCCAAGTATGCCTGTGCCAGATAACCCTGGACTGCATCTACCCGTGATGTCCTCCAGCACTCGTCTGTGATCCTGAGTTGTGTACCCTTCTCTGATGTGCGGAATCGGGAGCCCGGTCTTATGTTCTGTTTATGTACTTTGTTTCTTTAAGTAAACTTTATGTTTCTTCTTACCTGAAGTTGTGCGGTGTTGTCTAGTCCTGCAGGTCGCCACCTTGCCCACATGCTCAGCTGCCACGGATCCCGGTCGCTGCCCTTCCCTAGTCCGGGCAGGCCCGGGTCTCCCTCCGTGGTCCAGTGGGTCCACATTCTCTTACCATCTGGGACCCATGCCTCACGTCGTCGTGGACTGGCGGCGTGGGAGCATTGGCTAGCTAGGCGAGCTATGCCATGTCCGACGCCCCACAGCCGTGGGAAGCGCTTCAGAAAGCTCTGGCCATGGACTCCGCTGAGCATGTGCGGTCTGCAGGACTTTCTCCAAGCTCCACCTGATGTGCGAACTAGACTACTTGGTCCCCACAGGGTAAGTGGACTAGATGGCTCGATTCCCCGTTTGGTCAGCGGTTCGGACTTTTCGAGCTATTAACTCTGCTGCCATATTGTGAACTATGGGACTTACCGCCAAACCCAAGTGAATTTTTCTGGGGAATTTTTTTTTACTTGGGTCTTCAGAAGAGGGGGCCTGAGGAGGGGGATACTGTAACGCTGGTATTGTCTGTACTTTGTTTTCCAGCGTTACTCTGCATGTTTTTTGCATTAACCCTTTTGCTCCTTTCCCCTAACCAGCTGGGATACTGTTGTCTGTTACCTATATGGATGCTGCTCAGTTCCCGGCTCTGCTGCGTACCCGTACTTGCGTGAGTGGCTCCGCTGCTTTGCATGACCGCCCGCATGTGCGGTTCCTGACTTGCTGTGAAAGCCGTCCGTAGCTTGCAAAGTCCTCTGCAGTGGTGCATGACTTACTGCGTGGTTGGCAGCAGCCATTGTTGGGTTCCCTCTGTGTTGTGCTGTCTGGCTCTGCATAGGGGGCGCGGCCCACACCTGTCCTGCTTTTATGTGGATTGGGTGTTTACTAGAATTACTGCTCCAGCCTATCGCTGTGAAGCAGCTCATATATAAAGTTCCCCAGCCCTAGTGGGCGTTGCCAGAGCTTCACATTGAATCCACACTGAATCCCTGAACCTAGCCGTATGTGGTTGTGTGTTCAGCTCCTGCTCTGAAGTTGATCAGCTCTGGAGAGCTGATTCCCTGTTCCTGTTGTGTCTTGTTCCCTGATCCTGGATCAAACCCGGTACCTGAATGTCTGAATTGTGTCTTGTGTTTCCGCCTATGCTGGGGGCTGATTACCCAGATCGCCGTTCCTGGAGGCTGTATATCCAGGCCTGTTCCTGCTGTGTCTAATTACCTGAACCCCTGATCTTGGATCGCATCCTGTACCTGACTGTCTGAACTGTGTCCTTTGTGTTATGTTCCTGAAATCCTGCTGTGTCCAGAACCTGAGCCAGTGACTGTGAATCCTTGCTATATAACCTGAGTTCATCTTGGAAGAAGGAGTCCGGTGTGTGCTGAGTTTCTGTTACTCTGTGCTCAGCCTCTGTGCAATCCCCGGCCAGCTCCCGTTGAGCCTGGCGGGGCTTGCACCAGACCGCTGGGGTTCCTTTTCAGGTCGCTGCCAGATGTCCGGATCCTATGCCTGATGACCATGGCCTGATGTCCGATGTCCGACGACCACTTCCAGATGTCCGGATCCTATCCTTCCTGCCTGATGTCCGGATCCTGCTGATCATTGCCAGATGTCCGGAGCCTGCTGATCGGTGCCAGATGTCCGGAGTCCGAGGCCTGTGTTCCAGTCCGTGTTCCTGTGATTCAATCCATGTTCCTGTCCGTGTTCCTGACTCCCTGAGACCCAATCCGTGTTCCTGATGTTCTTGTCCGTGTTCCTGACTCCCTGAGATCCAATCCGTGTCCCGGTTGTTCCTGTGCAGTCTAACTCTGTTTCAGCCATCAGCTCCTGATTCCAGTTACCTGCCTGTTACCTGTCGGCTTGCCTGTCTGCCATCCGTCTGCAGTTCCATCCAGAGGCTCGGACGTCATCTGCAGAGATCCCCGGCTCTTGCCTGCTCACCTAGGAGCGATCATCTGCCATCCGACTGCAGCTCCATCCGGAAGTTCGGACATCATCTGCAGAGATCCCCGGCTCTTGCCTGCTCACCTGGGAGCGATCATCTGCCATCCGACTGCAGCCTACCTGGAGGCTTCACCATATCAGGTCGTATATACCTGCCTGTCTAGAGACTGCCTGGTCACTAGCCGTGACAACCTGCCTGTCCCAGAGACTGCCTGGTCACTTGCCGTGACAACCTGCCTGTCCCAGAGACTGCCTTGGTCACTTGTTGTGACAACCTGCCTGTCCCAGAGACTGCCCTGGTCACTAGCTGTGACAACCTGCCTGTCCCAGAGACTGCCTGGTCACTTGTTGTGACAACCTGCCTGTCCCAGAGACTGCCTGGTCACTTGCCGTGACAACCTGCCTGTCCAGAGACTGCCCTGGTCACTAGCCGTGACAACCTGCCTGTCCCAGAGATTGCCTGGTCACTTGCCGTGACAACCTGCCTGTCCCAGAGACTGCCCTGGTCACTAGCCGTGACAACCTGCCTGTCCCAGAGACTGCCTTGGTCACTTGCCGTGACAACCTGCCTGTCCTGCCGGTTCCTCCTTGGTCTACCCTGTGATGACGTCTGTCCTGGGTCGGTGTCTGATGTTCTCCTGCTGAGCCTGTGCTACGCCTGAGGCCTGAGAGAGAGGCCGTCCTAGTATGCCTGTGCCAGATGACCCTGGACTTCATCAACCCGTGATGACCCCGCCATCGTCTGACGTTCGTCCTGGGCCGGTGTCTGATGTTCTCCTGCTGAGCCTGTGCTACGCCCGAGGCCTGAGAGTGAGGCCATACTAGTATGCCCGTGCCAGATGATCCTGGACTTCATCAACCCGTGATGACCCCGCATCGTCTGAAGTCTGTCTGAGGTCGGTGTCTGATGTTCTCCTGCTGAGCCTGTGCTACGCCTAAGGCCTGAGAGAGAGGCCGTCCAAGTATGCCTGTGCCAGATAACCCTGGACTGCATCTACCCGTGATGTCCTCCAGCACTCGTCTGTGATCCTGAGTTGTGTACCCTTCTCTGATGTGCGGAATCGGGAGCCCGGTCTTATGTTCTGTTTATGTACTTTGTTTCTTTAAGTAAACTTTATGTTTCTTCTTACCTGAAGTTGTGCGGTGTTGTCTAGTCCTGCAGGTCGCCACCTTGCCCACATGCTCAGCTGCCACGGATCCCGGTCGCTGCCCTTCCCTAGTCCGGGCAGGCCCGGGTCTCCCTCCGTGGTCCAGTGGGTCCACATTCTCTTACCATCTGGGACCCATGCCTCACGTCGTCGTGGACTGGCGGCGTGGGAGCATTGGCTAGCTAGGCAAGCTATGCCATGTCCCGACGCCCCACAGCCGTGGGAAGCGCTTCAGTCTCTGACAGTGTCCTGTGGTTTCTGTCTGCAGCTGAAAAATCGCATGTTTATTTCTGAAGCAGTTCGGGTGTCAAAAGTTTCCTTTAACTTAGCAAAAATGTCTGGTACTGTCTTTTTATCAGTAGCTGGCCAAGATTTAACTTCTCTCTGGGCAGCGCCACTGAGCTGACTTATAAGTATACTGACTTTCTGCTCCTTTGACATAGGGTAAATATCAAACATGCTACGCAGCTTCCCCTTAAAGTCACTTAAGGTGTGCGATTCACCATTCTACTGTGGCAGTCATGTTGCACCCGGTATATAAGGCATGGTGAGAGGCAATACGGGATCTGCAGCCGCTGCACCCTGAGCGTTGCCGGGATTAGACATCTTCCCCCCCTAGTTAACCTTTGCAGGGGTGCGACTCACCGCTTCAGTTGCTGCAGGTCGTTGTTCCTGTAGGACTTTAGGCACGCACGGTAATCCTGTCCGGATCCTGTTCGGGGACGCCAGAATTGTCGCTCCCGAGGGGCCGTGAGGTCTCGGTACCGGGCCAGTCAACTTCAATGGGAGATATCTTTCCCTGCCAGGACTCAGTGTATCCTCCTGCTAATCAAATCCCTTCTGGGACCGAGGCTTTCTGGAGTTTAGAACTTCCACTATTGCTTCTACTCACCGTGCCTTTTGCCTTCAGCAACTTGCAGTTTGAGTCCTTTGTGACACAACTTGCACTGTCCTTCACTGATTCCTGGTCACTGCTGCAATTCTGAGGGAAAAACACCTTTCTGCTGGTTGTGTAATCCCACGCAGTCTCTCAGCTTATCACCAGCCCTGAAAGCATAGGTGATCTAGGGGCTGGCTCCCTGCCTGTTAGCTATCACTCTGGGATCAGCCACATGTCATCATGGCGTCCCAGCGTTCTCCTTCTTCTACCCACACCAAGAACAACAGCTACGCTCCTCCCCCTCCCAGTTAGGGTATGTCTGTAAAGCTCTGAGCTACGGACAAGTAAGGGAGTGAGGCAAATTATGCGTGTATGTGTTAGGGTTCGATTTCCCGCTGCTGCACAAGGGGAGTCTCGAACCCGTCCCGCTGCGGTCTCCCATTCATCTCCGGCCGCAGTGGAGCCTGCTCAGCAGAGACGTCGGTCCAGGCGTCTTGCCCACTCCTCTACTGTGCAGTGACTTGCTGCTGCCTTTCCTGTATCTGCTATTATAGCCAGTGCTGGAGCAGTCGTCTTTGGGACAAGTCCTGCGTTTTCCCATCTGAGCATGCCCAGAGTGAGATCTCTCATTGGAGATCAGGGGTCACATGTTCAGGTGCTGCAGCGGCTCCTATTGGTCCGCCAGGAAGGTCATGTAGCTACGTGTGTTTGTAACAGCTTCTCATTGGTCCTTGTTCCTGGAAGGTCCTGTAGCTGTTGCTATAAAAGGGTAGCATGGCTGGGCCGCCATGCGCTAATATCAATCATTGTATGCTATGCGCCAGTGTGGTCATGTGTATGTGTGGATAGGGACCCGGCTGAAATAAGCCACTAGAATACCGACTTAATCGGTGAGGAGTTTGGTATGGTAGCTGGTCAGGGTCGGTGTCCTAGATGCCCTAGATTACCGGCATAACCGGTGAGGAGTTTTGATTGCCGTATTCAGGGTCTGGCGTTCAGACGCCATAGATTGCGGGTGACTCCCGCGAGGACATTAGCACATGATCACGCTTTATGTACGCTTAGCACTTAACTGTGTATCTGAGAGCCTTACAGGACACAGTGCTTTTTCTCAGCGGCCCTGTGACGTAACAGGGTGGGTTCGCTTTCAACGCTAGTCAGCGCCCTAGCGTGTTTTCTTTGCCAAACAGTTGTGTCTAGTGAGTGCGCACACATCGCCATATAGCGCTGCGGCTCTCCTTCTAGCGGCTCTGTGGAGTAACAGAGTTCGCACTCATTGCCACAGTGCATTACGGCGTTTATGTTGGCAGCTCTGCGGGATAACAGAGTTTGCTTCTTGCGCCTTTTTGCCAGCAGCGGGCTTCGCCTGCACGGTGGACCCCGGGCTGCGAACGCACTTATTATTTATATTATTTTGTGCGTTCCGCCAGCCCTAACAGTATGTCCAGCAGTCCATGCAGAGTGCCCAAACTTTTGCATTGGCCCAGTTTCCTTTTTGCAGATTTTTAAAAAATAAAAAATACTATATATATTATTTTGCCTAAAATACAAAAGAAATGTCTCATCTTTAACTTTAGCCCTTTTAGATATAAATTTATCTTAACAATAAAAAATTGCACAATAACAGCAATTTTGACCAGGGGTGCCCAAACCTTTACATGCCACTGTACATGGCTGGAATCATGCAGCCAGTGTTTGATACATGCTGCCTGTAGATTGGTCAGCATGTATCAGCTGTCGGGTCCCTTTAAATCCTAAATAAGAGCACTGACAATGGCTTATCTTAACAGCAAAACTATTAATTTAAGCATTTCTTCTATTTCTTCAGGTATAGCAGATTAATGTATTTTTGTATGTTAAATAATCAGATTTTCTAAAATACTTTCTGCATCAATTTCTCATGTTTTCCAAATCTCTTCTTGTTGTAATTTTACAGGAACCTTAATTGTTTTATTTCCAGTTGACACAAATCAGACCTGATCATGAAATGAACACACATGGGCAGGGCAAGTTATAGCTACAGTCCCACATACATATACATTGAACTGATATTGTCCATCAACTGGTTTGGCCGGCACTCTAATATACGTATAAGGGGGCTCTGGCCAATTGACTATCAAGGGAGAAGTCGATTGAGCCTGTCTGATTTTAGACTGTGGAAGCTTTGTTCTCTTAGAGATAAACATCCAGCAAAGATGTCTGCCTGCCTTTCCTGTATATGGGAGAGATTGCCTAGAGAGCTGTAGGCTGACCAATTGGCCAAAGCATCATTTGACCGTCGTCCATCTAATGTATATGGGGGCCTAAAGTCTCAGCTTTGAAACACAAACTGTAATGAGCCCTGTATTGGTGTGGCCATCACAAGACCAGCAAAAATGATAACATGAATGGCAGCAATTTTTTGCAATTAACCATCTTTTAAATTAACAACAAAGTGACTGTTTCACTGCCAACTACAGGCAGAAAATTAATATTACATCTCAACAATACACTCTAGCTCGATGAACACATACAGTGAAAAATCCTTAAGATCAACTCTTAAAATTTCATCAAAGTCGCCTTCAAGTGAAGTGGTTATCTTAAAGAAAATGGCTACTATCTATCTATTAAATCACCAGTTGCCCGCTGTCCCCGAATCCCATAAGGCATTGCGGCAGTGCCACTTGCTGAATACAGTGCAGCAGCACAGCCAAAAGTCAGACTCCACCCACACATGGTCCTGACGTCATCACAGGTCCTTCAGACCACATGCCATCAGTGGTAGTGAGGCTTGGAACGCAGACAGGAACTTTAAGATCTCGTCAAACACCCTCCTCCTAGGCGTGCGGTGTGGGTAGGAGCCAGGAAGGGTGGCAGTAGTGCCTGCTGCAGTGTGCGCAGCAATGACCTTCCTGCGTTCGTCCAGTAGTGATCTGCAGAGCAGCGCCTGGCAGTCTGCAGTGTATGGGAGATGCTGAGGGGAGAGTGCTGCTCCTGCTGCTGCTGCTGGGAAGATTACAGCAGGAGCGCTGACATGAGCTGGAGGCTGGGCTGCTGACGAACTCAACCACAGCACGCACAGCTCTGGAGTCTTACACTGGCATGGATGCCAATGTGCAGATATCAGTATGGAAACCCGCTACACCACGAGGAGAGCAGTCAAGGCTCTCTGCAGAGGATTCCTGCTTTCCATCCCAGTAGGTGGTGCTGCAGCATCAGACATTAAAGGGGTACTCCAATTTGAATATCTTATAATATAATCGCCAGTTGGGACTTCCGGCCGCTGTCCCCAAATCCCATAAGGCACCACGGCAGTGTCACTTGCGCAGACGCAGTTCGTGGCCATGAGGCCACAAACTGTGCCTGCGTAAGTGACATTCACGTCACCGCTATTCCCGCACATGCGCAATAACAGCCACAACTGCGTGCTCTACCCGAGCATGCGCAGTAACGACGCGGCTGTTACTGCGCCTATGTGGGGACTATTGGTGACGTGTATGTTTCACTGCACTCCCGATGCGATAGCATCGGGCCTACTTCTATTACATAATATATGGTGGAACTGAATGTTTGTTGCCGGCCGATCCCCGATATTTGCAGTATCGGAATGCTCAACACTAGCCTATGACCCAAAGAACACCATCCCCACTGTCAAGCATGGAGGTGGAAACATTATGTTTTGGGGGTGCTTCTTTGCTAAGGGCACAGCACTACACCCCATCAATGGGAGAATGGATGGAGCCATGTACCGTAAAATCCTGAGTGACAACCTCCTTGCCTCCATCAGGACATTAAAAATGGGTCATGGCTGGGTCTCCAGCAAGACAATGACCCAAAACATACAGCAAAGGCAACAAAGGAGTGGCTCAGAAAGAAGCACATTAAGGAGTCCTAGCCAGTCTCCAGACCTAAATCCCATAGAAAACTTATGACGTGAGTTGAAGCTCCGAGTTGCCAAGCAACAGCCTCAAAATCTTAATGATTTAGAGATGATCTAAAAGGAGGAGTGGACCAAAATTCCTCCTGACGTGTGCAAACCTCATCATCAACTGCAAAAAACATCTGACTGCTGTGCTTGCCAACAAGGGTTTTGCCACCAAGTATTAAGTCTTGTTTTTCAGTGGGATCAAATACTTTCTCACTGAAAAATGCAAAAAAAATTATATAATTTATACAATGTGATTTTCTGGATTTTATTTCTGATATTCTATCTCTCAATGTTAAAATTAACCTACCCTTAAAATTATAGGCTGTTCATGTCTTTGTCAGTTGGCAAACTTACAAAATCAGCAAGGGATCAAATACTTATTTCCCCCACTGTATTACCCACATTTGCCCTTGAAGAAAAACGTGTTATTGTAATATGTAATGTGAACTGTTATGTGCATTAATGATGTTGATATTGCAAGTGCTGACAGTAGGGATAGCAGGAGTTAATGTTTGGGACTAGTCCAGAGTGGGAGGGGCTAAGCTGAAGGTAAAGGAACAGTTTCCAGTTAGTTCATCAGAAAGGGTGTGTGTAGGTAAAGGACCTAAGGTCTAATGTGAGCAGCGCCGCATTACTTTGGTGTCCTTAATGAGAGAGGAGATGGGGAGAAAGAGAGTGTAATCCAGAGCAGAGCTGAGGAAGAGTGACGAAGAGACAGAGTGATTTATCGGAGACAGGTCTTGGGGGGAGTGCACATAACAGTAAGGCCCAGTGTTATATATGTGCTAGAGATGGTTTCTGAGCAGAGGCTCCCTCTGGTGGTTACAGACAGTACTGAACCTTTCAGCGAGGAATGGCAATCTGGGATCACTGACTGGTCTGATATAAGGGAGGTTCCCTCCCATGATGGTTGCCGGTGATCAATTGTTCTTGTCTCAATTGTGGTTCCTGGTTCATTTGGAAGTTTGCTGAGTCTTGCCTGCATCTTCTGCTTTCAGATAAGATATTTTCTGCTTTTATTTTTGTGCTTGCTTTTTGCATAGTTCCCTGCACTTCTGTGGAGGTCAGCCGGGTCCCCTCCTGGGGGCCTGTGCTCCTCTCAGTTTATCTGAAGCCACTGTTATTTGTTCATTTGCTTTTTCCTGTTTTTTCAGTGGCTGCGGCTTAGTTTTGTTACACCAGAGATCTGATTTAGGTGGTAGAGATCGTGTGATCTCAGGTGTTTTTGCAATCAGAAGAATTGGTATTTTTTAGGGGTTTTTTTGGATTGCAGTGAGAATCCTTTCCTGTACTTTTCTGTCTAGACAGATTGGGCCCCAGCGTTTGCTCATTCTATTTTCTGTCTGTGTCCGTGCTTCTTCTTGTCTAACCGCCATTACATGTTTGGGGGCTTCCTATTTTCTTTGGGGATCTGCTCCGGGGCAGATAGCTTTCCTCTTTCTGCCTTTAGGTGTAGTTATCTCTCAGGCTGTGACGAGGCGTCTAGGATCAACGTAGGAACGCTCCACGGCTACCTCTAGTTGTGTGGTTAGTTCAGGTTACTGCAATTCAATAGGTTCCAGCCTCTCTGGTGTATTGCCGTGTTTGCTTTTTCCCCTCAGCTACCAAAACATAACAGTATCACCGGCCCAAACTGAAAATTATATGGAACTCACAGAAGGGAAAAATAGTGTGGAAAGAAAAAAAAAGTTGTCAGAGTTGACAGAGATTTTTTTTTCCTGTTTGTTGCATTTTTTCCCTCTTTTTCTCTGGGTGCTGAGGAGGATTTTTTTTTTCTTCTCTCAATGGAGCTTGCACAGTTGTCTGGCCGTGTGGATCAGCTTGCCACTGAAGTTCGGAGTATTGCTACCTATTTTGCTAGGTTGCCGGTTGTGGAACCTAGGATTCCCATGCCAGACATGTTTTTGGGGGATCGGGCTAAATTTCTGAATTTCTAAAATAACTGTAAGTTGAATTTTGCCTTAAAGCCTAAGTCCTCAGGGAAAGCAGCACAGCAGGTTCAAATTGTCATCTCTCTCCTGCGCGGCGACCCTCAGGATTGGGCTTTTTCCCTGACACCTGGGGATCCTGTTTTGAATGATATTGATGTATTTTTTTTTGGCTCTGGGGTTATTGTACGATGAACCTAATGTCACTGATTATACTAGGTTTCCCTTGGTTACAGTCTCATAATCCTGTTTTGGATTGGAAATCTGTGTCTGTGACCAGTTGGGGCTGCCAATGTGTTAATGCTGACACTCCTGTTTTTTCTGCCTCTCCCCAGTCTCAGGATGTTCCTGACTAGGGTTGAGCATTCCGATACTGCAAATATCGGGTATCGGCCGATATTGGCTGTATCGGAATTCCGATTCCGAGTTCCGATATTTTCGTCATATCGGATACCGGAATCGGGATTGTCACTGTCACTGTCAGTGTCCGTCGGTCGGGTCTGTCAGGAGTCAGCGGCACTTACCTGGCAGAAGATCTCCGGCGGTCACGTCCTGGACTGCTTCATGGCCGCAATCTTCTTTCCCCGGCGGTCACATGCAGTTTCTCGCGATAACTGCAGTGACTGCTGGGTAATCCCGGCCGTAAAGCAGTCAGTCCGATGACGTCACCGCCGGGGAAGCAGGTAATCAGCTGTGCTGCGTCGCGATGACAGGCTCTGCCTGTCATTGCGATGTAGCAGAGTTGGATCGTCGTGGGACTGTCGTTATGGACTGCGTCGGACAGGTGGTATACTGTTGGTTTGTTTTTTTCCTTTTTTTACAGGAGATCGATGGCGTCGCAGGAATGAGAGAGTAATAAAATTAATGAAAACTGTGTTGTCTCTTTTATTTCATTAAAATACTTTTTTCTTGCTTTGTCTTTTTTTTATACATTTAATAACTTTGGGATTAATAATGGATCGGTGTCTTATTGACGCCTCTCCATTATTAACCGGGCTTATTGTCACCGTGCAATCAACGGTGACATTAACCCCTTATTACCCCGCTTGCCACCGCTACAGGGCAAGTGGGAAGAGCCGAGAAAAGTGCCACAATTGGCACATCTTTTGATGCGCCAAATGTGGGGCTGCTGTAGCCTGGTATTATCAGGCTGTTGAGGGCCAAAATCCATGGGCCTTGACAGTCTTTTAATACCAGGCCGCAGCAGTCTGCATTTTACTTGGCTGGTTAACAAAAATAGGGGGGACCCCACGCCGTTTTTTTTTTCGAGGGGATCCCCTATTTTTGTTAACCAGCCAAGCTAAGCAGACTGCTGTGGCCTGGTATTATCAGGCTGGCAAGGTCCATGGATCTTGGCTCCTTAACAGCCTGAAAATCCAGGCCTCAGCGGTCTGCTTCATCTGGCTGGTTAACAAAAATAGGGGGGACCCCACGCCAATTTTTTTCGAGGGGATCCCCTATTTTTGTTAATCAGCCAAGATATGCAGACTGCTGTGGCCTAGTATTATCAGGCTGGCAAGGTCCATGGATCTTGGCTCCTTAACAGCCTGAAAATCCAGGCCTCAGCGGTCTGCTTCATCTGGCTGGTTAACAAAAATAGGGGGGACCCCACGCCATTTTTTTTTTCGAAGGGAACACCTATTTTTGTTAATCAGTTCCCTCTGACGTCACTGATTGTGTCCCTGGCTGACCTGAAGTGAAAGTGGAAAGCAATCAATTAAGCTTTCCACTTAAGGGCCCGTCTCACATAGCGATATCGCTACCGAGATCGCTGCTGAGTCACTAGTTTTGTGACGCAGCAGCGAGCTCACCAGCGATATCGCTGTGTGTGACATTCAGCGACGATCAGCCCCCCTACCGGGTATCGCTGATCGTCGCTGAAATGTCAGGACCTTTTTTTGATCGCTGGTTTCCCGCTGACAGGCACACATCGCTGCGTGTGACAGGCGGGAGACCAGCGATCCGCTGGTAACCAAGGTACACAGCGGGTTTCCAGGCGCGGGGCTGTGCCTAGAAACCCGCTGTGTACCTTGGATACCAGCGCCCTGATGCAGGGAGCTGGTATCCAAGGTACACAGCGGGTTTCCAAGCGCTGCGCGGTGCCTGGAAACCCGCTGTGTACCTTGGTTACCAGCGGATCGCTGGTCTCCCGCCTGTCACACGCAGCGATGCGTGCCTGTCAGAGGGAAACCAGCGATCAAAAAAAGGTCCTGACATTTCTGCGACGATCAGCGATACCCGGCAGGGGGGCTGATCGTCGCTGAATGTCACACACAGCGATATCGCTGGTGAGCTCGCTGCTGCGTCACAAAACTAGTGACTCAGCAGCGATCTCGGTAGCGATATCGCTATGTGAGACGGGCCCTTAAGCGATGTTACCCGCAGTGTCGCTGTCCCAGATCGCTGCCTGAGCTGCCTGTTTGGCAGCTCAGCAGCGATCATGTAGCGATACACCAGCGATCCTGACAAGTGCATATCGTTGTCGGGATCGCTGGTGTATCGTTATGTGACACCCAGCCTTTACTCTCCTGTCAGGCAGGAGAGGAACTCATTCATTTGGGGTTTACTGTGAGGCTGCAGCATTAGCTGCGGTCCCTGCAGTAAACATTAACCCTTTCTGAAGGATTACACCGTGGGACCTGACTGTGCATGGGATAGGTAAGAATAATTTTGCTTTTTTATTTTATTTTTATTACAGGAAATGGTTTTTGCAGTAAAATAAAAGATGGTCAAAAACATGTGTCTTTATTTCATTAAAATGATTTTTAATTAAAGTGTGTGTGTTTTATTTTTATTTCATGCAATAGGATTAATAATTGATAGTTGTCTAATTGACAGCTCTCAATTATTAACCTGGCTTAAGGTCACCTTTCAATAGCAAGGTGGCTTTAACCCCATATTAACCCATTCGCCACCGCTACAGGGCAATGGGAATAGACGGGCAAAGTGCCAGAAAGGGCGAATCTAATTATAGATTTGTCTTTCCTGGGGTGTCTGGGGGCAGATGTTAGTAGCCGGGGGGGGGGGCAAAAATAATGGTCCCTCTCTGGGCTATTTTATCTGCCCCCACTCACTGGCTTTGTCTGTCTGGTTGCGAAAATAGGGCGGGAGCCCACGCATTTTTTTTCAGCAATTTTACACCTCATATATATATATATACATGTCATTGAATTTGTGACACATATATATATATATATTTATATTTGTAGTTCATACACTTCTACATAGTATAATAGCCGCTAATTCAATTGCCGGCTTTTGTGAAAATGCAGAACCCGACAGGAAATGACACTTGGTGTACATAGGGTTAACCATGTCTTTTCATGTCCTTTGCTATCTAATTTGCACAAACAATTAAATCAGACTATGTGTGCAAAATTTCACACCTGTAGGGGTTAATTAAAGGTGTAAATTCGTAGCAAAAAAGTCCGTTTTTTTTACAACGAATTTACACCTTTAATTAACCCCTACAGGTGTGAAATTTTGCACACATAGTCTGATTTAATTGTTTGTGCAAATTAGATAGCAAAGGACATGAAAAGACATGGTTAACCCTATGTACACCAAGTGTCATTTCATGTCGGGTGACCCGACATGAAATGACACTTGGTGTACATAGGGTTAACCATGTCTTTTCATGTCCTTTGCTATCTAATTTGCACAAACAATTAAATCAGACTATGTGTGCAAAATTTCACACCTGTAGGGGTTAATTAAAGGTGTAAATTCGTAGCAAAAAAGTCCGTTTTTTTTACAACGAATTTACACCTTTAATTAACCCCTACAGGTGTGAAATTTTGCACACATAGTCTGATTTAATTGTTTGTGCAAATCAGATAGCAAACGACATGAAAAGACATGGTTAACCCTATGTACACCAAGTGTCATTTCATGTCGGGTGCTTCTGTCTTTTCACTGAAGCCGGCTTTACCCGGCAATTGAATGAGAGGATATTTTACTATGTAGAAGTGTATAAACTATACATATATGTATATATATATGTCACAATGACATGTATATATATATATATATGTATTCTATGTGTGTATATTTAGTGTTTACAAGGAAAGAATGGGGTTTTTTTAGTTGCGATATTTTGTTCCCATAGACTTACATGGGACTTCCGTATCGGTATCGGGTATCGCCGATATTTTAGTGATATCGGCGATACCATTCCGATTCCGATACTTTAGGATATCGGAAAGTATCGCTCAACTCTATTCCTGACTTTTTGACTGATTTTTCGGATGTATTTAGTGAAAGTAAATCTGCATCCTTGCCCCCTCACAGGAGCTATGATTGCGCTATTGAATTAGTGCCTGGTGGTAAATTTCCTAACGTTCGCCTTTTTAACTTGTCTGTACCTGAACACGATGCTATGCGACCTCATATCAAGGAGTCATTGGAGAAGGGTCATATCAGACCATCCTCTTCACCCTTGGGTGCCGGTTTTTTCTTTGTGGCCAAAAAGGATGGTTTATTGAGGCCGTGTATTGATTATCGTCTCTTGAATAAGATCACTGTGAAGTATCAATATCCATTACCCTTGATTTCTGACCTGTTTTCCAGAGTGAAAAGTGCTAGTTGGTTTACCAAGCTTGACCTCAGGGGGGCGTATAACCTTATTCGCATTAAGCACGGGGATGAATGGAAGACAGCCTTTAATACCCCAGAGGGGCATTTTGAGTACCTAGTGATGCCCTTTGGGCTCACTAATGCTCCTTCCGTGTTCCAATCCTTCATGAATGATATTTTCAGGGATTTTGTGGATAAATTTCTGATTGTTTATTTGGATGATATCTTGATTTTCTCCAATGACTGGGACTATCATGTGAAACATGTTCGGACTGTGTTCCAGATTTTGAGAGAGAATGCACTGTATGTGAAGGGATCAAAGTATCTTTTTGGCGTACAGAGGGTCTCATTTCTGGGATTCATTTTGTCTCCGTCTGTTATTGAAATGGACCCGGTCAAGGTTCAGGCCATCTGTGATTGGGTCCAACCTACTTCATTAAAGGCTCTTCAGAAATTTTTGGGTTTTGCCAATTTTTATCGTAAATTTATTGGTAATTTCTCCGGTATTGTTAAACCATTGACTGATTTGACCAAAAAGGGTTCTGATGTGGTGAATTGGCCTCTTGAGGCAGTTTCTGCGTTTCAGGAACTTTAGCAGAGATTCACTTCTGCTCCTGTTCTACGGCAGCCTGATGTTTCTCTACCGTTTCAGGTGGAGATTGATGCCTCTGAAATTGGGGCAGGTGCCGTTTTGTCCCAAAGAGATCCAGAGACCTCTAAGAGTAACCCTTGTGCCTTTTTCTCTCGAAAATTTTCTCCAACTGAACGTAATTATGATGTGGGTAATCGGGAGTTATTGGCCATGAAGTGGGCCTTTGAAGAGTGGAGACATTGGCTGGAAGGAGCCAAACATCAGGTGGTGGTCCTCACGGACCATAAGAATCTGGTTTATCTTGAATCAGCCAAGCGACTTAATCCTAGACAGGCCAGGTGGGCCTTGTTTTTCACACGTTTTAATTTTGTGGTTTCTTTTCTTCCTGGCACTAAGAATGTTAAGGCGGATGCCCTCTCGAGGAGTTTCTTTGCGGACTCTCCTGAGTTATCTGATCCTACTGTTATTTTGAAAGAGGGTGTAGTTCTTTCTGCCATCTCGCCCAATTTGAGACTGGCTCTGGAAGGGTGTCAGGAGGATAAACCTGAGTGCTGCCCTATTGGGAAATTGTTTGTCCCAGACCAGTGGAAGAAGAGTGTGATGTCTGAGATTCATTGTTCCGCTTTGGCTGGTCATCCCGGAATTTTTGGTACCAGAGACTTGGTTAGTCGGTCCTTTTGGTGGCCTACTTTGTCTCGTGACGTCAGGGAATTTGTGCAGTCCTGTGGGACTTGCTCTCGCTCCAAGCCTTTCTCTAGTGGTTTGTTAATGCCATTACCTGTGCCCAAGAGGCCATGGACGCATATCTCTATGGATCTTATTTCCAACCTCCCTGTTTCTCAGGGAATGACCATTATCTGGGTAATTTGTGATAGGTTTTCCAAGATGATACATCTTTTGCCATTACCTAATTTACCTTCCTCCTCCGAATTGGTGCCTTTGTTCCTTCAGCACGTGGTTCGGTTACATGGCATTCCGGAGAACATTGTGTCTGACAGAGGAGTCCAGTTTGTTTCCAGATTTTGGAGGACATTTTGTTCTAAACTTGGTGTTCAATTATCTTTCTCCTCTGCTTTTCATCCTCAGACCACTGGACAAACAGAGAACAAACCAGACCTTGGAGACTTATTTGAGATGTTTTGTGTCTGCTGATCAAGATGACTGGGTCTCTTTTTTGCCTTTGGCTGAGTTTTCTCTTAATAATAGGGCTAGCTCTGCCACCTTGATGTCTCCATTTTTCTGCAATTTTGGGTTTCACCCTCGATTTTCTTCGGGACAGGCGAAGGCTTCTGTCTGTCCGGGTGTTGACTCTGTTGTGGAGCGAATGCAGCAGATTTGGGACCAGGTAGTGGAGAGGTTGTCTCACTCTCAGGAGAAGGCCCAACGGTTTGCCAACCGGCATAGGACTGATGGTCCTCGGTTTTCAAGTGGGGGACTTGGTTTGGTTGTCCTCAAGAAATATCCCTATGAGGGTTGCATCTCCAAAGTTTAAACCTAGGTTCATTGGACCTTATAAGATCATGGAGATTCTTAATCCTGTTTCCTTCCGTTTGCTTCTTCCAGGGACATTTAAGTTCCATAACGTGTTCCACAAGTCCTTATTGAAGAGGTTTGTCGAGCCAGTGGTTCCTATGGCTGCGCCTCCTGACCCTGTTTTGGTTGAGGGCAATTTGGAGTATGTGGTTGAGAAAATATTGGATTCTCGTTTTTCTAGACAGAAACTCCAGTATTTAGTTAAGTGGAGAGGTTATGGTCAGGAGGACAATTCTTGGGTGTTTGCTTCGGACATCCATGCTAGGAGACCCGTGCCTATCACCGAGCTCATCCTGATCGGCCTGGTTGCACAAGTGAGGGTTCGGTGACCCCTCCTCAAGGGGGGGTACTGCTATGAATGTGCTAGAGATGGTTTCTGAGCAGAGGCTCCCTCTGGTGGTTACAGACAGTACTGAACCTTTCAGCGAGGAATGGCAATCTGGGATCACTGACTGGTCTGATATAAGGGAGGTTCCCTCCCATGATGGTTGCCGGTGATCAATTGTTCTTGTCTCAATTGTGGTTCCTGGTTCATTTGGAAGTTTGCTGAGTCTTGCCTGCATCTTCTGCTTTCAGATAAGATATTTTCTGCTTTTATTTTTGTGCTTGCTTTTTGCATAGTTCCCTGCACTTCTGTGGAGGTCAGCCGGGTCCCCTCCTGGGGGCCTGTGCTCCTCTCAGTTTATCTGAAGCCACTGTTATTTGTTCGTTTGCTTTTTCCTGTTTTTTCAGTGGCTGCGGCTTAGCTTTGTTACACCAGAGATCTGATTTAGGTGGTAGAGATCGTGTGATCTCAGGTGTTTTTGCAATCAGAAGAGTTGGTATTTTTTAGGGGTTTTTTTGGATTGCAGTGAGAATCCTTTCCTGTACTTTTCTGTCTAGACAGATTGGGCCCCAGCGTTTGCTCATTCTATTTTCTGTCTGTGTCCGTGCTTCTTCTTGTCTAACCGCCATTACATGTTTGGGGGCTTCCTATTTTCTTTGGGAATCTGCTCCGGGGCAGATAGCTTTCCTCTTTCTGTCTTTAGGTGTAGTTATCTCTCAGGCTGTGACGAGGCGTCTAGGTTCAATGTAGGAACGCTCCACGGCTACCTCTAGTTGTGTGGTTAGTTCAGGTTACTGCAATTCAATAGGTTCCAGCCTCTCTGGTGTATTGCCGTGTTTGCTTTTTCTCCTCAGCTACCAAAACATAACACCCAGAGTTTATAATCCTAGAAGCAACTGGCCCTGTCATGACAGAGTACACAAAATGAAGAGAATGCACTGGGTGAGAGCTCTAGACCGCCAGGGGTAGAGAAGATAAGCACCGGCCATACTGGCAATATAGTTCCCTAGAGGGGTAAGAAGATGTGGAACCGCATGTTGAGTAAAGGGCTCTTGCTAGTTGAACTGTAGTGTTGAGCTGGGTTGTCGTGAAGTAGTGAGGAATAGTGAAGACAGAAGACAAGTAAAGAGAGAGAAGGGATACAATTTGTTTGAGAAAAATGTTACCTATTGTCAAGGAAACGTTTGAGAAGATATGTACCCCCTATCTACTGTATATAAACCTCCCCAAGTTAATGTTCAGTAAAAAGTTTATTTTAAAATGGTAGTATCCCTTCTTGAACTGTCAAACATCTGTCCTCACCATCCAGCAACATCGATTTCATGCGGCCTGCATGGCGTAGCACCCTCACAGCACAAGTCCTCATACCCAGTCAGGACCCCCACATTCATATATGTGCTGGGGTGCAAGAGACGAATACCTCACTCACAACTATCGCCCTGCCACATGTTACACTCTATCTTTTATTATATACCCTGGGAAAGGAAAAATTACTTGTCACCTGTTATCATGTGATTGATGCAATTGTGATGCTAGGACAGTAGAGCTTGTTTTAGTGCTAATACTTGTTCTTTTTTTTATCCCTTCAAAAACTGTGAAAAAAATCTATGAAAAGAACTAAAAGTTAACTACAGTAAAGTCATTGACTTTGCTGTCAGCTTCCTGGTGAAAGAAAACAATCCCACATGTTTTCCCGTCTAATATATGAGTTACAGATGGAACTAAATGTTATACTACTGTAAGTCACAACCCTGACATGCTCTGACCATATTCTCCTAATTAAATGTGTCTGCCTAAGGACTTGATTATACAAGTGTCCTATAGCTCTGTATATTCCCGATTTCCTTCTGGGAACCATTCTAAAATTTGCAATGTGATACGACATGACATTTAGAGGGAAGTACATAGACATTTTGGAGAAGAGAAAGAGGTAAAGGTGCATGAGTACAGCGGGTGAAATAGGTATTGAACACGTCACCAAGAAATCAAACCATAGATATCCATAAATTAAGTTCTTTGTAATAATGAGACAGGACACAGGGAAAAAGTATTTAACACATGAAAAAAGAGAGGTACAAAATGCCATGAAAAGTCATGACACCAACTGAAATCTATCAGTAATTAGAAAGCTATCCTGTATGTATGTACTTTTTTCCAAAATTGTCATTACCAGTGTCTAGACAAAGGTCGCTATGGCTAATATAGAATGGCAAAAACATAATGCATGCTGCTTACTTTTGTACATTTGACCATGCCTTTGTCTCTCCTGTAACTTCTAAAACCACAATTCTACCTCAACAAGGAAAAAAGAAGTAAAGCAGCTGATCACACAAGCGGTACACTTTTAGTTAGCCCTGTTTCACACGTTCTGATCTTTCCAGTACCAGAAAAAACAGTACCCGAAAAAAACAGTACTGGAGATTTAAATTTCCATGTGTGTAATACTTGTTGCATACGTGTGGCAACTATGTGCCGCATCAGTACCACACGTACAGGCTCCTGGGAAGCAGCGGTACTGTTAGCGCTGTTCCCTGTTGCCAGGTGCTGAAGACTGCTCTCATCATTCTCCCCTGCTCTGCCAGCTATCAGTGCTAGCAGGAGAGAATGTTGAGAGTTATATTCAACTGATAATAGTGAGAGCAGGTGGCGGCTGATGGGACTACTAATCCCAGCAGCCTACAACTGCTTCAGCAAATAACAGTGAGAGCAGTCACCAGCTGATGGGAGTATTCATCAGCCACCGCCTGCGTTACAAATAAGTAAATGAATAAATGAAAAATTCAGTGTGGGTTTCCCTTTATTTTTGATTACCAGCCAGGCAGAAACTGACTGCTGCGGGCTGCAACCCTCAGCTGTCAGCATTAGCAAGGCTGGTTTTCAAGAATAGAGGGTCCCCATGTCTTTTTTTCCAATTACACACGTAGATAGGTCTACGTTTGTAAGTGCCTCTGATACATGAGAAAACTGTCACCACAAGTACTGGACTCTAGAACAATGATCCCCATAACATCCCAACAAGTACAGTTCACATCAGCCAATAATAACAACAGCATCAAATACTCCAAGCCTCAGTTCACACAATGTAGAGCAAGCAATATTATACCCATAAGAGTGTCTGTCACAAGTCGAGCCATGGTGTACCTGAAAGTGAGCTTGGAGTGGAAAATTTTTCTTCCCACCATAAATCATCCAGTTTATAAAAGGATATGATGCCACACGGTTGAAAAGAATCAGATTTTTTCTGTCCCATCTAGAACAGCTTTAAATAAAGGACAGAGACCCTCATTCAAGCAATATGTCACTTCCTGGGATTTCTGCTGCATTTTTTTTTATAAAATCACTGTTTTATGTTCCGTAGCTCTGCTAATCCTCTCTGAGATGAGCTCCTGCTAAGTAGTCTTAGATAGTCATAATCTCTGGTGATACCTACTCCATAAGGCTGGTGTCACACTTGCGCGTGTGATGGAAGAAACTCGCGCGAGTCAGTTTTCATGCGGTTGCGTACGCATGCATCGTTTCACGGTGTGCGGCGGTGTCCGGCGAACGCAACATGTTGCATTTTTTGAGGCGTCAAAAATCCGTCAAATATGCACATGCGGATGAGTCTGTCAAAACAACGCATTACTGTCTATAGGAACGCATTGTTACGCAAGGACATACGTACGCATGCATTCGATACGCATGCATACTTCAGACTGAACATGTCCAGGAACTGATTTCAGCCACTCCTAAAGCAAGGGTGTATAAAAGGGTGTGAGGACACAGGAAATTCATTACTCTCAAAACTCTGGATGCAAGCACAAGACTTTGGATGTAAGTATAGAAGCTTTGAAAATGTCTGTCTTTGCATTCTGTACTCTGTACTATTTTTTTTTCTGTTCCCTGCACACTGTTTCTTGCTCCTGTTCCATACTACCGTCCTGGTGCTACCATCCAGGTGCTGTCTTCCTGGTGCTGCTGTCCTGGTGCTGCCGTCCTGGTGCTTCCTTCCTGGTGCTGCCTTCCTGATGCTGCCGTCCTGGTGTTGCCGTCCTGGTGCTGCCGTCCTGGTGCTGCCTTCCTGGTGCTGCCGTCCTGGTGCTGCCGTCCTGATGCTGCCGTCCTGGTGCTGCCTTCCTGGTGCTGCAGTCCTTTTGCTGTGCTGCCATCTATCTTGGTGCTGTGCTGCTGTCCCTGTTCTGTGCTGCCTGACTGCAGTGCTGTTGGACTCTTGCCTGTAATGTAAGTATTGGTGTCCATTGTGTTTTTTTTAATTTTTTTACATTTTTTTATTTTTTTGCTTCATTGTGTTTGGCTCTTAACAAGTTTAATTTTTCTTCTTTGTTCTTTTCTCTAGTGTTTCACTTGACTGCTGCTTGCTATTCCGACTTCCTCTACTGAAGCTTCCGAGAGTGGACATGACACCGATTATGTAATCACATTTGATATACTGATTGGTTATGTATTGACTGGCAATACTATACATGTGGTAAATCATGTATTTTCTTTACAGGTACCTTGCAGTGCGGAAGAGCAGTAGCAGTCGAGTGAAAATTAATCTTCCCTGGGTCGTCGGCCTCAAGTTTCTGAGGAGGAAAGACGGGTGTAAGTAGTCTTTTCTTTATCAGAGTTGTAATTGAATTTGTTTTCAGTTTTTTCTTTTTTTATTTGATCTATAGGTTCCACAACCAGAGATTGATAAAGACCAACTATTTCAATTTGTGCAAGAGCGAGCAGCATTGTGGGACCTCCGTGATCGTAATCATTCTGACTCAGCAGTGATTCGATGACTCTGGGAAGAAGTGGCAAGATCGCTGCTTGGCTGATTGGGACCGTGCCAGCGCCCACGTGCCTAGAAAGGAATTTCCGTAAGTATTGCAATATGGTCTGACGCGGCAGTGAACCTGTTAATGTAGGTGCATTGTTTTACATTAATTTTTTTCCTTTTTTTACCCCTTCACAGTGAAGAGAATAAAAGTCCGTTGGAATTCGATGAAGGATTGCTTCAATAAGGACACAAGAGAGTCGATTTGGGTTCGAAGTGGTTCTGCTCCAACAATCCGAAAATATAAGTACCATCATCAGCTTTTGTTTCTGAGGCCTGCGGTTGCTCAGCGAACGTGAGTAACTTTTGTGTTGTCTTACTATTATTTAAACTTTTTATTTTTTTACTAATGTTTTTCATTTATTTTCCACACAGAACCTGGAGCAGCACAATACAACCTGGATCGTCCTCTGTTGGAGCGGCCCCTCATCGACAAGCCAACGAACAGGCCCAATCCCAATCATCCACCAGTGATGGAGCAACCAGTCAGGCTTCATATGCTGGGGAACATGCAGCCGGTCCATCTGGTTTTCCCCTCTCCCAGCCCTCTGGCACTACTTTACTTGGGTCTGCTTGCCAGTGGCAGAGGGCCTTGTAGAGCTCAGTCATGCCCGAGTTTCTTCACTTAGGCTCGATCTTCCAGGATGAGATGAAGTCAGTTTTGGAAAGACTGGATAGTGGGTTCACTCAGGTGAACACACTTTTCCAGGAAGTCCACAGACGCCTTGACCGCCTGGAAGTCGACCTTAATAGACCGGCGTGACATTATTTTTCCGCCATAGAACGGGGTGTGTCGGAAAACCTTAGTCCTGAACTCCAGCTTGTGATGAAGGCCTGTCAGACTGCTTACACCGAGACCTTGCAGCAGTCCCAATATCAGCAGCAGACACAAACTTCTTTCCCTACAGGTCAACAAGCTCAAGCACAGCATCAGTGGCAGAATCTGCCAGCATCTTTCCAAACATTGCTAGGACTTGTATACCAGTCTGCTCAACAAGTGACCTATCCACCACCACAGCTGGACATTAGAACTGTTCCTACAATACCCAGCTACACCATGCAGCTGAGTGCCACAGACCAGCCTTCAACTTACACCACACAGCCGATTTCATCAGCCCAGCCTTCAACTTACACCATGCAGCCGAGTTCAGCAGCCCAGCCTTCAACTTCCACCATGCAGCCAAGTTCAGCATCCCAGGAACAGGAAAAAAAACACAGAGGAACCAGCAAAACGAAGGCCAGTAAAAGAAAAGTAGCGACAAAACATTATCCACCCCCTCCACCCTCACCTCAGAATGTGTCTCTGTTTCCAAGTTTCTCTCCACCTTTCCTTGGTTCTATCCCATCCAATGTGCCAATGCCTTCCAACTTGTATTCCACTCCTAATGTGTCCTCTTCCCCCAATGTGTCCTTTGCCAATGTTTCTGACCCAATCCAATTGACTGCCACTTCCCCTGTAACAACTTCCCCAAAGACTCCTAGCCTACCATCACAGCCCAACACCCCCCAGGTCCACAATGTAACTCCCTCCCACAGGCCCAGAAAGTAAAATCCCATTATTTTTCTTTTTTTTTATTTATGTGTTAAATTTCAAATTGTTTTTACTTTTGTTATTATAAATTCTTTTGTTTCACAATACCTGTATCCCTGTGTTTTCTTTATCTCTATTTAAACATGTGTATATTGTTGAGTAAAGTATTAATGGTTTTTAGGTGTTTATTATTAAAGTTACAGTCAAGGTGTTAGTATTAAAGTCAGCAAACATTACAGGTACATAACATTAAAGGTACATTTCGTCTTGCCATGTCACACGTCCAATATCCGAAACAAAGTAGGCAGAAAATGTATCCCTCATTTGGGCAACTTCCACTGTAGTTCTCAGAGGGTGATCTTGGTAATCCTGCAATGTGGTATTAATAGGTTCCTCAAGTTGTAAGTTGGGTCCCTCTTTTGCCAGGATGTAATTGTGCAGAACAACACACGCTTTCACAACCTCATCAATTGTTTCAATTTTAAAATTGATAGCTGCACCCAAAATGCGGCATTTAGATACAAGCAATCCAAAGGCACACTCCACAGTTCTTCGTGCCCTTGTCAGTTGGTAGTTGTAAATCCTTTTGGTGTGATTCAAGTCCTGACTTGAGTATGGATTTATGAGTTTGGCACACATTTGAAACGCCTCATCCCCAACCACAACAAACGGCATTGGCGGCCCTTCAGTGTTTGGAAGAGGTCGTGGCTGTGGAAAATTTAAGTTATTCCCATACAAACGTTGTCCCATGACTGAGTTTTTGAAAGTCTGGGAGTCATTTCCTCGTCCAAAAGAGCCAACATCCACGGCGACAAATCGACAGTCAGCATCTGCAATCGCCATGAGAACAATGGGAAAGTATTTTTTGTAATTGAAATACTCAGATCCACTTCCAGCTGGTTTCAGAATCCGAATGTGTTTGCCGTCCACAGTCCCCAAACAGTTTGGAAAATTGCAATTGTCCAGAAATTTTGCAGCATTTTTCAGCCAGAGTTTAGTTGTGGGTTGGGGGAGGAATTCTTCATGCAGAACGTCACATAAAGCATGGCAGGTGTCTCCAACAGTCCCAGAAAGGGTGGACACTCCAATGCGGAATTGAAAATGTAGAGATGATAAGGTCTCTCCGGTAGCCAGGAATCTGCAGAACAGAAAATGTGAAAAAAAAAACATTGCATGGCTTTTTGAACAATAATATTAATGACAGGTGTTTCATTTTCAAAATTACGCACCTCAGGGTCACCAACAGACGTTCCTCAGCAGGAATTACTTGACGTACCTGTGTGTTCTGCCTGGTGATGGATCCTCGGACACGTTGCAGCAAGTCATCGAAGCTCTGACATTCTTGTGTACTCAAAAAACTTCTCAGGGTTTTCACGCAGCTCTGTGTATGAGTGGTAGGCTCAACGGCTCTCTCGGACTTCAACGATGGAGTGTTGCTAATAGCGACGACAACACCTTCTTCATCTTTCTCTTCTTCTTCACAAGCCACAGCAAAGGCAACAGCCAATTTTAATTGCAAATCAAGATTAATAAGGAAGCTCTCCACGATAAGATCCATCTTGCAGCTGGATTCAGCAGAAAAAGACGAGGATTTCATCTGTGCAGTGTGTCTATATATAGAAATTGCATGAGACTTGCCCATTGGGTGTCTGGTGTCGTATCGAATGCATGTGCCTAAACAACGCAAACGCATGCAAAAACGCATACAAACACATGGACCCACAGCGATTTTTTGCCGTCATGCGTAAGCTGATGCGGATAAAGATCGCTGTATAAACATGCGTTTGCATGCGTTTTTGCATGTGTTTGCGCATGCAGATTATATGCTGCGCACAGAAACGCTAATATGAACCTAGTCTAACACTGCAGCTATCTCTCTCTGCAATGTGCAGGCAGAAGGCTATCAATCAATGGTGCAGAAGGGAGGTTTGTTTCATTCCTTATAGACAGGCATGTTTGGCTTGCCCAAATGTTACTTTGTTCTCTATGAGAGAGCAGTGGGCACATTCCTCTGTCAGTAGCTTATCTCGGAGCCAAACAAAATTCAACAGGTCAGATCCATCTTTCCCCCAATATAATTTGTGATTGGAGAGGCTGGAGACCCTCATACAGTACACAATCAATGATCAGACTAATCCACTGAAATCAGTGGGATCGGCTTACTTTTATCTCAAGTTTATTTGGTGAGCTTAAGTGATACACCTCGGGAACCAGTGACTGTGTGTGTCCCATGTTGAGCAGCATAAATAAATGTTCTCCGTGCCAGTCACTGAACTCGGCATACATATAATCAAAGTAATTGGTGACAAAAGATAGTTTTTTATATTATCCAAAAAGTTTCTCTGGAATTCTCATAACAAAGAATTGCTGTAAAATAAACACAGTGTATTGATATTGGAATTAATAGTACATCCTGATAAACTAGACCACCTAATTGCTCCTAGATAATGGTCATGTGCCAAGAGTTGAAGCCAAGTCACAGGTAATTGATTAAACTTCCTCTATTTATTGTGCAGCCTCTCTTTTCACAGCAGATAAACTAAGCTTGAGATATAAATATTATATTTTATTATTATTTATTATTATAGTGCCATTTCCATAGCACTTTACATGTCAAAAGGTATATACATAATAAAAACAAGTACAGTAATCTTAAACAGTAGAAGTAATGACTGGTACAGGAGGAGAGAGGACCATGCCCGCGAGGGCTCAAAATCTACAAGGGATGGGTGAGAATACAGTAAGCGAGGGTAGAGCTGGTCATACAGCGGTTTGGAGGAACGAGGGTTACTGCAGGTTGAAGGCTTGTCTGAAGAGGTAGATCTTCAGGTTCCTTTTGAAGGTTTCCATGGTAGGCGAGAGTCTGATATGTTGTGGTACAGAGTTCCAGAGTAGGGGGGATGCATGGGAGAACTCTTGTATGCGATTGTGGGAAGAAGAGATAAGAGGGGAATAGAGAAGGAGATCTTGTGAGGATTGGTGGTTGCGTGCAGGTAAGTACCAGGAGACTAGGTCACAGATGTATGGAGGAGACTGGTTGTGGATGGCTTTGTATGCCATAGTTAGGGTTTTAACTGGAGTCTCTGGGTAATGGGGAGCCAGTGAAAAGATTGACAGAAAGGAGAGGCCGGGGAACAGTGGGGGGATAGGTGGATTAGTCAGATAGCAGAGTTTAGGATAGTTTCGAGGAGTGCAAGAGTGTTAGAAGGGAGACCATTAAACAGGAGGTTGAAGTAGTTGATGCGGGAGATGATGAATGCATGGACTAGGGTTTTTGCAGATTCTTGATTAAGAAATATACGGATCCGGGAAATATTTTTGAGTTAGGCCACGTTCACACATTCAGTATTTGATCAGTATTTTACATCAGTATTTATAAACCAAAGCCAGGAGCAGGTGAATAATACAGAAGTTGTGACGTGTTTCTATTATACTTTTTGGCTTATAAATACTGATGTAAAATACTGAATGTGTGAACCTGGCCTTAGAGTTGGTAGGTAGTGGAAAGGGCTTGGATATGTGGCTTGAAGGCGAGATCAGTGTCAAGGGTTATACCGAGGCAGCAAGCTTGTGGGACTGCGGAGAGTGAGCAGCCATTTACTTTAATGGATAGTACCATTGGGGGGGCTGAGTGACATAGGGGAAAGATTATGAATTCTGTTTTGTCCATATTAAGTTTTAGAAATCTAGCTGAGAAGAAGGATGAAACAGCGAACAGACATTGTGGGATTCTGGTTAGTAGGGAGATGATATCGGGTCCAGAAAAGTAGATCTGTGTGTCATCAGCATAGAGGTGATACTGAAAGCCGTGAGGTTCTGTGAGCTGGCCCAGGCCGAAGGTGAAAATGGAGAAAAACAGGGACCCCAGGACTGAACCTTACGGGAAACCGACAGATAGGGTGAGGAGGTTGTGTGTGAGTGGGAGGCGCTGAATCTCTGATCTGTTAAGTATGACAAGATCCAAGATAGGGCCAAGTCTGTGATGCCAAGAGATTGACATATGAGAGAGTCTGTAGTAATAGGGAATGGTCCACTGTGTCAAAAGCAGAGGACAGATCCAGGAGGAGGAGGACAGAGTAGTGTTGCTTAGCTTTGGCATTAGTATGTCATTGGTGACTTTAGTCATGAGAGTTTCAGCGAAATTATGTGGTTGGAAGCCAGATTGTAAGTGATCAAAGTTGAAGGAGAGGTGCAAGGACAGTTCATGATGGACTTGTTGTTCCAGTAGTTTTGAGGCATGGGAGAGAAGTGATATGGGGTGTTAGCTAGACACAGAGGATGGGTCAAGGGAGGGCTTTTTGAGGTTGGGTTTGATTGTGACATGTTTGAAGCATGAGGGGAAAACACGAGTTGTTAGTGACAGGTTGAAGTGATGGGAGAAAGGTTGGGATACAGACTGTGGTGAGGTTTGGGATGAAGTGGGATGGGATTGTGTCAAGTGCACAGGTGGTGAGATGTGATCTTGAGAGTAGAGAGGAAAGTTGATCTTCTGTAATGGTGGAGAAGTTGGTTTTGGAGGAGGAGGGCTGATTAGTTAGGAGGAACAGCTATGGGGGTTGTAGGCCAAAGCTTTCTCTGATGCTATCAATCTTCTGCTTGAAGAATGAGGTAAAGTCTTCACCTGAGATGAGTGGAGAGGTAGGCGGAGCTGGGGGACGGAGGAGGGAATTGAATAGCTGTTTAGGGTTGTGAGACAGGGAGGATATGAGGTATGAGAAGTGGATTTGTTTTGCTGCAGTGAGAGTGGCCTTTAAAGTAGCGAAGGATTGTTTTAATGCGATGAAGTTCTCATTGAGGTGGGATCTTTTCTGTCTCTGCTCAGCAACCCTGGAAGCCCACCTCAGTTCTTTGGTCAGGATGGTGTGCCAGGATTGCCTGTTGATTTTGAGAGCTTTAGTATGTATGAGAAGGGCAACCGATTCGAGAGCTGTAGCTATTGTTATAAAAAATGTCAGCAGCATCCGCATTGTGTAAGGAACATACTTCTGTAAGAGGGAGAAGGGATTCAGAGAGTAAGTGTGGATCGAGGTTGTTTAAGATTTCTGCGAGAGTGTGCAAGTTTGTGGAGTGAGGATTGTGCACCTGGAGAGGAAAGGAAAGCGAATGCACATACGTTATGGTCAGAAAGAGGGAGAGTTGAGTTATAGGGGTTAGATAGGGAGCAGAGGCGGGTAAAGATGAGGTCCAGTGTGTGGCCATCTTTGTGAGTGGCTGCAGAAGACCATTGAGCGAAGCTGAAGAAGGAAGTGAGAGACAGAAGTTTAGTGACACCTGAGAGTGATGTGTCAATGAGAATGTTGAAGTTACCAATGATGATAGTGGGGATGTCAGCAGAGAGGAAATGAAGTAGCCAGGTGGTGAAATGGTCGAAGAAGGTGGTGGCTGGCCCTGGGGGGCAGTAAATGACAACAAGTTGGAGGGAGAGTAGATGTGCACAGAGTGCACCACAAAAGAGAGGAGGGTGACAGAGGGTGGCAGTGGAATAGGGGTAAAGGAGCAGTTGTATGATAGGAGAAAATCAACTCCTCCACCATGCTTGCTGCTGGGGCAGAGTTTATGAGAAAGATGGAATCCACTATAAGAAAGTGCAGCTGGAGAGGCAATGTCAGAGGGGGTTAGTCAAGTTTCAGTGAAGTTTGTTTGTACTGAAAGATCATAGATGTAGAAAAGTTTGTTGCTGACAGAACAAGCATTCCACAGAGCTCCTGTTAGTGGGACTAGAGACTTGGGGGCTTGGCGATTGGGTATAAAAATATACAGATGTTGGATGAGAGGTTGAAGTGACTGTGGGGATGTGGTAAGGAGGACCAGGTTTTGAAGAGATATCACCAGCAGTGAGGAGGAGCAGGGAAAATGTTAGCAGGTGGGAGCAGGAGTGAGCATGAGATAGCTGTCTGTGTTTGGAGTCAGAGGGTTGTATGTTGAGGAACAGTTCTGAGGAGGAGGTGAGATGGATGGGGAGGATGGAGGGAGAGATGACCAGTTCCTTACTAGGTGTAAGGATTAGGGGGGTTAGTAGAAAGTGGAGGATTATAGGGGTGAGAGTAAAAACAAACAGAAGCATTGTTTACAGTGACTATGTATCCGGGTACTTTCTGTTCCCTTCTGGTTAAATTCTGGTATAATTCATAGCTGCACACTTCTGTGTTGCACTTGTATGGTGCACTGTGCAGACTGACATCTTGCAGATGTATTGTTTGCAATATATTTGCTAGAAATGCAATCAGGTGTGGCGCTGAGGGGAGTGGTCTCTGCTCATCTTGGTCAGATAATTAAGACTGAGTCAGATGCAGGATATTCAAGGCAGAGTAAACAAGGAGGTCGTAAATAACATTTGGAGTTTAGCAGTGGTAATTTGAAAAACATACCAAGTGATTGCAAGGAGCAGAGGTAGGGCAAATCAGGATGCAAAGCTGAATGATGTACCAAGTGATTGCAAGGAGCAGAGGTAGGAAAAATCAGGATGCAAAGCTGAATGATGTGCCAAGTGATTGCAAGGAGCAGAGATAGGGAAAATCAGGATGGAAAGCTGAATGATGTACCAAGTGATTACAAGGAGCAGAGATAGGGAAAATCAAGATAGAAAGCTGACTGACGTACCAAGTGTTTGCAAGAAGCAGAGGTAGGGAAAATCATTGTGGAAAACTGGAGGATGTACCTGTAGGAAGAATAGATAAATAGACATGCTAATTAGAGTGTGATGGTGGCAGATGGCAAGGTACAATCTGTATATATCATATTAAATTCTGGTTTAATTAATAGCTGCACACTTCTATGTCGCACTTTTTTGGTGCACTGTGCAGACTGACATCTTGCAGATGCATTATTCTACACTAGCCACTAAGGAGACTCAAAGTCTCCAAAAATTCAATACAAACAGCACAAAAAGGCAGCAAAACTCACCTGCCCAGATCTCAGAACAAATGCACTACAGGGTGCAGCCAGCCCATAAAGTAAGATGTTAGCAGCACAGGTGTAAAATACCAGATTAAACAGCCACTCTCCACATACCCAATCAAGGAGGGGATGACTGCTCAGTATACAATTGCACAATAGAGGCACACATAGGGTGCCATTCACACAAGGATACTGCACAGTGTCCGGTTCACAGCCTATTAATTACGCCCCTACTATTCGACTAGGCGGGCTGGCCAGTACACTCTCAATGTGCACCAGTGTGAACACCCCTTATTCGAGCCCAAACGTACCTAGGCTCGGCTGCACCCCGAAAAATAAAGTGCAAACAATTCAAAAATAGTGGGGTATTAGTTAATATTTTGGCCAAAATACGTAAGCTTGTAACCTGCGCCAAAGGTCCCCATGCTTACAAGTACCTACACTACACTACACTAGCCACTAAGGAGACTCAAGGTCTCCAAAAATTCATCTTGCTTTATGGGCTGGCTGCACCCTGTAGTGCATTTGTTCTGAGATCTGGGCAGGTGAGTTTTGCTGCATTTTTGTGCTGTTTGTATTGAATTTTTGGAGACCTTGAGTCTCCTTAGTGGCTAGTGTAGTGTAGTGTACATAAATGTTTTCGCAGAGTTTTTTTTTACATGCATTTTTTTGTGCATTTTTCCCCACTCATTTATGGGTGAAATACATTGCAAAAATGCTGCAAGAATTGACAGATTTTAATCTGAAATTTGCAAGAAAATATAAGCAACATGTGCATGAGAAATCAGAAATCTCATTCACTTTGCTTCCACTGTAAAACATTGCATATTTTCAGCAACAAATCTGTACGAAAAAAAACCACAATAAAAATACAACATGTTCACATAACCTTCAAGTGAATTGGGTTGGGGGGGAAGTCACAGAGACTGATAAATTTATATTTCTTGAGCAACAGAGAACATAGTTATGGCGTGGCACAGTGCTTTATTATTAAATTATATTTTGAATGGTATAAGGCTAATAGTATATTAATGGTGGGGTTATACAATCATGGGCAAAAGTGTTAGCAGTGCACCCTTAAAATTGTTTGAGAAAATGATTTCTCCCAGAAATCTAGCAATTACAGTTTTGTTATACACATGTTTATTTCCTTTGTGTGTATTGGAACAACAAAACAAAAACAGAGAAAAAAAGGCAAATTGGACATAATTTCACAAAAAACGCACAAAATGGTCCAGACAAAATTCTTTGCAGCTTTCCTAAAATGTGGGTAAACAACTCTGTTTCAAGCATGTGATGCTTGTTCAAACTCACCTGTGGCAAGTAACAGATGTGAGCTATATGAAAATCACACCTGAAACTATATAAAAAGGAGAAGTTGACTGAGTCTTTGCATTGTGTGTCTGTGTGTGCCACACTAAGCATGGAGAACAGAAAGAGGAGAAGAGAACTGTCAAAGGACTTGAGAATCAAAATTGTTGAACAATATATATCTGCAACTCAAGATTACAAGTCCATCTTGCTGTTCCTTTGTCTAGTTCATGGGATTTTTCATTAAGGAGACAAATGTATGTATTTAATATATGTGACATTTGTTATTTTTAGGACTGCAGTGATCATTGTGACAAGGCAAGTCGTGACTTAAAGATGTCAGCATGAAGGTCTGACCAGATGCAGGAGAAACAGAAAACGAACCTATTCAGTAGAAATGTCTCTGATATGTCACAGGATGGAAATTTTTATTCTGTATTTGTACCATTCGATTTGGTGTAATCCTGTTATTTGTAAAACAACCTTTAGGCCACATTCATACACTGATGTTATATGACAATGTGCAGACTTTTTTTTCGCATGGCACACAGACTCATAATTTTATAGATCCATTTACATACCCTTGAAAGTCACAGTACCATCCCTGATTACGTAGCATCTTCTCTAGTTATGTATCATGCCGTTCCTTACTATACACCATTCCCTGTTATGTTCAATACCATCCCATCATAACAAAGTATCATCTCTTGTTATCTATAGCACCGTCCCTGACTCCCTTACATAGCGTATTCTCATTATTTTTGTTAATCACATTGCCCTTTCTTTACTACATAGAGTCCTCTCTTGTTAGATATAAAATGACTGCTGATGGAGCAGCCGGTGACCAGAAGACCAGTCCATCAGCTCCTCCATCAGAAAAGAAGCTTTACCATATTCCATCAACTGTCATTTCATTTTATATCTAACAAGAGAGCACAATATAAAATAATGGCAGGGAGCTATATATACAAAAAATAACAAGAGAATCTCATGTAAGGAACGGTGCTGTGCAAAACAGGAGAGGCACTGTGTAATAAGGGACTGTAATACACATAGTAAGAGAATAGACTGTGTAATACGTAAGATATATATAAATATACACTCACACACAATATATGTAATTGGTCCTCCCCAACCTAAAAATAAAAGCCCACAGCAGCCTGGTGCTTTGCCCGGCTCTTCCCCTTGCCCTGGTGCATTGGCAAGTGGGGTAATATTTGTGATGTTGATGTCAGCTAACATCAAGCCCACGGTTAGTAATGGAGGGACAGCTATAAGACACCCCGTTACCAAAATACACAGCCAGAATAAAGTCCTTTAATTGAAAGTAAGACACATACTTCTTTCTTTTAAATAAAAACTCCCCCCCTTTTTAAGCCATTTATTCTAAAAAAAAAAGCCAAGTTATATTCACCTTCCCACCGATAATCCATTGATGCCAATGTCCTGCTGGAAAGGACAAAAAAATAATACAACCCCATATTCCTCACTTGTCCGATGATAATCCATTAATGGCCATGTCCCATAATGATCCGGATGATTTAGAGAGCAGTCACATCAGTGATGCGACTGCTCTCAACGTCAGCCAGAACACACTGAGACAGGACTATAATTATGCTACTGCAGTGTGTAGGGCTAACGTGAGAAAGGTCACCGGAGTTCATAGCTGATGAACCCCGGTCACCTCACTTACTGCACCGCTTGCATTGTGGGAAAATTCTCATGCAGTGAGCAGAGCCATAAGCGAGGTGACCGGTGTTTATCAGCTATGAACTCCAATATCACTCCTTCCTTTACAGGTTTTGGGGAATTAATTAATTTGTCAGCTTACTTTTCTTTAGAATATTAGGCCACTGAGCTATGATTGTTATTGTGGGAATAACCCTTAAATGAGCAGTAATTCAAATTTCAGAGCCCTTACCTCCACGAATTTTCAGCCAATTGAAGCACCAACTAAATATCAAAAAAACCTCCTGAAAGTTTAGTTACTTTTTAAAAAGAATGTTGACTACTTGGAAAACCCCTTCTTAATCCTCATGTTTGCACCCAGTAAAATAATAACATTTACACTCCCCTCCGATGCCGGCGATGTCCCAGTGCTGTTTGCACTTGCTCTGCCGGGGCATGCGTCACATTGTTTGGTCATGCGAGCCCTGAGCCCAGTCAGCGCTGGCTTTACTCTCCTATCTTCTAATGAATTAGATATCAAGAGGAAGTCAGAGCTGTGACAGGCCACTCACTTGGGTTGTTAACAAGGTGTTGCATGCAGCATATTACCAATATGGAAGGTAATCTGATAATCTTAAGTTTTGTTGTTTTTAATAATAAATATTTTTAATTGTTATGATAAAATTAATTTACGTTAATAGTTTCGTTACGATAATGCAGAATTCATTATTAGTGCAGTACAGTTAATTTCAGGCAAGGGGAAGAATTGGACTATTTTATGTTGCAGAATAGTCCATCAGTAAGATTATCACCGAACATCCTTTCTCCCTATCATTGCCATTATGTGGCAGTTTTATCCCTGTATTTAATCCAGTTTATGGTGTAAATACATGAAATAATAGTAGCATTCCAGGACATTTTTCAGGATTATGGCAGGTTTATCTACAAAGCATATGTCCAGGCGCACACTAAGCTGAGGGACTGATTGGTACATCATTCATTCTGTGCTCAAGCATACTGAACTCCTGTTTCCAATGTCTTTATCTTTCAGACATGGTCCATAAATTTAAGAATTATGTGCTACTACTGCTGCTTCTATTACGCTAAAGGCAGTTTTACATGGACAGATTTATTAGCAATAACGAGCTTTGATTGATGATGTAGCAAGTCGATTTGTGCTTGTTTATGGTTTTTTTTTATACGGGCTTATACAAGCTGTATGGGGACAAATGATGAATAATGACACTGTTGGTCCCCAAACAGTTTGCATATTATCATATTTTTATACTGCGATAGGTATTGCTGACAACAATGATTTTTAAATTTGCATAAATTATATTTTGTTCATTTGCTAGCTGATTGTTGCCATGTTTTATGGACCAATGTTTGAAAACTAGAGTTCCGGTAAGGGCTCAATGGGCCTTTTATTGGCTTGTATAGAGGGGCTTTTAGGGCTCATGCACACCGTCCCTGTATTACAAATGCATACAACATATGCATTGTACAGAGCCATACTGCAGGAACCATAGAAGTCTTTGGGTCCCTAGTGTAAAAAGCATCACAGAAAAAGGCGGCCATATTTATCAACACAAAGACACAATATTAATGCACTGCAGGATGCAGCACACTCTCTTGATAAAGACAGGGGTAACAATAGAGGAAATAATGATAAAACATGCAGTGTCTGGTTTACAGCCTGTTAGTGACACCCAAGCTATTAAAGGGGTTATCCGGTCTACAATGAAAGGTCTGCACCGTACATGTACTGCGCATGTCGTGTCTCCCCCTTTGATATGGGCTCCGGGGCTGAGCCCACATCTTTTCCGGCACTTGTTAGTTCCAGCAAGCATGCTGGAAATCCCGCCCATTGGTGACCCCGTCACGTGAGAGCTGATCATCGATGGGTCGGCATGTCAACCAGAGGTCTCCTGCAGACCTCTATGGCTGTCACTGCCGGATTGCTATGAGTGCTGCCCAGTGATCGGTGCTCATAACACGTGAGCAGTTCTGCTACATACAGGCGATCTGATCATCGCCTGTATGTAGCAGAGCCGATCGGGTTACGGCAGTTTCTAATCTCCCATGGAGACTATTGAAGCATGCCAAAAGTAAGTAAAAAAATGTTTTTAAAAATGTTAAAAAAATAAATAAAATATAAAAGTTCAAATTATCCCCCTTTCGCCACATTCAAAATAAAACAATAAAAAAAATCAAACATACACATAATTGGTATCGCCGGGTTCAGAATCGCCCGATCTATCAATTTAAAAAAGAATTAACCAGATTGCTAAACAGTGTAGCGAGAAAAAAAAGATAAAACTCCAGACTTATGGTTTTTTTGGTCGCCGGAACTAGTTTTTACAATAAAAAGCATCTTTTAGCGTGTGACAGCTGCCAAACATAAAAACCCACTATAAAAACCCGTTATAAATAGTATATCAAACCCCACTTTATCATCCCCTTAGGGAAAAAATAATAAAATAAAAAAATTTATTTATTTCCATTTTCCCGTTAGGGTAGGGTTGGGGCTAAAGTTAGGGTTAGGGCTGGGGCTAGAGTTGGGTTTAGGGTTTGGATTAGGGTTGGGGTTTGGATTAGGGTTAGAGTTGGGATTAGGGTTAGGATTAGGGTTAGGGTTGGGATTAGGGTTGGGATTAGGGTTAGGATTGAGATTAGGGTTAGAGGTGTGTTAGGATAAGGTTTGTGGTTAGGGTTATGGTTATGGCTGAATTAGGGTTAGGGGTGTGTTGGGGATAGGGTTGGAGTTAGAATTGGGTGGTTTCCACTGTTTAGGCACATCAGGGGCTCTCCAAATGTGACATGGCGTCCGACCTCAATTCCAGCCAATTCTGCATTGAAAAAGTCAAACGGCGCTTCTTCCCTTCCGAGCTATACTGTGCATACAAACAGTGGATTACCCCCACATATTGGGTATCGGCGTACTCAGGACACATTGCACAACAACTTTTGCAGTCCAATTTCTCCTGTTACCCTTATGAAAATAAAAAATTGGGGGTGAAAAAAATATGATTTTTTATTTTTCCGGCACTACGTTATAAACTTCTATGAAGCACTTGGGGATTCAAAGTGCTCACCACACATATAGATAAGTTCCTTAGGGGGTCTAGTTTCCAAAATGGTGTGACTTGTGGGGGATTTAAACTGTTTAGGCACATCAGGGGCTCTCCAAACGCGACCGATCTCAATTCCAGCCAATTTTGCTTTGAAAAGTCAACCGGCGCGCCTTCCCTTTTGAGATCTGCCATGCACCCAAACAGTGGTTCACCCCCACATATGGGGTATCAGCGTACACAGGACAAATAGTACAACAACTTTTAGGGTACAATTTCTCCTGTTACCCTTGGTAAAATAAAACAAATTGGATCTAAATTTAATTTTTTGTGAAAAAAAGTTAAATGTTCATTTTTTTAACATTACAAAAATTTTTGTGAAGCACCTGAAGAGTTAATAAACTTCTTGAATGTGGTTTTGAGCCCCTTGAAGGGCGCAGTTTTTAGAATGGTGTCACTTTTGGGTATTTTCTATCATATAGACCCCTCAAAGTGACTTCAAATGTGATATGGTCCCTAAAAAAAAATGGTGTTGTAAAAATGAGAAATCACTGGTCAATTTTAACCCTTATAACTTCCTAACAAAAAAAATTTTGGTTCCAAAATTGTGCTGATGTAAAGTAGACATGTGGGAAATGTTACTTATTAAGTATTTTATGTGACATATCCCTGTGATTTAAGTGCATGAAAATTCAAATTTGGAAAATTGCGAAATTTTCAAAATTTTTACCAAATTTCCGCTTTTTTCACAAATAAACACAATTCATATCAAAGAAAATTTACCACTATCATGAAAGTACAATATGTCACGAGAAAACAATGTTAGAATCACCAGGATCCATAGAAGAGTTCCAGAGTTATTACCTTATAAAGGGACAGTGGTCAGAATCGTAAAAATTGGCCTGGTCATTAACGTGTAAACCACCCTTGGGGGTTAAGGGGTTAAAAACATCAGCTTAGCATGCAAAAAATAAGCATTTGGTGAACATGGTAAAAAAAAATTCAAAAAACTGTTCTGGAATTGCCCTTGCTTTGCAATTTCACCACACTTGGAATTTTTTTCCCCATTTTTGAGTACAAGATATGGTAAAACCAATGGTGTCGTTCAAAAGTACAACTTGGCCTGCAAAAAACAAGCCTTCACATGGCCATATTGATGGAAAAATAAAAGAAGTTATGGCTTTGGGATGAAAGGGAGCGAAAAACAGAAACGCAAGAGGGCTCCGTCATGAAGGGATAATGCAGGTGTGCCCGGACCGGCCACAGTCACCACTTACTGCAGTAAGAGGAGTGACTGTAAGCACATCCTGGCACTGATTGACAGCTGGCTCTGCACTAATGCACTGCTGAGCTGGCTGTCAGTCAGTGCCGGGGTGTGTTTACAGCCGACTCTCTCAGTGCTGTCAGAGGTGACTCTTTCTTCTCTATTAGAATCCATTAGAATTATTTTTAAAGCTAGTTTTGAAGTTGGGAAGGAATTTTTTGTCTAAGATCAAAGAAAGTAAGTTTTACCTTATAGAAGTTTTTATTAATTTCAGGATCAACAGTGCAGGACAACAGGTTGTACATAAAGTCAACTGAGCTTTCATCTATTTCAATTGCACATTGAGTGCAAATTATAGTGAATTTAGCACTTTAGGAAAATACCGTAATTATGTAACCAATAATATGTATTGTCCATATTAAATTATTGAGGCAGAAAAAACACATTTATTCAAGATACAATACTTAATTTTGAATAGTGATGTATTTACTCAGTATCAAACTGCCCACAATGCCCATCAAGTTGGGTCTTTAATGAGGCAGATTTATTAACTGTAGCAAACACTTACAATTGTATGTTTTAACTAGCAAATATCTCCGCCGCAATCATTACCCTTTAAGCAGGTTTACAGAAGCATATTTCATGATCAGTTTACAGACCACAGCGCCCAGACTGACCACAGGCAACTTGGCATAAAATTACAGCCCTAAACTGTATGAGTCTATGAGGCTGTAAGTTTGGTTCACTCCGGCCCGTACGTGGACTGTAAAATATGCTCTTGTGAATTTGGCCTTGCACGAATGGAGCCTTTTAGAGTGCAATCTTGATTATATAGTAGACTAGATGGTGGCCCGATTCTAACGCATCGGGTATTCTAGAATATGAATGTAGTTTATTTATGAAGATTTAAGAATAATGCAATGAATACACAGGATTTTCCGGGTAAAATATATACATTATCATTAAATGTTATTGCTCATAGAACTGCTCTCTAACACAGGTTCTGTGACAGTCCCTGTGACGTTGCTAAGGCCACGGTCGGGTATCCAAGGAGCGTGCCAGCACCACTCCAGCAGCAACACCCACATCCAATCCGAGAGGTCGCTACCAATCAGCGATGCGGGATTTCCATTACAGACAGAATTAGACGATTATATAGTAGATGAAAAGTAACCCAAATCTCTTGGATAGCAGTAGGTTTACCAGACTCATGCTTGCAGGCCTGCCAACTATCTCCAGATGATAGATGTTGAAAGAAAGAGGGATGGGGCATGTTGGGTTTAACATTTCAGATCCCATTGGATATACACATTATTCTAACTGCATAACTAGGTTGCAAGTGTAGGGTGATTAAGACACCCTTTATATGGCTGTCACTATATGCCTTCACTCACACAAAACGTATATCCCAGATTGTCAAATGGATAGTGGCAGGGGCGGAACTATAGTGGAAGCAGGGGAAGCAGCTGCCACAGGGCCCGGGCTAGAAGGGGGCCCGTCCCTGCTGCAGCTGCCCTGTGATTTAGGAGCAAAAAGGGGGCCCGAGCACGCTGGCAAATGGATCCGCGCTCGGGCCCCCTCCCAACATTTTGTTCAGGCTTCTGACTCTGAACGCTGATGCATAACAACACTGTGTTGTTTTAAAGAGACACTACAGTGTTGTAAATGCAGACAGCGAACAGAAATGAGCACTGTAGCTTTAAGCTGCGGCCCAGTGCATTATGGTCCGTCTGTCACAGCGTGTGTGCATGTGGGGGCGGACAGCAGACGGCCAGGCAGACCACATGAAGCAGCAGGCTGACTGGACAAGCAGGTGGAAGCCCGGGCGAGCAGGGTGAGTACCGTGAGTCTCTCAACAGTGAGAAGAGGCTTGGCTGCTCAATGGTGACTGGGAGGGCAGGTGCAGGCAGGATCTAACAGGGCCCACATTCAACAGGGCCCCAGGCTGCAGTGCAGGGGGCCCACATTCAACACAGGGCCCAGGTAGCAAGGGGCCCGCATTCCAACAGGGCCTCGGGCTCCTGGGCCCTGTTTGACGCAAGCCTCAAGTCACCACTAACCTCCCCCTGGGCCCTGTTGGGCACGGGACCTCAGTCACCAGTAGCCTCCCCCTGGCCCAGTAACAGCCTCATGGTTGCTACAAGTGACGAGTGACACCCTGATCTCTGCTACATGTGACAAGTAACAACCTCAGCTCTGCTACATGTAAAAAGTAACAACCTCAGCTCTGCTACATGTGACAAGTAGCAACCTCGGCTCTGCTACATGTGACAAGTAGCAACCTCAGCTCTGCTACATGTGACAAGTAACAACCTCAACTCTGCTACTTGTGACAAGTAGCAACCTCAGCTCTGCTCATGTGACAAGTAGCAACCTCGGCTCTGCTACATGTGACAAGTAGCAACCTCAGCTCTGCTACATGTGACAAGTAGCAACCTCGGCTCTGCTACATGTGACAAGTAGCAACCTCAGCTCTGCTACTTGTGACAAGTAGCAACCTCAGCTCTGCTATTTGTGACAAGTAACAACCTCAGCTCTGCTCATGTGACAAGTAACAACCTCAGCTCTGCTCATGTGACAAGTAGCAACCTCGGCTCTGCTACATGTGACAAGACCTCAGCTCTGCTACATGTGACAAGTAGCAACCTCAGCTCTGCTACATGTGACAAGTAACCTCAGCTCTGCTACATGTGACAAGTAACAACCTCAGCTCTGCTACATTTGACAAGTAACAACCTCAGCTCTGCTACATGTGACAAGTAGCAACCTCGGCTCTGCTACATGTGACAAGTAACAACCTCAGCTCTGCTACATGTGACAAGTAGCAACCTCAGCTCTGCTCATGTGACAAGTAACAACCTCAGCTCTGCTCATGTGACAAGTAACAACCTCAGCTCTGCTACATGTGACAAGTAGCAACCTCGGCTCTGCTACATGTGACAAGTAACAACCTCAGCTCTGCTACATGTGACAAGTAGCAACCTCGGCTCTGCTACATGTAACAACCTCAGCTCTGCTACATGTGACAAGTAGCAACCTCAGCTCTGCTCATGTGACAAGTAACAACCTCAGCTCTGCTCATGTGACAAGTAACAACCTCAGCTCTGCTACATGTGACAAGTAACAACCTCAGCTCTGCTACATGTGACAAGTAACAACCTCAGCTCTGCTACATGTGACAAGTAGCAACCTCAGCTCTGCTACATGCGAGGAGTGACAGCCTCATCTCTGCTACATGTGCGGAGCGACAGCCTCAGCTTTGCTATACAAGTAGCAGAGCTGAGGCTGTCACTCCTCACATGTTGCAGAGATGAGGCTGTCACTCCTTACATGTAGCAGAGCTGAGGCTGTCACTCCTCGAATGTAGCAGAGCTGAGGCTGTCCCTACTCACATGTAGCAGAGCTGAGGCTGTTCCTCCTCACATGTAGCAGAGCTGAGGCTGTCACTCCTCACATGTAGCAGAACTGAGTCTGTCACTCCTCACATGTAGCAGAGCTGAGGCTGTCACTCCTCACATGTAGCAGAGCTGAGGCTGTCACTCCTCACATGTGTAATTGGTGAGGGCGTGGTGCAGAAGTACGGTGTACAGAACAATCTTAGATTATTCTGTATACCGGACTGTTGTTCTACTGAATAAATCATCCGTTTTGAAAGCAATTTGCAGGCTGGATTACAAGTTTCTTCACATATTTACTCTGGAGAAAGCCTACCTTCGTCACTACCTCAGTTGCTTCCTGGGAGTTGGTTCTTTTCTGTTATTTCACTATCATTACTCCAAAAACCTCTAATTTTGGATAATAAAGGTATCTTTCTTAACACAACTTGGGTAGACCGGGATTGGCAACGCGCGCGAGGGGGGGGGCCCCATTGTGAAGTTTGCTGTGGGGCCCTGCCGTTCCTAGTTACGCCCCTGGATAGTGGTTTACTCTATGCGTTTCAAAGTACAAAAGACTTCTTCATCAGGAAAGACCATTAGACTAGTGGTCTTTCCTGATGAAGTTTTTTGTACTTTGAAACGCATAGAGTAAACCACTATCCATTTGACAATCTGGGATATTCGTCTCATTATTGATCAGCAAGCGCGGAAATCATTCACAAACCTCTCCTTTCTGTCCTGGATATCGCTTGGTCATTTTCTGACCTGTGGATCTGCTGCAGCTGATGTGCTTTATTTCATGCTTTACACATACTCATAGAATGTGAGTGTAATTTTAATTTTATCTCCTGCCATACTCCTAGGATTAGACCCTATGTTGTACTGATCTCTCCTACAGCTCTGTGATTACTCACACAAAGAGATATCACCAGACAGCATGACTCGACTGCACGTATGAAGATTCAAGGGCAAGATTTATTTTTGCCCACTGTATGTGAAGACATTTATGTGTATATACAGTACAGACCAAAAGTTTGGACACACCTTCTCATTCAAAGATTTTTCTGTATTTTCATGGCTATGAAAATTGTAGAATCACACTGAAGGCATCAAAACTATGAATTAACACATGTGGAATTATACATTACACTTTACAAAAAAGTGTGATACAACTGAAAATATAGAAAATGAACTCGGCACTCAACTTTAGTATAGTGAGAATAAAGAATTTTATTCACAGTAGTAACACGAAACGTTTCGGTCCTATATCATGGACCTTCATCAGTCACAGATACTACTGGGAAGGGGGTTGATCCACATAGGGAAGAAAGAAAGGGCTGGATATAGCCTGTGTTGGTGGGGTGAGATGAGGAAGAGGACAATGCCTCTATTGCACTAGTAACCTGTTGTCAAGGAGTCCGGTAGTGAGGATAGTGGCACTCAGACTAGCGGTGGACACCGCGTCCAATGCAGAGACCTATCCTCACTACCGGACTCCTTGCCAACAGGTTACTAGTGCAATAGAGGCATTGTCCTCTTCCTCATCTCACCCACCAACACAGGCTATATCCAGCCCTTTCTTCTTCCCTATGTGGATCAACCCCCTTCCCAGTAGTATCTGTGACTGATGAAGGTCCATGATATAGGACCGAAACGTTTCGTGTTACTACTGTGAATAAAAATCTTTATTCTCACTATACTAAAGTTGAGTGCCGAGTTCATTTTCTATTAGATACTGTGTGGGAACCTACTCTGGCACCTTCTTGGTTGTGCACACGGTTATTTTTTCACAACTGAAAATATGTCTTATATTCTAGGTTCTTCAAAGTAGCCACCTTTTGCTTTGATTACTGCTTTGCACGCAGAAAAGGTGAACGGATGGACTCTACATGCCTGGTTCCCACCGTGAAGCATGGAGGAGGTGGTGTGATGGTGTGGGGGTGCTTTGCTGGTGACACTGTTGGGGATTTATTCAAAATTGAAGCGGTGAGCTGTCCAGCTCACTCCAAACCATCTCGATTGGGTTCAGGTCTGCTGACTGTGGAGGCCAGGTCATCTGGCATAGCACCCCAACACTCTCCTTCTAGGTCAAATAGCCCTTACACAGCCTGGAGGTGTGTTTGGGGTCATTGTCCTGTTGAAAAATAAATGATGGTCCAACTAAACACAAACCGGATGGAATAGCATGCTGCTGCAAGATGCTGTAGTAACCATGCTGGTTCAGTATGCCTTCAATTTTGAATAAATCCCCAACAGTGTCACCAGCAAAGCACCCCCACATCATCACACCTCCTCCTTCATGCTTCACGGTGGGAACCAGGCATGTAGAGTCCATCCGTTCACCTTTTCTGCGTGCAAAGCAGTAATCAAAGCAAAAGGTGGCTACTTTGAAGAACCTAAAAATAAGACATATTTTCAGTTGTTTCACACTTTTTTGTAAAGTGTAATGTATAATTCTACATGTGTTAATTCATAGTTTTTTTTTTGTTGAATATGTATTTATTAACACACATGTATAACACATATCAAGGGTATGAACAGTAACAAAACATGTCACATAATATAAGCCAAGCGTCATCATATCAGGTCATGTCCAATAAAACAGAGCACAATATATATGAATGAAACAGCGTGATCGAGGATCACTACTAGTATTGCGTGAGATTTGGCACACAAATTGGGTTCCTGGACTAACGAACCCCAATAACATTCTACAAGAACAAGAACTAAGAACAAAATAAAACAAGAAGACACAGAAAATATAAGGGGAAATAAAGAAAAATAAGGGAATTAAATGAACCTAAATGAAAAATAAATAACTGGACAAAGAAAAAAGGAAGAAGGTTAAAGGTAAGGGGAAGGAAGAAGGGGAGGGGGGGCGCCCTCGGTCTCCGCCCACAGCACACCACGTGGCAGAGAATCTTACATACAAAAATAGCACTCCAATGAGTCACTTACACTATGTAGGCGAAGGGGTACGAAAGGCAATCCACGGGGACCAGATGGTCTGGAATTTATCCCGGGTATGGTTGATCCATGCCGACAGGTCCTCCATGTCCCCGATATGGTCCACAGCAACAGTCCACTCCTCCAGAGAAGGCGCCACAGTAGACAGCCAATGCTTAGGCACTAGAAGTTTGGCAGCAGTCAACATAAAGGTCGCCAGTTTGTGCTTAATGGGGTTATAACTAGTGTTGAGCGATATTGCTCGATATCTAAAAATATGTATCGAAATTGTATCGCCGATAGCACTAAATATCGTCGATATCCGATTTCGATACCGGAAGTCCCATGTAAGTCTATGGGAACAAAATATCGCAACAAAAAAAACCCTTTCTTTCGTTGTAAACACAAAATATACACACATAGAATACATATATATATATATATATATATACATGTCATTGTGACATATATATATATACATATATTTATAGTTTATTCACTTCTACATAGTAAAATCGACTCTAATTCAATTGCCGGGTAAAGACGTGACATACCCCATAGAAGTCGACGGGCTCGGTGCCGAGTACCCCGAAAACCTCTGGCTCTGTGCGACTCAACTTGGGCGTCACGAACAGGATTCTGTAGCTCGCTATAAGCGAGTCCTGTGTGCCTGAATTGCACTGGTTTTGTGCTTGAGAATTGCTAAAATCATCAGAGAATGTATTTGCCATTTTTCCGCCATATCTGCGTCACGACGAGGCACTGGTGAAGAAGGGCGTGCTCTTCGTGGGTGTCACTCACTCAGTGGTGTGAAAACGATGGCCGCCCACTGTAAATGGTACTGCAATGTAACATCGTGCCCCACAGCTCTGGAGTTCCGCCTCCTGATCCTCCTCAGTGTGATAAGGTCCCGCCTCCCTACAAAAGAGGGGCCCTCTCCAGATATGACACATGTGACTTGGCAGAGATGGCTAATGGACACGACGAGCAGAAGTGGGAAGGGATGGAGCAGTCAGAGCTCTCCCCCCACGGAAGCGACCCGATCGCCACGGAATCACCGTTGGGCACCCGGCCAGTAAACCCTCCTACGCTGCAAGAAGCGGAGGATACCCTGAGAGGCCTGGCCCGGCACCGGGAGGAGGTCGCCAGGATGGAAGCCAGCTGGCGTGCCCTAAAAATAAACTTGGAGCGGCGCCAATCCCTCTTACCTGAAGTGTCTGTACCGGAAGGTGAGGCACCCGTTATAGTAGAGGAGCCCTTGCAATGTGATCCGGTTGACGTTGTCGCAGTGGAGGCACCCGTTCCTGCAAAAAACGCAGCACCGTCAGCAGCACCCCAAATCCCGCTGTCTGCCCCGGTCGCTGAGACAGAAGAAGCGACACCCGTCCTCATGGAGGAGGCCGCGCAGGCACCAGAGCACTACCTGCCTGTACCGGAGCCCCGACTGTCATCTGATTTAGAGCCGTCTGCTTCCTCCGCAGGGGAGCGCCGCCAGGACTGGGGGGGCGACAGGAGAGCTGCCGCAAACCGGACACTGTAAGCTGCAGTTTGATGGTGGAGACATGGAGCAACTGGTGGAGGAGAATTACAATCGGCGTCAGGAGGAAGAGTGGAGACGTTGGGAGAAGGAAGCAGAGCGACAAAGGGAGCAGCGAGAAACCCTAAAACTTCGCCAACGTCACCTGGAGAAGGACCGGGCAGATAAGGACCGGATGAGAAAGGACAAAGGAACCCTGAGTGAGCCGCGGCGTAAGGGTGCAGTACGGAACTTTAAATTGAAAGGTGGGTGGGGCTTCATCAAGGAGCCTGGACTTTATTTAGAAGTCTTTGTGACCCGGCGGGACGTGGAGGCTCACCTCCCAGAAGGACACCCGGGGAGGGACCTGTTGCCAGGAGACTTGGTGACTTACACCCGACACTGGGGTTACAATGGGTGGTACGCCCTAAATGTTACCAGGTGCGACCCCTACTCCCCAGTGTGTCAGGAACCTGTGAGACCCTCGAAGCCTTCAGCCTCCCACATCCAGGCCTCTGCAAAAGTGCCCACCCCACGCCGTAAATCTCCCCAGCCTCCCTCAGTGGTCTCCTCAGCAGACCCACCCATCGACATGATATCGATACGTGGCCCGTACCCGGCGCCTGTTAGGCCCCCTGGGGTTCGTACAGTCCGTGACATAGGGCTCCAGACCCGGAGAGAGATGAAAGAGGTGGCCACACAGACCCAGATAGCGGGTCACGACTTGACTGTACAGGCCACACGACGTCATCAGGTCCTGGTGGTCCTTGGTGCCTCGGATGTTTGGCAAGCACCAGAAGAGTACCAGGTGGTACCTGGAAGAGGCCAGCCAAAGAAGTCTAAATAACCCGGACAGGGTCCCTGTATGTAAATAAATAGTTAAATTGTTTATGTACCCGGACGGGTGAATGTTCCAAAAAAATTTTTTTCATTTAATAAAAAAAAAACAAAACACAGTTTTCATTTCTTTTATTACTGTCTCATCCTGCGGCGACGCCATCGATCTCCTGTAAAAAAATGAAAAAAAAAAAAAAGTATACCACCTGACCGACGCAGTCCATAGTAACGAGTGTCCCACGACGATCCAGCTCTGCTACATCAGAATGACAGGCAGAGCCTGTCATCCCGGCGCAGCACAGCTGATTACCTGCTTCCCCGGCGGTGACGTCATCGGACTGACTGCTTTACGGCCGGGATTACCCTGCAGTCACTGCAGTTATCGCGAAAAACTGCATGTGACCACCAGGGAGAAGATAATGGCGGCCATCACGCAGTCCAGGACGTGACCGCCGGAGATCTTCTGCCAGGTAAGTGCCGCTGACTCCTGACAGACCCGACCGACGGACACTCACAGTGACAGTGACAAATCCGATTCCGGTATTCGATAAGACGAAAATATCGAAACGAATTATCGAAAGGCCAATAGAGCTAATATCGGCCGATAGCCGATATTTGCATTATCGTATCGCTCAACACTAGTTATAACCCGTCGCCGGCACCCAAAAAAGGACTGAGTCCCTGGGTAAATCACAAGGCAGAAGGCAGATATCTTTGATTTTTTGTCGTATCGCATTCCAGAAGGGCACAATGAGGGGACAATCCCACCAGATGTGAGCATAAGTTCCTGAACCCGCCCCACATTTCCAGCAGATGTCAGAGGTCTGCAAGCCATGGCGAAATAGGAAGGACGGGGTTCGGTACCACCTGGCAATCAGTTTATAAGAATTCTCTTTAATGCGAACGCACCTAGAAAATCCCAGTGCGTGTCTTTTAATACACCTGGTGACTCGTAGGGACAATGGGTGCCCCAGTTCCCGTTCCCAGGCAGCAAGGTAAGTAGGCTCAGTATCAGAGCGAAGAGACATAAGCCATTTGTAAATGGTGGAATCATGCCTTTGACAGGACTCTGTGCCAGCAACAGCCGCTCCAAGTTGGAGGCAGCCCGCAAGGGACGATGTTGCTCCATAAAGGTCTGACAGACATGATGTACATGTGCTAGCGATAAAAAGTTGGCGTGTGTAGGTCCGAGGATGGATGACAGGCCCTCCGCCGAAGGGACATTGCCTCCAGCAAAAAAGGAATTGAGGGGCGTTACCAGTTTGCTCCACAAACCCTGAAAAGTCCAAAAACCCTCATCCGAGCAGGTCAACAAAGGGAGTAAGCGTACAGGCATGAGCGGAGAGGGGAACTTACTCATAGTGTCTTGATGTAGACAGTTCAGGCATGTGTGGAGCAAACCCTTCAGGAGAGGGGAGAAGCCGCGTGTACGAGGGATCTGAGTATGCACACCCCATAACTCAAGTGCCTCCCGAGGCGAAAGAAGAGCCGTTTCTAGGGAGGACAAGAAAGACCTTTTGTTCCAGCTGTTTATCTCCACCCAACGACGAAGATGGCAAGCGAAGTAATAGTTCTTCAGGTCGGGCATACCCACTCCACCTACATCTGTGGGCAGAGTCAAAGTCGAGAAAGCGATACGAGCCGGAAGTTGGTTCCATAGGAACCGTGAGAACAGAACGTGTAAGGCACGAAAAAAGGAATTGGGAAGGAATATAGGAGCTGCCTGGAATAAGTAGAGGAATTTTGGGACTATATATGTGGACAGATAATTTTTTCGGCCCAACCAAGACATGAACGGTATTCGTAGACGCTGGAGCTGTGTCCTAACCGAGGAGAGTAGGCGTAGGTGGTTCAGAGCGTAGAGGCGAGAAATATCCCTCGGAATAAGAATGCCTAAATATTTTACATGGTCTGTCTTCCAGGTGAACGGTGACATTCGTTGGAGGCGGGTTAGAGTGTCACTGGGGAAGCCGATAGCAAACGCGACCGATTTATTATAATTGATTTTGAAGTTTGAAAGAGTACCAAAATGGTGAAAAAGATCCAGCACAGCGGGTATAGCAGTCTCCGGGTTAGTGATACTAAGCATGATGTCATCAGCGTATGCGGACACGAGGGCCTCGCCTTTAGGCGTGGACGCGCCTCGGATGTCTGGGTGTGTACGAAAAGCCTGTAACAAAGGTTCCAGGCACAGAGCGAACAGACCGGGGGACAAGGGGCAGCCCTGGCGGGTTCCATTGGATATATAGAATGGAGCCGAAAAAGAATTGTTCACCTTGACCCTGGCAGTGGGCGAGGTGTAAAGTGTAAAAATGGAGTCTATAAAGCGATCGGGAAAATTAAATAGGCGTAGGACCGACTTCATGTAAGACCAATCTATGCGGTCAAACGCCTTTTCGGCATCAGTACTTAACAACAACAAAGGCGTTTTTCGGGAAACTGCTCCATGGACTAGGTGTAAGATCTTTGTGGAGTTTTCCCTCCCCTCCCTACCCAGTACAAACCCAGTCTGATCGCTCTGCACCAGGAGGGGGACCAAGCGAGACACCCGGTTCGCCAGGACCTTCGCCCAGAGCTTCAAATCACAGTTAAGAAGAGATATTGGCCGATAACTACTACACTGTGCTGGATCTTTGTCTTCCTTATGGATTAAAGCTATATCCGCAGAAAGGGATTGGGGAGGAAAGGAGGAGCCAGTCATCAAGGCGTTAAAAAGTCGGGTGAGGTGTGGGAGAAGGGTAGCTTTAAACTTTTTGTAGTAAAGTATTGTCAGACCATCTGGGCCAGGAGATTTTCCCGATGGAGTAGACTTCAGAGCTTCTTCCACTTCCTCCACCGCAATTGGAGATAACAATTCCGCGTGATGGGAAGGTTTCAATTTAGGGGGGTTTCAGGGAGAGACAAAGTCCACAATAGCAGGATGGGGTCTGCAGTGGGGGCAGATTCATACATGGGGTTATGTAAGTTATACAAGGCGGTGTAATATTGATGAAAATCTTGCGCGATTTGCGCCGTCTCGGTGTGTGCGGCACCCGAGGGGCATCTCGTCTCAGCGATGAATGTACGCGGAGACGTTTCTTTGACGTAGGCGGACATAAGTTTCCCACCTCTGTCACCTGAAGCATAAAGACGGTGTTTCGCGTGTAAGAAATTTTTCGCAATTTTTAGGTTTAGGAGGGATTTAAGGGCCATACGCAAGGACAGGAGATCGGAGAGGTGTTGCTGGCACAGAGATCGCTTGTGGAGTGACTCCAATTTGCAAATTTGAAGGAGCAAGGCATCGGTTTGTTTCTCCCTAGATTTTTTAAGTCTAGAGGCCAGTGAGATGAATTCACCCCTGACAAAAGATTTGTGAGTTTCCCAGACGATGGGGATTGGCATGCCTGGAGTGTAATTTCTATGGAAGAAATCCTGAAGGGGTATTTCAATGGCATTTATATTATCTTGAACGTCCAACAGTGTCTCATTGAGTCGCCAGGTGTATCCGAGACCACCCACCCCAGGTAAGGCCAGTGTTAAGGATACAGGCGCATGGTCCGATACTGTCATGGATCCAATATCCGCCGTAGAATAACACCCCAGGTGGCGTCGGGATAGAAAGAGGTAATCAAGTCTTTGGTATGAGCGATGCGGTGTCGAATAAAAAGTATAATCCTTAGTGTCAGGATGGAGGACTCTCCAGGCGTCCACCAAGGACAGCTCCGCCAATAGCAGTTTAAGTCTTCTGAGATTCCGAAAAGAGATGGCGGAGCTGCCCGTGGAGGAGTCTACGAGAGGCTCCATAGTGAGGTTAAAGTCTCCACCCAGTACCACTAGCCCGACATAAATTGCTGTAAAAGACGTAGAGTAGATAGTAACCAGTCGACTGTGCGAACATTGGGCGCATAAATATTAGCAAAAGTCACTAAAGTGTTTCCCAGTTTACCCTTCAAGAAAAGATATCGACCATCTGTATCTGCCAACTGCGCTTGCAACTGAAAATGAAGATTGCGGCAAAAAGCTATACTCACCCTCTCGACGCGTGGGAGTCGCTGCAACTGTGGAACCATACTGGGAATGAAGAGCGAGACAGCTGTGGAACATGATCGTGGCGGAAATGTGTTTCCTGCATAAAAATAACAGAGACACCATCTTTTTTAAGGAGTCGCAAAACCTGAGCACGTTTCGCAGGCGCATTCATACCCTTAGCATTATAGGATTGTATAACAATATCACGTGGAGTCATCATGGAGGTGCACTGGGAGGATAGAGAAGCGATAAAGCGGTGTACCGTAGCAAGGACAGAGAGCGACCCCAAGGAAAGAGGAGTGTGACAAGGAGGACACAAGAGGGAAAGAACACAAAAAAATCAAAACAGAGACAAAAAATAAAGCACCATAGGTAGCGGTGCTTGTAAACATTTGGAGAAATGTGAACTAGGCGGATCCACAAGGGGAGCCGGGAGACATTGCACCCCTCCTGAAGGAGGAGGGGGCAGTGGAGGCGATGCCAGGGTCGCATAAGAGCCCACCTTGTTATGTTTCGGTAGCTGAGGAGTGCAGGTAAAAAAGGCAATACACCAGAGCAGTTGGAATCTATGAGATTGCAGTACCCTGACTAACCACCACAACTAGAGGCAGCCGTGGAGCGTTCCTACGTTGGTCCTAGACGCCTCGTCACAGCCTGAGAAACTAACTACACCTGAAGATAGATATAGGAAAGCTATCTGCCCCGGAGCAGAACCCCAAAGATAATAGAAAGCCCCCAAACATGTAATGGCGGTTAGACAAGATGAAATACTGACACAGAAAGAAAATAGTATGAGCAAACGCTGGGGCCCAAACTAACTAAATAGAAAAGGATAGGAAGGGTACTTACTGCAATCCAGAAAACCCTGAAAAGCGCCAACTCTACTAATTTCAAAAAATACCTGAGATCACACGACCTCTACCACCTAAATTAGTTCTCTGGTGTAACAAAAATCAAAACAGCAGCCACTGAAAAAACTGGAAAAAGCAAAAGTACAAACATCAGTGGCTGAAAAAACTGAGAGGGCAGAAGCCCCCGGAGGGGACCCTGAAGGCCCCCAAGAAGTGCAGGACAAAATGCAAAAATATAGCACAAACACAAAAGAAGAAAATGTCTTATCTGTTAGCAGGAGATGCAGACACGACACAGCAGGCTACAAGGGAAACTGGAATAAAGGATTCAGACCAGAACAATTGATCACCGGCAACCCTGATGGGAAGGTGACTCCCTTATATAAGACCAGTCAGTAACACCTGATTCCCATTCCTCACAATCCTCACTGAACAGACCCGTACCGCTTGTAACCACCAGAGGGAGTCTCTGCTCAGAACTCATCTCAAACCCATTCACAACAGTACCCCCCCTTGAGGAGGGGTCACCGAACCCTCATTTGAGCAACCAGGTCGGTCAGGATGAGTTCTATGATACGCACGGATGAGTCTCCTAGCATGGATGTCCGAAGCAAACACCCAAGAATTGTCCTCCTGACCATAACCTCTCCACTTAACCAAATACTGGAGTTTCCGTCTAGAAAAACGAGAATCTAATATTTTCTCAACCACATACTCCAGATTGCCCTCAACCAAAACAGGGTCAGGAGGCACAGCAGCAGGAACCACTGGCTCAACAAACCTCTTCAACAAGGACTTGTGGAACACGTTATGGATCTTAAATGTCCCTGGAAGAAGCAAACGAAAAGAAACAGGATTAAGAATCTCAATGATCTTATAAGGTCCAATGAACCTAGGCTTAAATTTAGGAGATGCTACTCTCATAGGAATATTCTTTGAGGACAACCAGACCAAGTCCCCCACTTTAAACCGAGGACCATCAGTCCTATGCCGGTTAGCAAACCGCTGGGCCTTCTCCTGAGAGAGGGACAACCTCTCCACTACCTGGTCCCAAATCTGTTGCATACGCTCCACAACAGAGTCAACACCTGGACAGACAGAAGCCTCCGTCTGTCCCGAAGAAGATCGAGGGTGAAACCCAGAATTACAGAAAAACGGAGACATCAAAGTGGCAGAGCTAGCCCTATTATTAAGAGCAAACTCAGCCAAAGGTAAAAAAGAGACCCAGTCATCCTGATCAGCAGACATAAAGCATCTAAGATAAGTCTCCAATGTCTGGTTTGTTCTCTCAGTTTGACCATTGGTCTGAGGATGAAATGCCGAGGAGAAAGACAATTGAACACCCAGTTTAGAACAAAAAGTCCTCCAAAATCTGGAAACAAACTGGACTCCTCTGTCAGACACAATGTTCTCAGGAATGCCGTGTAAACGAACCACGTGCTGAAGGAACAACGGCACCAATTCAGAGGAGGAAGGCAACTTAGGTAATGGCACAAGATGTATCATTTTGGAAAACCTATCACAAATTACCCAGATGGTGGTCATTCTCTGAGAAACAGGAAGGTCGGAAATGAAATCCATAGAGATATGGGTCCATGGTCTCTTGGGCACAGGCAATGGCATCAACAAACCACTAGAGCGAGAGCAAGGCTTGGAGCGAGAGCAAGTCCCGCAGGACTGCACAAATTCCCTGACATCACGAGACAAGGTAGGCCACCAAAAGGACCGACTAACCAAGTCTCTGGTACCAAAAATTCCGGGATGCCCAGCCAATGCGGAACAATGAATCTCAGACATCACACTCTTTTTCCACTGGTCCGGGACAAACAATTTTCCAACAGGGCAGCACTCGGGCCTATCCTCCTGACACCCTCCAGAGCAAGTCTCAAATTGGGCGAGATGGCGGAAAGAACTACACCTTCTTTCAAAATAACAGAAGGATCAGATAACTCAGGAGAGTCCGCAAGGAAACTCCTCGAGAGGGCATCCGCCTTAACATTCTTAGTGCCAGGAAGAAAGGAAACCACAAAATTAAAACGTGTGAAAAACAAGGCCCACCTGGCCTGTCTAGGATTGAGTCGCTTGGCAGATTCCAGATAGACCAGATTCTTATGGTCCATAAGGACCACCACCTGATGTTTGGCTCCCTCCAGCCAATGTCTCCACTCTTCAAAAGCCCACTTCATGGCCAATAACTCCCGATTACCCACGTCATAATTACGTTCAGTAGGAGAAAATTTTCGAGAGAAAAAGGCACAAGGGTTACTTTTAGAGGTCTCTGGATCTTTTTGGGACAAAACGGCACCTGCCCCAATTTCAGAGGCATCAACCTCCACCTGAAATGGCAGAGAAACATCAGGCTGCCGTAGAACAGGAGCAGAAGTGAATCTCTGCTTAAGTTCCTGAAACGCAGAGACTGCCTCCGGAGGCCAATTCACCACATCAGAACCTTTTCTGGTCAAATCAGTTAATGGTTTAACAATAACTGAGAAATTACCAATAAATTTACAATAAAAATTGGCAAAACCCAAAAATCTCTGAAGAGCCTTTAATGAAGTAGGTTGGACCCAATCACAGATGGCCTGAACCTTGACCGGGTCCATTTCGATAACAGATGGGGACAAAATGAATCCCAGAAATGAGATCCTCTGTACGCCAAAAAGACACTTTGATCCCTTCACATACAGAGCATTCTCTCTCAAAATCTGGAACACAGTTCGAACATGTTTCACATGAGAGTTCCAGTCATTAGAAAAAAATCAAGATATCATCCAAATAAACAATCAGAAATTTGTCCACAAAATCCCTGAAAATGTCATTCATGAAGGACTGGAAGACGGAAGGAGCATTAGTGAGCCCAAAGGGCATCACTAGGTACTCAAAATGCCCTTCAGGGGTATTGAATGCCGTCTTCCATTCATCCCCGTGCTTAATGCGAATAAGGTTATACGCCCCCCTGAGGTCAAGCTTGGTAAACCAAGTAGCGTTTTTCACCCTGGAAAACAGGTCAGAAATCAAGGGTAACGGGTATTGATATTTCACAGTAATATTGTTCAAGAGACGATAATCAATACACGGCCTTAATGAACCATCTTTTTTGGCCACAAAGAAAAAACCGGCACCTAAGGGTGAAGAGGATGGTCTGATATGACCCTTCTCCAATGATTCCTTGATATAAGACCGCATAGCGTCATGTTCAGGTACAGACAAGTTAAAAAGGCGACCTTTAGGGAATTTACTACCCGGCACTAATTCAATAGCGCAGTCATAGCTCCTATGGGGAGGCAAGGATGCAGATTTACTTTCGCTAAACACATCAGAAAAATCAATCAAAAAGTCAGGAAATCCTGAGCCTGGGGGGAGGCAGAAAAAACAGGAGTGTTGGTATTAACACATTGGCAGCCCCAACTGGTTACAGACACAGATTTCCAATCCAAAACAGGATTATGAGACTGTAACCAAGGGAAACCCAGCACGATAATGTCATGCAGATTATACAGAACCAAAAATTTGCAGCACTCCTGGTGATCAGGTTCAACCCTCATTATCACCTGAGTAGAAAACTGGGGTTTATTCTCAGCCAAAGGGGTAGAATCGATCCCCAGTAGGGGAATAGACTTCTGTAGGGGTATCAAGGGAAACCACAACGTTTAGCAAAATCATAATCCATCAGGTTAATAGCTGCTCCAGAATCAACGAAAGCCTGAGCAGAAAATGAGGACAGAGAGCATATCAGAGTGACAGTTAACAAAAACTTAGTCTGAACACTACCCAAGACAACTGAGCGTGCAAAACGTCTTCCCCGCTTAGGGCAGACTGAAATAGCATGAGAGGCATCACCACAGTAGAAACATAACCCATTGCGCTTTCGAAACTCATGACGCTGTGCCCAGACACCACTCCATCACACTGCATGGGCTCAGAAGCTGGTCACAAGGCAACACCACTCCACGCATACTTCTCCGCTCACGCAAACGTCTGTCAATTTGAATCGCTAATGACATAGAATCATTGAGACCAGAGGGGACAGGGAATCCCACCATAACATCCTTTACATTATCTGACAGACCCTTCGGAAAAGGGCTGCCAAAGCGTCGTCATTCCATTTGGTCAGGACTGCCCACCTACGGAATCTCTGACAGTATAACTCAGCGTCATAAGGCCCCTGATTTAATGCCAACAAGGCTTTTTCAGCTTGATCAGTGACATTAGGCTCATCGTACAATAACCCCAAAGCCTGAAAAAATGCATCAACATCACTCAAAACAGGATCCCAGGTGTCAGGGAAAAAGCCCAATCCTGAGGATCGCCGCGCAGGAGAGAGATGATAATTTGAACCTGCTGCGCTGCGTTCCCTGAGGACTTAGATTTTAAGGCAAAAATCAATTTACAATTATTTTTGAAATTCTGAAACTTAGCTCGATCCCCTAAAAACAAATCTGGCATGGGAATCCTAGGTTCCACAACAGGCAACCTAGCAAGATATGCAGCAATACTCTGAACCTCAGTGGCAAGCTGATCCACATGGCCAGACAACCGTGCAAACTCCATTGAGAGAAAAGATCCTCCCCAGCACCCAGAGATAAAGAGGGAAAAAAAAAAAAAAAATGCAACAAAATAGAAAAATATCTCTGACAACTCTGACAACCTTTTTTCTTTCACAAAATTTTTCCCTTCTGTGAGTACCATACAATTTTCAATTTTTAGGCCGGTGATACTGTTATGTTTCGGTAGCTGAGGAGTGCAGGTAAAAAAGGCAATACACCAGAGCAGTTGGAGTCTATGAGATTGCAGTACCCTGACTAACCACCACAACTAGAGGCAGCCGTGGAGCGTTCCTACGTTGGTCCTAGACGCCTCGTCACAGCCTGAGAAACTAACTACACCTGAAGATAGATATAGGAAAGCTATCTGCCCCGGAGCAGAACCCCAAAGATAATAGAAAGCCCCCAAACATGTAATGGCGGTTAGACAAGATGAAATACTGACACAGAAAGAAAATAGTATGAGCAAACGCTGGGGCCCAAACTAACTAAATAGAAAAGGATAGGAAGGGTACTTACTGCAATCCCAGAAAACCCTGAAAAGCGCCAACTCTACTAATTTCAAAAAATACCTGAGATCACACGACCTCTACCACCTAAATTAGTTCTCTGGTGTAACAAAAATCAAAACAGCAGCCACTGAAAAAAACTGGAAAAAGCAAAAGTACAAACATCAGTGGTTGAAAAAAACTGAGAGGGCAGAAGCCCCCGGAGGGGACTCTGAAGGCCCCCACAGAAGTGCAGGACAAAATGCAAAAATATAGCACAAACACAAAAGAAGAAAATGTCTTATCTGTTAGCAGGAGATGCAGACACGACACAGCAGGCTACAAGGGAAACTGGAATAAAGGATTCAGACCAGAACAATTGATCACCGGCAACCCTGATGGGAAGGTGACTCCCTTATATAAGACCAGTCAGTAACACCTGATTCCCATTCCTCACAATCCTCACTGAACAGACCCGTACCGCTTGTAACCACCAGAGGGAGTCTCTGCTCAGAACTCATCTCAAACCCATTCACAACACACCTGCAATAACCTCCAGCCAGCCTGTGGAACTAAGAAAACCTGGGTCATAGTGAAATGTATTTGCCCAAAAATGGGGAGGAGAGTGGGGAGAGAAAGGTAAGGAAGAAAAAGAAGGGAAGGGACCAATAGAAGAACAGCAGGAGATGATGCCTTCCCAGGTGTAAGCAGAAGGGGCAGCGTATAGGAGAGAAAAAGGGGGGAGGGGGTAGAGAGTGAAGGGGGGAGAAGGGAGAGGATAGCAGACCAGACCCACATATATCTACAGGTGGGGCGACTACCCGGACCAAGAAGGTGAAGAATAGGGTAATGGAGGAGAGAGGCCGGGGGTCAGGAGGGTAGGGAAGGAGGATGGGGGAGAAAAAGATTGTGACCGTAAGGCGGACCGTGTCCTGTGTATCAGGATCCTATGATATAGTAGAGAAGGGCAAGGGTGCCCTAGTGTGTAAGGTGAGGGGGAGATTATGAGAAGTAGGGTCAGGTCCCCCAAGGATGAGTGGAAGAGGGAACGGAGAGAAAAGGGAGAGGAAGGGAAAGGTAGCCGGAAAGAGTGGAACAGTGAGAGGGGAGAGTGGGGAGGGAAAAGATAAAGGAATGCAGAGAATGGCAAGATAGAGGGAGGAGAAGAAAGTGCTGTGTAGTGTAACAACAGTAGTAACTGTAAATGAACTGCAGATGGCAGCAGTGAGCAATGTACCAGAAAATAACAGCATAATGAAACGTTGAAAAATTGCAGGTAATTTTAAAACAGACCACAGGGGAACAAAAGCCATCTCTGTTGTCCAAAATCAGCAATGACAACAGGTAGATCCTAAAAATCAGAGAGGGCAGTGCAGTGCAATAGGTAATGTGAACAGCACACTACAGCAATCTACAAAGCACATAGGAAACCTAGATATCACATTGAGTTTCAAAGGTGAAAGAAGAGAAGATGGAGGAGGGGAGGGAAGAGGGACAAGGGTGAAGAGAGCACAGGAAAGCAGTCAGCACTAGCAACAATACGAGCCTGAGTGAACAGAATCATAAGTTGGATATAACCACATTGAGTCAACAATTCAACAGGGAGGCTGCAAAGTGGAAAATGTAAACCTCAGGTTTCAGGTAGAAGGAGGGCAGGAGACCTCCAGGACAAAGGCATTACACCGGGTCTACCATGTCCTGGCAAGAACAAGAGCAGCAAGCCATCTGGTAACAGCTCAGTCTCCAGCCGGGTCATCGCGGGCAGATAGAGAGCGACGATGCGACTTGTTCTTGGAGCGGGTGACTTGCCAATCGTCCGGGCGCGGCTGGATCGGTGGTATGGACGACTCCGGAACAGGCAGCCAGGACGGCACAGGCAGTGAAGGGATGGATAAGGCCTTCCACAAAGTAGGTAAGTCCTCTGGATGACGTATAGTAACTTTCTTGTCGTGGTGTGTAACAAAGAGCCCAAAGGGGAACAACCATCTGTACTGGGCGTCATGTTCCTTCAGGTGGGTCAGAAGAGGCTTTAACAAGCGGCGCTTCTGGAGGGTAGAACTGGCCAGGTCTTGGTAGAAGGCCACTGGGGACCCGTCTAGCATCGGAGACCCCTGCTCCCTCGCAGCAGTGAGAAGCGCAGCAGTATGGTTGTAGTCCAGTATACCACAAATAACATCCCTGGGGGATCAGTGTCCCTGGGGCGAGCTCTGAGGGCCCGGTGGATGCGCTCCACAACCACAGCTTCAGCAGGTTCTTCCCCCAGCAATGCAGAGAATAAAGTGCGTGCCACAGAGCGCAGGGCCTCGGGGCATAGGACTCAGGGATACCTTTCATTCGCACATTGCGGCGGCGATTCCTGTTCTCAAGGTCCTCGGCAGCACCGAGGGCCGCATTAAGATGCTTGGAGTGGTCCTGGAGCGTGGTACAGATGCCATCGCCGAATTCCACATAAGAAGTGTGGGCCTGCTCCAGCTCCTCCACACGGCGTCCCACGTGTGACACCTCCGCCTTAATGCTGGCTAGCTCCTGTAGCACTGGAGCAATGATCCGGCAGATGAAAGAGCGGGTGACCTGGTTGGAATGCTCCGGCCTGCGGGGTGATTGCCCTGAGCAAGCATCAGTGTCTATATCCGAGTCCTCTGCGTCAGACAGAGAGAGGGTTCCGGGTGCCATCTTAGGTGAAAGCACTGGTGCAGAAGCTGGCTTTCTCCGGAGATAATGATCCAAATCCCCCGTCTTTCTTGGGGGTTTTGGGGTGCCAGTGGAGTCTTTAGCCTTTTCTCTTCCTGATTTCCCCATTTTGGGCAGAAATACGCTGTGACAATGCTAAAGCTGGCTGGGTTGAAGAGAGGAGCTCATAGACTCAGCTCCTTCCTCATGTGCAGCTAGGCTCCGCCTCGTTAATTCATAGTTTTGATGCCTTCAGTGTGATTCTACAATTTTCATAGCCATGAAAATACAGAAAAATCTTTGATTGAGAAGGTGTGTCCAAACTTTTGGTCTGTACTGTATTTTTTTATTTTTTTTTTATTTATTTATTTTTATTTTTACAATTTTTTAAAGAAGTTTTTTTAAAACTTTCTTTAACTTTTTTACTTTGTCCCACTGATTATAGGACTTTCATTTTTTGCAGGCTGATCGCTTGTATAGCATGGGGATGCAGCAGCATCCACATGGTATGTAAACTGTCAGCGCTGCACTGACAAAGGTGCTGATCATGCACTGCGCATGATCTAGCAACTTTACTAGCTGTGGTGACCCGGATGTCATCATGACGACATCGGGTCACCATAGCAGCAAATGGGATCCGCGATGACGTCGCTGGGTCTCCAATCGAAAGGCAGAGGGGCTGTCTTCCCTCTGCCTGCTCCTGAAATACTGCGATCGATTTTGATCACAGCATTTAGGGGGTTAAAGTGCTGGGAGCAGTGTGGGACTGCTCCTGGCATGGAGTGCCGGGTGTCAGTTGTCAGAATCAGCAGACATCCGGCGGCTGACATAGAGGCTGTGCGCGCGCGATTGCCGTGACGTATCCATACGGCACACGTCACTAAGTCCCAGGTCGCAGGGACGTATGGATATGTCTCAGGTGGGAAAGAGGTTAATGGTCTGAATTGAGAGTATGTAAATGCAACTGAAATGTTTAAGTGTGATGATGTAATATGTGAGCATTTAGTGCCCTATTTTAAACTTTTGCCTAGATCTCCACTTTGTCTAAAATCGGCCTTGAAAAAATACAATAGCATTCCCTAGTCGTGGGACATAACATGCATTACCAGAGGTGTCTGACAAATGCCTATTCCTTCCTTCCTGCACATTGATGTCCGCATATTATTTAGTGCAGTCAGCAGAAAGCTGACAGCAGAATCACGTGGCTAGCTTTACTCAGATATAACTCACTGAATATACACTGTGTTCCAAATTATTATGCAGATAATATTTTCTCAGATTTTCCCAAATTACCTATATGAATTTCAGTCATTGTAATTTTCCAGTCAAATAACTATTAGAGTACAATTGAAAGGTTTTTGTACAAACTGCCTATGATAACAGTATATTTTTAAAAAAATAAAACACTCAAACTGCACTCAAAATGCATGTTCCAAATTATTATGCACAGCAGAGTTTTCAACCTTTTCATTTTAATAAAGAACAAAAAAATGGTCATTTTTGAAATTATAAGCATTAGCAGGTTATTACAAAACTGACATAAACAGGACCCCTTTTTCGAAATGAGCTTCTGAACTCTCTCGTCCATTGAATTTATCAGGTTTTGGATGGTTTCCAATTGTTTTGCATGAGGACAGAATACCCTCCCAGAGCTGTTGCTTAGATGTGAACTGCCTCCCGCCATCATAGACACTCCTTTTAATGATGCTCCAGAGGTTCTCAATGGGGTTGAGGTCAGGGGAGCATGGGGGCCACACCATAAGTTTGTCCCTTTTATGCCCATAGCAGCCAGAGATGCAGATGTGTTATGTGCAGCTTGAGACGCTGCATTATCATGCATGAAAATGATCTTGCTGCGGAATGCACGGTTCTTCTTCTTGAACCATGGCAGGAAGTGCTGTTTGAGAAACTCAACATACACTATGGAGTTCATCTTTACCCCTTCAGGGATCCAAAAGGGGCCGACAATCTTTCTCCCTATGATTCCAGCCCAAAACATTACTCCACCTCCTTGTTGGCGCCGTAGCCGTGTTTGCATGGGGTGTCCATCAACAGCCATCCTCCACTCCATCCATCTGAACCATCGAGCGTTGCACGGCACTCATCGGTGGACAAAACAGTTTTAAAGTCAGTCTTCATGTATTGTTTGGCCCACTGGAGCCGTTTCTGCTTGTGTGCAGTGGATAGAGGAGGTCGACAGGATGGCTTACGCACAGCTACAAACCTCTGAAGGCCCTGCATCTTGTTGTTCGGGGGACGTTGGAGACACCAGCAGCTTCAAAAACTTGTCTGCTGCTATGACAAGGCTTTTTTGCCGCTGCTCTTTTAACCTGACGTAATTGCCTGTAGGAAAGAGTCCTCAATTTTCCCTTATCAGCATGCACACGTGTGTACTGTGAATCAGCTACATACTTCTTGATTGTGCGATGATCACGATGAAGTGTCTTGGCAATGTTGATTGTAGTCATGCCTTGACCTAAACACTCCACAATTTTTTGCTTCTCAGCAGGCCGACACATCTTTTTTCTTTCCCATTTTGGCAGAAAATGTAGGCTGCCTAATAATGTGGAACAGCCTTTTTAAGTAGTCTTGCCTTTCATTGGACACACCTGCCAAACTAATTAGCACAGGTGTCTGCAATTGCTTACAGTGATATAGAGCCCTGACACACATCACCATCAATGAGTTTAACTGACAAACAAAAAATATTCTTACCTTATCACTCCTAAACAATTTTTGCATAATAATTTGGAACACAGTGTATTATACAGACTAGTGAGTGTAATAACCTGCAAGTATATTGCATAGATTGGGCCACATATCATATTTATTGACTTCTGTTCATATGTATTTCAGTCCCATGGCCAAGTGTGGTTAGTGCGAGTTTACAAACCAAAGATTACCTGGAACTTAAAAATATCATCATTCTTGTGATCCGGTAGAAATGTATCTTGACTTTGATAACATAATTAGTTTAAATGCTGTGACTGATACAGAACAGAGCAAAAAGCTCATTGTTTCTGGGTATAAACTGGAGCGTGTGGAATATTGCCAAACAAACATACAGCACAGTGCCTGTCCTATCTAGTATATGTCATTGTCGTACCTCATAATGGTGACTATTCACTCACATCTTCTTACCTCTTCAAGGACATAATTGTTGTCTCACATTATTTCCGTCCTGCAAGCACAGCCTGAAGTGTTATAGTGATGAGGTTCTAACAAGGAAGTGTTTATTAATATCCTAAAGAGGAACCGTCACTTTTCATAAATTTGTCATTAGTTACTTGTTGCGCCTGTTCCCCTGAATCTGGCATTTTATTGCTGGTGCACCAACGTTTCTGCACTATCGTCTCCTCCTCCTTTGTGTGTAAATCTAGTCTTGTTAGACAAAGTGGAATGAACATGACTAGTGGACTAAAAAGATTAGATTTACATATAAGACAGAGTGTCAGAGGGTTTCATATCTCAGGAATGGAGGAGCAGTGGAAAAAATAGATGCTAGATTCACGAGAACAGTGGCATTAGGACCAGGGAAAATGAACATATAAATGGCAAGGAACAGGTCCATGATATGGAATAGAGATAAAATATAATAACATCTGAATCATGCGGGACACAATAATAACAGCTGCCACCACCAATACTCATTAAAATCATTGAATGTTAACCCCTTTTCTCCCCAAGGCTGTTTGCACCTTCATGACCAAGCCAAATTTTATAATTCTGAGAAGTATCACTTTACAGGTATGAAGTGTGGAAAGCTCCAATGAATGTCACTGATTCTGAGATTCTTTTTTCATGACTTACACTTATTTGTGAAAAAAATGGAAATTTGGCAAAAATGTAACATTTTTTTGAAACATTATTTTTCTTTTTGTTACGAAGTTATAAGGGTTAACAGTTGACCGCGAGCTCTCAGTTCTCCAACAAAATTTACAAAAACATTTTTTAGGGGCCACATTACATTTGAAGTGACTAAGGGGCCTATAGGACAAAAAATACCCAAAAGTTATACCATTCTAAAAAGTGCACCCCTCAAAGTGCTCAAAACCACATTCAAGAAGTTTATTAACCCTTCAGGTGCTTCACGAGAACTAAAGTAATGTGGAAGGAAAAAAATGAACATTTTATTTTTTTTTCACAAAAAAATTTACTTTAGAGCCAAACTTTTTTTTATTTTCAGAAGGGTATCAGAAGAGAATGGCCTACAAAATTTGTTGTGCAATTTCTCCTGAGTACACCGATACCCCCCCGAATGTGGGGGAAAGCCACTGTTTATGCGCAAGGCAAGGCTCAAAAGGGAAGAAGCACCATTTGACTTTTTGAAACCAAAATTGGCTGCAATCAATGGCGGGCGCCATGTTGCATTTGAAAACCCCCTGATGTACTTAAACAGTGGAAACCCCCTAATTCTAACTCCAACCCTAACACAGCCCTAAATCCAACCCTAAACACAACCCTAACCTTAACCAAAAACCCTAACCCCAACACCACCATAACCCCGATATCGTTAAAATGCGGCGCTGAGGAATAAGTAACTTTAACTGCAGCTGTTAAGGGGTTATGTGAGATCAGTATCTTGCCTCTGACCGCATTACATGTTTCACTATTGTCAAATTCACAGACAATTTTGATAAAAGGTGGCTAAAAGGGTTGAAGGACCTTTAGAAATATAAACTCATCCACCTTTAAGATGCAACCAAGGAAAACATACATCGGAGTGTGAAGGTTGTGTTGGCAGGTATTGGCATTGCTTTTACTATACACTTTATCATGAGCTTCATTTTGCTGTTTATATAGGTATCTGTTAGTGGTATAACTAATGGATGTTCCCTGCCTATAGTGGAATACTTACCAGTCACTGACTTCATCTGTTATAGGCGCTAATCCAGTCATCTTCTGCTGATTTTGACTTGCTTGATTTCTCCATGAAATTCTTCACAGGAATTTTTGGAATGTGGGGAAAAAATGAATATTTAACTTTTTTTCAGAAAAAATTTACTTTAGGCCCAATTTTTTTTATTCTGGCAAGGATAACAAGAAAAATGGACCTCAAAATTTGATGAGCAATTTCTCCTGAGCATGCCAAATGTGGGGGAAATATACCAAATGTGGGGGAAAACCAATGTTTAGGCACATGGCAAAGCTTGGAAAGGAAACAGTGTCACTTGACTTTTTGCAAAATTTGTTGGAACAATTACAAAATGTATTGTTTGGAGAGTCGTTGATGTGCCTAAACAGTGAAAATCCCTCACAAGTGACACCATTTTGGAAACTAGACCCCTCAGGGAAATTATCTAGCTGTATGGTGAGCAAATTGTACCCCCAAGTGCTTCACAGAAGTTTATAATGTTGAGCTATGAAAATAAAAAAAAATCTAATTTTTCCCACAAAAATGTTTTTTAGTCCCAAATTTGGCATTTTCGTAAGTGTAACAGGAGGAATTGTAGCATAAAATTTGTTGTGCAATTTTTTCTGAGTTCGGCGATACCCCTTATGAGGGAGAAAACTACTTTTGAGGCACAGTGCAAAGATCAGAAGGGAAGAAGCGCCATATTGGAGTTCAGATTTTACTTGAATGATTTGAGGGTGCCATGTCACATTGGCAGAGCCCCTGAGGTGCCAGAACAACCCCATACGTGAACTAATTTTACAACCTACATCCCCCAATGAATTCATCTAGGGGTGCAGCGATCATATTGACACCACGTGTGCCTCACAGAATTTTAAACCATTAAGCTGTAAAGAAAGAATATATAACATTTTTACCACAAAAATGTTGTTTTAGCCTCAAGTTTTTATTTTTCTAAGGGCTAATAGGAGAATTTTTTACTAACAAACTGAGGTCCATTTTTTCCTGAATGCGCCAATACACTACTTGTTATCTGGAAATATTTTTCAGGCAAAGTTCAGAAGGGAAGGAGCGCCATATTATAGTGAAGATTTTACTGTTATTATTTGTGGGTACCATGGCAAACTGGGTGAGCCCTTGAGGTGCCAGCAAAGCAGAACCCCACCCCCCATAAGCGACCATATTTTACATAATGTTTGGGATCACATTTATCCTGCGCTCTACGCTGAGCACTTACATCGGGGTTTCCATCTAAATCTCTGAGTGAAGTGATTCAGTGAAACCCCTGAGAGATCTATTCATATAATGCAGAGTTACTTTGCACTCTGGTCTCTATTCAGTGGTGTCCTTCCTTTCAGAAGTTCACAAAACTGTGGCGAACTGCACTTTTATGAACGCATAAAAAGACAGACACCGCTGGATCATAGGCAAGTGCTTCCATCTGCCTCATTATAGGGGATCTTGCACCGGGGTTCCATGTGAATCACGTATTTAAGAGATTTTATGGAAACCCTGATGTAAGCACTCAGCGCAGAGCGCAGGATAAATGTGAGCCAAGCCATATTGCAATCTTTGGGAGGCAGAATGATCAAATCAACAGCAGGTGAATAATTGGTTTTATTTGTTTTTTATCTCATATGGCCCTTGCCACCTGGCCATGAGTTTACTCTCTGCGGTGGGCACTAGTACCAACACCCAGTCCCCTTCTTTAAAGGTTCTGATCGTGGCTCTTTTATCATACATGTGGCTCTGTTCTGCCTTGGCATCCATCAGATGCACCTTTACTATGGGCCTGACTGCCACAATCCGGTCCTGCATGCTTGCCACATGCCCGATTACACTCTGATGCCGAGTTGGCTCCTGTTCCCACATCTCCT